>CALNVZ010000641.1:27639503-27677273 GCA_940671915.1 Paracentrotus lividus
AAAATATCATGCTAACCGCAAAAAGCGCAGTTATAGATCCAGGATTTGAAAATAGAGGGGTGCCTGACCCCATGAGTAGTGAGCCACCAATTTTTCCCAAATTTTAACATGTACAGTCAATTAGTATTAGTATTATAGAGGGGCGTGTCCCCTGTGCCCCTGCCTGGATCTGCCACTGAAGCATGAGAAGTATTTGAAGGAATTCAAAAGTA
Source organism: Paracentrotus lividus (assembly GCA_940671915.1). Classification (NCBI taxonomy): domain Eukaryota; kingdom Metazoa; phylum Echinodermata; class Echinoidea; order Camarodonta; family Echinidae; genus Paracentrotus; species Paracentrotus lividus. The sequence continues at coordinate 27,639,716 of CALNVZ010000641.1, forward strand.
ATTGCCAGATTGATTTTTTACCAATGTAGGAACTACATTATGCTGATCATGTTCTGGTAACAAATGTTTTAAGATAATTTTGAATACTAGCAGTCAGGATTTAATTGTGATGGATTTCATTGTGGCTATTAGTTTATTTTTGGTAGGTCTATTCCGTGTAACATAAAAGAGGTAAGATCACTGAGTGTAACTCTTGGTACACAGTATACCATAAATATGTTTTATGTTCATGATGTTACAGGGCTCAGAATTAAATTTAGATAGCATTTCCCCATAAAAGCCTTCAATTTTGTCGAGCATTTTCATTTTCACAAATGATGCGGTGAAGTCCTCCAACATTTCTCTTCCATGACAATAAACCTTTACTGTGATGCTAGATACATTTGCCTTCAAATATACATCTACATGTAGATCTTTGGCCTGAAATGCCACCCTTGCCCCTGCCTTATTCTTTATTTTTTTGTCAACAAAAATTGTGAGGTGAAAGGCTCTGCTAATAATCAATACACTGAACAAGGGAAAGGAATGATAATTCACTTGAGGAGATGGTATGCTTTTACAGACATAATCCCCTTTTACAGACTTTTGGAGGGGGAGTTAGCAAATTACCCCTCTACCACCGGTATTATTTTTCATTATATTATACGGGACCCTATTATGAAATTGTTCCAAAAATTTTTGAAAACTACCCCTAATTAAAAAACAGTTTTGGGAAAATGCGAAGAGAACATTATTTCAATAATTTTTTCAGAATTTTCCCCCTGAACTGGGACCCTAAAATACATGTGCACCCCTTTTCCCGAGAAATCACAGGAACGACCGCCTGAGAGGGGTGGGGGCGCTTTCTCCTTGAGACAGGAGCTCCATACTAATGGATATTCACCTAAAACTTTTAGTTGTTGAAATGACTGTAAGACATTGCCAGATATAAAGATAATTTATGAATATTTCCATGGATGTTTTTATTTCTTGGCAAGGATGCACTATAATGAGCCAGCTATTGTGCCTAATTTAAAGCATTTTCATTAAGATCTTCTCATGATATTGTGGTGTTCCATTACTTTAAAAATATTTGTCTACAACATTAACAATCGACTTTATCTTGGTCGCTACCAAGATTTCTACACCATTAATCCAAGTGTGGTTGCAATTACCTAGTTGTACTAAAGTCTAAAGTTATCGCTAAAAAAGGTAACAAAAGTAATATCTTATAATTTGTAGAGGTGCCCTTTGATCCTAAACATGCTCAAGGTCATAAATTTACATATCAATATACATAACTAAAACAAGTTTGGTTCACACTCCTCAAGTGGATCTCAAGTTAGGGTTATAGGTACACAACGTTCTTGTTATAAAAAATTTACTTATCTCTGACCTTTGACCTTCAAAATATAGTTGTCACTACTGCAAAGTTCATTTGTCTCTCAATATACACAATGCAATGAACTTAGATTTTTCATCATATTTACAGGATTTTTGACATCTACTGACCTCTGACCTTTGACCTGTAATGACTGTCACCTCGTGTGCTCCTATAGGGTACATGCAGGTAATATGGGACAGCAGGTAATATGGGACACCTGAAGCAAATCATGTCGTGACCGTTGACCGATGACCGGTGTGAGCACCATAATGTTGTTCATATGAACTGTATACGTAAATATATCGTCGTGAGAGCATCTAATGCCGAAATTTCTCTGAGAAAATTGCTGAAAACCAAAAAGGTAGGTAAAACTTACGGCTTTTTTTTACCCTGATGTAAAATTTGATATTTCACAGAATGTGATGGTGAAAGAGTGTTTGAGGGGGTAACCTCAATTGTTTTGTATATTTAGTAAGCTTATAGTTTCATTTTGATCATACTAGCGTGTACAGGTCAATTTGTTTTAGTGAAGGGGTGCAATGTTGCATTAAATGCTTGCCTGACACAGCAACATTAGTGCAGGTAATATGGGACATCCAAAATGGCGGAAATGATTCTGGTACTTAGTATTGGGATGAGGCATCAATCTCTTTGCTACGATTTTTTAGGGTATATTCACAGTATATAATTAATATAAATAACTTATTGTAGGCCTATATTGACTTGTATAATGAAAATAATATTAAAATAATATTAAAAAAAAGAAATAATATACAAAATACATAACAATGAAATATATAGTCAAAGGTTTTACTGAAGGGTCTTATAATTTCAAATTATATCTTAAAGTTAATGATTTTCAACATTTTAAGCAAATTCCAGACATGGTAGAGTAATTGTAGTTTTTAAAACGTACATTAAATACATGTCCCATATTACCTGCACATGCAGGTAATATGGGCACTTTGGTAATGACGTCAACATTTGAATATTGCAGACAGGGGGGTTGGTGATAATTGTTTTTCTTCACAATAAAAGTTAGAGCAGTAGTTATTGATTCATATAAACAAAGATTAGACTGTGTGTCATTTCGTAATTTTATGCAAATTAGGCAAATGAGCTTAAGGGGTCCATATTACCTGCATGTACCCTATGTTAATTTGCCTCAGTATCAATATAACATAATTCCCCAAGTTTAGTCAGCATTCCTCATGTAAAACAAAACAAATTTCTCATCTTTTCAAAGGTTTCTTGACATCTACTGACCTCTGACCTTTGACCTTAATATGGTTGTCACCAAAACCATATAAATTCATGCCTAAGTATCAATAGAGGCTAAAGTTTGGCTGATAGTTCTCTATAGTTGATCTCGAGCTGGCAATAGGATAAAAGAAATTTCTCATCATTTTCACAGGATTTTGGATGTCCATTGACCTCTAAACTTTAACTTTCAACTATTTTACCAACAAAATTAAGTTTGGTTTACACACCTGTACTGGGTTTTAAGTTATGCCTAGGATGAGGGAAATTTCTCATCATTTTCACACGTTTTAGACATTTATTGACCTCTGACCTTTGACCTTCATACGGTTACTACCAAAACCTGCTCATCTTATTTGCATATTGTTATACATAATTGACCACAGTTTTGTTAAGTATGCTTTACTAATTTTCAAGTTATAAGTGAAAACAAACATGAGTTTACGTTATTTCGACATGATTTTAGGCCAAAGGTGACCTTTATTGACCTTTGACCTTTTGACCCTTTCCACCACTCGAAATCCTTAGGACTTTTGATATGTTGTAGAGGAGATTTTACTGATTAAGATACATGTTTCATATTTTGTGAGGTTGAACCATATTGACTGTATATATATAGTTGTATTGTAAGTTATGCCTAGGATAAGGGAAATTTCTCATCATTTTCACATGTTTTAGACATTTATTGACCTTTGACTTTTGACCTTCAAATGGTTACTACCAAAACGTGTTCATTTTATTGCTATACATAATTGACCCAAGTTTTGATAAGAATGATTCGCTAATTTCCAAGTTATATGTTGAAATAAACATGACATTACATCATTTTTACATGATATAAGGCCACAAATGACCTTTATTGACCTTTGACCTTTTGACCCCTTCACCAATCGAAATCCTAGGATTTGATATGTTTAGAGGAGATTTTACTGATCAAGATCAATGTTCAGATTTCTGTTGCAATTAGTGTGAGGTTGAGCCATATATTGACTGTACTATAATTCTAGTACATTATTTAATGCAAGCATCAGGTAACATATGGCCTTTGGAGCCCTTACTCCCTTTCTGTCGTCATATAACATACGTAACGTTACGTATGTTACACAATTTAAAAGCGATTTTGAGACCAGAGTAACCTAAACAGTAGATATTTAATTGTTGCATTATGTTGGAGATGGATTCTAGCTTAAATATGAGATATCTTGTTTTCTAAGAGGGATATTCTTTCCCCACAAAATAAAATGCTTTATTTTTGTTAGTATGTTAACATATTAAAGGGAAACAGTAACTTTCAAAACAAGAGCAATTAGATCAAGATGAATAAAATATATATGCTCTAATAGTAAAAACAAACTACTGAAAATTTCAGATCAAATGGAAATCATTTACTACACACAAACAGTGTAACAGCCAAACGCGAGTGAATTTTCAACCCCTTTGCAGCAAACCCCCAGCCCGCTAGGGTCGGGGGAACACGACAGGAAGTGGGGTGTCTTGAAAATCACATGGCAATTGTTTTCCCCACGAGATGGTTTACTAAATTGGAGTATGAAATCATTGATATCTCGAAAGTAAAGCAAGCAATTAACTTGTAATTTTGAAGAGATACCAGACTGACCTATAAGTTTATAATTATGTTGACAAAATGAGCTAAATCAAGAATTGTGATTTGAATATCATTCAATGTTACTGCATCCCTTTAATCAGACCAAAGGGCAACCTAATTTTTTTTTTAACAACATGCACTTTAAGGTCGCAAAGTGCTTGTTTTCCAAAAATATGGGACTTAAATGTGTCAAAGCTTGTTCACTGAAGTATTTTTAGTAGGTTATAATAAATAATCATTATTTAATATAACTGTTTGTTTTCTTCTTTTTGAGTAATAAAAGAGCTTGCGCTCTACTGCCCTCTTCAGCCAGTCAATACCAGTGAATGAAATGTTGTTATCGTTTTTTGACAGTCTGGATACCATACATGAGAAAATACCCAATTTAGCCAAAAAACAAAATTTAATTTTCATGACCCAGACCACTTTGCGTGGAATGGACATGCATAATAAAATTATAATTTGATTTATTAGACACTGATCAATTTTAAGCTGTCATTGTTTTACTTTCAAATGAAAACAATTTCTTGCAAGCATGTTTGACAACCACAATTCATACTGTTTATTTCACTTATGATTGCATGAATAAATTATAATTTGATTTATTAGACACTGATCAATTTTAAGCTGTCATTATTTTACTTTCGAATGAAAACAATTTCTTGGAAGCATGCATGACAACCATGATTCATTTCAGCTGTGTAAAAAGATCTCAGTATTCAACGGGTTAAGTCTACTGTAATAATTTTTATTGTGATACAGTACAAACTCATGTACTTGTAAATGGTATATTCACATCTTAACGAGATAACAAACTTCAGATTATTTCAGTTCCATTCAAGTTCAGATTATCAATATTTTGTCGATCAAGATTTTCTTGCTCTTTTCTTATTCCAACATTACTGTTACATGTATTCATCTAAAGTTACAAACATGAATTTGTTACAAAATCCTTTCAAAAGAAAAATAATGGCTTTGTTAAATGACTTTGCCACCGAAGGTGTTGCCAGAGACATCCTGGTTTTTGGTTGTCTGTCCATCTGTACGTTCATCCTGCTTTGATGTTAATAGTGCATTATCTTAACCACCTGACTGCGGACCACGTAATGTTATGTGCTTGGCGTTGGTACACTGCACAGACCATGTAATATCATGCTATTGTCTGAGCTTTATCTGTTTTGACACACCAGCGCCATGCTGGTCATACCCGTACTGTTCAATTAGCACCATGCAGCAGTCAAGTGGTTAAGAACAACTCAGAATGTGGAGTTTAAACCTGAGGATAGTATATCAACATAGGAAGACGGTCCAAATAGATTTTTGAGTCTGTAGGTCAAAGGTCACAGAGGTCAACTTGAGAAATTCCATACATTGCCCTCAATATTGAAATATCTCAAGAAACGCACTTGTCTTGCTATGCTCATTTTTGTTTCATCTTTTTTGTTTTTTTGTTTTGTTATTGTGATGGTTTGAGACTGAAAAAAAATATACATGTGTAACCTAATCAGGAAGTTATTTACTGGGGTAATAATAATTGTAAAGCACTTGAAATTGTTTCATATTATTCGCTATATAAATCGCAACTATTATTACTATTATTATTATTATTATTATTATTACACACATGTATTTTACTTTATGCCACCCACAAAAAGATATTTCTATTTATAAATATTATGTTAATGTGTAAGTTGTTAAGTTTTGAATTTGTAAAAAATATTGTACAATTCAGCATCCAAGCTTCAGTGCATATTTTATTTTCAAATAAAACATACAATTATTATCTAAGATGAAGAAAACACCACAAAGGTGAACTTTAAATCAAATCTAGGCTATTTATTCATATTATGAGAGTCGATATGTTTATATAGGATGTCTTTCAATTTGCTCACAAATGATGTACATATAGACAGAAGAAAACTGTTCCACAAAATGAACGCATGACATAATAATGTATTACATATACCTATCTATTTATATTATGAGAGTCTGCATCAATTTATGTTTAAGAGGAGGGATGTATTTCAATTTGGTGTGGAAACGAGCCAGGTCTTCAAATTTATCCTCAATTTGCCCGTCACATAAACGCCATGCCAAATAAGCTGAGATGTGGAAAGCTAGGGTAGATGACTTGATTTGAAACGCAAATTGTCCGCACAAATTACAGCTGGAGCTCGCCGATATTATGTGACAGCAACGCAAATTCTCTCTTCCTTTGACTGCAAGATGCGCTTGGTTTGACGATCAATCGTTGGTGACCGAACATTCAGGGCACGATACGGACGAGACGCTCTTGAAATTTTTATCTTTTATCTTTTATTTTTTTCATAACTCATAGGAGGCAATGTCATTTCATAATATTTTTTTTAATATACTGTACATGCATATGCAAAGTGATTTATAGTGTGATTATTTCTGATCTAAATTCTATGCATGTACAATTTAGATATTTATTTATTCAATATCCAATTACAATAATATTGACTGCATGAAGCGCTTTTTCAAATACTACCAATAATCAAATACTAGTTACTAGCAATAATCTAATATGTTGTTTTGTGCAAAGAAAAATATTGACATGTTTTTGAAGAGCCTTTTGTGGGACACCTCATCATGTTTATGGAAACATTGACAAGGTTGTAGACACTTGTTATTCAACATTTTGGTCAACAAGGAACTTTTCAGCAGTGCATTTTTTAAAATAACAACATAATGTTTCTTAGGGTGTGTTCAATGTCCATTTTCAAATTTAAACGCTAAAATGAATCATGATACAAAACGCAATCACAAAACACAGAACATAAACGTGACCAGAGGTACACTGTTCAGTGTCGAAAATTTAAAGCTAATTATACATCCATCGTCTTTAAATTCTCTGCACTCAAAAACAAACATCTGCGCCTTTTTCACTTGCACTGAAAGCATTCACTGCGAGATCACATTTAAAGACGTTTGAAAACTCAATTGTGTTCAGTGTCGCATTTCGTTGCATCCGCGATGCTCATGGTCGTAATCGAAGGTGATCATGATTCAAAACGCATCTTTTTCGGCGTTTAAATTTTCCTCTGAATGGAGATCTGAAACGCGTTTACTTTTACCACCGGGAATGGGGACAATGAACACACACTTTGTTTTTCTTTATATCAGCGTTTTGTAATTGTTTTTTGTATTATGATTCATTTAGAATTTGAAAATCGACATTGATCACACCCTTAAAGAAGGTGCGGGATTGCCTTGGTCTACTCATTACTGAGCAATGCTGCTTGTCTAATGAGGGAGCTTGGTAATAGGCAAGAGTGTAAAAAAAGAAAAGAAAAATTAATCTCTCAGAGATTTTGGAGGGTTTCATTTTCACAAATTTTGGGAGTAAAAAATGTTCACTTCAATAATAAACAAGTCTCTGTAAAACAAAAAAATGGTGCAGTCGGGAAAAAAATTATTTAGGTATGACATCTTCTAAAATGATGTGTGAATGTGGTACTGACTTAAAGCCAAAAGATTTTTCTGGCTGATGCACTTTGTTTTATATAATTTGCTTTTGTAAAACAAAAGTTATGCTAAATTTTGTGCGGCGATGAGCTAATTGAAATTGCACACATCTATTGTTTCGGTGCACTGAATTCATGGCTAGTATGTGAGAAACCCATAGAAAAGCATGCACAAAGTACATTTTTTCTTGATTATAGAAAACTACTAGTAGTCATATCTCAAGATCTACAGCACCAAATGAGATGAAAAAAAAAATGCAGAAGAAAGCCTGATTTTCCTTCTCTATGGAAATATCAAACACTTTTAGAATGTTATTAATTTTCATACTCGTAAAAAGGTTTTGTTTTCCAAGTGTACCATTTTATTTGACTTGGCTTAGATTAGACCCCAACCTCACAGACATCACCAACTCCTGAATTGATTTTTTTTTAATTGTCCCTTGAACATTCATTCAACAACAGATTCACAGAAAATAATACAAATAAGAATACCAAAAAAAATACAATATTCAGTGAGTGAATTTATAATGGAGGACACAAACTTGTCTACCTCTAACAAAGAAATTGTTTTCTGTCATCATAATTATAAACTTGATATCTGTCTTCCTATGACTCGCTTGGAATGAGTAACCCTGCTATTGTACAAGTATGCACCTGTATGTGGAATTGAGAACAATAGATGTTCTGAATTTGTCACGTTTGATACCTGTACGGACACAGATGCAAACTCTCTAAACCGATTCAAACCTATTGAAAGTTTAACCTGTTGAAGACTTTAAAGATCGTGTCATCCTTTTGCAGGCAGAAATATTACATTTCTAGTTTTTGAGAGGATATAGTAACTATATCAACGACTATATCTCCCCACAACATGATTAAGCTCAAATGTGTATGTTTGTCATTATATTGCGATTATCAAAATTCATTCCTAATTTTTCGTACCTCGAAAATTAATCGTACGGTGCGAAAGTCAAATCGACCGTTGACGGTTAGCGCAGAGAATAATGCACGCTGCGGCGTGTGTATATCGCTGTGTGTGGTCCGCGCTGAGCAAGAGTTTGCACGTGCTGTAATATCTATGATGCTGATGGAGAGCTGGTCTTTATTGGTAGTCAGATTTTCTTTTAATATTACTGTTCTAGGCAACCTATGACAGTGAGATTGAATAGACAGTATAGGTCGATCATATTCTAAAGTTATGCCAAGTTGCATTAGTTTTCGCAATTTGTGAAAAATGAAGACACTACCTTTAATAACCAAAGTATACTCAGGCTGAGGTCTTTGCAAATCGTGTGTTATAGCCAAATCAGCTCGTCCCAAACAGGTTAAAAAAGGGTTCAAAGGATGAGATTTATTGTTCACTACACTATTGTTTGTACTTTTCGGACATGTTTTTCTTCAATTTGAGGAAGAAAAAAGAAATATTGACAAATTGATGGAGCAAGTAATGATCTAGCATAAGGATTGAAACCTTTGTTTTTTTAATGATAGGTTTCTTGTTTTTAGAAAAATAAATAAGATAGAACAGCTGGAAAACTACACTTGTGCTCTCCCCAGTGATTTTTTTTTTAAAGAAAAGAGCTACATTGTATAGCAAAATTCTTGAAACCTAAAGAGTGTCAAAATCAGCCTGCGGCAAGCAATTTAACTCTAATTGCAAATCCAAATTGTTTTCAATCTCTTATTGTGTGACAAGTAATACAAGAAACAAAATGTATTTATCAAAAACAAAAAAAAAAAAAAAAAGAAAGAAAGAAAAGATATGCATAAAAAGAGAAGAAAACAAGACTAAAAAAATTATTTTGTATCTAAAATTGCTATACATATACAATGAATTATTACAAACTTGAAATTGTGCTGTGGCAGATCCAGTTGCTCAATTATGACATGAATTATATTAAGTGAAACATCTACCCTGGCAGCTTTGACACTTTATTTCAAAATAAATTTTCCTTTCATAATAAATGATCAGTTTACACAAATTTTTTAGTAAAGACACCTTTAGTATATGGAATATTAATTGGCTTTGATTATAATCATAATTTGACAGTTCATTATTCTAAGAGTGTTTTTTATGCCCATCTTGATGTAGCGTGTGGGGTAAGTGCCCTAAACGAATTAAGATGTCATTTCTAAAAGCTCAATAAGGCAGCAATTTTCAGGACGTCTTGTATTTCATTGAATAAGGATTAAACTGCACAGCTGTATTCTTCAGGCCCTGGAGCTGGGGCTATTTTGGGATGACAGAACCTGACAGATTTTTAGTATTTTTTCTTGTATTATTCAGAATTGAGGTAGGCTTTTAAATAAGAACTTTAAACATCCATGTCATTCTATAACTCTGTTTGTCCAAATCAATTTTTCCCCTTCTCTCTCTCTATCTACAGATCCCAATCCCCTGATTTAGTGGTGCAAATGACATTTTGCACGTACATTGTACAATTTATGGTGATACATGGTGTTCTACTTACAAGTGTCGCATGGGCCTTATTGAAAATTGTTTACTTTGTTTTTTTGGAAAGAGTTATATTTATCAAAGTATGCTGATAAAATAAAAAGGACATGTCAAAAATAACTTGTTATTCATTGCTAAAATTTGTTCACCATTTCCGTAATTAAGTCCATTGCCCCAATTTTTTTGTGATAAAATTAGGTGTTTATGATCTGTTTTGATTCAGCTTGTGTTTTTTGTCTTCCTGCAATAGCTGTGGAATATTCCAAGTGTTTTGAATTACACTGAAATGGGTTATTTTGGAAGTCATGACATGCAAGCAGCCCAGATCTTGTATGACCACAATTGAATTACCCCATTCTCATATTTCCTTCCCCATTAATTCGATAGGTAATTCATACGGAATAAATATGCAATGGCGAGCACTGTAATGCCTTTCACCTCGTCAGGAATATAATCGAGTTCTGGGAGGGGGGGGGGGGTAAAAATTTATTCCTTTCAAAAGCAGAGCATGGAAACCCTATACGGAGATGGAAAAATATGGATGGTAAGTGAAGCGCCCATCAACGCCGCTTTTAAAACCATTTTGGATATTCAATTGCATGTGCCCATCGGCGATGGTGCATATCTTTATGGTAGCGTCGGCTTGGTTTGGTGGGGAGAGTCGGGGGCAGATCAGGGTGAACTGAGGGTGTGTTCAATGTCGATTTTCAATTTTAAACACCAACATGAATCATAATACAAAACGCAATTAAAAAATGCTGACGTAAAGAGAAAAAAAGTGTGTGTTCATTGTGCTCCATTCCTGGTTGTGAAAGTAACCGTCTTTGAGATCTCGATTTGGAGGAAAATTCAAACGCCAAAAATGATTCCTTTTGAAATACGATCAGCTTTGATTTTACAACCTTCAGCATCGCGAATGCAACGAAATGCGACACTAAACACATATGAGTTTTCAATGGAAGTTTCCGGTGCAATAGAAAAAAGCACAGATGTTTGCTTTTGAGAGCGGAGAATTTAAAGACGGTCAACATATGATCAGCTTTAATATGTCTACCCCTGATCACATTTGTGTTCTGTGTTTTGTAATTGTGTTTCATATCATGATTCACGTTGGCGTTTAAATTTGAAAATTGACGTCGAACACTCCCTGAGAGTGGTCTGGATCTTTTGCCATGGTGTAGATGATGTTACGTTAAGAGGTTGTTTGTTGTTTGGGGGTACGTGTGATCTTGAAGAGGACGTGATCGCAGACAATCAGATGCGCCAACGACTCCAGAGTACCTTTATAACCCTCTTCCTAAATGGATGCTTTCTTCCTTCTAGCCCCTAGCTTGGAATGCATGATCTAGCTATATTTAAGCAGCTAGGGAGGAATAAGAATTAGTAGATATTAGAAATGGGGGGGGGGGGGTAGTGTTGGATGGGAATAAGAAAAGTGAGGGGTAAAACTATAAAGTGATGGGGAGGAAGGTGTTAAAGTAAAGGAAATGAAGGGGAGGAGAGGGCGAGTAGGAGCGAAAGGGTATGTTAAAGGTAGAGAAATGGAGAAGGGGTGGGGCTGGTTAACAGGTTAGTGGAAGGAAAGTAAGGGTGCTATCTCACTTCGCGGAGATGTCTTCCGCCGACATAGAAATTTCGTCTCCGCGACGGATAAATAGTATTAGAGACGTCTCCGAGACGTTTCCGCAACAATTTATGAAAAAATTTCGTCTCCGAAATTCAGGAGACGTCCTATACTATTATCCGTCGCGGAGACAAAATTTCTATTCTGTCAGCGGAGACGTCTCCGTGAAGTGAGATACCACCCTATTAAAGTACACATGAGATATACAACACATTAATCCATCTTGAAATCTGTAATAATGATGATGTTAAAAGATCAATGAATACTTAATACTGAATTAGTGGTTATTTCGCGATGACTTCATTTTCCTGAATTTTGCGAGTCAGTCATCGTGAAAATTTCCACTTCAATACAAGGCTCTTTTTTTATAGTAAATAATCACACCAAAATCACAGAATTTTGCTCTCGCAAATTTCCCCAACTAGTCCCAAAATTCAAAAATATCTGTACGCCGAAAATATTGGCTTATATATGTAGTAGTAGGTTGGGCAAATAATGACTTTTTTCTGAAAAGTGATGTCAAACAAGTTAATTCTACAGTCAAATTGGATGTAGAATCCAAAAATGACAATGATTTTTGTGTAACGATGAAGTCTGACGTCGCTAAAGTGCAAAAAAACAAAATAGTGTATTTTGCCCATTCATCACAAACTTTATAGGTATAAACCGGTTTTATTTTGTTTCTATATGGATTTGATGTTTAAAAGCTCAAATCTGACAATTTATCATGACCAAATGTACCTAGTAATGGTTTAGGTGTTAATTAGTGATTGATATGAGGTGATTTTGCTCGATATTGACTGAAACTAACTACCAAACTACACTAACAGTCAACTTAGGTAGGATTAATCATGTTGGATTATCATGTTGTTCCCTGACACCCAAAAAGACATATAAAAACGCAATAAAAGTGGTTTATACGTATAAAAGTATGATAATTGGGCATAATACGCTATTTTGGCGGCCATTTTGGTTTTTTGCACTTTACGACGTAAGACGTCATCCGTATGCAAAAATAATTGTCATTTTCAGTTTCTACGTCGAATTTTACTATAGAAACAACTTGTTTGAAAAAAAAAGTTGAGATTCGCCCAACCCTAGTAGTAGTTCAATTAAGAATTGTTCTTCCTTCTTATCCAGCATTCATTTTACAGAGAGAAAGAGATTTAAAGACATTTGCCTGATACAATTAAACTAAGTTTCAAATGCAAAGGATTTCTGTATTTGTATGTCACTTAAAAAAAAGGATGAAATCCTCATTTCATCAACTGCTGCTTACGACCCTATTTGATAAATTCATGCAATAATTTCTTTTTATAATTGAATCATATCTGTCTTTTGAATGTGCCTTTTCTTCTATAAACTGCCTTTAAAAAAAATGCTGTGATTTTGACCAATGCATGGTGTCTATTTTGAAGTGAATTGACTAAAATCAACGATTAAGATCTGGAATAATAATAATAATAATAATATATGAGACTTCTTATGCGCTAAATCCACCAGAAGATAGGTGCTCTAAGCGCATGTGTGCATAAGAAAATGGCCACTTACAACAATGTATATTTACGTAAGTACAAGATAATAGGGAAAAGGTAACAGTGCAGACAAAAATTAACAAAATAATCTAATCATATGCTGAAGTGAAAAGATATGTCTTGAGCTTGGCCTTAACGACTTCGGCGGACCTGCTGCTGCGGATCTCTTGAGGGAGAGCATTCCACAGCAGAGGTCCAGCGTTAGCGAAGGCCCTTCCCCCCCACTGCGTATTGTGTCTAGAAACTTGAAGCAAACCTGAACCCTGGGAACGTAATGATCGAGCAGGAACATAGAAGTTAATTAAATCGATATTATATTGTGGAGCAGAGCCATGGATACAATGAAAAGAAAGCAACAGAATCTTAAAGATAAGAATAAGAATTCATATGTGAATTCAAATCTTCATATGTACCATGAACTGTCAGTGATTCTAGTGGGTGTGGAATCTAGCCATGAAGTCTTGAAAAGAGGCATATCAAGTCTAGAAATGCAATAAGCTGAGGCCCTTGTCAAACCCTCTCCACATCTTTCAGACGTCACCACTTTAGACCAGTGAAGGGTGTAGCTTTCATACCGACGGGTCAAGAGGGCATTCAAGATTCCCTTTCAACCACCCTGCAGAATGCCTGCAATGGTTCAATACAATATAATATAATTTAAGTTCATTTGTATACCACTCTTGCATATACTTAATCATTGTTTTACAGCACTTGCAGTAACAGAAAAATTATTTCAAAAAATCCTTAGGCCAATCTAAGATGAGATAGGAAACGTGTTTGTGTTCATCTATACTGTTCTTTTACTGTAGATCCATAAGACATATAACCCTTCGAAGTAGGGCCATTTTTTAACTGATATAAACATATTTTGAGGAATATGCCATTACAGAACTAGTGGCTATTTTGTACATGAAGGTAACCAGATATCTTTACCACAATCTACATGTAGCTGCATACACTTGTATAGAATTAAAAGAGATATTTTTCAAATGGATAATTAGATCACAATCATTGTTTGTTTAAAAAAAAAAAAAAAATCCAAAAGAGTGAAGAAACAAAACAACACACACAAAAAAAAAAAAAAAGAAAGGAAAATTGTTTTTTTTTTAACATGTAAAGTATCTTGTGGTGTCTTGATGTTCTTTATGAAAACTGTCCTACTAAAACATAACTTTAAATGAATGCAGGTTTTCACTAAAATTCAGAGTAGGCCTGTTTTGGCTTTGTATATTTGTATATTAAAGCCAGTACGAACAAGCAGCATTGTATATCACCACCTCAAGTTCTCAACTGCTTGATTCTGCCCTGATTTCTAACCCATAATGCAACATCCTGATAGTGTAGTCTTATAATTCAGGCTCATTCGAATGAAAACACACCTTTTCACTGCTCAATGGATTCACACCATGATAATTATGCTGCCAAGTATCAAAACACATACTTTTCCCCTCAAAACATTTTAGTTTCCTAATACAAATTAAAATCCAAGTTAATTTACGCACCGTTTGTTAATATAGTTACCTCAAAAGGTATACTTTTAAGACTAGCTATTTATAACACACTGTCAATGAGAGTGTTGCTCAGTTCGCTCTTGCTTTAAAGGAAAAACAAAACATAGAGAAAAGCATGCATGGAGTCAGAAAAATGCAAAAAAAAGGAGGCGGAAATGCAGAAAGGAAGAGTTTAAGTGCTTTTGGTAACTTATCCTTTCAGCGGTCTTTAAAAGGACTTGTATTTCATCAAGCGACTTTCCAAGAATTAAATAACGGAGTCGATGGTGTATAGTTTCTGAAATGCTGTCTCTCTTCCACATTCTATGTACATGTACATGTATAACCCAATATAAGCTGGAAATACTAGAGATATAAGCTAACTCTTTATCTCATTGTGATCATTCTCTCTTCCAATGGCATTCCATTTTTTTGTGCATCAAGAGAAGGTCAACGTTTCTATTACTCTTTTTTTTTTAGCTCAAGGATTATGATAATTCTTAGCTAGTTTTCTGTATGCTTTAGCATTAGTGTGGTATTATTAGGGATGGCCAAACAAGAGCAAAAAGCCACTAGAACGGTTTCCACTTCACTGTATGGATTTATCACCCAGTGGCATTTACAATGCAAACAATACCCATGCACTCCCTGCCAATAATACACAGGCAGAGAAACCAGCAAAAATTTCAATAAAAAAAACAGCTTTCGAAATTGTCGTTTGGCCAGTGGTAAATATCAATCATTTTATATCCTAATTGGTCAGTTTCTTCCTTAGAAAATACCTGCAGCAGAAGATCAACTTCTCCTGTTGGGAAAATTGATATAAAATAAATTACAGCGTGTTCAAAGTGATGCTTCTGTGTGAGTGTGTTATGACTGAAATTTCTCATGATTGGAATAGATTCAGATAAAGAGAAGTAGATATTATAAAATTTCACTATTTTTGAACAAAAAATGTATTGGGTGAAAAACAAAGAACACTGTTACCACTGGCCATTTAAGTTTAAAATTACTCTACCCTGTCTAACACTCAGCTCTGAGCCACACCACCATGAAATAGCCCATTGTCTAGGGTGTTTCTATTGAAAACATGCCCTATGGAGTATTTTTCCACGGTTCATATTGGATCACATACGGTAACATACATGTCAAACCATCAAGTTTTGTACTCCATAAACTGTATCTTTGATAAATCTACTCAATTGTGTTACTATAATCTCATTTCATGTTGATACACACATAGAAAAATGTTGGTATGATTTGGTTTAATAAATCAAAGACAAAAGAACCATAAACTTGAGCTTTTGCATTTTCTGGCTTTGTCTGAAATTTGTAAAAGTGTTCTAGCAGCTCATTGGTAATCTGAGACACTCTTTGGGTCATATCTTTGAAACGGAACATCCAATTGTGATAATTCAAGTACCAAAATGTTTCTTTTAAAATGCTCTATCAAATAAACCTAGCAAAAACAACTTAAAAATAACTTAAAATTTTAGTGGACATCCCTAGTATTATGATGCATTGATTATGGATTAATGTATGTAGGAAAGCAGATGTGGGTTGCCATTCACTACTTTAAACATTTCTCAAAATTTTACCCTTGGAAGAATTCTTTAGGTTCATTTTACATTATTTTCAGTTGTATTTTGTATCCAATATTTTCCAAAATTATTATAAATTTGAAATCATTTGTCAAGAATGACTTTTGGTTTATGCTTTATCTTTTCTAATTAATTTTTTTCTTCTATGTTTTAAAATTAGATTGTGCCTAATTATTACTATTATCTATCATGGCACTGAATGACTTCAGAATATAGATGAAAGACGTGAGAATAGGGCCTACTGTAGAACTTATTGAAATGGCAGTCTACATGTATGTCTCACAAATAATCCATGCAATAATAATGTTCATGACATAAATGTGGATTCATGTGCACAGTATCGATCTACATGTACATTTGCAGATCATCATGGTATATTGACATTATTAAGTCTGACAAACCAATCAAACATGATGATTGGATCACTTCAATCACATATATATGCCTCTTATACTCTAATCATTAGTTAGGGGTCTTAATGTTAGTTGTCGCGGTACCGATGAATCGAAAAGGTTCGCATTTTGGAGAAATGCGCGCCGACCGTCGGGCAGTTTTGGTTATTAGGACCACTTTAAACGGTTGATCGCAACGTCGGCCATTGATGGGTTCGGGTTCTACAACAGTGACCGCCGGCCATCGGAGGCGGGGATTTCGTGTCTGGAGGTAGCCGAAGTGTTTGAACTTGAACTTCATTATCCAAAAACATTTGTATGATAACAGAATATATTTTACAATACACCTATACAATAATATCGTGTTCTGTATAAACACGATCACAGATTCAACACAAGAGCCGAGTCACTGTGTAAACACGGTATTAGTTCAAATTTGAGAATTTGTCTGATGTGAGATATAATTAATGCAGAACAATTGTTGCTATAGCATGTTTTCTAAAAAAAAAAAAATAAATATAAAAACATGTCCAAAATATGTGCAACAAGTTCATGTAGGCCTATGTTTATTTCTGCTCATCCTCACTGTCAGTGTCATTGTATTTCCGTAGAACATTGACCATGCAAACATCAACACATCACCATAACATTTGCATAGTAAGAGTGTGTTCAATGTCCAGTTTCAAATTTATACGCCAACATGAATCATGATACAAAACGCAATTACAAAATACAAACGCGATCAGCGGTGCACTGTTCAGTGTCAAAAATTTAAAGCTTATTATATTTCCATCGTCTTTAAATTCCCCGCTCTCAAAAAACAAACATCTTCTCCTTTTTTCACTTGAACCGGAAGCTTCCATTGCGAGAGCACATTTAAACACGTTTGAAAACTCAATCCTGTTCAGTGTTGCGTTTCGTTGCAATCGCGATGCTCAAGGTCGTAAAATTGAAGCTGATTGTGTTTCAAAACGCATCTTTTTCGGCGTTTAAATTTTCCTCCAAATGGAGATCTGAAACACGTTTATTTTTACGACCGGGAATGGGGACAATGAACACACATTTTGTTACTCTTTATATCAGCGTTTTGTAATTGCGTTTTGTATCATGATTCATGTTGGCGTTTAAATTTTAAACTGGACATTGAACACACCCTAAAATCCCCCTCATACTCTCCACTATCATTCCCCATCATCCAGTCCTGTAATCACCAATTTCCTGACCTATTCTCCCCTCGATTTCCCTCCCATCATAACCCTCAGAGCACCTAAATTGTTCCAAATTTCCAGCAGTCCTTTCTCTCCTTTTCTCTCTATTTTCCCTTGATTTCCTGTAGTTATAATGTTTGCAAGTTGGAGGCAGGAGGGCATTAACCAATATATTGTGATACCAAGTTATCGCCCTTTTAGCTGTTAATAAAGCATGCCTAGCCCCCATCATTGAATTGACCCTTCCGCGGATCTTTCCTCCAAGCTGCCCAAATAGCTCACCCTATAATCTGATGTAAACTTACTGGGCTGAATCTATATTGATTATCAAATTAATACAGTGCTTCAAACAGCGCCGCTAAAGTAAACACTATACCCTGGGTGGTTCCCTTGCCAGCTCTCTGGTCACGGAGGGGCATGAGCAAATCAAACATTAACTTGATAGGTGAGAGGAGCACAGAGATATCATCCATTGGAGCTAAAAGGGCATTAAAGATAATCTTGAGTGCAGTTGTCATGATGTTAAAAGAACAGTTTTTATTCATGTCCGTAACAGATCTCAAGTACTGTACATGTATAAGCTGAATCCTTAACAGATCTCAAGTACTGTATATTAAGCTGAATATTTTGCAGGGATTTTTTTTTTTTGCGAATTGACCGCGAAAATTTTCACTTCGTGATATTAGTGTACGATGCAAATACAGTAAATTCATGAAAATATACTGTCGCGAATTCCCCGTCTTTAAACAAAATCGCCAAAATAATTGGTGTATACCAAATATTTAAATAGGCCTAAATATTTAATATCTATACCAATTCAATATGTTTTCAGTTCAATTAAATGTTTCAGTCATTTTTGTATTATCATGAATACTTCCATCAGGCTAAAATGCCAAGGTTTTATCCATGACTACCTTCTCAAACAATTAATTTAGCTATCTAATAGCTTTTAGTACAGTCTTTTTATAATTTCACCGGTATATAATTTATGGAGGTAACATAGATGAATGATTAAATATTTCCATTATGGAAAGTATCCTTCGATGATTAATTGCACTGAATGTCATCTTAGAGGGATCAGCTCCCTGTTGATTTGATTTAGAAAGCCTATTAAATGATGGCATCGATGCGGCTAGGTACATGTATGGCAAGAGCTGCTTCCTCATTAGCCAGAGTTTGCTTGATAAGAACGTTCTAGCCCAATCATCTCTCTTCAATAAAAGCGTAAGATTAAAAAACCCCATTCACATCAACCCAAGTTGAGTGATTGTAAGCCTGAGCATGGAATTTGGCTGGGCTAAGGAGCATTGCATGCTGAGTTTTGAAAAGCAGGCCATTTTGCTTTGTAGTTGGACATCATTGATAAATTATCCCAAGCAAAAACCCTGAGTGCATCCTCACCTGAAAAAAAAATCCTTAGTTGACTAGGGTTGAAATCTAGAGATTAAAGCTGGTGTATAGTGTAGGGAGAAGGAAAAATTTAATTTGGATTCACAGTTAGATAGTATGAAAGCCTGAATCCTATAACTGTAACAAAGAAAGTTATATTACATGGAATCTCGTTTTAATGTCTTTATTTCACGATATTATAGTATAAAAAAGATAAGACGGGGACCCGACTCAGCTTTGTGTACACTAGGCGTTCACATGGAAAACCAATGGGGATTCTATTGTGTGGGTGATACACACAGATCGCTACGGTCCATTCATGCGGGAAGTTTGGGGGACAGGACGACCCAGCAAAGGTCTCAAAACCGTTACAAATTGTGTTTGGATTCAAACATTTCACTGAAATTCACCGGAAATCGTGAAAGGAATATCACAAAATCTCTCACACATGTCTTTTAGCGCAATGTGAACAACATGAGACTATATTTAATCAGTTTTATGCCGATTTTTTTTTTTAACCAAAACTATACACCAGGTTTAAGCCCATGAAAAAGGCTGCTAATTGCATCCTCATTGCAATGTGAGTTCTGCGCCATGTAATTTCCATTAAAGTTGCCATCAATTACTGAATGATAATAACCAATCAGGACCCTTGATGCATAGACTTCTTGCATAAACTTCTCACTGTTAACCAGTAAGAATGGTTGCCTAAAACTTCAAGTGCTCGTAAGTCTCCATGTTACAGGGCACAGATCGGGCTAATTTTCCGGATCAGAAAAAGCGAGCTTATTTTCAAACCCGGGCTGATGTGGGCAACGCCAATAAGCTCAGGATCGAGGACATCCGTCTATTCCTCTATTGTATACCCTACACAGCAACAGTTTCCACCAATATTGTGTTTAAATATTAAAAGTTAATCTTATCAAGCTGATGGCTCCAACGAGCATGGTAGAGAAAGAGACTTTAAATGTCATGGACGATGATTATGATGCTCAGAGCCACAAGAGTATGAACTCTTCTCAATACAGTCTGTAGGAATAAAAAATTGTACAAGCGGCAACTTTAAAAAAAATAATTATGAAGATTATAACCTGGTAATGTTGGTGGTATAAAAGCTAAAAAAGTAGGATTTCTTCTGCATTTTGATCCCTGTCTCATTTGGTGCAGTATATATCATGAGATGAAAAAAAAAAAAAACCATTCCGTCTTTTGCAATGTACATGTGTATGTGTCTCTGGCATTTTATAGATTTTGAGCATATACTGTATAAGCCAATATTTTCGCGTACAGATATTTTCCTGATTTTGGTGATGACTTCATTACTATAAATAGTCTTGTACTGAAGAGGAAATTTTCGCAATAACCGACTCGCGAAATTCGCAAAAAAATAGAGTCAATAACCACTTTATACAGTAGACCATAATAACCCGAGCACATCAGTGCTTTAAACAAAGGGTTGTGTAATTGCAATTTTTCCTCGTTGCAAAAAACAAAAACAAAAACAGAACTATACCGTTTCTTTTACAAAAGTAAATTATACAAAATAAAGTCTAAATCAAGAAAAATACTTCAATTATAACATGATACCATTTGAGAAATTTGAGAAATTTCATGTAATCTAAATAGAATTATTTTTGCCCCACTCATACCATTGACAAAAAAAAAAAAAAAAAACTGGTTGAATACACATCTTTTTTAAATTAAAGCCTTACCTCCAAAGAGATATCATGCTGGTTCATTAGTAGTCTGTATATGATGCACTGAGGGAATGGCTGTTGAATGATCGTGTCTATTGTATCATGATCAAACTACTACTCTAACAAATGGGTTTCCATTAATTCTCAGCTCAGTAACATCCTTAGCGAGTGATATATGTACACATTTTGAAGATGTGGCTGTAACTGTAATTCGCTGTTTATTTGGCAATTCAGTTTAACCATAAGATGTAATGCTTGCTGGGAAGAATCGGTCACGTGGGTTAAAGCTGGGGTATAGATTGGTAAATCAGAAAATATAATATTTACAATTAATTATTTACTTTTAGATTGAAGAAAATATTATACATGAATAACATGAATAAAAAAACAAAAAACTTATCACTTGATACATGTAAATAAGACTTTAAAAAAGACACAAAAGAAAGGAGGAAAAAAAAACCCAAAAAAAACTCTCGGCTACATGTAGCTCTTTCTCAGTATAATTTCACATCTGAAACTTATAGGCCCGAATTCACAAAGGTGGTTTCTGCCAAACCCACGGATCCGTGGATTATGTAGATTTTGTGTAATAAATACGCTTAATTTTAGCGCGTACTGTGAGAAAGGTCCAATACGAATGCGCGATTTTGTCACAAAGCGCTACATTTACGCTTGTCGCTATGGTTAAGTCTGCTGTTTATTCAAATTAATTTAAATAAACCGTTGACTCAACAGTGGACTCATTAATTCAAAACAATGGGCCCATTATGTCAAAACCATAGCAACTGGCGTAAATCTAGCGCGTAATGACAAAATCGCGCATTCATATTGGACCTTTCTCATTATGACGCGCTAAATTTAAGCGTAATTATTACGTAAAATTTACATAACCCACGGATCCGTGGATTTTGCAGAATCCACCTTTGTGAATTCGGGCCTAAGTGTTTGCATTGTTGCATTGGATAATTTTCCAAACAAATATACATGTATCATTCTGGCCTTTGTCACAAACTTTATTATTCTAGCATTGTGCTAATATCCTTTCCGATAAAAATTGAATTTTATACACCAACGTACATTTGATCTGTTTGTTTTCCTAATTACGCATTATAAAGGTATCCTTGGTTTCATTTATCAAATGATTAGGCTGAATATAGAAAATTAGCACGTTGGAGTTTTTGATAATCAGACATTTATTAAAACAATGACGACAATTCTATCTAGCGTAACTGGTGAATGTACAGGCTATTACTACTGCATCGGATGTACACGGCCTGGTACTAATTGCACACCTTGAAATAACAGATGGCGAGTTCACTATAGTTTGGGAGTGAAATTTGTGGAATTAAGTGTGTGTGCTATGTCCACTTTCAAATTTTAAATGCCAACATGAATCATGATACAAAACGCAACTCATATAAAGAGAAACAAAATGGGTGTTCGTTGTCCCCATTCACGGTCGTAAAAGTAAACGTCTTACAGATCTCCATTCGGAGGGAAATTTAAACGCAGAAAAAGATACGTTTTGAATCAGGATCAGCTTTGATTTTACGACCTTGAGCATCGCGAATGCAACGAAATGCGACACTGAACACAATCAAGTTTTCAAACGTCTTTAAATGAGCTCTCGCAGTGGAAGCTTCTGGTGCAAGTGAAAAAGGCACAGATGTATGTTTTTGAGAGCGGGAAATTTATAGATGATGGACGTTGATTAGCTTTAATTTTTCGACACTGAACGGTGCACCTCTGATCGTGTTTTCTGTGTTTTGTATCATGATTCATGTTGGTGTTTAAATTGAAGATGCTAGTACTAGATGTTCCTATGTGTTAGTGCAGTCAGACTGGCCAGACCGACCTCAAACCAACTAACAAACAAACCATCTTAAAATTTTCATTTAATTGTAGTTGGTTTGAGGTCGGTCTGGCCGGTGTGACTGCACTATAACATAGGAACATCTAGTACTAGCATCTTCAATTTGAAAATGGACATTGAACACACCCTAAGAAAGTACATGT
This sequence comes from Paracentrotus lividus, assembly GCA_940671915.1. Taxonomy (NCBI): domain Eukaryota; kingdom Metazoa; phylum Echinodermata; class Echinoidea; order Camarodonta; family Echinidae; genus Paracentrotus; species Paracentrotus lividus. Next base: position 27,662,840 of record CALNVZ010000641.1, read on the forward strand.
AATTAAGAGCAAAACCGAAGAAGGTTATGGCATGAAAAAGTACCCTTTTTTGGAGTAAATTTTTGGAGTTTTAGGCTACACTTGAAATTTTGTTGAAGGAATAGATTCTTATGATTTTTATCTTATACTACTACTATCACCCAGATAATAAGCACACAGACTAGTGTTGTGTTAAAATGGTCAACCACATAAAACTATTTATACCCAAAATAAACAACTGATTTTCAGATTTTGGATTAATGTCTCATGTCATTGTCATTTTAGAGCAGAAATGTTTCTTTCTTGAAAATCAAAACAGTGGACTGTCTGTGTTGTTTAGAAGATGATGAAGTAGGCCTTCACTCTATCATTACTACATGTACCTGTAGGTTAGTGGTGTTTCTTATTGGAATAATATTTTTAAGATTAACCAAGAAACACTGTTTTCATGACAAAATCATTTTTGAAAATAACTGGAATATCACTGCCCTAACCCAAACCCTAACGAGTATGATCCAAACTCCCTTTGACAAAATATATTGTGGATCATGAAGCCCTTCTCGAAATCAAATTGAAATTAAAGGTTAATAATCTTTTTAGTATTTTTTAATGATAGGCAATATTAAAAAAGGCCACTGGGTCATAAAGCAATGGGTTTTTCTTCTTATAACCTACATGTAAGGTCTTTGTACTTCGTTTCATAAGGGGGTCCCATTATCAGCTCATAATTGCATGCTTCAAGAAATGCCAAAACTCATCAAGAGAGCCCGCCGAATCCCTAGAGTCTGTTCACATAGCACTGCAACAGTGTACACCTTTTCCTCATTTAAAGATGCACGTTCCTCATAGTGTAGAGGGAGTTCAAAATACGTACGCGGTAACGGACTTTGCAAGCTGCCCATTCATACCAACGATGTGCGACTCTTACGCAGTGGTCCAAAAACCGAAAGCTAGAACGCCCGAAGGATTGCCGAAGTCATGAGCCAATTCGTTATCGGCATTGATTCGACTGCTCGCATGCATATGAGAGAACAGCATGTATATGTGCAAGTGAGAAGGTAGCGACATCTCAAGATCCGAACACTGATACAGTACGTGCTTTATACACACACACACACACTCTTGTACGCTAATCGGACTCACATGTACAGCGCGATCGCGATTGGCTGGCCTGTGTTTGCATAAAACTTAACTGTATGCAAATTAAGTAATGCTCTTCGCGAATACTTCGTGGAACAATGGCGGCTTGCACACAGAATCGCATCTTCAGTCCTCGTTTTAGCTTAGCGATGCTCGTGCAGGATCGCCTTTAAGTAAGATTCATGCATATCCAGACAACTACAGTCTGTGTCAACTATAATGTGGAAAACATTTTTTTTGTAAGTATGAAAATTAATCACATTCTATAAAAAGTGTTTGATATTTCCATAAAGTAGGAAAATCAGGCTTTCTTCTGCATTTTTTTCCATCCCATTTGGTGCTGTAGATCTTGAGGTATGACCAGTTTTCTATAATCAAGAAAAAATGTACTTTGCGCATGCTTTTCTATGGGTTTCGCACACAATAGCCCTGAATTCAGCGCAAAGAAACAATAGATGCGTGCAATTTCGATTAGCTCATCGCCGCACAAAATTTAGCATAACTTTTGTTTTACAAAGGCAAATTATACAAAACATAGTGCATCAGCAAGAAGAATCTTTTGGCTTGAACTGTACCATTTTTTTTTTTTACACAGACTGTACATGTACCCTTGGACAATTACCCCCAGGACAACTAAATACTCCAAGAATTATTTTTAGGGGTAGGGTTTATAAAATTGTTGTGGGGGTACATGTACTCTCCACGCTCCAAATTTTATTGTCCGAAACAAAGATGAACGGAAATTCTTTTTGCCCCTTTTTGTGGGCCCGGTAGCCGCTGAGCAGCGCCAGGTGGACGTTGCTCTATCCCCTTCTTGTTGAACGCCAAACAGGGTAGCAGCAACTACCATTTTTTAACGTGTACATGCTGTTGTTCTTCCATGCTGTGGTAATCTCTATCAAATAATATTTGAAAATGAAACTCAGTTTTTCCTGAAGTACATATTCATGTTTACAATTCAAATTACATGCAACATAGAGTTATTCTTTTAAAATGAGTTTGAAATAATGAGATTGAAATAATGCATTAAATATGACCCTGGAAAGATCAATTATTACAATATTTACAAGTTCAGTTTTGAATAGATTATGAATTATGGCATAATACGACTATATACTAAAGCTCCTTTATAATATTCCATAACTAAATCTACAAATATCAAAACCAAAATTTTCTTTAGATTGGTGCATGCTGTCCTGTATTTGCTACAATTACTGAGATTTTGGTATTATTTTGAGAAGCGAGTTGGAAGTCATAAAATAAATTGATTTTCCACTGAGCTCTTAACAAAAAGAAGATATACATCTAATGCCCTGTAACATAAGCATCATTTACATGACACGCCTTAACTCAAAGTTAACTCCAAGTTATCCTTGAGAACTTACATGTAGTCCTCGAGGATAACTTGGAGTTAACTTTGAGTTATGGCCTGTGTGGGCGCACTCGGTGTGTATGTTCTCGAGGACAAGTTGGGGTTTATGTTCTCGACAGATCTTGGGGTTAATTTAGGCTCGAAACTCCAAGCGGTAGGTGGTCTCCAATCGCGCGTTAGACCGTGTGGACACGATTTTTATTTGGAGTTTCGTGTTCTTGAGGATAAGAGTGACCTCTTGTAACGGTTTTAAATTCTTAGGGATACAATCCTCGAGAACTAAAACCCCGATGGTCGCCTGTGAACATACATTGTAGCTATAGGCCTAAATGAGACTAACCAAAATGAGGTATATCTAATGCCCTGTAACAAAAATGAGATATTATCAATCTTAAGATTGATTGTAACTGTCAGTACACGGAGACTGTACCATTGACATTGAACGTAAGATTGATCATATCTTCTAAAGGGCATAAATATGTTTTTCTATAATGAAAAAAGAAATGAATGTATTGAATTTGATTACTATATCACTGCTCATGCAGAAATAGATAAGTGGAATGTCTCAGTCACATTTGCAAACCGGCTCTAAATGGATTAATAATATGCCATTCACTGCAATGTAATGATTTTGTTCGGTCTGTTGTCGATCTAGCTTGTTTGACTGAGGCTAAAGGATGAGTGATAGAAGCTTTATAACAATATATATGCGCATATTTCCTAATCTGTTCAGATTTGTGATATATACACATATATAAATGTCAAGGCTGAATTATAGCTTATATATTTAGAGGGAAGAGAGTTTTTGCATGTGATATAATGACTTCATTATTGTCGCTGATATATTGCTTCCGCAAACTTTTTTGACGTGAAGTGAACAGCGATGAGAAAAGGTTCGTGTATGTAGGTCGTTTCAAAAATGGGCAGGGCATGAATAAATTTCACAAAGTTGATTATATGATTGAGATACCCTAGATGTTTCATCTTCACCTGTTGAATAAATGGTAGATGTATATAAAAGTATACCTAGGAACACTGTTTAAAGTTGTAGTGTACTTACAATCTAACAATTCCTTTAACATGGTTTATTATCAAAATATTATGTGTATCATATACATGTACATGTACCATGCAATATTAATGTCCTTGTTTTTCGGGTTTGTGTTTTTATTTGTTTTTTTCCTGTTTGATAATAACAGTAATAATAATATTTACAATGCTCCGCCTATCTAGTAAACTATTCAGTGGCGCAGCTTATGTTATTACCTGGCTCTAGCTGCCCTAATAAAGAGCGCTTTAGGCTTTATATTTTTGTATTGAGAATAAACTTTACAAAAATGAAACTTATGTATACATTTGGAAATTAGATCATTGTTGTTTTTTGAACAGGTTTTCAGTTTCAATTTAAAAAACAACAACAAAATAATAATAAAAAAAAAAATCTTCTCAGTAAATGTTAAGATTGTTTTTCCTCACTCTGATTAATACTCATTGGAAAAATGGCAAAAGATATCCATTTGATTTTCTGTTTACTTATGTTATTTGAACAAAACGTTAAACATTCTTCTGTAATTTCATATTTCTAAATGCTTATGTAGATAAATTAAGTATTTTATGAGTGCTAGACAAGGAAAAGTGTTTATGAGGTGAAATTGTCACCTCAGAAAGGCTGTATGCGTAATGGCAACACATAAAAGTTAACAGCCTTTCTACGGGGTTGCAACAAAATTAGGGAGCCAACTTTCATGAAGGCGAGTGGGAAGATAAAAACTGAATGACAGTTATTGAAATGACAAAATACACAATATTGGGAAGTTTTGGTTACAACAGAATGTGGAAGTCCTGAGATACAAATGTACTGTGTTTCACTTTATAAGCACTTGTAATCGCCTTTGTAGACATCACCTGAACTTTCTGAAGATTCAAGTGTTTAGGAAGAGACTTGCGTGAGCAGTGGGAGCAGTGCCAATCTAAATAATGAGAAATTGATTGAAAATCTTGTTCAAATTTATCCCAACGTGTCTGTACTTTAATACACATGCATGCAGTAATGCGCAACACCATCGGGAAGCGGGCATGTAGGGTTTGGGTATCGTTACTGAGTTAGTAAATTTACCTTTACAGCAACTTATTGATTGGGTGAAGAGAACGAACCTGATACAAGTCTTTCATAACCTGACCTCCCTAATCCTAAATTTTAGGATGGGTTAGGTTTGGGTTTAGGTTCAGGATTAGGGTTAGGATTAGGATACGGAGTAAGGTAGGGTTAGGTTGTGCCAGTGGTTCACGGGTGTCAGGTCAGGGTTACAGAAGTACTCGCAAATACTGGTCTGTGGCATTTCCTTTTGACTGGCTTCCTCCTCTCTTGTTCCAAACTGTTAGCTCAAACATGCTGCCAGTGTCAAGCTCGTTTGTTTCTATGGAAACATTTTGTTTCAAACATAGTCTATGACATGAATACTCCTGTTCACACCTTGGATGATTATGCTCACACATTGTTGAATGGTATTTTCCCATGAGGGTTTCAGGTTTGGAAAGTGGAGATAGGGTAAGGAGAAGGAGATAGATAGTCATAGAGTAGAAGAAGGGAAAGGAAAAAGTAGACAGAGAAAGAGAAAGCGAAAGTTAATTAAGTAAAAAAAAAACAGAATAAAGAATTAAAAGAAAAGTTAATTTGAAAGGAAATAGAAAAGGTTAATGTAAAAGTTACAGAGAGAAAGAGACCTGTATCCATCGAGAAGAAGAAGGAAAAGAGGTTTTAAAAAGAGAATGAGAAAGGTAAAGGTTAATAAAGGCAAAAAACAAAGAATAATCAAAAACGAAAGTAGAAATAACTTCAAAAATCATTGTAAAAATAAAATTAAAAGTTGCATAGAGAACAAAGTAATATTGTGTTTATTTAGAAGGATCATGGTATTATTAAGACATTTTATGCTAGTATCGTCTCCTCTGAATAAAAATGTAAAAAAATTATTTGTATTTCTTTATTATTTCCAGGAACGTCTGTTGTTATCTGTGTTACCACGGCATGTTGCCATGGAGATGAAAGCAGACATAGCCAATAAGAGAGAAGACATTCAATTCCATAAGATTTACATCCAGAGACATCAAGATGTCAGGTAAGTCCATTGAATCAATTCTCTGGTTTGCTGCCTTTAGCATTTACAGCTAGTCCCTGTATGGTATTGAGTGCCCAAGACTGCGCAGTGCCTACATGTATGTCTGCGCACCCACGTAAATGTGCGATTTTGATTCAACAAAGCCCCCAAATAATATCAACCTTCAATCTTAACCTTAACAATCCGTTGATACAACAAAATGTGAAAATAATTGATTAAAAATAGTTTTCAGCAAGTTTTATTTGGTACCTGAAAATTTCAACCTTTCTCAAAAAATGAAAGTAAAAAACTTGCGTGCGCTTGATTTGCGTGCAAAATGTGTTAGTGCGCAGACATGGGCACTTTCCAATTTTGCAACACAAAATGACAAGCCCTTCGAAAAATCGTATATAAACATTTTCTTTGTAAATTATTTCTTGCATTTTTTGCTTCATTGATCATTAATAATAATAATAATAATAATAATAATAATAATGTGATTTGTATTGCGCACGTATCCACTCTGTAGAGTGCTCAAGGCGCATTATCATATTATTATTACCCGGCTTAGCTAGGCTACCCCGAAATATGATCAATGGAATAACATAGATGAATCTTAAAATAATATTTTACTTTCTATTGAAATTGAGGTCAAATTTTAGGGGCGCAGACTTAGGCACTTCCTTCATACAGTGCATCCCAAATAAAAGTAAACCCAACTTTGAGAGTCTTGTATTAAAGTTACATGTATATAACTCACGTGCCATTATTTTTTGTTATCATGATAAAGAATAACCCATGTTCTATCCAGTGATACCAAAATTATACCTCTACTGTCATGGATGACTGACAGTTTTTTAAAAGTTTGGTCAAAAACACCTTGTATCAGGTTTTGTCAGAAGTAACCCTGGCTTTCTGATCATTCATTCAAATTGCTTAAGGTCAGCCTTTCTGAGTCTATTCATAAGGGACAAAAGATTACTTTGACTATTGAAATGCAAAGGTTACTTTTGCCCAAACATGATACAAGGCAAAATATATGCTTGTTGTTGTTTTTTTAAAGCCCAAGTGTTGAGCATCCTTTAAAACACTGTATACATGTAAGTTTGGTATCATTGAATAGAATATAGGCGCTGCTGCACTAGCTCGAGCTAATTGGTGGATCAGGGAAAAACCCAGAAATAAGAAACCGGTCCTGCACTAGCTTGAGCTATTTTAAAATTTTGCATTAACGACCTGACCTGACCTTGAACAAAACAAGCCTGATGTGTATTTCGCAACTGGTTACTACCGCTAGTGTGAGCATGCACAGGTGCTTGATTTTGGATTTATCTTGGGCTAGCGTAGCATCACGCAATATAGCGCACTATTTCATGCTAAAACCGTACCGCAAACCAGCTATAGATTTCTCAAAAAATCTTAAGATGACCCTGGCTGGGATTTCCTCCAAAATAGCGCGCTATTTGACCACAAAGCCTGATCTCCTATCAGGCTAACTCATCCGATCACAAATAGCGCGCTAATTAAAAAAGCTCGAGCTAGTGCAGCACCGCCTTATGAGTGACTCTTTATCATGAAATGAATATCCATGTCACACAAGCTATAACATTCTGATATGAAGCTCTCAAAGTTTAGTTGGGTTTATTTTTTTTTCTGAGACGCACTGTATCAGCTGCTTTGATAACAAAATTTAGTGGTGTGTAAAATGCATTTAGAATGCAAAAACTATAATCGAGACAGTTTCAAATATCTCTAACATCTGAAGTTGTTTTTATTTCCAAAGTTTATCTGTCATTGTCTTGCTTTCAAGTTGGCAAAGGCTGTGAGATGAGAGAAAGAGAGATAGTAAGAGATTAAAAGAGCTGGAGAAAACGGAAGATTTACTTCAAAAGAATGATATATTTGCCTACTTTGCTATTCGTCCTCGAATCGCTTGCCAACCGAATATTATAACCCCGAGAAAAAAAGAGAGAGATCGGTCGAGCTAGTGCAGCACCGCCTTATGAGTGACTCTTTATCATGAAATGAATATCCATGCTCACACAACAAGCTAACATTCTGATATGAAGCTCTCAAAGTTTAGTTGGGTTTATTTTTTTTTCTGAGACGCACTGTATCAGCTGCTTTGATACACAAAAATTTAGTGGTGTGTGTAAAATGCATTTAGAATGCAAAAACTATAATCGAGACAGTTTCAAATATCTCTAACATCTGAAGTTGTTTTTATATCCAAAGTTATATCTGTCATTGTCTTGCTTTCAGTTGGCAAAGGCTGTGAGATGAGAGAAAGAGAGATAGTAAGAGATTAAAAGAGCTGGAGAAAACGGAAGATTTACTTCAAAAGAATGATATATTTGTGCCTACTTCTGATATTCGTCTCTCGAATCGACTTGCCAAACTCGAAATATTATAACCCCGAGAGAAAAATTTTTGTCCCTATTGTTCCTATCCCTATACACCCCCGCCCCAAAACATAAAGGGCGCCCTCTCCCGATAGGCCACCCGCCAACAAATCTGTCAATAATCTTCCTCTTCTTTCCTTTCGCTGCCGTGAGCAGTTAACAACCTCGAGTTTTTTGTCCGCCTAAAAACGGGTTTGAAATTGCAATTTTGTGATATTTTGTGGCTTGTTTTGGGGTGAAATCTGTTGTTGGACCTCTTGGAAGGTCTCACCCTATCTGATAAATTTAAGTGTTTTGTCATTATTTTAGTGTGGCGTTTGTCGTTTTTTTTGGTACGTGGTGATACTCGGCGACATCGCCTCCCCTTTTTCTACCTAACGTTGTGTAGTTTTGGACCGGCGGGTTCGGGCCCTTTGTTAATACATTCCCGCACCTTTACAATTCGGTGCTGGGTATTAGCGGGTTTTTGTTATTGTTCTCCCGTTCATTTAAAGCTTTCTTGACTCTCTTATTTAGTAGTTGAGTTTTTTCTTCATTTGTATAATAACGTTTCTGTGTTTATTTTCAGAATGACGGAAAATTTCCTGCTCAAGGTTTCAAAATCGCAGAAGTCTAAGAAGCCTTCTTCTAGACGTGTTTTTCTGAAGACAACTTAGAGACACCACATCGTTTCGGGAGACCTAGACGATGCTGAGAAGGAACCACCGCTAAAAGAAGACGGAGTTCCAGATCTTCGAGCAGTAAAAAGTCGGGATTCACAACGCCCGCCCGGGCAGCGCGTACGGACCGGTGGCAGCTGGTAAGTCCATTACCTAAACGCGTCCTGCTGCCCCCGGTAAGTCGTCGTGGAGTCACACTGTTGAACTCCTGGGGAAGGTTCAGTCGCCTATCGTGGCCGACCCAGCGACGCACCCGAAACCGATCCGTGGTAAGCGATCGGGACGGCAACTCCGTGTATGAGTCTCAGTTCACCTGGGCACTCGGTGGGAGTGTAGTATCGATTGATCGATCGAAGGTGGCCTTGCCTCCTGAGAGAGATCTTAAAATCGATCGATAGAGGATCGGTATCGCTGAGACGATCGGTATCCAGAAGGTATCGATTCGGAGGATCGATCGTTACAGAATCCGATCCGAGATATCGATTATCTCATAGATCGATCATCCAGAATCGATTCCCCCGGGATCGATCAATTCAGAATCGATTCACCGGGATCGATCATTCCGGAATCGATTCCCCCGGGATTCGATCACTAATAGATCGATACCCGGGATCGATCACAGAGGGGATCGCCAAATCCAGTAATGCATTACAAAAATGGTATCGATCACTGACGGTCAACGATAGCGGGATCGATCGCAAATCGTCCGATTTTTCAGAATCGATCATCAATCGATCGATTCCTTCGGGCAAGATTGTTTCTTGGATTCTACCCTCACCCGATTCGATCTCTAATAGATCGATCGCGTCTTTCTAATCGCAGAATGGTTTCGATTCCAATGGAGGTTTTGTCTGAGACGAATCATAATCAATGGCTGGTTAATCCTGAATCGGGTTGATGGAGCGTTCTTTTCAATTCATCTTCGAACTACACCAGAGCGTTCAAAACAGTGGAACCCAATTCTGCACAGTGGTCAGGAATTCAATTGCTTCCGAGTTCACCAAACCTGTCTACACTAGATCCAAAGCTCCAGCAGCTCTTGGAGCCCTCCACCAGTCGCGAAAGTTTCTTCGACGCCTTCGATTTTGACAGAGCTAGGAGAACCTCGGAGGGAGCTCTCGAGTGGTACAAGAATTGTTAGAAGCGAACATACGTTCGTCAGCCTCTCAGTTACCTACACAGACAGCTTATGTGCATGACGTACAGCCCAGCATACTTCCCCAATAAGGAGCCGATCTGATAGAGTCTCGAAATGAAGAATTTCAGGAGTCTTCTACGAAGGAGAAGAAGAGATTTCACCACGGATCATCACTCCAACCCTTCGCATCACTCACTGGGACCTCATCCTGAGGAGACTGTTCGTCGCAGCCTCATCAACGCAGCCTCATCAGTATGCATAGATGATCAAATCCCGCAAAGTCCAGGATTGTGATTCGGAGGGAGATACCCCAGGTCAAGATCAGCCCCGGTTGAAAACTTCCGGAGAGAATTTTAGGCTTCTTTAAGAAATATGCACAGAAGCCGGATTCGACCGGAGGAGAAACAAGGCGGAAAGGATTCTTGGCTAGAGTTCAGAAAAGAATCAGAACTTCAGACTTAAGGCTCCCGGAGACGCACAAAGAAGAGTTAAAGGAGCTGCCAAGTCTCTAAAACACAAATAAGGGCTTTGGTAAGCTAGCTTCCAATTCTATTTCATCAAAGAGGATGAAGATCGTTTCTTAGATAGCAAAACTCTCTCTCCGGAACTTATCAAGACCGCGTCTAAGATGCACATTTACAAGTCGCTTCTCATGGACAAGAAAGGCGCGAGAAGAGCCTTATCAATATCCACGGAGTCAGGCTTTCTGTGATCAACGATATGCTTATCGAGTTGCTTAGCGGCGTCGAGGAACTTAACATCTCAACAGATGATAGAGAAGAATTCTTGAAGCTTTAAGAGAAGTGTCATCGTTGATGGTGTCCCAAATGGCGGTAATCCAAACACCTCGGACAGAGACGCAGGGAAGGCGTTATGAAGAGACTCAACATTCAGGAACCTTGATTCCGGATATGCTGGATAGGATACCAGTTGACTCACCCTTCCTCTGTGGGGATGACTTCTCAGACGTCTTCAAGAAGGAGATCGAAGCTCAGAAGAAGGCTCAAGAGCTTCGAATCTGTTAGGGAAGTTAGAAAGCAGAAGTCGACTACTTTCAAACCTCAATCGAGTTTGTTCCAAGCAGCCGCTGAAGTCCTACAGTTCTAGCTCTAGAGCGGAAGTCCGATCAGAGCTCGAGACCACATCAGTCTTCACCAGGCTCACTACTCGCAACGCCAATATACGTATCAAGATCAACCTAAATACGTGAACCTAAGAACGGAGTCCCACATCAGACCCAACGATCGCGTGGGGGAGTAATGCACCCAAAGGCCGAGGAAACTCCAGAAGCTCCTCAGATCTGCCTCATCCTCTCAGCCCTTTCGCAGGGGAGGAACCTCAAGGTGACTTCCCACCAGCGTCTGGGGTTCGGGAGTGCCAGTAGAGGCCGACTTCGGCACTTCCGTGCGAAATGGGAGACAATCACAAGCGATGTCTTTATTCTATCTGTAATAACAAACGGACTCAAGATCGATCTAGAGGACCTCTTCCCGGAGGTGTCCTCCGGACCCGCAACCAACTCTATCCCACTTCCAGGAGCACATCTCAAAAGAAATCTCGGTGCCTTCTGGAAAAGGAGGCGATAGAAGAGGTCACTTTATACAAGAGCTTGTGCCTGTCCCCGATTTTCGTAATCCCCAAACGCGGGGGATCACTAAGAGTGATCCTAAATATGAAGGCCATAAACAAATTCATAACACAGTCGCATTTCCGCATGGACACCTTAGCTACAATCCTTCCCACCCTAGCAAATCAGGATCTAGCAGTATCAATAGACCTTCAGACGCATACTTCCATGTACCCATGCATGTTTCGGCGAGAAATCTCTGGGATTCCAGTTGCGGGCAAGACCTACAAGATACAGAGGCTCTCCCCTTCGGTCTGCGACCAGCTCCGAGAGATTTACCAGGGTGATCGGGACCTGATGTCCTACCTCAGAGGCCGAGGACTCAGAATCTTTTCCTACTTAGACGATGGATCTTAGTTGCGAACTCGGAGGACAGACTCAAAGACCACTTGGAGCTCCTAATCACGAACCACGCAAGAACTGGATTTATAATAAACTGGAAAAAGTAGAACTGACTCCCACGCACGCCCACTTATTAGGGCTCAACTAGACTTAGCAAACAGCCTGGCAGACCCAGCCTAGAGAGGTAGGGACCTTGATCAACCTAGCAAGATCCTTGGTTCACAGCAAGAAGAGTCCCAAGCAGTAACTTGCAAAGGTGGCTGGCTACTTAGCGAGCCTGGTGGACCTATACCGGATTGCAGACTTTTGATGAGACCTTTCCAGATTCACTTTCTAAATCACTTCAAGCCGAACATCAGTTCGCCACGGAAGATGATCCCCGTTTCGTCGGAGATGAAGTCCTGATTGTCAATGGTTAGACGAGGATTATTCTCCAAGGAAAGCCGTTCTCTTGCCCTCTTCCGTCGATCACGGTTACCACGGACGCATCTCAAACAGGCTGGGGAGGCCATTGTCAGGATCACATGGTTTCAGGAGAATGGGACCTTCCAACACCGTACCGCATATAAATTTCTGGAACTTCTAGCGGTATGGAAAGTCTTAATTCATTTCAGGGACCTGTGCTCAAACCAGACAAGTTCTTATCTTGACGGACACACAGTAGTAATGTCATACATAAATCGACAAGGAGGAACACACTCTTTGACTCTGAACAGATTGACCTTTCAACTATGGAACTGGTGCAATCGAGAAACATCGTTCCGATCGCCTCTCACATCCCAGGAGTGGAGAATGTGATAGCGGACTTCCTTTCGAGAGGAAAGTGTCTTCCGTCGGAATGGACGCTGTCATCAAGGATCTTCTCGCTGATAAGCCAGAGATACGACCTCTGGATAGACCTGTTCGCGTCATCCATGAACAACAGACTTCCGATATTTTGCCTAAAAAAGGAAGAGAAGGCGACAGCGTGGGACGCATTTTCAATTCCTGGACAGGTCTGAAGGCGTATGCGTTCCCTCCCTTCAAACTTATCCACTAGTTCTCAGGAAGATCAGGGAAGACAGAGCATCGGTGATTCTCATCGCACCACACTGGCCCAGCCGAGCGTGGTTTCAAGATCTTCTTCCTCTATTGGTGGAGGAACCTTGGCAACTTCCATGGTGCAAGGATCTGGTCTACCAACAGTATCAGAGATCCTCCACGAACATCCGGAGCACCTCAGATTGACCGTCTGGCCGTTATCGGCGAGTCAGCCAGAGCAGAAGGCTTCTCGGAACGTGCAGCCTCACTTTTAGTGGAAAGTAGAAGAGCCTCCACCAGAAAGGTCTACTCTTCAAGACTGAATGCATTTATAGATTGGTGTGAAGAGAAAGGGATAGCCCCAAGAGAAGCTTCTTTGCCGGCTATAGCTGACTTCATCATAGCGCTTTACGACAAGGGAAAGTCACTATCCACGCTTAGAGGTTACAGATCCGCGATCGCGGCTATTCACATAGGATTGAAGATGGATCATCGGTGTCTTCTGCTCCTCAATTATCAGCCCTGTTACGTTCTCTATATCTCAAGAGACCCAATTTCAGGCCGTTAGTACCCTCTTGGAGTCTCCCAAGGTGTTAGAAGCATTAGCGAAGCCTCCTTTCGAACCACTCCATTCGGCATCTCTGCTAGACACAACGATAAAGACATGTTTTCTGTTGCAGTTAGCATCAGGACAACGAGTGAGCTCTCTTCATGCTCTGTCAATCGCAGAGAGGCCACATAAGATGGGAGAACGGGGGTGTCCGTTGATCCCAACGCGAAGTTTATCGCTAAAACCAATCAGAAACTTCGGGGCCTGTAGAAATATTTCTTCGCCCACTCACACAAGTTTTCGTCAATACGAGAGATAAAGTATGGTGCCCCCGTGAGGGCCCTAAAGTGGTACCTGGACAAAGTAAAGAATCTACGAAAATCAGACCAACTGTCGTAATACTAAAGCTCCTTTCTCTCCAGCTTCTAAAAGCACCTTATCCAGATGGATTGTAGCAGCCATCAAAGCTGCAGGCTCTAACGCCAGAGTCTCTGACACTAACCTCAGAGCGCACGACACTAGGAGCATTAGCTCGTCGTGGGCCCTGTTCCAGGGCGTCTCTGTTGAGGAAATATGTAGAGCCGCTTACTGGAGAAGTCAGAATTCTTCACAACTTACTACCTTAAAGATGTCCCCGCGGTGGAAGGAAATTTTTCCATAGTTCCTATCCATGCGGCAGCATCTTCTATAGTCAACTAATCTGTAGGGCTCCCTCCCCAGTACAACATCGGTGCTGGTCGATAGCAAAGTAGGCAAATATATCATTCTTTGAATAAATCATAAAAATTATCACTAATTTTATTATTTACAATAAAGAATTATATATTTGCCTACAATCCCTCCCTCCATCCCCCGGTCCATTAGCTACATGGATGTGTAGGCGGAAAGAGTAAAGAGGAAGATTATTGACAGATTTGTTGGCGGGTGGCCTATCGGGAGAGGGCGCCCTTTATGTTTGGCGGGGGGTTTATAGGATAGGACAATAGGGACAAAATTTTCTCGGGGTTATAATATTCGGTTGGCAAGCGATTCGAGGACGAATAGCAAAGTAGGCAAATATATAATTCTTTATTGTAAATAATAAAATTAGTGATAATTTTTATGGTT
>CALNVZ010000641.1:27677298-27723549 GCA_940671915.1 Paracentrotus lividus
TTTTTGTCCCTATTGTTCCTATCCTATAAACCCCCCCGCCAAACATAAAGGGCGCCCTCTCCCGATAGGCCACCCGCCAACAAATCTGTAATAATCTTCCTCTTTTCTCTTTTCGCTGCCGTGAGGAGTTAACAACCTCGAGTTTTTTGTCCGCCTAAAAACGGGGTTTGAAATTGCAATTTTGTGATATTTTGTGGCTTGTTGGGTGAAATCTGTTGTTGGACTCTTGGAAGGTCTACCCTATCTGATAAATTTAAGTGTTTTTGTCATTATTTTGGTGGCCGTTTGCGTTTTTTTGGAACGTGTAATCGGCGGCATCGCCTCCCCTTTTTCTACCTAACGTTGTGTAGTTTTTGGACCGGCGGGTTCGGGCCCTTTGTTAATACATTCCCGCACCTTTACAATTCTGTGCTGGGTATTAGCGGGGTTTTTGTTATTGTTCTCCCGTTCATTTAAAGCTTTCTTGACTCTCTTATTTAGTAGTTGAGTTTTTTTTCATTTGTATAATAACGTTTCTGTGTTTATTTTCAGAATGACGGAAATTTCCTGCTCAAGGTTTCAAAATCGCAGAAGTCTAAGAGCCTTCTTCTAGACGTGTTTTTCTGAAGACAACTTAGAGACACCACATCGTTTCGGGAAAGACCTAGACGATGCTGAGAAGGAACCACCGCTAAAAGAAGACGGAGTTCCAGATCTTCGAGCAGTAAAAAGTCGGGATTCACAACCCCGTCCCGGGCGCCGCGCGTACGGACCGGTGGCAGCTGGTAAGTCCATTACCTACGCGCTATTACACGCGTTGTGCCCCCGGAAGTCGTCGTGGAGTCACACTGTTGAACTCCTGGGGAAGGTTCATCGCTATCGTCGGCCGATCCCAGCGACGCACCCGAAACCGATCCGTGGTAAGCGATCGGGACGGCAACTCCGTGTATGAGTCTCAGTTCACCTGGGCACGCTGTGCGGAGTGTAGTATCGATTGATCGATCTCGAAGGTTGGCCTTGCCTCCTGAGAGAGATCTTTAAATCGATCGATAGAGGATTCGGTTATCGTCTGAGACGATCGGTATCCAGAAGGTATCGATTTCGGAGGATCGATCGTTACAGATCCGATTTCCGACGATTCGATTATCTCTAGATCGATCATCCAGAATCGATTCCCCCGGGATCGATCAATTCAGAATCGATTCACCGGGATCGATCATTCCGGAATCGATTCCCCCGGGATCGATCACTAATAGATCGATACCCCCGGGCATCGATCACAGAGGGATCGCCAAAATCCAGTAATCGTTACAAAAATTGGTATCGATCACTGACGGTCAACGATTAGCGGGAATCGATCGCAAATCGTCCGATTTTTCAGAATCGATCATCAATCGATCGATTCCTTCGGGAAGATTGTTTCTGGGATTCTACCTCACCCGATTCGATCTCTAATAGCTCGATCGCGTCGTCTTCTAATCGCAGGATGGTTTCGATCTCAATGAGGTTTCTGTCGATGAGTACGAATCATAATCAATGGCTGGTTAATCCTGAATCGTTGATGGAGCGTTCTCTAATATCATCTTCGAACTACACCAGAAGCGTTCAAAACAGTGGAACCCAATTCTGCACAGTGGTCAGGAATTCAATTGCTTCCGAGTTCACCAAACCTGTCTACACTAGATCCAAAGCTCCAGCAGCTCTTGGAGCCCGTCCACCAGTACGCGAAAGTTTCTTCGACGCCTTCGATTTTGACAGAGCTAGGAGAACCTCCGGAGGGAGCTCTTCAGAGTGGTACAAGAAATTGTTGAAGCGAACATACGTTCGTCTAGCCTCTCAGTTACCTACACAGACGTTATGTGCATGACGTACAGCCCAGCATACTGTCCCCAATAAGGAGCCGACTTGATAGAGTCTCGAAATGAAGAATTTCAGGAGTCTTCTAGGCGAGAGAAGAAGAGTTTTCACCACTGATCATCACTCCAAACCCTTCGCATCACTCACTGGGACCTCATCCTGAGGAGACTGTTCGTCGCAGCCTCATCAACGCAGCCTCATCAGTATGCATAGATGATCAAATCCCGCAAAATCAGGATTGTGATTCGGGGAGATACCCCAGGTCAAGATCAGCCCCGGTTGAAACTTCCGGAGAGATTTTAGGCTTCTTTAAGAAATATGCCACCAGAAAGCCGGATTCGAGCCGGAGGAGAAACAAGGGCGGAAAGGATTCTTGGCTAGAGTTCAGAAAAGAATCAGAACTTCAGACTTAAGGCTCCCGGAGACGCACAAAGAAGATTAAAGGAGCTGCCAAGTCTCTAAAACACAAATAAGGGCTTTTGGTAAGCTAGCTTCCAATCTTCTTTCATCAAAGAGGATGAAGATCGTTTTTAGATAGCAAAACTCTCTCTCCGGAACTTATCAAGACCGCGGTCTAAGATGCACATTTACAAGTCGCTTCTCATGGACAAGAAAGGCGCCGAGGCACTTATCAATATCCACGGAGTCAGGCTTTCTGTGATCAACGATATGCTTATCGAGTTGCTTAGCGGCGTCGAGGGACTTAACATCTCAACAGATGATAGAGAGAATTCTTGAAAGCTTTAAGAGAAGTGTCATCGTTGATGGTGTCCCAAATGGCGGTAATCCAAACACCTCGGACAGAGACGCAGGGAAGGCGTTATGAAGAGACTCAACATTCAGGATCCTTGATTCCGGATATGCTGGATAGGTACCAGTTGACTCACCTTCCTCTGTGGGGGATGACTTCTCAGACGTCTTCAAGAAGGAGATCGAAGCTCAGAAAGGCTCAAGAGTTTCAGATCTGTTAGGGAAGTTAGAAAGCAGAAGTCGACTACTTTCAAACCTCAATCGATTTTTCCAGCAGCCGCTGAAGTCCTACAGTTCTAGCTCTGGAGCGGAAGTCCGATCAGAGCTCGAGACCACATCAGTCTTCACAGGCTCACTACTCGCAACGCCAATATACGTATCAAGATCAACCTAAATACGTGAACTAAGAACGGAGTCCCACATCAGACCCAACGATCGCTGGGGGAGTAATGCACCCAAAGGCCGAGGAAACTCCAGAAGCTCCTCAGATCTGCCTCATCCTCTCAGCCCTTTCGCAGGGGAGGAAGCGCTCAAGGTGACTTCCCCACGGCATCTCGGGGTTCGGGATAATGCCAGTCGCGGAGTGCAGAGCGAGGCCGACTTCGGCACTTCCGTGCGAAATGGGAGACAATCACAAGCGATGTCTTTATTCTATCTGTAATAACAGAAGGAATAAGATCGATTAAGGACCTCTTCGGAGTGTTTAAGGCAACCCGGAAAACTTATACATTCCAGGAGAAATTCAAAGAAATTGGTGTTGGAAAAGGAGGGATAGAAGAGGTAACCATATTAAAAGAGTGTGCCTGTCCCGAAGGTTGAGCGGCCGCGCGGGGGGGCGGTGGGCCCGCGCGGGCCGGCGCGGGCGGGCGCGGCGGGAGGCGCGCGAGAGGAGGACGCGCGGGGGCGGGCGGGGGGCGCCCGGCGCCGGCGGGGGCGGGGGGCGGGGGCGGCCAAGGACGAGCAGGGAAAGACGCGCGCCGCGGGACGCGCGGGGGGCGCGCGCCGCGCGCCGCGGGCGGGGGCCGCGGGGGCGCGCGACCGCAGACAAACAACATACGAACACACCGCCCGGCCGGGACGCGGCGGCGCGGCGGAGAGCGGGGGCGGGGCCCGCGGCGGCGGGGGCGGCGGCGGGGCGAGGGGAGGGGCGCCGGCGCAGGGCGGGCGGGAGCGCGCGGGGGGCGCGGCCCGGCGCGCGCGCGGGGCGGGCAGCGGGAACCCGGGGGCGGAGCGCGGGGTGGCGAGGTCGGGCTGGCGGGCGGGGGGAAGGGCGGGCCGGGGGCGGGGGGCGGCCTGGGGGCGGTGGGCGGCGGGGCGCCGCCGGGGAGGCCGGGGGCGGTGGGCGCCGGGGCGGGGGCGGCGCGCCGCGGCCGGCGGGGGACGGGCGGGGGGGGCGCCGGACGCGCGGAGGGGGAGGCGGCGGGGGGCGGCGCCCGCGGGGGGGGGGGGGGGGAGGGAGGGGGGGGGGGGGGGGGTACGAGTGGGGCGCCGGCGCGCGCGCCGGGGCGGGGGGCGCGCCGGGGGGGGGCGGCCGCGGAGCGGCGGCGGGGGGGGGCGGGGCGGGGGGGGGGCGGGCGGGGGGGGGGCCGCGCGCGCGCGCCCGGGGGGGCGGGGGGGGGGCGGGCGGGGGGGGGGGGGGGGGGGGGACGCCCGTCGCGGCGCGCACTCGCGCGCGCGGGGGGGGGCGGGAGGGAGGGGCCGCGCGCGGCGCGCGCCGCCTCGCGCCCAGAAGCCCGCGGGGCCGGGGGGGGGTGCGACGGGGCGCGGCGCGCGCACGGGGGCCGCGCGCGGGGGCCGCCCCGGGCGCGACGGGAGAAGCGGGGGGGCCGCGGGGAGGAGGGGGCGCGCGCCCGGGGCGCGCGAGGGGGCGGCGGTGCGGGGGCGGGGGGTAGGGGCGGGGGCGGGATGGGCCGGGTGTGGGGGCGGCGGGGGGGGGTGGAACCCCCCACAGCTAGCTGCAGTGGCTGTAGCAATCCTGTACGTAATCTTGCTGTCCCTTCCTTATGCAGGTGCATCTTCGATAGGTTGTCCAGGTATTTGAAGCTGTAACATTCTTGCAAGATCGCATTCAGGTGATGTTACATTATATGTTCTTAGTGCTGTTTAGCCATGACCTTCCATATCTATGATACTCAATTTCCAAAATCATTTCCGCGACGCTTTTCAAACCTGTGCCGTTTCTACGCAGCACATCGCATTTCCTGTCGTGAAGTCCTCATCCCTACCAAGGCCAAAAGCTTGTAACAGAGTGCTAGTAAAATTAACTCTTGCTCGTGGATATGCTTTGCCTCGGTTGTTTTCAGTGTTTAAAGTATCCCCACAATGATTTTTCATTTGATCTAAACCTTTCATACTTTGTTCTTAGTGTCAAGGCGGATATATTTTAATCTTTTGATCTCTTTGCACTTGTTTTGGAAGTTACCTAAAATTCCCCCCCCTTTATACAAAAAAAAAGAGAGTATATTTTCGAGAATTTCATTGAGTATATACACAATGGTTTTTCACAATCAGCAAGCCGACAGTCGTGGCAAGCAATGGTTCCAATCCCCAGCGAAGCGACCTTCATGCAAGAATTCTCCACATGCAAATTTCTTTTTTCAGCTGCCTATTCAATAATTTATCATTTCTCAACTATCAAAGAAACAATTATGCTATAAAATGTCTTCTTCTTTAAAAAAAACATGGGAATCATTTTAGAGCTACATGGACATACTTCAACAAAAAACAAATCATCTTCTTTGACTTTGGATATTCTAGCGGTTTCCATTCTCAGATTTTTAAATCTTTAGAAAGAATTATTGCATACTTCCAAATAAGGATTTTACTCTTTCATTTCAAATAGTGCCATAGAACTTCCATGCGTATACCTTGAGAATCACAATGTCATTGGTGTTAGGAATCGCCAAAATGATAAGAAATTAACCCAATTCAGCTTTGAGTCACATTGCACCTACACAGAAAACATATATGAGCAACACAAAAAATTCAGACCCAAACATGTCAGCTGTATGCGTTAATTTTGATCATATATGACTATAGGCCCATTTAAAGAGCAATCTTTTTTGCGGAGCTTTTCCTCTTATATTCTTCCAAGTATCTTGAAATAACAGGAAAGCTCACAATAATTATCTTCACTTTCTCACACCCTAGTACAATAGTTCCCTTTAAGTATTCTCACTTTATCAATCATGTCTGGTCTGTTAGTAGCTGCTACTACCACGACGGTGCCTTAGGCCTATCCACGCCATCAAGTTCCGTCAGGAGCTGGCCAGAGAACGTCTGTCTCTACATTTTAACTTCCTGATGAACGTGAGAATACAAGATCCATCCGAATAATGAAAGTGGTTACAGAGCAGCTCATAAATACAGGGCTTATTCAAAGCTTGTTTTAAAAGTGTTTGATAATGTGAAGCATACTAGTAATAACAGTTGAATGGCCAATTCAGACTTTTCGCAAGCATCTTATTTGTGTCGATTTCGCAAGGATTTCAAGAAGTTGCAAAGTACACAGATATTTTAAACGCCTGATACACAATAAAGCATGGAAGGCATTGCTTCTGAGAAATTCTCTACTTCCACACAGAGCTCAGGTAAATTAAAACATTTTTCAAGCATTAGTTTAAATTTCTCAACTTGAGAAACCTCACCAAAAAAAATACTTTCTTATGGACAATAAACCGTCGGTAAGCACCACCAGAACAACTACGCCTTAACCTTAACCGATCGAGTAGATTTCCTAGGGTAGTAGTCCTAGGTAGATTCCTGAGGAAGTTGTCCTATCCAGTAGTTGCCGTGGGGATAGCTGTCCCTATGGCATATTGTCCTGGGGGTAATTGTCTAGGGAATACGGACGGGGTCGTTTGTCCTGAGATAGATCTCTAGGGAGGTAGTTGTCCTGGGACACTTGTCCAGGGGTAGTTACCTGTGGAGAAATGTCCAGAGGGCAGTGTCCTTGTAGAATGTCCTCTGGTAGTTGTCCTGGGGGCTAGTAGTCCTTAGAGGTAGTTTTCATGATAGTTGTCCTTAGAGGTAGTTTTCATTGGATGAGTTTCCTACAGGAGGTAGTTGTCCTGGGGAAACTTGTCCAGGGGTGTTTCCTGGGTATAGTTGTCCCAAGGACAGTGTCCTTGTAGAAATTCCTTCTGGTAGTTGTCCTGGGGGTAGTGGTCCTTAGAGGTAGTTTCTGATAAAGGATTGACCTACCTTCCTCTCTCAACCGCTATGCCATCTATCTCATCAAAAGAAGACAATAAGCCGAGCAGACTGATCGGCGCCCTTTTCTGAAAACCCGGCTCTTATAGCTCTCTCTGAGTCTCCAACCACTTACTGAAAAAGTCTGGTCCTGAACTGTAAAGGGGTAAAACCAAAATTAAAAGTTACATCACAATTACAAAGGAAAAGAGTGCCATAGATATGATTCAAAACAAACAAGTTAAAATTACCTGTGCATGAATCACTTTTAAATCATATTTTTTTACGTATTTTTATTCTTCTTTTAAACAAATTAGCAATAATTTTGCAGTCCTAAAATTATTTTCGTTTGAATGTCTAATTAAAAAAAATTATAATATCTATGTATACTCAATCAAATAATTCAAAGGTTTAGTTTATTTCAAGTGATATAACAGTAAAAGAGGATGTTCTCTATTCTGCCCTCCTGGCTATATACATATATAAAACGAGTAATCAAGAGTTTAAAGATCTGATTGAGATTAGAGAAGTAAAAATAATCGCCTTAAGGTTTAAAAGTTGATATTGATCGAAGAAGAGGAGGGAAAATGATGCCTTAACTTTGACTGAGAATGAAGTGAGGCCCGCTCTCTGTGGCCAGTGCCTTGCTATCAATGTCTTGGGCATCCAGGTGGGACATAGAGGAGGACACCCCTCGGAGGGGGAAACCCAAGACGAGTGAAAGCTTTGGGTGTATTGATGGGCCACTCCACGGCCTGGCGTAACTTGAGCCTTGATGCTTTCTTGCCCCCCTATGCGTCTGATCATATACTACCTGGAAGAAAGGAGAAGAGAGAGAGATATGGTAAAGGAACATACAGAAAAAGAGAGATAGTGGAGAAGAATGATAGAGCGACTAGAGAGAGGAGATTACGCGAAAGAGAAGATAAATGATATGACAGATGAGAAAAAATTAAAAAAAACACAAATGAGTAAGAAGAGTAGGAAGGATGTACACGTGATAGAGAGGAAGGAAGAGAGAAAAACGCTGTGAGTGACAGAGAGTAAGAGTAAAGAAAGAGGAGAGGGAAGAGATAGAGATATTGGGGAGAATTGTGGAAAGAGCTCATGAAAGAAGAGGAGAGAATTATGAAGAATAAAAGGATCGAGAGAGATGAAGAGAGAGTAGACCAAGAAAGGAACGAGAGAGACAGTCAGATAAAAGTAGAGATGGAAAGGGAAGTCGGGGTGAGAGAGATATTGTGAGGAGATGGATAGTAGTAGAAAGGGAGAGAAGATATGAAGAAACTAAAAAAGGGAGAAAGAGAGTAGAATGAATCGAAGAGTACAGTCAAGAAAGTATTATGACATAAAATTAGAATGTGTTTCAAAACATATTCTATCAGGCGAGTATATCGCCATATCGATATCCATCCCATACACTTATTTGTAAGTTGACATTTGGTTAGATTTGAGCAGTCACCATAGTCTCCAAAATGTTAATTCCATGCTATTTTCAATTTACATAATACTAATGTTAATGAATGTTCATTGTAGGGTTCTTCGTTTGTGTAACTTAGTATAACAGAGAAAGATTGGACAACCAGTAACAGGATTCTTCAGCCTTATGTTTGTAGCAAGTAGGCTTAAATTACTCAGTATTCAAATGATTGCCATCAAAATAATCCATGTCTACTGGTGAAATGTAACATCTATTATGTCTGTATCAAGATACTTTGTATTACAATACAATAATGCATAATGCTTGCAACAAAGAGAGCGGGGGGGGGGGGGGATGGCTTCATAAGGATGCAGCGATAGGAAGAGTGTGTCAGACTGAGATTCACATAGATCAATGAATGGAAAAGAAAACATTAAAGAGATGATCAAAAGCAAAAGTTGAAGAAAAGAAAGGAAAAATATACCAAAACAATGCAGAAGAAGGGTAAAGATTGAGAGAGAGAGAGAGAGAGAGAGAGAGATAATTATGCGGAGTGTGTGAGATCATTTATGAAGTATATTTACTTGAAAACCTCCCCTCTAGTTGTTCCACCGGGCTCTGTCGCTTTGCCTCTAAAGGCGAGCGCATTAATCACGGAAATGAGAACACAGATTTTATTGATCGCTTGCAGAACTTTCAAGTGTTGTATTTACACGGACCTAGTTTCCTCCAAGAATCTTTGCTTTGTTGCCAGGAGTCCTCCCAAATAAGACCCTCTGTTATCAAATATTCAGAATAATACCAAAGTATAGTTTTGCCATTAGGAAACTATGTTTTGATTTGTTGAGTTTATTTATTTTGGCAGGATGGCAAGTGAGTTCATATTAAAAGCATTTTAAAGGGGGGAAAATAGTTTTATTTAGTTGAACTCATTCATACATGTATATATTTTTTTATAATTCTTTGTATTGTAATAAAAAATTTATCCATCATACCATTCATTCCTTTGATACTTTATATTTCCATCTGTAATAAGTCCTATTTTTCATATTACTCTGAATTATTAATGGAAAAGTTTACAACTCTACAACAAAATATTAGTTTGTGATTATAAAAGAAATGATACTATATGAAGAAAGCAGATTTTCAGTTTCATCTTTCAAAAATATGCATTAAAACACTTGCAACAGCTCATATTTTCCATTTAGATACAGCTGTAATTCAACTTGAGCTTTCAAATACTGAAGTGTTATTCCCTCGTGATATGTTAAGCAAATCACACTTTCTAATTCACACTTCGTTGGTTGAGGAAGAGAAGGTCGTTAACGTAATTTTTTGCCATTTTTTATTTCTTCAGAGTGAGAATGGTGTTAAGTAATTTTCTCGTTCTAAAATTGGAATCGGTCATTACTTCTAATTTTTGTTTAGATATGTTGTAAAAGATGTATTATTCATTCATCAACCAAACTTTTAATTTTTGTGAGCTCCCGAGATGGTACTAAAAACGTGTTTCAAACCCCCCTGAAAAACTTTAAACGCAATTATCTCGCAAACGCGAAAACGGGTTAACGTCCTTCTCATCCTCAACCGACGAACCGCAGGTACTAGTGTGAAGTGAATGGGGATACTATTCAATCACTTGCCATAGAAAGACAAACTAGTAATATATTAGCACGTTGGTGACAGCAACATGCGAACATAAGTCATATGTCACTTCTTCATTTTCAGATTGAATGTGTAAACGATCAATATGACTCCAGCAGTTTTTGACATTGAAAACCTGTGTCACTTCTCCTTTTCCAAATTCAATTTGCATGTGTTATTTTTGTCACAAAATGGAAATTATTTGTGTAATCAATACCCATGACTGCACTTGGAATGCTTGAAATTCTGATGCTCTGTGGATGTTGTACCTTATTTAATTCAATATACCATCACAATTTGTATTAATTACTGAACAACACTACACTTCTTATATATGAAATCATTTCATCAATTTACTTTAATGTCATTGACTTGTGAGGATTGGGTCATTTACCTACAAGCTATACATGAAGCATACAGTACATGAATGTTTACATGTATATAACAAAGTAAACCCTCTCCCCCTAGGAACAGTCTAAGAGTTATTTTTCATTGTTTGTTAAACTTGGTCTGGGAAATCGGCAAAAAACAAACAAACAGTTTTTATAATACTTTCCCATTATCATATTAACTCTTTTATTATCTTTTTTTTTACAAAGCACACATGAAACATTAAAAAATTCAGAAAACCAAAGTATTCCCCCCCCAAAAAAATTTTGACATTTTTTGCTGATTTCCTCGACTTTTTTTTTTTGCTCTTTGCTCTTTGCTTGGCAACTTGTGACTCATTTTGATATGATGAATCACAAATAATGTTTTTTCATCTCTTTAGAAATGAAAAGAGGGATGACTTTGTACATTTATTATTATAATTGTTATGCTCTATCTAGTATATACAATGTATGTTATCGATGCACATATTGTATGTATGAAGTGTATTTCAATGTAAGCCATGCAATGCAATTATTTTGGATGGAATGTATATTTCGTGGTCTGAGATCTTCTCATTTGATGTACTTTCAACCAGGGCTCATTGAACAAGGATTGAATACTAATACTCGAGAGAGGAATATATCAAAAGATTTATACATGTTGCTATACAATATGGAATAATGTACATGGGAGCTTGAGTTCTACATGTATATACCCTGTAGCTGACAGTGCATGCATGTCATGAGAAGGATGACAGGAATAATGCATAATACTTTGGTCACAACTTGTACGTCTGTCATACTATCTATAAAAAGAAGGGGAAAAAATTATTCAAAAAGTTCCTTTTTGACAGAGTTTATATTACAAGGAGTGAATTTGTAGTGAAAATTTAGTGAAATTTGAGCAAATTTAGTCGAGATGATTTTGAGTAAAAATACACCTTTCACATCAATTAATTTTCACTCATATTGACACATTCACCTTTCTGTCTAGTTTGTGTATCCAAAAAAAAGGAAGGTTTTTTTTTTCGTGTTGGATGCAAGAAGGTTGCTGGGTGGACATAATGTTGTTAAAACTGCTACAATTTATGTTGAAATGCAAGGAATCTTATGGGTTGCAAGTAACCAATACATGGCAAGTTGTGACCATGTCTTTATGTGGATCATCTGACATTTGCAAGATTCTATACATCCACTGATTCTCATTTAATTTGATTTTCAGTTTCCTCTGTCTACAACTTGATTTTTCTCCTTATTTTCCTTGCTATATGGTCTTTAGAAATATTACGTAGCATCATATTTCATTACTCTGTGAGATATTTTTTATTGTCATATTGCATCATGAATTTTCCTCCCATTTCTTCTATTATGAATGCTAATTATTATTACACAATTATTCTTTCTTATTTGCCCTTTTTTTTTCCTTTGCTTTTTTTTCTAATAGAAAAAAAAGAGATAAATCCCAATTACACATATCATCCATTACTAAGGGCTTGAAAGAAATACACATACACATCTTCAATCCCTTTACTCTTTTTGAGTAATGGGGGGGGGGGGGTCATGGGAGCAAAACAAGTGCTATTTTAACTCTGGTCCAACATTTTCAAAAAGAAATATGATTATTTTTCCCCTTTGTACACAGATCAAAATAAATTCAATAACAGACGTCATAAGGCGCTGCTGCACTAGCTCGAGGTAAAAAATAGCGCGCTAATTGATAGATCGGGAAAAAACTCGAAAAAAAGAAACCAGTCCTGCATTAGCTCAAGCTATTTTAAAATTTCGCATTAAAGATCTGACCTGACCTTGAACAAACAAGCCCGATGTGTATTGCGCAACTGGTAACTACCGCTAGCGTATACACGCACAGGTGCACAATTTCGTATTTATCTCGAGCTAGTGCAGGTCCGCGCAAAATAGCGCGCTATTTCATACCAAAACCGCAAAGCAGCTCGAGTTTTTTTGAAAAAACCTGGGATGACTCGGGCTGGGATTTCAGCCAAATTAGCGAGCTATTTGACCGCAAAGCCAGCTCACCTTTGATCGGGCTAGTTCATCAGATCACAAATAGCGCGCTATTTAAAATAGCTCGAGCTAGTGCAGCAGCGCCTATAGAAGGGAGCCCTGAATTATTATCCAAGTTGCTACGTTAAGTTTGAAGGACTAGTAAACAGCACCAGATTATAGCATAATCACAGTCAGATTTGGGTGTCTTTGCTCGTTCATAACCTGCAGTCTGTGCAAGGCACTGCTGCCAATTCCTGCATTTTCTTGCATTTTGACATGCAGGAAAAAAAAAATTAGGCCCTATGTTGCTCCTATGGGCCATTCTTTGAAAAGTGAACCTTTTTGGGACAAAGTAAAGTTTTTGCTTCTTGATTTTAAGCTGCACATATTCAAATAGAGCAATGTCTGAAGTTTCATGAACTGATGTTGTTTTCATGACTTTTGCAATTTTTCATCCTCATTTGCATGATTTAACATATATGATAATTAGACAAAAAAAATGGTACATAAAATATCATTTTTTTAAACCCTGACTGGAATGGATATGCTGACATCCTTACTTAGATTACCGTCATTATATTATTACTCACCTCTGTTCCTTTTAATCTAACCCCAAAATAATGTTTTCAAATTGATTATATTAAGATAATTAACGCTGGAAATTAATTGCCCTCAAATGTCACACACGTGACCAGAAAAAACAAAAAGTTCATGCCCCACCTTAACCATGGCTCTGGTATTATTATTATTTTTTCTCCAAAGCTAGATTTAATGAAAAAAAAAAATCCATGCACTTTCGTACGACCATATCATTAAGATTTTCTGAGTAAAAAATAGCCTGAGCTTTTGATCCTAGGAGAATCTTTCCAGAGACAAAATGACAAACATGTACAGTAAACAAATACTAATAAAGACATACACGTACCTGTAGAACAGCAAAGCTAGGGATTGCAAAGTGAGAAGGCGGTGCTACACTAGCTCAAGCTATTTCAAATAGCGCGCTATTTGTGATCCGATGAATTAGCTTGATCAGAGCAGATCCGACTTTTGGTCAAATAGCGCAAGAATTTGGAGTAAATACAAGCTTGAGCCATCTTAGGATTTTTTGAAAAAACTTGAGCTGGTTTGCGGTATTAGCACGAAATTTTGCGCGGTGCTGCACTAGCTCGAGCTTAATCCAAAATCGTGCACCCGTGTGTGTATAAGTTGGCGGTAGTTACCAGTTGCGTAATACACATCGGGCTTCAGGTCGTAAATGTGAAATTTAAAAATAGCTTGAGCTAGTGCAGGACCGGTTTCTTTTTTCAGGATTTTTTCCTGATCCATCAATTAGTGCGCTATTTTTTAGCTCGAGCTGGTGCAGCAGCGCCTAGAGAGAATAAAGGAAACAAAATGGGTGGTTTAAGAAGTGGGGGGAGGGGGGGGGGAGTAGCCAATAAAGAAACAGAGAGGTAGGCAACATCACACAGGAACCAGAACAAAAGAGTGATGATTAGCTGGGAGAAGGGGACAATAGAATAACAATAAAGGGATCAAAGGAGAAGCAAAAGTGTTTGAATATAAAAGGAAATGGAAATAGAAAATCTAGGATAAAAACAACTAAGGGTAGTATCTCACTTCGCGGAGACGTCTCCGCGACGGATAAAAAGTATCAGAGACGTCTCCGAGACATCTCCGCGACAATTTTCAAAAACTATGACAGAACAATTTCTAAGAACCGTCTCGAAGTAGTTTTCTGCGACTCCTGAAACGTCGCGGAAACTACTTTGAGACGGTTCTTTGAAACTGCTTTGTCACAGTTTTGGAAAAATGTCGCGGAGACGTGGCGGAGACATTGCAGAGACGTCTCTAATATTTTTTATCCGTTGCGGAGTGATATACCACCCTAGCTGACCTGTGCACTAAAGATTTTTGTTTTTGGTGAAAATCTGATGCAGATCATGTGCAGAGATGTGTAGGATAAATGCCAATCCGTTGTGACCACATACATGTACGTGATTTTTCATCTTGTTTTGCCCCTTCCTCCTACTATACTTGTTATATAATGTATGCCAATGTTTCTTCTTCCCTAATTGGTAGCACGATCTGATGTGCATGTACTTTTCTTTCTCCAGCAGTACATGTATCTCCTCATATTACTCTACCCACTCTGTCCTCATGCAAAGTGGAAGAAATGAGATCTTGATTAAAGACATGTCCTTTGAGTACGTCTTCGCTTTGCTGCGGGTCAATTTGATTGTATTCTAAAATCTTAATCGTTTTAATGCATTTGAACTTCTCTTTATTATCTCAAGATCAGGATAATGCTCCACATGCATTCTTGTAGATGCACCTGACATTTGAAGCAACATTGTCACTGTGTGTTGTCTTAGAATACTAAGAGTGTCTTCAATGTCCAGTTTCAAATTTATACGCCAACATGAATCATGATACAAAACGCTAATATAAAGAGAAACAAAGTGTGTGTTCATTGTCCCCCATCCCCGGTCGTAAAAGTAAACGTGTGTCAAATCTCGAATCAGAGGAAACTTTAAACGCCGAAAAAGATGTGTTTTGAAACACAATCAGCTTCAATTATACGACCTTGAGCGTCGCGATTGCAACAAAATGCGACACTTAGCAGGATTGAGTTTTCAAACGTGTTTAAGTGTGCTCTCGCAATGGAAGCTTCTGGTGCAAGTGAAAAAAGGAGAAGATGTTTGTTTTTTGAGAGCGGGGAATTTAAAGACGATGGAAATATAATAAGCTTTAAATTTTTGACACTGATCGGTGCACCACTGCTCGCGTTTGTGTTTGTGTTTTGTAATGGCGTTTTGTATCATGATTCATGTTAGCGTATAAATTTGAAACTGGACATTGAACATACTCTTAGAATACTATATCATTTAGAATATAGGTACATTTGTCAGGCGCAAAATTGCTCTTGGGCTACTTCTTTCAACGATGATACAATGTTCACACAGGGT
Organism: Paracentrotus lividus; assembly: GCA_940671915.1. NCBI lineage: Eukaryota > Metazoa > Echinodermata > Echinoidea > Camarodonta > Echinidae > Paracentrotus > Paracentrotus lividus. The sequence goes on from CALNVZ010000641.1 coordinate 27,692,484, forward strand.
ACAGACGTGAGCTTTCTGTAGTATAAAACAACAGATTCTCCTATTCAATGAATTCAAGTCTTGATCCATGTTATTTGATTGTAATTTGTTTGGTTTTAGTTTCTCGCAGCTGGGCTCTGTGTGGTTTTTATTCCTTTATCTACTGCCAACATGGCAACAAGCATGTGACAAGATGGTGACATTATTGGGTTTCGTTGTATCATAGTGTGCAACTATTATCAAAACTACAAGTCTAGTGTAATATGAGTACCATTGTTTGGTATTATAAACTCATATTGATTTTAATAATGTTTTTACTATAGAAAAGGGGGATTTTTTCTATGGACTAATTTTGCCTTCTTCCTAAGAAAAAAGTAAAATAAAGTAAAAAAAAAAAAAAGAAAAGAAAATAATAATAATGATAACATCCCTCCCCCCCCCCCAAACCCCCTCTCATTTTGCCAAATTATAAAAGCGCATACAGGTTCTTTGTTTAGAATGACATACTTCTTAATTTTAAAATCATACATTTTTAGCTCATAACTTTATGTGCTAGTTATTTAAATACATACATGTACATACAGTGTAAATGAAAAATTTAAAGCAATATTGTATTTATCCATTGCAAGGAATACTGCTTGCTGATCATCAAGGCTACTCCAGTGCACAAAATAAATAAATGAATAAATGAATAAATAAATAAATAAATAAATAAGTAAATAAGTAAATAAGTAAATAAATAAATGAATGAATAAATAAATAAATAAATAAATAAATAAATAAATAAATAAATAAATAAATAAATAAATAAATAAATAAATAAATAAATAAATGTGAGAACTGAATACTAGATAACAAAGTAAAGTGCTACAGATATATGAATATACTGTTTGTCCCTCGCAATCAGTATCCTCACTGCCAATATTATACAACCTATATTGGACTTGGAGGTGAATTTCATTCCTAATCTTGTAATGTGAGGCAACTGTGCCCCTGGGAAAAGGCTTCCAGGTATAACAGAATTCCGCCATGTGTCGTCTGTCGATAATGCCATTCTGTTGTTAGCGTTCTGTTTTGCGCTAAAGCGAATAAATGCATGAAATTTTATTGACATGAACTCATAATGTCTTTTATGCAGAGCAAGAAGGGTATTAATTGCTCTAAGTGAAATATATATCAGTTAAGTCCTTCTTTCGCTCAGCTTACAATGTGTTCTCAAATACCATCTCGCTCATTACGTTTTGCAAATACAGCACAGCCAGAGGGTATGACAAAACGATTGATGGCGGTCTCGCGGTAAAGAAACTTTAATCCGACGCGACGGTTCCTAATTAATTTCTTCTCTTGAATGTTGACGCTGCCTAGCCACATTTTCCCCATCAATTACCTAGGCAACATAACCTCTCATTCATTAAACCTACAATGGGGTGACTTGTCCAGGGTCTGAACATTAATGTTGTATGCTCCCTAGAGAAATCATTTAACCACAAACGTTCTCATGATCGATCATGCATTCAAACATTCCTTTTTAATCCGTCATTAGATACTTTTTAAGCTATATAGGTCTGATTCCTTTTTCAAGTTTATCTTTCTGGATTAAAACCAATTTAATGTAGGCCTAGTTATATAATGTAATAAGATAATATAAAAAATCCTACGGTATATACATTTAAATGTTTGTAAATACTTGGCAAAGGGATGACAGTGTATACAATGTACATGGCTTAATATTATTGAATTTATTCATTTTTGTTGATTTTTTTAGATAAAAAGTTGTGTATATATAGTTTTAATTCAATAATACCCCTTTGGAATTAAGCGGGGAAAGGTGGTGAAAGGCTTGATGTAAAACAGATATTCCCTTCTGTGCTTAACTTCCCCATTGAAGTTAAGCTGGTGGATAAAGGCTATAAAAAGTTGGGAAACAGGTTACCAACTTAAATTTTTCCGATATCATGAAATTGATACATGTACATGTATATCCGTTTCCCCCCTTTACTCCCACTTAATGACATCAGATATCAACAACAAAAATAAAAACAAAACAAAATTAAAAAAAAAAAGAAAATGTAACCAAGGCAAAGTTGGGAATACAAAACGATCATCATCTGTGATCAAAATGGCAAAAGTCATGTAAGGAGAAAGTAGATTTTACATGTTTTAGCTATGGACAGCTAGTGCCCCTTAATACTTAACTTGTTTTCTTTTATTCCAGCTCAAGGCCCCGTTGCCACAGGAGACTATTAAATATTTATTCAGTGAGGAAAAGAGGCATCATGATTTTAAAGATCAATCTGCAGTATTGTTGCATTGCTAATGCGGCGGTCACAACTCGCCGTACCTTCGACGTGCAACTGCCCTACGATGGAATTTCCGTAGAAAAATCGTGCACGCAGGTACCTCGGAGGCACGTTGCATGTACGACGTGCAGGAAGTTTTTCCAATACCCTACTACAGAAACGCAGGAATCGCAGAAATTGACCAACGACCTGTGCATTCATTGTACATGCAACGCAGGCTACGTTGATGGCACGTGTCCGTAGCCTACGACGAGGTTGTGACGCCGCATTAGTAAAATAGCAAGGCAGTGTACATTAGTGAGTGATAGAGTAGCAGACACATTTGATTCCCAGCTGTATTTAATGTCTGACTTTTGTGTCTTTTGGAAGGCCTGCAGTGGGAAGGTAAATTCACAAAGCAAGAATGCTGTCTCTAGCTGAAAGTGTACAATTATACTGGTAATAAAACAAAAAATAAAAAAAGAAGAGGGAGAGAGAGGCGAAGGTTGTTTTATTATCCATATAATCATATTCAATCAGAGACTTTTCCACAACTGTGTGCAGTCAGAGATGTTATTTTTGTGAGTTAGGTCTGAGAAAAATATCTACTTCAATATCGGGCTCTTTACAGAAATGACAAAATGTAGCTCTCCCAAATTTCTTTATCTACATGAAGTCTGAAATCACAAAAATATCTGGATGTGAAAATTTTTCAGAGAAACTAGGTAAATCCAGTTTGTGTCACAAAACCTGTACATGTATTGTAAGCCCTACATATCAATAAATATAATTCTGAATGCAGTATCTTCCCTTTCCCCCCCCCCCCTCCCTCTCTCTCTCTCTCTCTCTCTCTCTCTCTCCATCTTCATGTGTTAGCCGCTAGAAGGCACACTCTTTACCCAAAGTTATCACTCTTTTTACAACATATGTCTTATTGCATCTAGTGTTACTGCCCCTCATTCATGTTCGATCTAGTATTGTCTATCTTTGCGCTTATAAACCTGTAGCGCCTGGACCAGGTGGCGCTCAGGGCAGGCAAGGTGGTTGAGGCAATAAAAGGCTCAGGATACCTAGGAAATTAACTCAACATTCATTTTCTGCGTTGAGAGCCAGAAGGGCTGTTAACTCTGAATTGGAGTTAGTGTCCCTTCAGCTCTCTGCAGATGAGACCTCGCGTGTTGCTTCTGTCAGCGCTCATCGTTTCATGTGAATAACTTAGTAATGTACTGTGGGATATGCCATAACCTGTCACTCTGTAAAGCAAAGCTTGAGTTCTTACAGCCAAAATAATTTGGGATAAATCTGTAAGATATGTCATCACATTGTTCTATTAACATGCCTACACAAGATTATATTCATGTTTCGATAATGATTTCAGAAGAAATGTTGAGATAATATCAAAACAGAAATTATGCTTACTTTGCTCTTCTCTATAAAGCAAATACACAATTTTCAGTAAATTCCTTTGGTGTGTAATATTTATTTCCTATGCTTGAGATTCTGGTATGAACAAGAATGTTTTGATATCTTTCATCATGACTACTACACAGAATTATCGTTAAAGCTAGTTAGCCCAGACTCTAATTTTAATCCTAACCATGAACCTTTACAGTGCGTCCCAGATAAAAGTATACCCAACTTTGAGAGCCTCATATCAAAATTATATGACTTTTGTGTAATTAAAATTTCATGACAAAGAGTAACTCATATTCTATCTAATGATACCAAAATCATACCGATATTGTCATGGATGACTGAACACTCGAGTGTTTAAAAACATTGGTCAAAAGTGATCTGTACCAAGTTGTCTGAGAAACAGCCCTGGCTTTCTAATCATTCATTGTTTGTTTGAGGTCAGCCTTCCTGAATCCATTCATTAGGCACAAAGGATTACTTGATCTATTGAAATGCAAGGGCTGCTTTTGCTCAAACTTGGGACAGGGCACTTTTTACGCTTGTTTTTTAAAGCCTAATGCTACAGTCACACAGACACTTACGTATAGTTACGTCCCGTTGCGTCCAAAAATTATTTTCTTTTCCCCACGGATGCCATCCCTTCATAGTCAGAAGTGGAAATAATGATTATTTCGTTCATCCAGTAAAACAAAGAAATACATAAGAAATAATAGAATAGAACAGAAAATAATTTTTGGACGCAACTGGACGTAACTCAACGTAAGTGTCTGTGTGACTGTAGCATAACTGCTTTAATAGTCATCCGTCACAACACAGGTATAAGTTTGGCATCATTTAAAAGAATATGAGTTGCTCCTTATCATGATATATATTTCAAGGTTACACAAGCTATAATATTTTAATATGAGGCTCTCAAAGTTGGGTATACTTTTTTCTTGGATGCACTGTATAATCCTCAACCTTTCCTAATCCTATCCCTAAGCCTTATACCCTAATCCTCGCCCCTAATCCTAAAGATACCCTAATTTTAAGGTTTAGGGTTAGGTTCTCAAGGTGTCGGGTTAGGCCAATGAAATTCGATGTTGAGTTTCCCATCACATTTTTTCCAGCTCATAATGAGGAACAAATTTCATTATCCATTATTCGTTATTTTCTAGAATATGAAGGTTTAACCTTTTCATGACTTTTTAACGCACTTTTCTCTATTATTGCGGATATTTTTCAGCAATATACTAAATAAATATGTTTATCTAAACATATACACTGTTCATATCTTGCTTATTTTCAATGGAGAGTACTTATTGTAGTTTAATATTAATTGTAAGGTGGCTTGGGTAGGGGTAGGGGATACTTTACACTGGACAGATATACACAGAACACCGATTCTTTGCCGTGATGTCTCTTCATTACTTTTCACCGAGAAGCATCTCTACCTTCCTGACATCGACTTTTCACTTCTAGTATAGTGACTGGGAAACTCATCATCAAGTTTCAGCGGCCTTAGACATAAATGTATTTGTTACTCTGCATGAATATATCATGAGAGTGAGTAAAAATAAGTGAATATGCAAAAATGATGGAATTTGTTTAATTCACACACCTTTTGCTTTGAATGAAAATTTAAAAAAAGAAGAAAAGCTTAAGACATCATCAAAACATTGACTTTTCATGGCTGTCTGAGGTAGATGTGAACTGACTGAGTAGGCTTGTATTTTGAACTTAAGTAATGTCACCATAGTTTAAAAATATTTATTTTTAAACAAGGTAATTTTTATCTTCAAAGAATTTCATGAGGATTTCAAAAATGGCAAACAAAATAGATTCAGCTGCTGTCATGCATTTCAATGACAAGAACAGTCTGTGTCAAAAAACAATTGTAGAGTCGGGGAAAAATAATTTAGGTGTGATATATTTTCAAATAATGTTTTTATGTGGTACCGAAATAAAGCCAAAAGATTTTCCTTGCTGATGTGCTTTCTTCTGTATAATTTGCTTTCGTAAAACAAGTTATGCTAAATTTTGTGCGATGAGGAACAAATCGAAATTGCGCACTTCTATTGTTTTGGAGTGCTGAATCCATGGCCATTATGCGAAATCTACACAAAAGGCATGGGACGGCATGAGAAAACCCTTTTTTTCCTGATTGCAGAAAACTAGTCATATCTCAAATATTACAGCACCAAATGTGATGAAAAAAATTGCAGGAGAAAGTCTGATATTCCTGCTTTATGAAAATACCAAACAATATCAGGTTGTGATTTATATACATACTGTGAACAAATGTTTTCCACTTGTACCATTTTATTTGACACAGACTGTATTAGAGTACAGTGCACTGTATAAGGTGTGTATTTACTCTGTAAACATTGTTGATGATTGTTTGATCATATTGATGCCTTCATAGTCAAACACCATACTGCATGCATTCACTTATTTTATTACCACAAGATGTTTAGTCTGTCAACTCTCTCATCACATGACTGCAGATGATATACATGCTATCTAATACCATGTTTACACAGGGACTTGGCTATCATGTCGAATTCTCAGGAAGGGTCTAACACTGCAAAGAATGAACATGCGATCATGTTTAGACAGAACCAAAAGAGGGGTAGTTCAATACGGTTCACTGATCATGATCAGAGGTAGAGGGATATCATTTATATGATGTATAGCCATGTTCCACCACTGACCTCAAGGTCATCAAGTTTGTTCGACACAGCTTTCTGCTTACACACAGAAAATTGCCGTGTTGAACCCGCCTCCCTGATCGCAAAAACTATGATTCTGGCAGAGCAAAATAGGCGTGTCGAACTTGGGTTGCTGAACTTGGTGTGTCGAACCCCCCAAGTCACAGTGTAAACATGGTATACATGTAGGAGTTCATGTGAACTGCAAATAATGCCAGCGGTCACAACTGCTGCACCTGTTTATGTCTTGGGGGGGGGGGGGTCTGAAGCTCAAATTCTTGTATCCATGTTCACTCTATATGTATATCAGAAATCTGCAAGTTTTGACCTCTGTATCATATAAATGCTTTTTGAAATTTGAGGAACAAAAATAGGTTTTAATCATTTTGAGAAGATATTTCAGTCCATATCTGGAAGTTATTTATCAGTTTGATTGATGATGCAGATTGAAGCAAATGGGGCTCCGGAAATTTGACAATTTGTTCTAATTTACATGAATTACACTGTATCCACCACCATGCAGTATATCCCCAGAGAATTTGTGAAATGTCCCGGTCAAGAAAATAGAAATTTTGTCAAAATTGTGACAATTGTTGTCTGCTGCCATATGATGATGGATGACTTTAAATGACCTTAGATCTATCCTAATAAATCTGTCTACAAACAAACTGCCTTTTCAGATCTTACTCAATAGATATTTCGTCCGCATTTCAAAGAAAGACAGAAGGCAGTTCTCATTTATATTACTGATGGAAAGAATAAAGTATATTATTGTTTGTTTTTTTATTATGCCAGCAAGTCTATCAATAATTTCTTTATTTTATGCAAGTGAAGTATTAAAAAAAAAATCATAAAAATAATATCAGTGTACTACCATCACATGTTAACGTACCTTCACAATTTCTTTTACCCTTTATGAAATTCAAGAATACAAATAAGTAAGCTTTTATTCCTCCTAGTGGCTCAAGGAATTTTAAAATGTCTGTATTAGAGAAAGATTTTGCAAGGATTTTATATTCAGGTTTAAACAGAAACCTAAAACTATACTGTACCAACACTACTTTGACCTACTTAGTATTTTAGATTTGAAGAATAAAGCTTATGGCAATGTTTTGTCTTCCCAATCTTTTATCATATTTAGGTAGATATGAACCCGTCTATGGAAATGAAAAAAAAATAATTGGAAAACATAAGGAAACATTGGGAAAACTATGTATTTATTCACTGTGACATTAATTTCATTGTGGGATGGGAATATTAAGTTGCTATGTATGGTACCATGATTAGTGACCCCAAACCAAAGCACCAGCCGAAAGTCGTCTTGGGAGTTGTTTTGTATTCAATCATTCTGCCACATTATTTTGATAAATCTCTCAGCGCAGACAAAGAAACATCATTTAAATGTAGAAAAACATACATGTACTGCAATAACAATGTTTCTGTATTCTTATATTACTTTAGAAAGTAGGACATGATTATTTTTCAAACAATATTAGGTTTGTCTTATTGTCTGTTCTTTACCCTCTGACTAATTTTTACCTTGTTTACACTGTGACTCGGGTAGCGGTTCGACACAGCAATTGTGCTCGACATGGCAATTTTACGCCATGTAAAGGGGATCAGTGTGATCCGTGACCCGGGTTCGACACGCCTTTTTTGTTCCTCCAAAATCGTAGGTTTCAATCTGGGAGGCGGGTTCGACACAGCAATTTTTATGTGTGTAAACAGAAAGCAGTGTTGAAGTCGTTGACCTTGAGGTCAGATTTGGAATTTGGCTATACATCACAACACACATTAATGACGTCCCTTTACTTCCGGGTCATGATCTGGGAGCCGTGTTGAACTCGCCTATTTTATTGTGTATACACGATTACAGGTTCTCTCTTTGCGGTGGCGAACCCTTCCTGAGGATTCGACACGAGAGCCTAGTCACAATGTAAACACGGTATAAGTTGTCTCCTCTTTTCTATAATATTCTCTGGCATTTCGTTTCTCAATTTTATTATGACATATTCCTGCATTTTCTTTCTGATGTCTGATTCTTATATTAAGAACAATACTCTGGAATCATGATGTGACACAAACAATGAGTCGCATACTGTATAGGTTACACAACCTTGAGAATTGAAACCTTGTTGGTGCTGTGTGAATATAACTGTTATTTCACCTGTACCGTCTGTGTCCATAAAAAATGGTACAGTCGGGGAAAAAATTATTTAGGTATGAAATCTTCTCAACTAATGTGGGAATGTGGTACGAACTTAAAGCCAAAAGATTCGTCTTGGTGATGCACTTTCTTTTCCATAATTTCCTTCTGTAAAACAAAAGTTATGCTAAATTTTGTGCGGCGATGAGCTAATTGAAATTACACACATCAAATGGGATGAAAAAAAAATGCAGAAGGAAGCCTGATTTTCCTACCCTATGGACATATCAAACACCTCTAGAATGTGAATAATTTTCATACTTTAAAAAACTGTTTTCCACTTTTTTATTTGGCACAGACTGTATTGCATCTAAGAATACTTGTAATTTGATCCCAGCCTTCCTGTTTCATACTAATACACTCATTGAGCATTTGTCAACAAGTTACTAAGTACCATGGTTCAGTAAAATCATGGTCATTGCCCCTATTAAATTTTCATCAAACATCTGTTATTCCAGGATATAGGCAGAAGATGGAGACATGACCACCTGACAAAAAAATACTTCTCTTTTTCTTTTATGTTTTGTATCTCTTGCTATCTCTCTCTCTTTCTCTCTGTAATTTGTCTCTCTTTCTCTTTGACTCTCTTCATTTGTTTTTCAGTTCTCTGTCCTGTCCGTCCTTTTTTTCTTTTTTTTTTTTTTATCTCCCTTCAGTTTCTTCTTTCCCTCCTCTCTTCAGTTTTTTTCTCTTCCTCCTCTCTCTCTCCTCTATCGATCGTGTATCTATTTTTCTTATTTTTATTTTTCTCCTTCTTCTCATTCTCCCTGTCTCGTTTATTTCAAATTGCATGCCTCTGTGTCTTTGACTTTGTTCTCATTTGTCTCTCTCGTTTCTTTTTCCATCTTAATAATAATAATGGTGGCTTCTTATATAGCGGTCAGGTCCATCAGGCATGACGCACATGGCGCTTTACAAAGAATGTTTTCCACATTAATACATCGGTCATAGCTGAGCGGCTAAGTGAAGCGCTCAAGCATATCGGGTACCCTTTTTATACCTGGTTGGAGTGGTAAGCCCGCCTCACACTGTGCGATTTGTTGCGATGCGATTTTTAGAACAAATGACAGTTTGCATTAAATGTGACATTTTGAAACATGCAAAAATATCTTATGAGAGGTAAAAGTCGTACAGGAACACTGTAATCGAGATTTTGTTCCAATTCGAGCCTTTAATTTGGAGTAAAGTTCAATTTAACTTAAAATCGCAAGATGGCTGTGACGTCATTGCGATATGGAAACAATTTGATTTTATACAGAGAAGGGGGTTCGCAATCGCCGTTAAGTTTAATTTTAGTATTCAGAGGAATACCCGGAACTTTGGAAAGCATGAATTTCATTGTTTGATTGTTCTTATAACGCTTTCCTCCAAAATCGCATCGCAGCAAATCGCACAGTGTGAGGCGGGCTTTAGGCAATCTTGATAAAATGCCTTGCTTAAGGACATAAGTGCCTGTGCCGGGAATGGAACTCACAACCTTTACATTCCCAGTCAATTGATATGACCACTAGACTATGACACTTCTTAAATCTTTCTATCTTAGTTTTGTTTCCCTTATCTTCTATCATCATCTATCTCTCGCCCTCTTCCTCCCACTCTTCCCTTTGTCTCTCCTTCCTTCTTTTCGACCACTCTCCTTTTCTCTTATTCTGACTAGTTACCCGCTGTACAGGCGTCGGCTATTTTCATTATGACATGGCTATTGATTTTCATGCCACGATCTCGCTTCTCATATGAATGTCCCTGATGGAATGTTCAAGTATGCTGCGTGGTCCACTGACAAAGCGCTCGTAGAAGTGTGGGCGATATCTGTAAGAACCACACAGCAGAAAATATACCATGTTTACAATGTGACTTGGCTTGGGGGTTCGATACAGCAATCGTGTTCGATGCTGCATATTTATGTCATGTAAACAGGATCAGCGTAATCCACGACCAGAGTTAGATACGCCTCATTTGCTCTGCCAGAATCGTAGCTTTCGATCGGGGAGGTGGGTTCGACATGGCAATTTTCTTTGTGCAAACAGAAAGCGGTGTCGAACTTGATGACCATGAGGTCATTGGTGGAATTCGGCTATACATCGCAACGCACATTAATGACCCACTACTTCCATTTGTGATCCGGGGGCCGTGTTGAACTCGCCTATTTTGTTCTGTATGAACATAATCACAGGTTCCCTCTTTGCAGCGTTGAACCCTTCCTGAGGATTCGACGTGAGAACCGAGTCACAGTGTTAACACCGTAATATACGCATAGGCCTCTTTCAATGAAATTCCCGACTATGAGTTATGACGTGCGCATGAAACATGATGCCTCCATGTGAAGTGACATATACGCGTAGTGCTTTTTAGATCAAAGCTATTGGAATATATATGTTTGAACATTGCTTGCTTGTAGAATGAAAAACAATACTTGACATTTTAAAGATTATATACCGAATGAATGCATAATAGTCTTCTTCTCGCTTCCTACTAAAATCACTGCAAAATTTTGCAGCATTAAACTTTTTCAATTGTCAAAGATAGATATTACTTATCATGGCAGAGCTTTATGGATTTGCTAAAATTCATAATTAGATAATGTGGATATAGACAATTTGCCAAATTGTGATAGGTTTAGGCATGTCCAACCTTGCAAAAAATTCCACTATTAATATTACATTAATCTTTCCGCCACCTATAAACTAGTTAGTTATTTTGAAAATGTGGATCAAGATTAGATAAGAATTAGCATAATTTATGCGAATTAGCCCTTTTTTGCCAAAAACAAGATCTACTGAATACCTTACACACACATATAACTCCATTTTTCGTACAGATGTTCTCTAAACATATGTCTGGGGAATGAATGGATTGGAATTTAAAAAAAAAAAAAAAAAAAAGTTCTTTTGTATTGTCTTGTTTTTTTGCTAATTATATATTCATGACATTATTACCAGAAAACTAAAACTTCATTTAAAATTCTAATCCATTCATTTCCGGAGACACATTTCACCAATAAGCATGCAAAGTTTGAACAACAACAGACATTCCATTCTTGAGTTATTTTGTTTTGCAAAAAAAAGAGGCTAATTTCCATAAATTATGCTAATTAGGCATTTTTGATGATTTTTTTTTTCATCCATAAGATTCCTTGATATGTATATATAACCTCTCTACTGATGTATGGTTTTGAAGGGTTATTTCTTTTCTTTTCTTCAGAAATGAGCCAAATAGAAGTGTAACAAGTTGCCCATTCCCCCCCCCCCTTCCCATATAAAAAAGCAAATAAAAGCAATGGAAAATAACTTATTTTTTATGGGGCATTTACAAGTACACTAATTCAAGGCTTTGATGCTGGTAAATATTTTAACTTTTGGAAAAGGCGTAAGGTTAGCCGTGTGTCTTTACAGTTTAGTCCGTCATTTTTGTTATTGATCAAGTTGAAAGGAGGAATCCAAGGGCAATTAATTGCATGCACCACGGAAAGAGACTGCAACTTGTATGCTCTAGTCAAGCATGTTATGATTAATTAAACTGAATAATAATCTCCCATGGAGAAGATAAATGTCAAGTCATTAGTAATAAATGCCACAGCGAGCCCTAAATATCCTCTGTTGTATATCAGCGCGATATTCTAGGTCCCTTGCAATCCGCGCTGCCATGAATCAATCCAGAATGAAAACACTTGTTGAATCGTAAGCTCTTCAATGATTCTCCTCAGTTGAGATCTGGCAAAGAAATATGTTGATAGAGGCTGTGAGGAAGCTCGCTTCTGTACACTAGGCGCTGCTGCACTAGCTCGAGCTAAAAAATATCGCGCTAATTGATGGATCGGGGGAAAAAACCCGAACAGAGAAACCGGTCCTGCACTAGCTCAAGCTATTTTAACATTTTGCATTTACGACCTGACGTGACCTTGAACAAACAAGCCCGATGTGTATTGCGCAACTGGTAACCACTGCTAGGGTATACACTCAATGGTGCACGATTTCGGATTTAGCTGGAGCTAGTGCAGCACCGCACAAAATATCATGCTATTTCCTGCTAAAACCGAAAACCAGCTCGAGTTAAAAAAAAAAATCCTAAGATGATTTGGGCTTGGATTTCCACCAATTTAGCATACTATTTGACCACAAAGTTGGATCTGCTCTAATCAAGCTAATTCATCGGATCACAAATAGCACGCTATTTGAAATAGCTTGAGCTAGTGTAGCACCGCCTACTGTGTGTCCCAAGGTGGTTCTTCACTGGAATGAAGTTGCAAAAAGTATGAGGTTGAACATGCATCAGGGGGAAAGGCAGAAGTCAGATGAAGTGTTAATGAACAAACTCTACATCAGCTTGAGATTATGTTTTATGACTTGAGCTAAAGGCCGCTATGGTAGGCATGCATCGCTCTGTAAACTGAAATGAAATGGTTTTCTAATTTACCAATGGCACTTGGGGAAATTTGCATACCCCAAGTCCTTGGGGTCCTAGGACAACTACTCCTTGTACAACAATCCCCGGGCATAACTCCCCCCGCCACCCCCCCCCCCGTCAAAGATCTACCACCTAACCCTATTTCTGTGGTGTACTTGTCCTGTGGGTCCAGGAATAGTTGTCCTGATACAAGTTCACGGGTCAGGCTTAAAGGGACGTATAATTGATAAAAACATGGGGAAATCACCTTATCTGGGATGAAATAATAACATTCCAATCAGAGCCTGAGGCGTGTTGCGTAATCTTCAGCGACAACAAGTCTGGGGTTAATCCTTCATGGCTAGACTAACTAACCAAAATTCAGAAGTAAATCTAACCTATGTTTTGTTTTTTAAATGGAGCATTATACACGTCCTCTCTTTGAGTTTATACGAAGAGACCTGTTGAGAGTCTATGAACTAAGGATTGTTGATGAATCGAGAACCCAAAGCTACTGACCCTATTGACTGACTGAATTCGGCCAACTTCGTCATGTTTGTGCTGTCCGAATGTTAATCCCCAGTAGTCCGACCCATGCGTAAGCCTCACTGACATTATGTACGAGTCAATGGAGCTCAGGAAAAACGCGCATTCTCCACGATCTCCGAGTTTCAGGGGCCTTTAAGCTTCATCTGATGAAGCACAGCTCAACTTAAGGGAGCAATTTTGCGGTTTAATGAGCCAAACTGCAAAAAAAAAAAGACAAACTTATTTCTGATATAAGCCCAAGATTATATGATTGGACATATTGCACGATGTAACAAGCTAATTGAGAGAAAAGTCCTGATATTTTTTAATGATGGATAATTCATGGGATTGAAAGAATACTCTATTTCTAAATTTTGTTCTGATGAAGGACCACCCTGCATTCAAGCCCCATCCTGTACATGGTGTTTCCTAGAGAGTACAGGGTGTAATGACATGCCTGTGAGCTGCAATAAACCCTGCCCTATATCAATAAAATAGATAATCTTCCCCAACTACCCCCAAGGGAATACACATTGATTGACAGTTCTAGGGGATGGGATAATATGAAAACTAGAGGTTATGTATTCATTGCTTTAGCTGGAGTGTGAAGTACTATTCAATATCATGCCATCGCTGAATTCTGATCCATATCTTCGAAACCATATGACAGTTATTAAATTAATAATATTCTGGAATATTATGTTGACTTGTGGGGTAAGTTTTCCGTCCATGGGTTGTATATAAACTATAAAAATTTGTTTGACAGTATATTCAATGACCAAAACCCCATTATACATTACATTTATTTATCTATTAAAAAAGGTTATTTAATTGAGCTCTATTCAGAGCAGATATTATTTTTTGTTTAAATCCTGATACTGATAAGTTACAGTTGTTAGTTCCAAAGGGTGTGTCATATTATAGTGGTTTATCCTTTCTCTTAAATTTCTGTCAGTACATTTTGTTGTACATGTAGGTTATTTGTTCAAATCCCTGCAAACCTCAATTCCTTTTTGTTTAAACATGTTCATTTTCCATTTCCTACCCACATATATAAATAGCTGCCCTGTTTGATGAAAAATCCTTTGTGCTGATTAAATAAATGGTAACTCACTGGAATTCCTCTCATGGAAATAGAGAGTGTGCACATTAACCCTTTAGCACCTAGAGACTGTGTGAAAAGTATCAGCTTACTGCCTAGCAGAAAGGGTTTTGCTGTGTTTGTATCATGGTTTTTCAATAAGAAATACTCATAAAACATACGTTTTGTTCAGACAGCACACGTCCAATGGGTAGTGCATAACAAATATGGTCATGTTTGATGACATATGTTTTGATATTATCATGACTATATCGTGCATAAAACAGGGGCGGTTTGGGGCAGTTTAGTGAGTAAACTGAGGGGTGGTCTCGGGCGGTTTAGTTGCTAAAGGGTTAATCATGTTCATTGACTGGTGAAATAAATACACTACTTTAGTCAATTAAATATACATGTCCCTGTTGCCCAAAAAGAGTTATAAAACACATACAGTTATGATCTTAAATTATCTGCACTTTTGTGTTTTTGTTTTTGTTTTTTATGTGAAGTGCCTTGAGCAAATTTGTTTGGAAAGGCGCTATATATTAAAGAATATGTTATTATTATTATTATTATTATTCTTTTGAGGCCAACAACCAATTGAAATAAACTATATCTACCGGCAAATTATATTTGTGTAGAAGAAGAAAAATATTGGAAATGTATCATAAGTATCAAATGTCTGTGGTTAACCTTTACATACAATTATGATTAAATTCATCACTTAGGTTTCTCAGAATTGCTAATTTAATTATATTTTCATTTCTTACTTTTGTTTGATTCAGTCACTTCATGTAGTTGTGGTATTGAATTATGATATCTCATTTATTCGGTCTCATACCCTCAGAGCTTGTTCATGTATAAGTTTCACCCACATGTAATTGATGTTCACATAATTGAGTTATAAGCAATTTTTCGACCATCTTTCTTAAATATATATTGAGGGTGTAAAGATGGAGTGAGAAAGGGGGTAAGTTGCAGAGTAGATGGGAAAAGATAGAAAAAGAAAATAAAGTGCAAGTAGAGTGAGAAATACAGAGAGAGAGAGAGAGAGAGGGGGGGGGGGTTGAGGGGGACAGAAAGGTTGATATAGAATAGTAAGTGGAAAGAGAGTCTGATAAAGTCAGAATGAAAAAGATGGAGAAGAGAATGGAAGAGGGGGGGGGGGAGAAAGGGAAGGAAAATTAATGCTCTAGGGTGTATGTTGAAAGGAGAGAGAATGAAAAGAAGAAAAAAAAAAAAGGAAAAAAAAAAGATAGTTGTATTTTTTCTAATAAAACTTCATGATCAGTTTTTCTTCTTTCTCTACTCTAGTTTGCCAATAGGTAAGGTTTCACCAGGCTTGACTTTTAAATGAATTCACAGATAGTTATCTTTTGTTCTAATAAAACTTCATGAAGTTCAATTTTGTTTTCCTATTGTATTTTCAGTATACTGTTTGCAGACATTGAAGGTTTCACCAAACTTTCTTCAACGTGCACAGCCCAAGAACTTGTCAAACTACTCAATGAACTTTTTGCTAGATTTGACAGATTAGCACAGGTAGGTTTCCTTTTCTTATTTTTTTCTTATTTTTCACCCAATACTAATTGTAATAATATTTTCCTGTGAGCAAATATGAGGTTGCCATAAAGCAAGCAGGGAATGTTTAAAGCAAAAAAGCTTGTCAAATATAACCTCACTTGCAAGTCCATTTTCAGTTTTGCAAAAAAAATAAAAAATAATAATATTATGATCTTAGATACTAATTTTGATGTGTTCACCGTTTATTTGAGCAAATTTGATCTAGAAATGGCTGAAGTATATAAAAAAATACCTATTAGACCGACGCCAGCAAATAAAGACCCATTAGACCGACACTAGATCAAACAGGTCCACGAGACCGACACCACAATAATATGACCTATGAGACAGAAAATTCGCAAATAAGGCCCACGACGCCGACGGTAGAGCAAATTACAGCCCACGAGACCGACGTTACATGAAGTATACCCACGAGTCAGACGTTTCTTCAATTAGGCCCATGAAAACGAAACAAGCGAATATCCAGGGGTATCTTCGGGGCACGAGGCCATGCCCACCCCCCCCCCCCCCCCCTTTATCGGGACATCTAAAATCCAAACAAAAAGGGGGAGAAAAGAGGGAGGGAGAGAAGTTACAAAGGGAAGTAGACAAAAAAAGGGTGGAGAAGGGCAACAGAGACTAGAAGCAAAGAACCATAAGGCGGACCCTCCCCCCTAAAAATATGATTTATTTTTCTTAGCTCGCTATTAGTACTAGCATATCAACATTCTTAAAGAAATGATAAAGCACACACACACACACAAATAAATAAATAAAATACAAGGTCTTTACATCGTAAACATCTTAGCTTAATTGATTAGGTCTACAATCTATTTTCCTCTTCTTCTTTTTCACAAACCTCTATCAACGTGGGGGAGGGGGGAGGGGGGAGGGGGGGGGTAATAAAAATTTCCCGAAATAGTTGGTACAAAAATTGAGCCCCCCCCTCCTGAAAATCTTCCAAAGCCTATGGATTGTTCGAACCTGCCGTGGTCACCTGCCTCCTTAGTTCTTTGATTTCATTATCTCTCTGTTGCCCTTCCACCTATTTTTTATTTATTTTTTTGTTTTGTTTCGACTTCTCGGCCCTTGCCATGTCTCTCTTTCCCTCTTCCACCCCTTTCTTGCCTTTTAGACGTCCCTTTTCTGACTCGTGGTAATGTCGGTCTCGTGGGCTGTTTTGCTCTACCGTCAGTGTCGTGGGCCTTCATTGCGAATTTTCTGTCTCGTGGGTCATATCATTGTAGTGTCGGTCTCGTATGCCTGTTTGATCTAGTGGGCAGTCGGTCTTGTGGGCCTAAATTGTTTATAGTCGATCTCGTTGGCCTATTTACTTTACTGTCGGACTCGTGGGTTGTCGGTTTAGTGGGCCGTCGGTCTCGTGGGTGTCGGTCTTGTGGGCTGTACCCGTGATACACAGTACCAGCGAGATGTGTTTTATACCCGGCCCCTAGGCGCTGAGTTATGGTGAGTGTACCACTGAGTTTGACCATTCGAGTGTCCCTTCTTGACAAATGCACCTAAATACTTAACAATCCATGTAAGGAATGTCACAAAATCACACAATTTCTCACACATCTTTTTATGCATGTACATAAATATGAGACAACTTTTATAAATATTCAGCGGAATTTCTTTGTCAATCCCATTACTTATGTATCTCTTTAAAACTAATTCCATTGCTTAAAACTCTAAACCTCGTAAATCTCAAATAGTAATTCAATATGTAGTGTGTAACATTTCTAAAGGCAGATGGGTGTTGTGACAAAAAGATGTGTAAAGGAAACTAGTAACTAAATTCTTTTTGATGATGCATTACAACTTAACTGAAAGTCTCCATAGAATAACATTGGAATCACCTTTTCTATTATGTACATGTACGGTACTTGTAAAGGTACTATTTCTATCAGAAAAGCTTTAGACATTGTATTGCATGGGATTTTTGAAATGCATGAAGCATTTTCTAGTTAATTTCATGCAATGAATAAAATATGAAAGGTGGGGAGAAATTTCCATTGTCTCTTTTGCAGAGGGACTGTTGCCACAACACTAGTATTAAATTTTTCACCTTGGCAATAGCCATGGACGATCAATGGACATTGACGCGTCAAGCATTAGCGAGTATTGTATTGAGTATGCATGTCGAGGCAGTGGAAAAGGTGACAAAATGCTCTTATGTGGGAATACTATTTTTTATCAAATTTCTGCAAATCAGAGTTATGCAATGCATTCTTTTTTTATTCAACTATTACATGTAAACCAATCAAAATAAAACTTTACTTGTGTTTACATTATCACCAATTAATTAGTTTAGATTTGTTTATTTAAAAGCTATTATACTACAGACTTGTGTTCAGTTTTCATTCACAGAAAGAGCCTGCAGTATACATGTGTATGTACTGTATTCATGGAAATATTTGTGGTATATTAATTTTCGCGGATTTCGCGCAAAGAGCGGCAGGCGCGATTTAAAAAACCCGCAGATATATAGGCATAATTTCCTATGCATGTTTTGAATGGGTTCAATTGCAAGATTTAAGAACCTGAGAACATGTTTTGAGGCCGGTCAGCGCGAAAAATTAATCGTGCGAAAATAACAGCAAATACAGTTTATGACAAGACAATTTCATGGACATAGATTTAAAAACATTATACAATACATTACAAACTATAAAACATATGGGAAGAGTGATTTAAAAGATAGACATTTTAGTATGCACACTGTACATGTATGTACCATATTGAATAGTTTATTCACTTACTTGTAACATGCAATTCCTATTAAATAGAAGGCATTGTACTTTTTAAAAAATGTAAATGAAGAGAGTGAATGAAGAAATTGTATAAAAGTATTGAAAGGGCTGTTACAGAAAATATGTATCAACCTGAATACATTGTTGACAATTTCATTCTCAATAAATATAAAAGATGCATGTATACTGTATCTAACAAATACCAGTACATTATACAAATTGGAATTATGGTGAAACCGGAAAACCAATTTCTTAAAAAAATACAAATTAGCAATTCAATCAGTCATCCCATTGGTTTGTGCTAAAGGAAGGTTTGTAAAGGGCCTGTCCCGCAGAAGGTGATCGTTGTGGCGACAACCTACGAACTACCTTTTAGTACCCATCGCCATCATGCGCAGGTCCAATCGCCTATGAAATCGTGAATTATCGCGTCTGTCGCCAACAAATACGTTGTAAAATTTTGTTCGCCGCTGGTTTCTCAACAAGTTAAACAATAGCTAGCATCAGTTTGGTTGACGTCAATGACCGTAGCTTGTCTTCTCTTGTCGCGACAAGGTGCTATCGTAGATTGTCGCCAGATAGAAATTGTTTAGCACAGCGGAACGGCGGCCAGTTGTAGGTTGTCGCGCTCCATGCGTACGTTGCACGCATCACTGAACCTAACAGCCAGTGAAATTTAAGCCGCTACGGCCTTTGTCGCCACCAACATTCACCAAAATCAGGATCGGCCTCCCATTCAGATACTGTACAGTCGCCGCTGATTTTTGAAATTTTCAAAATTCATTCACGACCAAAATTATGATGCACGACTGAGAGGACTAGCACGAACCTAAAGGCGACAGGCCGCCATCAGGTAGAAAACACTCGATCGCCTGTGTCAGTCGCAAGGATCGTCAGAGTGCGCAAGTTCATATTTTGACTGATTTTAAGCTGCGACAAGAGAAGTCGAGCCGCGAGATGCGCGGAGGTCGAGACTATTGTATCATTGGATACCACCTATTGTTAGCCTATTGTTTGCGTGGAAGCAAGTCGTTGTTGTAGCCTATCGTAGACGGAGTCGTAGATACGCATGTGATCTTCGGTCACCTACGATTCTGACACGATTCTGGCAGGTTCTAACATGCATAGGTTGTCGCCACAACGATCGCCTTCTGTGGGACAGGCCCTTAAGGGTATGAAAGGAAATGTGTATATAAAAGGCACACAAGGCAGGAACAGTGTACAATATATTTTTTTTCTCTTTTTAAGACAAAATCTGATGCATGATAAATATTAGGAGTTTTATATGATATGAAAAGAATTATTTATGTACTGCTCTTACTCATACAAAGTTTTCAAACCTGAATATTGTAAAAAGAAAAATCATTGATTACATAAAACAGATAATTTGCATTTTATTCAATCCAACTTTTACACATGCAACCCCAACCCCCCCAAAAAAAAAAAAATAAATAAAATAAAATAAAATAAAATAAATAAATAAATAAAAAAAAATAAAATGAATAAATAAATAAATAAATAAAAAGAATAAATAAATAAATAAATTATAGTAATTATAATAATAATAAAATAGATAAATAAAGACAAAAGCAATACAGAGGGCAAAAAAGTATATTTTTTGTCAAATTCTCACTGATGTTTTCCCCCTCTATTTCTGTGTATTTCCTTTTTAAAACCAACTTAAAATTATTAAGAGGAGGCAGATTGTCAGTTCCCATATTCATACTGATATTCAACTACAGGCTTCTTGAATGCCTATAGATGAATTTATTTTCAAAAAAATAAAAAATAAAAATACATCATAGATGTACACATAAGTGTTTCTTAAAAAGTAAATAAATAAAATAAATACATAAAAAGTTAGCATAACAAATCAACTTATATGTCTTTGTACAAATTAAATTATACAATGATAGACAATTCCCTGTTTCGTACCTGTGCTGGAAGATTTGATAAATGACATCAATGCTTATAGGGTCTTTAGAATAGTATTTACGCCTTTTAAAACTTTTTTGTACATGTCAAACACATCTTTCGTATCATTTTAAAAATTAAAAGAGAAATTCACGATTAAGGTGGCATGCAAGGGATTAAACAATGATACGCTATACTATTACTCTTGTACCTGTCTTAATAAAAACAAAGTATGTAGCTCCACTGTGTCTTTGTTTAAAAGCTGCTCTCAAATAAAACATTCATTGATTATGACAGTTGAAAGGGAGCCCTTGATACCATGTAGGTATAAGGTCAAGATGGAAAGAAATTTGCTCCTCAATTAATCTTCTAGATGCTGCTTCATATCCTCAATTAGGAACAAAATCAAATTAAGTTTGGAAAAGGCAAACCCATATCCCAACAACCATAAGGTATCCTGTGGTCTTTTAAAAGCCAGAAGGACTTTGATAACATGTTCATACTCAAAACTCTCTCAAGAAATGCTTGTAAAACTAAAAAAAGATACACATGTATAATTAAGAGCATGTTCATACTACATAACTCTATAAAGAAACGTTTAAATGACATAAAGAGCATGTTCATACTAAATATCCTATAAAGAAACACTATTTGAAGAATGTTTCTCCTAAAGTCTTTAAAGAAATTCCTATAAAAAAAGGCATGAGGAGCATGTTCATATCGTCTAGTGAGAGCCAGAAGGGTGTTATTGCATCTTGATATTTCGTTGAGAACCAGAAGGGCCCTATTGCTGTACAAAGTCAATGGTAATAGCGCCTTTCTGGTTCTCAACGGAACATCTTTGATCTGTAATAGAGCCCTTCTGGTTCTCAGCCAACGATATAAAGCAATATTTAACCTGGACATTTAAAAGAAACATTGTATAGATACTCGGCACTATTTATCTTATTTCTATGAAGAATCAGGTATCCTATTGTCTCGAGAGCTAGAAAGACATTACAAGCATGCTTGTTGAGAAAGATGTTTATCCCAAGCTCTTTATGAGAAATACAGTGTAGAGAATCATCTTCAAACTGTATGAGTGTTTTTTTTTTTTTTTTTTTTTTTTTTTGGGCAATGCTTCTATGATTTCAGAAATGTAGTAAACCACTGCCTGCATTTTTAACATGGTGCAAAAATATCGACTCGTACATTATTTAATTGCCAAAATTAAAAGATAAAACCTACATTGTTTCAGTAAAGCTAGACAGTTTCGGGATGCATTGTATTCTTTAAGGTATGAGCAAGGGTTGGTCATATAGTTCAACACAGAGATACACCCCTCTGCTTCTCAAATATTTTACTCAAACCAGGGCTTCCAAGGGTTACATATCGTCTGTTGAGAGCCAGAAGGGTGTTATTGCATCTATGTTCCGTTGAGAACCTGAAGGGCGCTATTGCTGTACAAAGTCAATGGTAATAGCACCCTTCTGGTTCTCAACAGAACATCTTTGATCTGTAATAGCGCCGTTCTGGTTCTCAGCCGACGATATGATAATTCCTCTGAGATAACTGGGTGGGCAAAGTCCATCTAAGGATGCTTTTAAAGACTTCAAAGAATTTTCTTACTCTTTCCTCCCTGCCTTTAAAGATGATAGCTGCACTCACTGCTTCTTCATTTGTCACATTTTATAAAAGAGCCAAGGTTTGAGCGGTTGCCTAAGTCGACCTTAATTTCTGTCGTTGTTATTGATGGGTTCAGGTTGAGGTTGGTTCATGCATTAGTAGGTTACACAGAAGACTTGCTCAATAAGTTCTGCAAAAGTTTTGCCATTGTTTTAAAATCACATCTTTAATCCACATCAGAAAAAAGAAATCTATGACATCGCAAAAGTAAAGGGATCTTTTAAAAGACTTCAAAGAATTTCTTTACTCTTCCTACCCTTTTAAAGATGATAAGCGCGCACTCACATGCTTCTTCATTTGTCACATTTTATAAAGAGCGCAAGTTGAGCGGTTGCCATATCGACTAATTTCTGTCGTTGTTATGAATGGTTCAGTTGAGTGTTGAGTTCATGCATTAGTAGGTTACACAGAAGACTTGCTCAAAAGTTCTCGCAAAAGTTTGCTCATTGTTTAAAAAATCACATCTTATATCCAACATCGAAAAAAAAGAATTTTCTAATGACATAGCAAAAGTAATATAAAGATATTAAACATACTAATATAATTATAAATACCATTGTAGTTGTTTGTTTGTAACTTGTTAATAATGAGAAAAAGAAATATATGCAAAATATCTATCTACGATTAATACAACATTTGATTCTATTCAGGTACCATATTGGTAGAATTTAGATCATGTTGTTTACCACAACTCTCTAATTCTAGCGTTCCTATATTATATTTGTGTCCTTTTATCTTCTACTCCTCTCTCAGCCACTCTTCTGTCCCAACCACAGTCTCTCCTTCTTCCTCTCTCATTTTACCCACTATTTCTGATACATTATTTATTTCATAAAAAAGTTGCATAGAGTTTGAATTAAAACGTATAACTAAAATATGAACTCTTAATCTGAATTCATTTGTTCGCGCTACAAGAAAATAATTCCAATCACTTACATGGTCATCATTTCGTAATTGAGTTTTATCACAGTAGTCTTGAAATTTAAGTGGAATCAAAGTCTACTAGAGATGTGCCCCAGTGTTATCTCTTGATTTGATTGTGCGGTAAAAGAGAAGAGAAAAACATTAAACCGCATAAAAAGAGAAAGAAATAGGAAGCCGCTGGCAATCAGTGTGCTATTCAAGTATGCCCCAAGCTCATTATTCTTCTGTATGTCTAGCATATTGTGTGTTTTGTTTGCTGAATTCCTAACATTGATCTACCAGTATTCAAAAATACCCACTTCCCGTGTTTGCTAAACCGCTACATTGATCCAGCGATCTAACTATAAGTACAAAATCGATACAATGTAATAACACACATAATGATAATGATAACGCCACAAGCACTAATTTGTCTGGGAGAATATTACAGACTAGAAATATGAAAAAATTAGCGACCGAAACCACTCTGTAAATATTCACCAGATTTCATGTAACAAAAGTTTGTCACACTATCCAAAAATAATTGTTTTATCTCGATAGTATTGAGATAGCTTTAAAAGTTTATGAGAAGTGGATTGATTAGTTGCAATTTACCTGAAAGCACACAATATGTTGATCATTGAGGGGGGGACCTATGTTGGGGATTAATTTGGTCATTTAGTTTTTCGAAGCCAGACAAGTACATGGACTGATCCATACAGTATTCAATTCATGGTTGGGATTCATTACCAATGCATTTGCCATTGTAATCTTTTCAAATCTGACAAATCTTCGCTGGCAACGTCTCTAAACGAACATGTGTGAATTATAAGAGAGCCAGGTGCTTCGATTTTTTTTTTCGCAATCAATATGCAAAATGTTGTTCGCATCATACATCGAACATCATCATCAAATCATCGACCATCATGTCACATATCATCAGCATCATCACATTCATCAACACACAACAAACAACAACAACAACACAACAAACAACAACAACAACAACAAACACCAACACCACCCAACACCCACAACACAAACAACAACAACAACAACAAAATCATCGAATCATCATCATGCATCATCATCACTCATCATCATCACCTCTACCATCATAATACATATTTATCGATCAGTCATGTTACTGACTGACAGACATTACATGACAGGATCGACCATGGGTCGACTAACAAATTTCCTGAAAGACAAATAAAATGAATCGAATAAATCTGAATAAGCTGGTGTGTAATTCGAGGTCTCAAAATATTCCAAAACAGCATGATTAGACGAAGCCAAGAAAAAAAAATGAATAAAAAAAAAAAAATTCCAGAAACCCCCAATCATGTGTTGCTGACCCATCCACATGAAACATGGAAGATCCCAGGCACAGAGATAGGACATGTGGGACTAAGGTTGATCACAGGATGATAATCCCAACAGCAGAGGCACTGTTCACAGTACCCAGTCACATCTATGTCAACCTACATTTGTGTCGGCCTCCAATCTTGGATACATAATTTGTAATTCAATCTCTGCTCATTTCGGCGATATTTTGATCCAGAACTGGCTTGAAATGTAAGAAAAATGATATCTCTGTCTGCAATTGACCTGAACATGGTTCATTATGCTTAAACTGCAGCACAACAAGTAAATCGCAATAGGAATTACATTGTGGCCCGATAAAACAATGTATATTGTGTTTATCGCTGGGTTGGAGGCAATGACCCTTTCCCATTGCTAATAAAATCTGTCTCTTAACATCTAACCCTGATGTGAAACGTATTATATATATTTTTTTTCTTCTTTTTTTCATTATTTTTTTTATTGAGGAAATAGAATCAACGTCAATTTTATATCAGATATCTTATAAAACAGTAATGAATAACAGTTTTCGCATACCGCGCAGCGCTGTGTAAGATTTTTAGATCTTCATTCCTTTCATCAAGTTCCAACAGTCTCATTGGATCAGGATTCAGTTCATTTGGGATATAGTGATTTTCAGAAAATGGAACGTGAAGTCCTCTTCTATATATATCGAAAAATTTTATCAGGTAATTTTTATTTTACTGTAGCAAAAGAAATAACATCTGTGCGCATTTTTAATATGCCAAACCTCGCGTTCGCAAACCAGCTCATGCTTCGTCGCTTGCCTTGCATGGAGCGTACGAGTATAGAAGGTTCGGTTCGAACCTGCGATAAAAATAAGTCAGCCGGGGTTGAATTCTCTATGGAGGTTAAATTGAAACAGGGGAATCGAGACCGCTCAACTGAAATTAGTAGCTCTCTTGCATATCCTCACAAATTTTTTATTTTGATTATACTAACATACTTTTCCTTGGGAATCCCTTGCGTGGTCCGCGTTCCTCCATGCGCTTGAGACACTTGCTTATTGCTGAGGCGTATGTTTACAAGAAGTGCGTTGAGTTATGTCCCACGTATACGAAGATCCAACTCACTCTTGGGGGCAGCATAGAAAACTCAGCAGGCTTCACCCATCATGTGCTTTTAACCCTCCATTACGATTATCACCTTTTGGCAGCCATAGAGCTGGTGTACAAGGAAACTGATTTTACCGCCATTTATGCAGATGGCGCCCTCCTTGTTGAGTTGCGTACCATGGAAGCTGGAAACGGAGTTTTCACATGGAGCGAAACACAATATAGGGGTATTGCTGAGTTATCTTTTTGAAAATATAGAACGGAAGTGATGCAGAATCATTTTTTGGAAACAGATGCCTGGTACGGAGGTTGAATATAACCTATGAACGGAGGAAAACCGTGTGCTTCCTACGTTCACAAACATTATAAGAATTAGAATTTAGCTTCTTCTAATGGGTAACGTTGTTGAAATTTGATCAAGGTACTAGGCCTTTGCTGCTTTTTCTTAACCTATTAATACAGGAAATGTCGTTGTTTATTTTTTTGTATCAAACCAATGGAAATGGCTAAATGCAGTCGCCAATGCGAGTTTCATTTTAAATTTGTAATGTAAGCAAGGCATTTTGCCTCACTGCCTCTCTACTAAGCACTGGCTTTCTGGCTGCAACTTGAGGTTTATCTGTCCAAATCTGTCTGATCAGATTCCAATGTGCCTTAACAGTAATTCCTCCCCATGATTGTGAAGCCCGATATTGTTTTGTTAAAGAGCTATTACTTGGTGTTTTTTTCTTTTCTGTTTCTTTTCATTTGTTTGAACTTTCCTCAACAGATACATCTTGTCAATGAAATACAAACAATGGATAACCATTTTTTTTTTATAGTTAACTATTGATCACAACCTGTTGTTAGTTATTTCATAAAAAGCAAAAGTCAGACTTTCTTTTGCAATTTTCATCACAATTGGTGCTGTAATTTCTGAGATAATAACTAGATTTTGTACAATCAAGAAAAATCCATTTTGCACGCTCCGTCCGTGTCTTTGGTAGTTACGCATAAGCCCTGAATTCAGCGCCTCCAAAAGAAATAAATCGTAATTTGTATTTGTTCCTTGCCGAAAAAAATTAGCTATAACTTTGTTTAACCAACCAAATTATACAGTGAACAAAGCGCCATCAAGTCAAGAAAAATTTTTTGGCTTTCAATTCGTCCCCACATACACATATATTTGAAAAGTATTCACACCTACATTATTTTTTTTTTTGACACAGACTGTATAATTGTTTTAATTTTCTGATACTAAATTAAGTATTTAAAATGCAAATGTCACGGACATGTTTAAGTTTATGGAAATTGTATGAAAAATGATACAAGGTACTAGCTAATCATGCTTGGGTTGAACAGAGGATATCTCCCTATATGAGATCACTGCTCTATCGATGAAGATAGTTACCCTCTCTTGAAAAAAACAAAAAACATATCAATCAAAAACAACAACCAAAAAAAAAAAAAAAAAAAAAAAAAAGACTTGATTTTTTTTTTTTTTTTTTGAGCATGACGAAGTGATGTTTTCAGTAAAACTCAGAGCATGCATGAGAAGATGAAACTATTTGAAAGGTCATCCAACACTTCAAATAGCTGGATAACACGGAAGAAATGGACCTTTGACATTCTGAAATACATGTCGTTTATCTCTTATTGAACATTGAACTCTTTCTATTTACGAAGAACGGTTATTCATAACAGATGGTGTTATAAAGAGGACGTGCCTGTAACATGTGACTCGATTAGGGCGACAAGTGGCCATTGCGACATCGCTTCAGTGTATAAATTAGAGTGCATTGAATAACACATACTTTAGGAATGTTATAAGCCTGCTGAGAAATGACTCTGTAAGTAGCGGAAAAATCAAGTGGTTGGTCAATGCTAACAAGGAATAGTTTTTTGCTCTCAAACTATTTCTGAATAAAAATTGGACAAATTTAAATGAGAGTATAATACCTAATAGAAGGACCATACTTTTGTTTTTCGATCATTTGAAACTGTTTTGTTTGTTTTGTACAGTTTTAACTTCTTCTTTTTTACACAATTCAATGAAAGCGGGTTGTCAGCATGATTTGCCAAATCATATATTTATTTGGAAAGTGAAACAAAGACAATGCATATATTATAAATGCTATATTGAAATCATGAAGGTTTTTACAGTAATTTAGTGTAATAATAAGTGAATAAATGGGCAAGAGGAATGTTTTCATTGTATCATTCTGTACTTGCATGTATGTGGCTTAGAGCAACATATAAGATTTTTTTTTTACTACAGATATGAAACTGCTTTTCGGCACTTACATATAAATTGTATTTCTCATATGAAAACCTATGCTAAAAGTACTGGGCCTAACTCTCCTTGGGACCAGGGAACAGCGGAAATATATGCTGTGTTCTTGCGAAATGCATGTTCATTCTCTTCTGTAGTACATTGAAGGTAATTAAATCTCAAAGTTGCATCCCTGTCCCTTCTGAACTTGCGTGCGAGGAAAGTCCTCTTTGCTTTCTTTTCCCTCTCTTACGTACCTAGATAAAGGTATCAAATCTCAAAAATGCAATTGTACTGCTTTGCTACATCTGCAAATCTGAAATTAATTATGCCTCCTGTCCCACAAAGATATCACGAAGAGTTTCAAGTGAATTGCCTCTCAAATATTAAGAGTTCTCTAAGCTCCTCATCGATGATAAATCCAAGTTCGACATCATTGCATATTTTTCCAGCGTGAAATTCATATAAATGTTCCCATTCTCCAACCAAAACAAAAAAGATTGTTTTGGTAAACATTTTTGTGACATTACAGAATATGTCACAGAAATCACATTTTCTGTACAAATCATTGCAGAATGGAGAGATCGCTTGGGAACATATGAAACAACAGCAAAAAACTCAACACTATATAACGTCTAGCTAATGTGCACGTATAACCTTCAGATTTGATAAGGTGATTTATTTATAGAAAATTCTTTTACTTGCCTTGAAGGCAAGAAAAAACTTGTCTTGATCTACTTATGCATGAAACATCATATTTTGCTAGCACAGTAAAATGTCTGATGAATAAAGTTGTGAAAAGTGCCAACAAGTGAATGTACTATAGGATAAACCACTCCGCAATTGACATTTTTCCGTCCGATTTTCTCTTGTTTTAAATAATGATAGATGATCCCCGCTAATTCTGCTTGAAGTTACTTCGATAACACTTCACAGCATCTCAAGGAAAAAGCTACTTAAATATTATACCTGATCAATAAATCATACTACTGCGATATGAGTTTATTCCGGTATTATGAATTCAGACGAATGTGAACTACACTGATCTAGCATATCGCTATTAATATCATCTAGACGAGATAGTTCCAACAACACCCCTTTCTCCTCCAATGTCCCCTCTCTCCGCCCCTTTTCCCCTCCCTCTCCTCTCCATTTCAGCTACACCTGCCACCGCAACAATGACAACCCAGGCACAAGGACTTATAACTATTCCCATACTTAGTTAACACAGCCTCAACAGCCCTTCTGTTCTCACTCGGACTTTGACCCACAAAGATGTCCAACGTACCTCCCCCCTCAGGCGTAAGAGCCACCCATACCAATATTCCGGTCACGCACGTTTGCTATTTCCGCACCTGTTTAGAGGTCACGAAAATAAAAGTTGTTGAGCTGGTTTTAACAGCTCATAGTTGAGATAGGATAATAGAAATATCTAGAGCTAATAGGGGAAAGAGGGTTTCAGTTTCCTTAACCTATTATAGTCTCCGATGAGAATAATTAGCAACAATTCTCATTTATAATATCATAATATTAAATAAACATTTATCTTTATCAAATATCAATATGAAATATTGATCAGATAATTTTAAAATATGGTATGATTTTCATTACATTGCTATTTAAGAAAAAGGTAGTGACACGAATGATTGGAATATGCACAATCAGCTTAAAGAAGAAATGGTGTTAACGTGCACAATTTAGTAATAGCTGCCAAAGCAGTAAAGAATAAAAAATTCTTTTTGACTGATTTATTGATTCGAGTTTAGAGCCCGAGTGAACAGGAGAGTCACGAAAGTAACTGCTATGTGATATAGCAGTGTGCAGAATACATTAAAAGAGACTATATACTTTTTTCTTTTGTAGTTATGTGATTGCCGATAGCGGTATTAATGTCTCACTGTCTAAATTGGAAATAATGGCTGAGAAAGAACACTTTATTATTTTGGCCTACATTTAGATTCTTGCCCTGGACGAGGTCAAAAATTTGCAATTTTTTTGTTATGTAGCAAGTAGTGCATCTTTCTCTTCATGCTTTGGTGGTCTGGAGTTTCTGTTGTTTGTATTTGGCATCTCTCCCTATCTGGATATAAGCAAATAACTTCCACTTCTTACTTTACCATTACAGTGAGACGAGGAATGATAGGACAATGCTTCAATTCTGCCAAATAACCACTTTTGAATGCCACCCCAACATTTAAGTCTCCTTATTCGTAGTCAAAGGGTAAACTAAAATGCCCTACAGCTGAATATTGCGAATTCACAACATCAGTTCACTTCAATCGTATCGATCATCACATAACAACATGGTGACCAGAAATAAATTTTTACTCAATCGGCGTTCTCCCATTACACCCTTACCTACATTTATCTCTTATATTCCATGTTGATATATATTTCTTCTGAAATTCATTAACCGTTATTAGCGCTGCTGCACTAGCTGGAGCATTTCAATAGCGCACGTATTTGTGATGATGAACGTAGCCCGATCAAGTGTGATCTGACTTTGCGGCAAATAGCGCACTCATTTATTGGAGGAAATTCCAAACCCAAAGTCATCTTAGGTTTTTCTTTTTTTAACTCGATGGCTGTTTGACGGTTTTGCATGAACTAAGCGCACTATTTTGCGCTGTGCTGCACTACTCGAGCTAAACCGAAAGCTCGGCACCTGTGTCCGTATACGCTACGGTAGTTACCAGTTTGGCAAATCACGCACATCAGGCTTGTTTGTTCAAGTTCAAGTCAGGTGGTTAAGCGAAATTTCAAAAATTGCTTGAGCTGGTGCAGGCACGGTTTCTTTTTCTTGTTTTTTTCCCAATCCACAATTAGGCCGCTATTTTTAGCATCTACTAAGTGCAGAAGCACGTATTGACTACAATGCTCCTGTGAATCACAATGCAGGAACTAGTTGTTATGATATACTGGTGAGTAACTCGAAGATCGTTACTTCAAGACAACTATACAGCATTAACAACCTTTGCCTACAACAAACAATTATATTTTGCTTGTGTATATTGTTA
>CALNVZ010000641.1:27723574-27769109 GCA_940671915.1 Paracentrotus lividus
TTCTCGCAAAAGTTTTGCTCATTGTTTTAAAAATCACATCTTATATCCACATCAGAAAAAAAGAAATTTTCTATGACATAGCAAAAGTAATATAAGATAGTTACATACTATATATATATATATATACATGTAGTTGTTTGTGTAGACTTGTTAGATAAATTGAGAAAAAGAAATATATGCAAATATATCTATCTTACGATTAATACAATTTCTGATTCTATTCAGGTACCATATTGGTAGAATTTAGATCATGTTGTTTCACAACTCTCTAATTCTAGCTTTCTATATTCTATTTGTGTCCTTTTATCTTCTACTCCTCTCTCTTCAGGCCATCTCTTCTGTCCAACCACAGTCCTCTCCTTCTTCCTCTGCTCATTTTACCCACTATTTCTGATACATTATTTATTTCAATAACAAGAGTTGGCAAAAGAGTTTGAATTAAAAACGGTATGAACCTAAAATATGAACTCTTAATCTGAATCTCAATTTGTTCCGCTAGCAAGAAGAATAATATCCAAATCACTTTACATGGTTGCATCATTTGTAATTGGTTTTAAATCCCAAGTGTCTTGAAAATTTAAGGTGGGAATCAAAGTCTATAGAGATGTAGCCCCAGTGTTATCTTGATTGATTTGCGGTAGAAAGAGAAAGAGAGAAGAACATTTAAACCGCAGAAAGAGACAGAGAAAGAAATAGGATATTGCCGTCTGGAAGTCTGTGTTCTAATTCAAATGCTCCCCAATGCGCATTATTTCTTTGTATGTCTAGCATGTGTGTTTTTGTTTGCTGAATCTCCTTACATTGATTACCAGTTTTCAAAATACCCCTTGTGTTATGTAAAGCTAAAATGCTGATGCTGATATGTAAATAATAATAACAATAATGATAATGATAACCCCAAAGTTGCAAATAAATTAGCTCTAATTGTCTGGGAGAAATATACAGACTGAAAAAAATATGACAATTAATATCAGAACGCACAACCAATCTGTAATATTCACCAGATTTCATGAATCAAAAGTTGTTCAGGCTAATCAAAATAATTGTTAATTCTGAATAGTATTGAGATAGCTTTAAAGTTTATGAGAAGTGGATTGATTAGTTGCAATTTACCTGAAAGCAACAATATATGTTGATACATTGGTAGGGGGGACCTAAATGTCTGGGGGATTAATTAATGTCAATTTAGTTTTTGAAGCCAGACAAGTACATGGACTGATCCATACATATTCAAATTCATGTTTGGGATTATTTACCAATGCAATTTGCCATTGTATCTTTCAAATCTGATGTCAAAACCTATCTTTCCTGGCAACGCTCTAAACAATGTGTGAATTATAAAAGAGAGCCAGGTGCTTTGATTTTTTTTTTGCAGATCAATTGCAAAATGTTGTTCGTCATCATCATCATCATCATCATCATCATCATCACCATCATCATCATCATCATCATCATCATCATCAACATCATCAACAACAACAACAACAACAACAACAACAACAACAACGACAACAACAACAACAACAACACCAACACCAACACCAACACCAACAACAACAACAACAACAACAACAACAACAACATCATCATCATCATCATCATCATCATCATCATCATCATCACCATCACCATCATAATCATTATTATCATCATCATGTTACTGACTGACAGACATAATGACAGATTGACCATGGCGACTAACAAAATTTCCTGAAAGGACAAATAAAATGAATCTGAATAAATCTGAATAAGCTGGTGTGGTATTCAGGTCTCAAATATTCCAAAACAGATGATTAGAGAAGCAAAAAAAAAATAATAATAAAAAAAAAAAAAAATTCCAGACCCCCAACTCATGTGGTTGCTGACCCATCCAATGAAACATGAAGATCCCAGCACAGAGATAGACATGTGGGACTAAGTGTTGATCAGGATGATAATCCCAACAGCAGAGTGCACTGTTTCACATGTACCCAGTTCACACTATGTCCACCTAACATTGTGTCGGGCTCCAATCTTGGATACATAATTTGTAATTCATCTCTCATTTCGGCGAATTTGATCCAGAAATGGCTGAAATGTAAGAAAAATATATCTTGTCTCAATTGACCTGGCATTGTTCATTATGCTTAAACTGCCAGCACACAAGTAAATCCAATAGGAATTACATTTGCCCGTATAAACAATGTATATTGTGTTTTTATCGCTGGGTGTGGAGGCAATGACCCTTTCCCATTGCTAATAAAATCTGTCTCTTTAACATCTAACCCTGATGTGAACGTATTATATATATTTTTTTTCTTCTTTTTTTATTATTTTTTTTATTGAGAAATAGAATCAACGTCAATTTTATATCATGATATCTTATAAAACAGTAAATGATAACAGTTTTTCAGCACCCGCACAGCTGGTGAAGATTTTTAGATCTTTTCTATTCCTTTCATAAGTTCAACATGTCTATTATGGATCAGATTCAGTTCATTGGGATGTATTATTTGGATTTTTTCCAGAAAATGGAAGTAGAAGTCCTCTTCTATATATGATGCGAAAATTTTATCGTGTAATTTTTATTTTACTGTAGCAAGAAATAAACATCTGTGCGCATTTAATATGCAAACTCGCGTTCCGCAAACCATGCTCATCTTCGTCTGCTTGACTTTGCATGGAGCGTAGATATATGAAGGTTCGGTTGAACCTGCGTATTAAAAATAAGGTCAGCCGGGGTTGAATTCTCTATGGAGTTAATGAACAGGGGAAATCGAGACCGCTCAAACCGAAATTAGTAGCTCTCTTGCGATATCTCCTCAAATTTTTTATTTTGATATACTACACTTTTCCTTGGGATTATCCCTTGGCGTGGTCCGCGTTCCTCCATGCCTTGAGACCTTGGCTTATTGCTGGGCATTGTATGGTTTACAAGAAGTGCGTGAGTATGTCCGCACGTATACGAAGATCCGAACTCACTCTTGGTGGGCAGCATAGAAACTCACAGGCTTCACCCATCATGTGCTTTTAACCCTCTCATTACCATAGTCACCTTTTGGCACCATAGAGCATTGGTGACAAGGGAAACTGATTTTACTGCCATTATGCCAGAGGGCGCCCTCTCTTGTTGAGTTGCGTACCATTGGAAAGCTGGAAACGGTAGTTTTCACATGGATGCAAACACTATAGGGGTATTGCTTGAGTTATCTTTTTGAAAATTAGAAACGAAGTGAGAGAATCCATTTTTTTTGGAAAAGTGCCTGGTAACGAGAGGGTTGAATTAACCTATGAACGATGGGAACCGTGTGCTTCCTACGTTAAACATATAAGAATTAGAGAATTTAGTCTTTAATGGGTTAACGTTTGTGAAATTTGATCAAGGTTATAGGCCTTTGCTGCTTTTTCTTAACCTATTATAACAGGAAATGGTCGTTTTTTTTTTTGTATCAAACCAATGGGAAATGGCTAAATCAGTCGCCAATGGATTTCATTTAAATTTGTAATGTGAAGAAGGCTATTTGCCCTCACTGCTCTCTACTAAGCCACTGGCTTTCTGCTGATATCTTGAGGTGTTTATCTGTCAAATCTGTCTGGATCAGATTCCAATGTGCTTAAAGTAGTCCTCCCATGATGTGAGCGATTGTTTTGTAAAGAGCTATTACTTGGGTGTTTTTTTCTTTTTCTTTTTCTTTTCATTGTTTGAACTTTCCAACAGATACAGTCTGTGTCAAATGAAATGGTACAAACAAGTGGAAACCATTTTTTTTTTTATAGTATAACTATTGATCACAACCTGGTATTGTTAGGTATTTTCATAAAACAGGAAAATCAGACTTTCTTTTGCAATTTTTTTCATCACAATTGGTGCTGTAATTTCTGAGATATAACTAGTTTTGTACAATCAAGAAAAATCCATTTTTCGCACGCCGTCCCGTGTCTTTGTGTAGGTTTCGCATAAGGGCCATGAATTCAGCGCTCCAGAAGAATAGAAGTGCGTAATTTTGATTTGTTCCTTGCCGCAAAAAAATTTAGCATAACTTTTGTTTTACAACAGCAAATTATACAGAACAAAGCGCATCAGCAAGAAAAATTTTTTGGCTTCAATTTGGTCCCACATACACATATTATTTGAAAATATTTCACACCTACATTATTTTTTTTTTTTGACACAGACTGTATAATTGTTTTAATTTTTCTGATTACTAAATTAAAGTAATTTAAATGCTAAATGTCACGGACATGTTTTTAAGTTTATGGAATTGGTGAAAAATGCTATACAAAAGGTCACTAGCTCATCATCTTGGTTTTGACAGAGGAATCTCCCTATATTGAGATCACTGCTCTATCGAATGAGATATTACGCCTCCTTGAAAAAAACAAAAAACAATCAATCAGAAACAAGCAACCAAAAAAAAAAAAAAAAAAAAAAAAAAAAAAGACTGATTTTTTTTTTTTTTTTTGAGCATGACGGAAGTGAATGTTTCAGGAAAATCAGACAATGCATGAGAAAGATGAAACTATTTGAAAGGTCATCAACACTTCAATATCCGGTACACGGAAGAAATGACCTTTTGCATCATGTCTGAAATACATGTCGTTTATTCTCTTTTATTTGAACTTGACTCTTTACTTGATTTACGAAGAAGGTTATTCATAAGGATGGTGTATAAAGAGGACGTGCTGTAAAATGTGACTCGAGTAGGCGACAAGTGGCCATTGCGACATCGCTCAAGTGTTAACATTAAGTGCATTGAATAACACATACTTTTAGGAATGTTATAGCCTGCTAGAAATGACTCTGTAAGTAGCGGAAAATATCAAGTGGTGTTCATGTAACAAGGAATAGTTTTTGCTCTCAAGATATTCTGAATAAAAGATTGGACAAAATTAAATGAAGTTATATACCTAATAGAAGGACATTACTTTTTGTTTTGATCAGTTGAAACTGTTTTTTGTTTGTTTTGTTTAGTTTTAACTTCTGTCTTTTTTACCAAATTCAATGAAGCGTGGTTGTCAAGCATTGTTGCCAGAATTATATTTATTTGGAAAGTGAAACAAAGACATGCATTGATTTATAAATGTCTAATAATTGAAATCATTGAAGGTTTTCAGTAATTTATGTAATAATAAGTGAAATAAATGGGCAAGAAGAGGGATGTTTTCTATTGTATCATTCTGTATTTGCATGTATGTGGGCTTTAGAGCACAATAGATTTTTTTTTTTACACAGATTGAATATGCTTTTGGCACCTTACATATAAATTGTATTCTCATATTGAGAACCTATGGCTAAAAGTACTGGCCTAACTCTCCTTGGGACCAGGGAAAGCGGAATATATGCTGTTGTTCTTGGAATGCATAGTTCATTCCTCTTCTGTAGTACATGATAGTGTTAATTAAATTCTCAAAGTTGCATCTGTCCCTTCTGAACTTGGCTGCAGGAAGAGTGCTTAGTACCAGATAAAAGGTATCAACTCAAATAATGCAATTGTACTGTTTGTACATCTGCATCTAAATGAATTATAGCCCTGTCCCACAACATTATACGAAGGTATTCTAAGTTGAATGCCTCTCAATATTAAGGTTTCTAACTCCTCATGATTTATAAATACCAAGTTCACATCAGATGTGCATTATTTTTCCAGGTGAAATTCATATAATTGTCCATTTCCAACAAAACAAAAAAGATTGGTTTGTAACATTTGTGACATTACAGAATATGTCACAGAAATCACATTTTTCTGTACAAATCATTTGCAGAAATGGAGGTATCCGCTTGGGAAACAATGAAACAACAGCAAAAACTCAAAGCTATATTAACGTATGCATAATTGTGCAGGTATACCTTCAGATTGATAAGTGATATTTTATTAGAAAATTGCTTTTTACTTGCCTTTGAATGGCAAGAAAAACTTGGTCTGTTTAATTTACTTTATGCATTGAAACACATCATATTTTGCTAGCACAGTAATGTCTGATTGAATAAAGTGTGATAAAGTGCCAACAAGGAATGTACTATAGATAAACCACTCCGCAATTTGACGATTTTCGTCCGCATTTTCTTTTGTTTTAAATAGATTAGATGAATCCCGCTAAATTCTGTTGAAGTACTGATAACACTTCATGCATTCTAAGGAAAAAGCTATTAAATATTATACCTATCAATAATATCACTACTGATATGTTAGTTTATCCGGTATTATGAATTCAGATCAGATGTGAACACATCCTTGATCTAGCATTCGCTATAATACATCCTAGACTGAGATAGTTTCCAACAAACCCCTTTCTCCTCCAATGTCCCCTCCCTCTTCCGCCCCTATCCCCTCCCTCTCCTCTCCATGTTCAGCTGAGACACAAAAGGACTTATAAACCTATTATTTAACACAGCCCTAACAGCCTTCTGGTTCTCAACTTCGGACTTGAACCTCACAAAGGATGTCCACGTACCTCCCCCCTCAGGCGGTAAGAGGCCACCATAACATATTCCGGTCACGCACCGTTTGCTATTTCCGCACCTGTTTAGAGGTCAGAAAATAAGAGTTGTTTATGCTGGTTTACAGCTCATACGTTGAGATAGATAATAGAAGAGTATCTAGAGCTAATAGGGGAGAGAGGGTTAGGTTTCCTTAACATTATAGTCTCCAATTTGAAATATTAGAACAAATTTCTCATTTATAATATCATAATATTAAATAAAAATTTATTTTATCAATATCAATATGATATATTGATCAGATAATTTTAATTTGGTATATTTTCTTATCATGCTATTTAAGAAAAAAGTAGTGACACAATATTGAATATGCACAATCATGCTTAAAGAGAAATGTGTGTAAACGTGCACAATTTAGTAATAGCTGCAAAGCAGTAAAGAATAAAAATTCTTTTTGATTGATTTATTGATCGATTTAAGCGATGAACAGGAAGAGTCATGAAAGTAACTGCTAGTGATATACAGTGGTGCAGAATACTTAAACAGACTATATACATTTTTTTTTTGTAGTTTATGTGATTGCATAGCGGTATTAAATGTCTCAATGTCTAAATTGGAATAATGGCTGAGAAAAGAACATTTATTATTTGGATCATTTAGATTTTTGCCCTGAGAGGTCAAAAAATGTTTGCAATTTTTTGTTTATGTAGGCATATAGTGCATCTTTTCTCTTCATGCTTTGGTTGTCTGGAGTTTCTGTGTGTTTTTATTTTTGGCTCTTCTCCTAGCTGATATAAGCAAAACTTCCACTTTTACTTTACCATTACAGTGAGACGAGAATAAGGCATATGCTTCAATTTGCCAATAACCACTTTTAATGCACCCCAACATTTAGTGCTCTTATTGTAGTAAAGGGTAAACTAAATGCCTACAGCTTTGATATTTGAATTACAAATCAGTTCCACTTCAATCGTATCTGATATCACATTTAAACAATGGTGACCAGAAATAACATTTTTACTTCAATCGGCGTTCTCCCATTACACTTACCTTATTCATTTTACTCTTTATTCCATGTTGATATTATATTTCTTCTGAAATTCATTAACCTTATTAGGCGCTGCTGCACTAGCTGGAGCTATTTCAAATAGCGCACTATTTGTGATTGGATGAACTAGCCCGATCAAGTGTGATCTGACTTTGCGGTCAAATAGCGCACTAATTTGGAGGAAATTCAAACCCAAGTCATCTTAGGTTTTTCTTTTTTTTAACTCGAGCTGGTTTGCGGTTTTGGCATGAAATAGCGCACTATTTTGCGCTGTGCTGCACTAGCTCGAGCTAAATCCGAAATCGTGCACCTGTGTCTGTATACGCTAGCGGTAGTTACCAGTTGTGCAATACACATCAGGCTTGTTTGTTCAAGGTCAAGTCAGGTGGTTGAAGCGAAATTTCAAAATTGCTTGAGCTGGTGCAGGACCGGTTTCTTTTTTCTTGTTTTTTTTCCCCAATCCACCAATTAGGCGCGCTATTTTTTAGCTCTAGCTAGTGCAGAAGCACGTATTGACTACAAGTGCTCCTGTGAATCACAATGCAGGAACTAGTTGTTATGATATACTGGTGAGAATCAGAAGGATGTTACTTCATTACACTTATACAGCATTAACAACCTTTTGCCTATCAACAAACAAGTTATATTTTGCTTTGTGTAGTATGTTATGTTATGTAGGTTTTCCCTAAGGGTGCGTGTTGTTGGTTGTTCCTTGTTCTCTTAAAATAATTTTGAGTGAAAGTGTGTTCTTAGGTGTTTAATTAAAAAACATGCATAGGAAGTTTACAAATAGGCACTGGAGACAGGAAAGTAGGTGTTGGGTTTTTGAAAACTTTTTGGCCTCCAGCTTATTTTACTTCAAACAAAAATAAGTTTTGTGTAATATTAGAATCAGTGCTAGAGGTAACCATGTGCAAATATTTCCCTGTACATGTATTATGTCAGTAAAGGGAAATTAGATCAATAACATGTTTATGTCTACTGGACAGTTGAGAGTTATTTTTATGCTTCCCCTTTTAAAGGTGATGCCAGGGGCTTCATGTTTTCATGATGTCCTTCCGTCCTTCTTTTCCATCATTGCAGAAAGCAGGGGCCGCAGAGGATTTTTAAAAACTGTCCAATGAGAATCGGAGAAGCAGAGTTTAGTTTGGTGCAGAGTGGGTAGATAGAGAGAGTGACGACACGCGTACCCATAAACTAGGTGCGTGCAGTCAAAGGTCAAACATGAGGAGCTGAAAGGAACTATTTTTGTGATCATTGCGCAATTATTTTCAGACGCATCCTGACCACGCATCCTGGACGCGTATGATTAGAACACATCAGCTGGTTGCAAAAAAATTCCATTGGCACTGAATCAGCTGTTGAGGGCATCAACTTCTTTCGAAATAGTTCCATTTCGAGCCCCATGAAAAAATTGACCAATTAGAGACGACTTCTGTTGTCGCCACTCTCTCTATCTACCCACTCTGGTTTGGTGTAGGTATAAATATCTAGGTATTCAATTACAGCCTATTCCCTTTGCACCTTTTCCAGTATCATCTACAAGGGTCAAACTTTTTTTTTTTCCTTTTCATATTTGTAATCATTTTCAGAAAAAGAAAGGGACTCATAATACTTGATCTTTCTGTATCCATCTCTTTCTCAATAAACTGTAATATTTTTTTTTCACAAACTGCTTGTAAGGTAACACTCAAAATAATTTAGCTTTTAGCTCCTGGGGCTCTTTTTGAATATGTTTTTGTGTGGTAAAGGTCATAAAGATGTTCTTCACTTCTCAGGAAAAAAAAAATTCTTTTCCTGATATTGGTACACCGATACAAGAAATGTTAAACCTGGTGTATAGTTTTGGTAACAAAAAAGGATTCGGCACAAATCCGATCAAATGTAGTCTCATGTTGTCCACATTGCACTAAAAGATATGTGTGAAAGATCTTGTGACAGTCCTTTCATGATTTCCGATGAATTTCATTGAAAATGTTTGAATGAAGCGTAATTTAACCGCCGTTTTAGACCTCTGCTGGAAGGTTCGCATGCCGGAGGTTACGGCGTAAATTAGTGCGAATGATCTGTGTGCAACACCTACACAAGAGAATCCCCATTGGTTTTCCACGTGAATGCTAACATGAGTCGGGTCCCCGTCTTATACGTTTTATACTTATATCTGAAATATAGACATGAAAACGAGATTTCAAGTACTATAATTTGCTTTATTATTGTTATTGAATTCAATCTTTCATAATTTATCTACATACATTGTGAATGTGAATCCAAATAATTTATTTCTTTATACCGAAACTATCAACCTGTGCCAGATACGTTAATGCTGCATGCTTGATTTATGGTGAAATTTAGGGTAAATATGTAGAAAAAACACACATTAATTAGATGCTAAACCTGATTTGATATTTGTTGGGCCGTGTTCTGAACACCTACCTACCTATCTACATATATCTACCGGGTCAGCTGAACTGCCGAGATCTATTATGAATCCTCCAGTTATCCCTGTCGTGAATGCAGTTTTTCAGCTCTGAATAGCTTTGCTAAAAAAAAAAAAATTATTCCAATATACAGTCTGTGTCAAATAAAATGGTACTAGCGGAAAACTTTTTTTTTTAAAGTATGATAATTAATCTCATTCTAAAAGTGTTTGATTTTTTCATAAAAGTATGAAAATCAGGCTTTCTTCTGCATTAAAAAAAAAAAAAAAAAAAAAAAAAAAAAAAAAAAAAAAAAAAAAAAAAAAAAAAAAAATCGCATTTGGTGCTGTAGATCTTGAGATATACCAGGGGGGTGTTTCACAAAGATCGCACTTAGCGCAGCCAAACTTACGTGCGATTTCACTAAGTGCACTTAGGCAAAGCGTACTTTGCGTGTAACACCTAAGTCTGTTTCACAAAGCAACGCGTAAGCTAAGTGCGACCGAAAATAGTTATGGGTTCGCGGACGAGCCTGACTCATTAGCATACTCATTTGCATGCGACATAAACATTGAAAAGTGTCCGGTTTGAGTCCGCAGAAGGTGAGATGTTTTTTTCGAGATTTAAGCATGTTCTGTTTTATATTTTTTTGAACTGATTTAATATAACGAATACAATATTTTATATTTTATGGATGAAATGAGTCTACACATCTGCACATTTTAGTACTTTGCGGAACTCGACATCCGGTATTCCATCCCCTGTCGTCTGTTTTTATACTTTCGGGTTCCCACATGTGAATCTTTTGTGTCGGGACTTGTGAACTATGTCTGAAAAGTTTTGGCTCGTTGGACGTTACCGTGGTACTGGTGGTACTCAGTGGTACTTCTATCTTCCGTCCGCGGCTGCTAAGCCAGTGCAGCCGGCGCGAGGAAGATAGCCCGCCTAGATTTACCCTAGAATCTAAGACTGCTAACATTGATTAAGGAGTCTATGTTTAAATCTCATGCCCATTGATAATTTTCAAGAATTTTCCACTGATTGCATCATCCAGCTCAGGCTTCGTCATATAACCGTTAATTAATTCTTCAAGTTCTCATGGATTCAAAACCTTAGGACCCTAATTCCTATATCCTGAAAACACTGTAGCCAGGAATCTGACTTTCACCATGATTTGTCGGGGTGGGGGGGTGTTGGTTTAGTATATAACGCAATCGTCACATAAGACAATTAGATTCTATAACCAGCATGTTAACCGTTGAGATCTAGATTTTAAGAAAATCCATATATGTGACATGGACAGTCCTATATCACATTGTCTATTTAGGCCCTAGATCTAACTGTTAGATCTGAATTATTTTTGCTTCTGTTTTCCCTCCACTCTCCAGAAATCCTTGAAATTGCGAAGCGCTTGCTCAGCTCAGAGTCAGAAAATTAAGGATAAAGTAATGCACCAAATTCTTAATTCTTCTTAATTTTACATCCCCCTCCTTCGAATGCGAAGATTTTCTTCAGTTTAAGTTACATCTCGCCTTTCTCACGACTTTTCAGATTATTTGTGCTATTTCCGTCTGTTCTGGCTATGGTTTAAGTTTTCTGTACATAGGGGCCTCAGAATAGAATACCAGATAATATCTCACAAGGTAGGGCCTAATTTTGCTTTAATCACAATTATTAGTGCAATATGTATAGGCCCTAGATAGATTAACCAATTGGACATATTCCTTGGTATTCCCATAAACTATTCGTATTTCTTAATATGTTTAAACTTTCAGAAAACCTCAGATAAAAAATTGATATTTGTTGTTTACTTTTGAACAGCTGAAAGCTAAGTGCATGGACTAAATACCCTCCACATTAAAAGAGGGCTTTCTCAAGTCAACATCGCTAAAATCATCACACAATTTGAAAGAAAAACTTTCCGCTTCCCCTACCCCCCCCCTCCACCGCAATAAGAAAAAAAAAAGAGAATCAAGTGTACCCCCCCAAATAAACAGAACATGACAATTGTCATTTTATCTTCAGAAAGCGGCAGGAAAAAAACAACCTTTCATTAAGGAGAAGACTGAATAGTGGGATTCATGGCCCGCGGAACCAGGAAGGACCTATTGGTAAAGGGGCCTGTCTTTAGGTGTGAGGGTATGTAATGCGGTTTATCCTAATGAGAAATAACATAATGACCAGTTGATGTTGCTCCTGCTTCAGTGGCCATGTGCACATTTCAGAGATTTCTTTGGACACTGATCAAATTATTGCATTATATTGAAATAAGTTTTGGATATTAAACTTGACACAATATAGAACTTGCCAGAAAAACCTAAATTTGGACACTTGATATCAATGAAATATCTTTGCGATGTGATTTTCAAAAGCAAATGCTAATGATGCTTTATCTTTTACTCAGCTGTACCTTACTTAATATGATAATTGATTCTCTTTAAAAATTTAAATCCATAATCCCTTTTGCAATGTGCAGCATGATGCCCATCGCAATCTGTATCCCTTGTAGGCCTAAAGAGCTATTTATTTACACTGACAATTATGGAAACTCTAGGTCAGCGCCTTTCTGCTTTCCTGTGCTCCTGCGTGCAGTCATTACTTCCATGATGTTTATACTAATATAAACACAAAAGCGAAAACATTTTTCAATCAGATTACACGTAAGGAAAGGTCATGTTATAGTTATCAAGACAAATATAAAAGATGCATTATTTTCGTAAAGAAAAGCGTTTTTTGTTTAACCCTCTTGAGCGCGGGTCCTGTGAAACGCGATTGTTACCCCTGTGGCGGAGCATTTCTATGACACTGACAGTTTTATACAAACTTGGTCAGTTTTGTCGCTTTCTCATTACTCCTTGCATCTAACTTCGGCCCATTTCGATGATTTGTATAACATGAAAATTGAAAGGGCAGACATTTTTCTATATAACAACTGTTAAGGAATAGCATCAAAACCCAATTAAAGAGGAGTTATTTCTACCAGAAAAACCAATCATTTTGGCAGAATTCCGCTTTCTTCCTTCTAGTTACGATTCCATCTCGATCAATGGCAAAGTGCGTACACTGCATGTGCGCACTCACGGTGGGATCGATGAGCCTGTACTGAATAGCACTTAAAAGAGGTCCTGTTTCTGTCAAATGATTTCTATAAAATATGGATTAAACAGACTCATAGCGGCCGGCCTTCGCACCTCTGGAACAATGCACCTTTTGACTAAACACCATTCATGAAAAAGCGCCACGGTGTAAATTTTTGAATATTAAAAAGTTGGACTTTTTAAACTTATAATACCTACTGCATTGGATACTTTACATTTCATTACATTCATTATATTACAACAAACTAGTTCAAGCAAAATGTCAATAATCAACCCCTCCAATTATCGTGATAGAGCTATTATAACCAAGCGAGATCGGAAACGACAGGCTTAACCTCTCATGCAAATAATGTTTTAGATATAAACTAATATAATGAACATTGTTTTAACCCCTCTACACCTTAATCTCTGTCTCTTTTTTCTCATTCTAAATCTTTAATCTCGTATTTCTCTCCGAGCTAGGCTTTTATTGATTATATCTTCCCTCAGACGCGTACGCGTACGCCAAAAGTT
The DNA here is from genome assembly GCA_940671915.1 of Paracentrotus lividus. Taxonomy (NCBI): domain Eukaryota; kingdom Metazoa; phylum Echinodermata; class Echinoidea; order Camarodonta; family Echinidae; genus Paracentrotus; species Paracentrotus lividus. The sequence goes on from CALNVZ010000641.1 coordinate 27,737,069, forward strand.
AAGAATCCGCGGAATTCGTTTCTTATGTAAAAAAGCTATTGATAATGTTGTAAAATGAAGTGAATTTTCTTGATTTTCCACGTAACTGGTTATTTTTTAATAGATATTAAAAATGAACATTCTGTTGTCCTATTCCCTCCAGAATTTAGCCCCAAAAGCTCGGTGAAAAGCTGAAAAACTTTGTCAATATATTAGGGAATTATCTCGGCTTCTGTAGAAGCCCGTCGTAGCAGACTGAACACCTCGTTCGGCTTCTGTAGAAGCCCGTCGCATCCAAAGGGTTAACTTATGCAGTCTACTGCACTTGGCATACTTTACATTCCATTGCATTATTATTATCTGTTTCTTTCAGGTCGAGGAGAGGAAGAGGAAGGCTTGGGGACATGTCTCGTGAGACTGCGGTCAGTGGGAGGGCAAGAGTAACGCTGGAGCAAAGCAGAATGAAGTGGCCAAGAGCTTGAGCCAAGGCCCTTAATCAAAAGCAAGAAGGCAAAAAGACAGGTTATTTTTAAACTTTATTGTTATGTATTATTATCATCTATTGACTATTCTCTGTTCCTACGTTTTGTACTGTGAAATTGGTTAAGAATTAGAAAATTTTAAACTTCCATAAAAATTTTATTGATAACAGATATTTAAAAATTAAATTAGCGAACACTTTTGGTTAGATTTATTGTTTTAACGGCCTCTTATATTCTTATCTTATATTTCAAAGTTTTTTAGAATACAAAAGTATTGAGGAATGACTGTTTCATCTGTTATAATTCTTTTACAGATTAATATTTGAGAATATCAACATTGGATATATGAAAGAATGTATTGTGTATTTAGGAAGGAGGTCCACCACCTCAACCAGATGCCCTCTCCGCGAGGGTCGAGGAGTATGGTACCGTGGTGACTGATGACATCGTTGGTTCGATAAGAAACAGGCTTTGATGAGGTGAGTACTATTGTAAATTGAAAATTTCAATTGGGGGATTATTTCTATACCGCTATGCAACCAAAGTCCCAATGGTTATGCCATCGGCTGTCCTACCTGCTTTGTTTAAAAAAAAAACAGTTTCAAAAGCCAATTAGATAATTAACATGATCAAAGCCTAATATTATGGGTAAGATTTTGGAGTATGTAGGTGAAAAAGGTCCCAAAGGATGGAAAGATTATTTTCTGGAATTCTGTTTCTTTCAACAAGTATTGTCTGGTAAATATTATCATGTATATATTTTTAAATTTTGAATATACTCATGATTATATGTGTGAATAAAACACACATCGCTAGAAAATATATCTAGATATTTATATTCTGGCATTGAGCATTTAAAATCATGCCTCAAGTGTCATTATTTTAATTTCCGCAAATGTGAAGTAATTAACTTAATAAGAGCCTGTGCCTTTTAAATGAACAGAATATGGCGTTTAAATATAACTGATGTGGATCATCATCAATCAATAATCCTAAACATTTCTTCAAAAAGATATTGAAAAAATTTGTAGAGGCTCAGACATGAGAAGGCATATTGATGATTTGGTGCGGGGAGGGGGGGGGTATATTGTGAGGCACTTCTTTCCTAAACTTTGATTTATGTTTGCTGGACCCACTAGACACCCCCCCCCTCCATTCATGAATCTGTGCCTTGTGATTGAATCATATATTCATTTAAAAAAAAATACTTCAAATCAAAGAAGAAAGAACTTAACTTAAAATGCTAATACAATCTCTTACTAGTTTATTATTATTTTTATTATGTTAAACATACAAAAGTAATATGTTATTTTTTATTGACTATAATTTTTTTCTCGTTTGTACTTTCTATTAGGAAAGGATGGAGATCAGAACATTGTTCTAACTAGCTAGTGCGCTACCAGAGAACCTTTGTTCATAGCTCTCATAACATTAAAAAACATTAAGGCTGGGTATCTGCAACTTCTCTCCTTGCTGTCCTTAACCGTCATCAGCAATCAAACAACTCCAGGCTTTCAAAAATCTGCCGCTTGCATTCTATGGGCTTAGGAAGTGGATGGACATCTCGTCCAACTCCTTGAGCTTCACTGGTTGCAAGTACATGCAGAGTGCAGTATAAGAGATCTTGCCATTAAGCTTCAGGGCCTCTACATGACCTGTCTCCAAAACTACGTATCACACCATATAATGTTCGCAGATGCACCGTACATGTGGACTTCGGGACCGCGACTTGTCTTAAACTTTGGGGATTAGAGCATTCTCTGCATTGCTCTACGTCTTTGAAAACTCTCTACCTATCCAACTCCGACAGCTGACAACGTTGACACCTTTCAAATTTTTCAGGCAATTTTGTGAAATAATAAATAAATTGGGAGGCTAGACTCCTTCTGAATGTTTTTGCAGATAAATGGCACTTTACAAATGCTGTTTCATTATTATCATCATCATGACTTGCTGGATGGGCGGCCATTGTTGCTGGCTCCCCCCGGCCCCCATCAGTAAGTGGCTCCCCTCCATCATACCCTCTGCACCCTTCCCTGCTCCCTGGAACTCTAAAATCATTGACAATAAATTCATCATTTTATCAAAGAATTGCGTTCAAAGTCAGCCTCGATTATTAAATGTTCATAGATGTATGAACCTTGAATTGTTTTGCATTTTTAAAAAACAGTTAACGATATTTCTCTTCAATGATAGCCAATTTATACTTGTGCTGTCATTAAATTGTCAAGTGCCTCAGATTTACATTATTTGACAGGCATTTCGTAAATTGGTGTACTGGAAGGAATATGAGTTACTTTCTAAAAATTAAATTTCAGTTTTAAAGCACACAAGTTGTCAATTTCAATGCAAGGCCATCAAGTTTAGGTATGTATTTTGAAATGAGATGCAGCTGTTTTATTCCACATGTTTCAATTATAAGTTAATGTAAGTTTGATTATATGCTTGATCAATTGAAAGACTGTAATATACTAAGAGCTCAGCTTTGATAACAGGGGCACGGAGTGTTTTTTTAAAAAGTGGAGGGGCTGAGCTGAAAGTGGGGGGGGGGGGCTGAACGTGCTAAAATCACGTATTTATGGCATTTTTGCACTTTTTATATGTTTTGGTGAAAAAAAATTGGGGCCTGAACCCCCCCCCCCCCCCCGCCCTTTGGCTTCCATTGCCCTTGAATAATTATATTTATTGGTTATTTTTTTTTAGAATAAAAAAGATGTTGTTATGACTATTACAATATTTTAATATATTTTTAAACACACAGACAGAATAATAAATAAGAAACAGAAATTGTGCTTTTCAATCTCCCAATCTTTTATTTTGTTCAGATAAGAATAATTGAGATCAGTCCTTTGTTAACTTTCATTTTTCAACCATTTCAATGTATGTTTCCATATATACTGATTTACGCATGACATTTACGCATGACTTAGTGGACCTTACCATGATAGGGGACCATGCGTAACTTTACGCATGATTTGATCAACTTTACGCATGACTTAGTCTTTGTGAAACTGACTTAGCAATCATGCGTAAAGTTACGCATGACTTAGTACTTACGCATGATTTGGGAGTTACGCATGACTTTAAGTCATGCGTAACTCTTTGTGAAACACCCCCCAGGTTTTTATAATCAAGAAAAAATGTACTTTGCGCATACTTTTCTATGGATTTCGCACATAATAGCCATGAATTCAGCGCACTGAAACAATAGATACATGTGTGTAATTTTGATTAGCTTATCACCGCACAAAATTTAGCCTAACTTTTGTTTTACAAAAGCAAATTATACAAAACAAAATGCATTAGCAAGAAGAATCTTTTGGCTTTAAGTTGGTGCCACATTTACACCTTATTTGAGAAGATTTCATACCTAAATTTGTTTCCTTCCCAACTGTACCATTTTTTGACACAGACTGTAGTGTGCATAGTGTATGAACATTTATATAACTGATGGCACAAGGGATTTCTTATCACTGCACCGACCAACTTAAATTATTATTCTTTTGATCATTCATGCCCTTACAGAAGAAATGATCAGCAATTTACTACCTTACGACTAGCGAGGGTACTTGCAAATATTAAAAAGTTGTAGGCTAAAGAAGCCTGCAAGCTTGCAGACCTTACAATAACTTGCAAGCATGTTCTTAACCAGTTTGAGACTTACTGATTTGATTATAACACACATTTCCCATAGACCTCATCCCAAAGGTATTTGGGCTCAGTCCTCAGTGGGTTAATACCTTGAATGCTTGCACATATATCATAAGCTTTGCAAGATTTCATGCCTGTAAGGTTCTAAACCTTGCAAGTCTTCAAGTTTGCAGTGTTAGTAGAATTTTTTATTTTTTTGAGTTGTTGCAACCATGACCTGTTTGCAAGCTTGCAAATGCTATTAAGCTAGCCATAGGTTGCAAGCTAGATGTAGCAGTCCTTGTGTAAAAAAAATGGTACAGTTCGGGGGGGGAGGGGGGGGGAATAACTTAGGTTAGAAATCCTATGAAATGATGTCTGTATGCAGTACCAAATTAAAGTCAAAAGATTTTCCTTGCTGGTGCGCTTTGTTTTTTTGTATAATTTGCTTTCATAAAACAAAAGTTATGCTAAATTTTGTGTGAAGAGGAACAAATCAAAATTACGCACTTCTATTGTTCTGAATTCATGGCCATTATGCGAAACCTACACAAAGGCATGGGACGGCATGCAAAAAATGGATTTTTCGTGATTTTAGAAAACTAGTCATATCTCAAAAATTACAGCACCAAATGTGATGAAAAAAAAAATTGCAGAAGAAAGTCTGATTTTCCTGCTTTATGAAAATACCAAACAATACCAAGTTGTGATCAATCTTCAGACGATAAAAAATGGTTTCCACTGGTACCATTTTATTTGACACAGACTGTAGTTGCTACAATGTAGCTGGTGGAATGCCTAAATTTGGGTAAGAGTGTGTACAAGTTTAATAAACTTCACAGGAGCTTTTATTCTTTCCTCAACTAAAATAAAATAAATTTGACAAAGGATTTTATCTAATAGTTGAAAAAGCCTTTCAAGAAAATGGCTGCAAATGTACTTGGGTTTTGCAAAACTTATAGTACACAAGAAGGCACTTGAAATATCTCTCCCTTTGTCGATTTATTGTCCATTTTGGAGTCTTGAAACGTGCTGATTTAGATCTTGGTCTGAACAGTGAATTACCGTGATATGGTGGCTGAGTAAACACTCTAGATTTCAATCGACTGGAAAGACTGGAGGATTGGTGTGGTTTGGAATGGAGATGTAACCATTTAGTGATATGATTGTAAGCCCTATTCAGATCAGGAAAAAAAACAACAGCATTGCGTTTGTAAGGTGTGTCCCAGAAACAGACAAAGAACCCTAAAATACAGGTTTATTGTTTTGAAAACAATAAAGATTTATTGAAAAGAAAAAAAAATGTGTTCAAATAATCTTTGGCTTATGCTCTTTCAAATGATGAATTGCAGAGCAATTTGTTGAACTTACTTCTTGATGCATATGTGAGTGCCATGACGCCATGACTTTGAAAAGTCAATGTCAAAAACCATTTGCTACACATTTATTGCTATTAATTTGCTTTGGACTAGTGTCAACCTGATTTACATCAAAAGAAATGTATTTCATAAATAACCTTCATAATCATGTGTCCCCTTTATACTTCTTATTTATTGTTAAAACTATTTGCTGTGTTTCACCTATTACATTGAAAAGTTTCTTTACACTATACTGGGTAGGGTAATTTTAAAATGTGAGTTATCCATCTCATTCTCTTCATCCCTATCCTCCTCCCCCTCATCATCATCATCATCATCATCATCATCACCATACTCATTCTCCTCTATGTTCCCTCTTCTTCTCCTCTGTTTCAACCTCCCCCTCCTCTTCCTACTCCTCCTCCTCCTCATCATCATCATCATCACCATCCTCATTCTCCTCTACGTTCCCTCTTCTTCTCCTCTGTTTCAACCTCCCCCTCCTCTTCCTACTCCTCATTATCATCATCATCATCATCATCATCATCATCATCATCAACATCATCATCATCATCATCATCATCAATCTTAACATCATCCCCATCATCTTTATCCTCTTTCTTCCTTCCCTCTTTCTCTTTCTAATCTTTGTCATCTTCTTCCTCCTCCTTATCCTCCTATTTTTTTTATATCATCACCTATTCCACCTCTATCACTGCTACTCCTCTTTATCTTCCTGTTTTACCTCTACTGCCTGCCTTTTTATTTTCCCTTTGTCCTCATCCTCTATCATCTGTAACCTTCAGTTATTGTAACTAATGATTCTCTCCAGGAATTTAATGTGATATGAAAGATGTTATTAATAATTACCTTTCATATTAAACTTGTTATGATGTGGAACATCCTAGTAAGCAGGAATTTTTTCCCTGTTGTTTTTTAGGAAGGGATAGGAGCATATTTTTAAGGACGCTGGGCACAAAAAGATTAGATAACAATTTTGTTTATCATGTTATTTTTGGAGGAAATGTAATTTTCCTTTAAAATGTACCCCCCCCCCCAAAAAAAAAAAAAAAGTGATGGATGACTATTTACAAGCTTGAAGGCTATATTTCTCATAATAATGTCAGAGGTTTTCAATTTCTTGTTAATGTTTATTGACTGAATATACTCAAAAAAATATTAGGAAGTTGTTTATGTATGATGAAGAGCAAGCAACCCTTCCATTTTTTTTTTCTTCTAAAAATAGGTGAGCACTGAGGAGGGGCTACTGGTCATATTCAGACTAAGTGGGACATTTAGCTGAAATTTTAATGTGGCGCTGTGCCTTTGAAAATGCAAATTAGGATCTAAAATCAACACGGCTTCTTTACAATACAAACAATTGTTTAAGTTCAAACTTATGTGTGAGCAGTTTCTTACGTGAATAATTGAGCAAACAGGAATTTGCACGTATGGGACTATGGTGCTTTAAATGCTCTTATTCTTATAACCAATCACTTGTGTCAGATTTTTTTGCTTAAAGTAATTTTCATGACTACTCTAACATGCATAATAAATACAGGTATATGGATTTAGTTTTTCTTGAAAATGTTGAATTTTAAGGCATGGTGTTGTCACTCACATTTTGGATGTGTGTCACTCACGACACATAGAGGTGGACCATTTTCAACGGAGAGGGATGATTGATAAACAATAAATGTCAGAGGGTATACTATTCATATACATAAACCTGTCACTTTAGGTACCTACACAGTTCTACTTTGGCAACATCAAAACGATAACAATGATGGTCAGAAACAATGTCTTTTTTCCTGTCGTGTCACTCACGCACATGTTTTTCAATCATAATTTCCAGGACCAATTGTAAAATTCAAATCCGACTGGTAATGACACATGCCACTCCTACATTATACATAATATGGTAGTCATGATCCATTTATAACATACAAGTGCAAGATATGCGCCTTCTATCAGTCCAAATGTCGTGTCACTCAACGTTTGAAATATGACGTAACGGTAAAACCATAATCGTTTGCATCCATGACACTTTTGCAATTTTGCAATTAGGCAAGATTTGCAAAAATCAAATGCCATGACAGTTTTTGTTAACATAAAGCATTGAATGCATTACAATATGGCCAAGGAAGTTTCACATTCGGCAATTTGCGAACCTTCATGTCACAAATGTTTTGCGTTGTTACAGTATTTCATTACAAGCCAAGACTTGTGATTACAAAGGGCAGTAGTAGGGAAATGAAGTTTAATTAGTGAGAGGGAGAGAGGGAGAGAGGAGAGAGAGAAGAGAGAAGAGAGGAGGGGGGCAAGAGCGGGGTGCAGGGGAGGAAGAAAAGTGCTTTTTTTTTTTTATTAATGAAGAGCATTGCATATTCATCATATAATTCTATTCTACATTAGAAAAAGACAAATAATGTCATGGCCAATATTTTTTGCCAGGTATATTAGATAGATGTGTTTTAAAATCCTTCTTCATTTCCTTTTCCTTTTCCTATGTCGAAGCATTGTCAATATGTGATAAAACAAACATGATATAAAAAAGTATGTGAATATGAGAAGAAGCGGAGGATTAAGTTTGATTAAATTTGTTGAAAATCTAACAAGGGAAGTTCTCTGATATCTCAAGAGTTAAAAAAAGGAGTTTCTTTTCATTTATTGTTATTGATATACGTAGGATTAACTAAATCTGTATAACATGTAGCTTCCATAATCCTCCAAGATGTAATCAACATACTAAGATCCAATAATGTTTATGTCAATCATGTTTTATGAAAAGAGGTTCTACAGAGGAGATAATTTCTTTCTTCCAAGGAAATTTATTTAGAAGTATAGGTTTATATATACTCTAACATTATCAGCGAGGCGCCACAGAGAGCCTCAAGTGCAATGTTATGAAAGGCAATGCAATTGTATTGTGTTGGCTCTTGCAATCTCACTTCTTTGCTTCTTATATCTCTTTCTCACCTCTGTTGGTTACCCCCTCTATTTGCCCACTTTCTTTCCCCTTTCTTCTTCTCCCTCTCTCCCCCTCTCTTCTTTCTCACTCCCTTTATCACTTTCTCCTGCTTGCTTCTCTTGTATATATTCTTGCTCTGTCAGTAATTCTAGGCCCTGCTACTGTATGTAGGTCTACTTTTTTTTTTTTTTAAACACAGGGATTTCCCCCATCCATGTTTGTGTTTTTCTTGTGGTTTCTTTTATGTTCTTATATCTCTGTCTGTTCTCTCTCTTCTAATTGTTACCCACATGTTAGTAAGCTCGCATCCTCTGCTCTTTCCCCGTCTGTTGCCGCTCCCCTCTTTTTTTTTTCTCTCTCTGTCTCTATTTTCTAAATCTCACATCTCCTCCCCTCTATCTCCCCTCCCTCTTCCCTCCCTCTCTCTATCTGTCTCTGTATATCTATCTTTGTCTCTTTCCTTTCTATCGCCATCCTCACTGTCTGTCTCTGTCTTATTATATGAGTGATGAGGGTTACTGCTGGGGGCGGTGACTTCTTTCCCACGGTTCCCCCTGTGTACATTCAACCTTTCATTCCTCACACTTTCCCCATTCCCAATCATGCCACGAACCTCATATTTCACGCTGGGTTAACGCATCGGCTTCAAACAGGGTGCATTTATCACGCCCTTTTAACACTTTGCGGTCGCATTATAAAACTAAATATTGTCACTGGAACTCCTAAGTGGGAGTTCATCAATAGGAAATGCCTTCTAACCATTCTATTTATTCACTTGGTCGAAAGGAAGAAGAAGCGTATGTTTATCATGTTTTTATTGCGCAAAGTAAAATGTCATTCCCTTGTGCTCCTTCCAATGTGGCAATATTTCACAGAGCTAAGGGATATCTATAAATGTCATATAAATCAGGAAATCATTTTCTCAGCGTCAGAATCAATCTGTTTATGATATACTTATTCGGATGTTTGTGGATCAAGTGAGGCTCTTGAGCACAACAGGTTTGAGTGTAAGGCATTTTAAAGGAAAAGATACAATTGTTGTTTAAAACACAAAGCATCTAGATATATATCTTTCATTGAATACAATTTTTAATATTGATATAGGTATTCTGTACGTTCATACCATTGGATTTATGCAATGAAATTATGACTTCATTCATTGAGCTGTTTGTCTTCTCAAAGCATTTTGGATCCCACTCAGCAACTTTGCTTTAACCCCTTTAATACCTTGGATTGTCTTAGATAAATTTGTGTCTGTTAAAAGATATAATCAGTTTTATTATTAAGATTCCATTTACATACACTGCCCTCCAAAAGTTTGGGTACACCTGAGGTCAGCTCTGTTTTGGATCAGTTTGAGGCATTTTATGTCCAGTATTTCAGTCCAAATGATGTTTAAGTACAAAAAATACATTGTGCAACCAATATACTTCACGATTAAGGCGCCAAGTCTCCTCGGAATTTAGAAATTACTCAAAAATATGCAAAAAGTGCAAAAACGTGATTTTGCACTAATTTATTCAAATATTGAAAAAAGAAGATATCTCGGCTAATAATGATCCGATCAATGTAAGATTTCGTATGGATGTTGAGGCATATGTAAAATATAAACCTGTACTGTTTTTTCTTTTTTGAGACAACACTTCATTAATTATGCAAATTTATGCAATTTAAAGGTCTATTCTTAGAAATTTATCAATATTTTGTTTTTAAAATTGCTATGAAACCCAAATTTTTGTTAAAAGTTGCTGAGTATAATACTCAGTAAAATTATGATTAAAAAGTTGGACTTTCTCATGACTTCCTTTGTATTCTTTTGTTTTATCACTTTCTATTGTCTTCGATTATTTTTATTTTTATGTATTTCTTTATGTTTTGGGGTCTTTTCTTTTTCTAAAATGAAAGCAAAATATTATCTTACATTCTATTTAGGTCTGACATGCAATAATGCAATGTTGCATCACCTAACAACACAATGGGCAATGTTCTTTGAACAATAGTTGCACCACGCTTTAAAGGAAAAATCACCCAAAGGCATATTTGGGGTTGGCAGCAGTTGCGCAGCAGTCATGGATATTTTCAAGTTGGTTAAATTGGCCGAGACCCCTCCCCCAGTCAGAACAGTTATAATTCGGTCTTTATATAAAAATTTGTTAAGTAGGAACCATTGTTTTGACGTGTAATTAAAAAAGTTTTAAAATATCGAAAAATTCAATTATTGCCTATTTGTGTACTGAATGCACCATTCACCTGAATTGCTCTACAACACTCTTAATTGAATCTAAAAGACTTTAAGCATTATCTTGTATCTTGAAATCAATCAAGGTACATTTCAGAAACATAAAAGAGCCAAAAACATTGCGAAATACATAGAAATAAAAACAATCGAAAACAATAGAAAGTAATAAAACAAAAGAATACAAAGGAATTCATGAGAAAGTCCAACTTTTTATTCATAATTTTATTGAGTATTATACTCAGCAACTTTAAACAAAAATTTGGGCTTCATAGCAATTTTTAAAAACAAAATATCGATAAATTTTAAAAAAATAGACCTTTAATTTGCATAAATTTGCATAATTAATGAAGTGTTGTCTCAAAATAGAAACAAACAGTACAGGGTTATATTTTACATGTGCTTCAACATCCATACAAAATTTTTAATTGATCGGACCAATATTAGCCGAGATATCTTCTTTTTTCAATATTTGAATAAATTAGTGCAAAATCACGTTTTTGCACTTTTTGCATATTTTTGAGTAATTTCTAAATTCCAAGGAGACTTGGCGTGGTAATCGTGAAGTATATTGGTTGCATAATGTATTTTTTGTACTTAAACATCATTTGGACTGAAATACTGGACATAAAATGCCTCACAATGATCCAAAACAGAGCTGACATCGGGTGTACCCAAACTTTTGGAGGGCAGTGTACCTCTCAAATAAACCTGTTACCTGGGTATATATGAAAGAGTACAAATAATTACACACCTGTCTAGTAATGTAAACTGAAACTACATGTTAATCACCTGAACGTGTATATCTACAGCATTCAATTTAACCCATTTCCAATATTTCTGTATTTACTAAACCCCACCTGTTGTACTTTGTGATTGGAATATCTACACTTGATCTGAAAATCAATTAATCAAATCTCATTCAAACTTCATTGCCATGGTGATTAGATTGATGATTGATCAAGGATGTGTTTTCTTACAGATACATGTAATTGTAATAGCCATCTTAAACAATTATGCACTTTTTGTCATCCTTAAATCTATGACAATTTTAGATAAGAGAATGGCTGGGTTTAAACCTTTTTATCCCCCGCCACCAAATGTGGTGCTAGAGGCATCATGCTTTTAGGTTATTCCTCCGTGTCAAATAGACAATATGATTAGATTTTGGAGTACTTAGTTGAAAGGTCAACAGTCACAGTTGTCAACTCATGAAATTATTGGTTTTAAAGTCAGAAGCATATACATTGTAGACGAGACACACTCAAATAGTTTGAATCACAGTCTCCAGAATATGGATTGCAGGTTAAAGGGTTCAACCCCACCATCCTTTGATAAGGGTATTTATCTATATTTGTCACACTTCACCACAATGCTGTAAAGGAATTAGTGTTAGTAGTAAGAATTTCCTTTAAGCTTTTAGAAAGTTATTAGGGCACCTACGAGGGAGCCGAATGTATTGATAAGTTTCTGTATAAATTATAAGTTATTATTAGTCCAATCTGCTCTTACATGCTTTCCTATTGTATTTCTTTCAGGACAATCACTGTTTGAGAATCAAGATTCTTGGCGACTGTTACTACTGCGTTTCAGGCCTACCTGACCCAAGGCCTGACCATGGCCATTGCTGTGTGGAGATGGGGCTGGACATGATAGAGGCAATATCGTGAGTAGAATAAAGTTATAATATAGGAAATACTGATATTTGATGCTATAACACAAATATAAAATTAGCAAAGATCATCATGAGTGTGAAGTAGTAGATGTAGAGGCAGTAGATGTAAAAGTAGTAGATGTTGAAGTAGTAAACATACAAATTGTTCATACCCCTGACATTTTTTAGGTTTTTTGAATTTTCCTTTTAAATAAATGAGTTTGGCCAAACTTTTTGGTGATCAGTATGTTACTAAAATCTAGACTATTAGGAAAATTTGATATTTTGAGCAATTTGGTATTCCGGGGGTATTTTGTTGACATATTTACTAAAAATGCCATGTTCATAATTATTCATACCCTATAGGGCTGCCTAATCTAATTTCTTATCTAATCATCTCGATTATAATTATTTATTCAAATTTCCACCTAAAATAGTTCTTGCGAATGTCCAGAACCATCATTACTGTCTTCAGTGGGTTTTGACCAGTGCGTCCTCTGGAAAACGTCCAGTCTGTGGAAGGTTGCCTGGTCTTTGAGCCATTTTGTGAGTTTTCAACTTCCCAGACACATTTCTGAAAAGATTCTTGTCAGGTCATCAAATTTTCCTCTCCAGATCATTCATTATGATTGTCCTTGAACTACTTCTTGACTAAACTTGGCCGTATGCTTCTGAACTGCGTCCTGTTGATATGTCCTATGCTGTCCCAGGTAACATTAGCAAGCATACTTCTGCAAGCTTTCATCCAGGATCTTATTAAAAATGTCCTCATCGGGATGACTCCTGTTCTGAACAGATTCCCAGTGCTACCAGCACTGATAATTCCCCATGGCAGTTCTATGTGAATGCCACCTGGCAAGATCTGGGAGGCATTTCATCAAAGGACTTGTCGGACGTTTTATCCGACAAATTTGCTCTCAGCCAATCAGATACAAGAATTTCAGTAGCTTATAACAGTTTGTCGGATAAAACGTCCGACAAGTCCTTTCATGAAATGCTCTCCAGGACACTGTTCTTTAGATTGAAGGATTCATCTTTCTTTTACCAAATTGAGGAAAGTCCATATCACTCGTAAATTCTAATTTTCTCTCATCAACTTATATAATTATGGTACAAAAGTTAAAATTTAAATCAGCTCAAAAACTGTCCACAGTCCTCCCGGTGGGTTTGACTGCACAACTGGAGTCTGTATTGGGAAGTGTCTGTAAAGATATCCTCTATGTAATATTCGATCTTTTGCACCTTCGTCTCTGGCTGGTCAGTGGTATCCATTCCGTCCTTGGTTGTGATCTGTGGGTTGTTGTAGGCATCTCAGTATACTTATTTGGCAATTCAAGGAGACATCTTGCACTTTTAGCCATGCCCGTGGAAGCTTTTTCCCTAGTGGCTTACATCTGGTGCTCATGAATGAAGCATTTGAGTGTTAAATCATGGACTAAAAAGTGTGGGTAGAGCGGTTATTTTATTTCAATAACATTCATATGAATGTTCCTCAGTGAAAAATTCAAATTCCTGACAAGAAACCAATGATAAAGGGTTTGGGAAGCTGAAGACTCACAGGATGGCTCAAAGACCATGCAACCTGACTCAGCCTGGAGGTTCTCCAGAGGACACATTGGCCAGACCCCTCAGAAGCCATGAAAAAAGACTGTAGACTCTTGCAAAAACTATTTCAGATGGTTATTTGATGAAAATAATATGTAATCGTTGTTATTTGATAAGAAATTGGACTGGGTACCCCTAGGGTATGAATAATTATGAACATGGCATTTTTCGTAAATCTGTCAATAAAATACCTGTGGAATACCAAATTGCTCAAAATATCTAACTTTCCTAATATTCGAGATGTTAGTAACATACTGATCACCAAAAAGTTTGGCGAAACTCATTTATTTAAAAGGAAAATTCAAAAAACCTAAAAAATGTCAGGGGTATGAACAATTTTGCGGACAACTGTATATAGAACTAGTAGACATAGAAGCAGTAGATGTAGAAGAAGTAGACGTGGGAGTAGTAGATGTAGAAATAGTAGAGGTAGAAGTAGTAAACATAGAACTAGTAGACATAGAAGCAGTAGATGTAGAAGTACTATTAGTAGATGTAGAAGTAGTAGACGTAGAATGAGTAGACTTTAAAGTAGTAGACACAGAACTAGTAGATGTAGAAGTAGTAAACATAGAAGCAGTAGATGTAGAAGTAGTAGATGTAGAAGAAGCAGACGTAGAAGTAGTAGATGTAGAAGTAGTAGATGTAGAAGTAGTAGATGTAGAAGCAGTAGATGTAGAAATAGTAGACGTAGAAGTAGTAGACGTAGAAGTAGTAGATGTAGAAATAGTAGAAGTAGAAGTAGTACAGGTAGAAGTAGTAGATGTAGAAGCAGAGGAGGCGGAACTAATTTGAAAGTGCAGGGGGGTCATGTTGGAAAAGGGGCACTCGAGATCAGGGCCCGTATTCCATAAACTATACTTAAGCAATTGTCTTAAGTCTAAATAATTTTTCTAATATTTTGCCATGGGGAAAAAATTCTTAGCCTTTATTCCAAATACGTTGAGCGCTTTGTCTGAGCTCAGAAAGCAGCAAGCAAAAGTTTTAATTTTTATTGATATTGTTACTTTTAATTTGTGGTCTCAAACAAGCTTGCCATATAATCAACATCCAAGTTAAGCGACTAGGTAGTAGGCTTAAAGTTAGGATAAAATTCTCTTTTCTTATGTGCATTTTTGAAGGCACAACTCCATTTAAGACTTTGACTTTGCCCAAATCTAAGAATTTATGCTTAACTGTCTAAAATAGGCTAAGAAAAATTCTTAAATTAAAACAAAAATTAATTTTAGAAAAAGACTTTTTTTTTTAATGCTTAAATTTCATGCTTAAGTCCAAAAATTATGGAATACGGGCCCTGAGGCTTAAAGAAGAAATTATTCATATAAGTAGGGGGTGCACAGAAAATTTGCCTTTAAATTTATGCTTTTAAGAATTTAATGGCTTTGTATTTTATTATTGATAAACAAAAGGAATGTGAGCGCGAAGCGCGAGCTGAAAATTTTGAGATAATTGTGCATTATAGACTCTATTTATTATCCGCTAGCGCAAAGCGCGAGTTGAAAATTATGAGCTCAAAATTTGAGTTTATTGTGCATTATAGACCCTATTTAGAACCCGTGAGCGCGAAGCAGGAGCCAAAGATTTGGGACTAAAAAGACATATGCAGAGCTGCCAACCGTCCCGAAAATAAGAAGGGAATACGAAAATACGAAAAGGCATTGAAAAATTCGAATTTTTGTCTTTTATAATGCAATATGATTACATGGTCTTTGCATGCAAGTGGCGCCTTGAATTATACTACAATAGCATTGTATGCAATACGATCATTGAGTGCATGATCTTTGCAAGCGGCGCACTAGCGCTAGCGGGGGGTCGAATGCACACCCATGCTTGCATTACTGGATGGAGGAGCAAAACCATCGACTCCCCGCTCGGCTACTCGCCCTAGCTTTCGGCGGTGGTTAATGGTGCTGCGATGGGTGCGTGCAGGCGGCTGCGCGCGCGCCTGAATACGATGTGTGCGTGAGACAACAACAACAAACTACCCTGCATTTTTTAGCTGGATTAAACTTGGATTGTACCTGGATCTAGAAATCTATCACATGGGAATTTGATTGAGCTCAACATGCCAACTTTAGCTTCCAAAAAAAGAAAGAAGAAATAGACTTAATGGCCTTGTATCATACCATCTTCGAAAGGTGAAAACATGCTCATCATAATGCAAGGTTTATTCGTCCGATTTTTCAAAGAAAATTCTTACCGCGTAAGAAAATAAGGATTTCTTCTTTCGTCCGAACATGGTGGTGGTTCATACGATAGCCTATCCAAAAATGCATAAAATCAGCCAAATATTGAGCTGCCGGAGATGCTAGCAACAAATCAAAATATCGCTAAGTTTTTTGTACCTAGGCCCTAGGGCAAGGCTAAGGACAATTTTGTGATGCGTGCCGATTTTTTTGCAATTTTTTGAGGAAATTCTTACCGCGTAAGAAATTACGATTTTTCTCTCAAAATTACGAATTTTGAGCTCCAAGATTCCTAATTTCTACTTCTAAAGGTTGGATGCTCTTTTTTAGTATTAAAAGTGCCCCTTTTTAGTATAAAAATGGCATTTTATTAGCTAAGAAATGGGGCACTTTTTGGTCATGAAAAGGGGCACTTTTAGGGTGGATGAAAAAGTGGGGGGGGGGGGCACAGTGCCCCCGCCCCCGTTCCGCCGCCTCTGTGTAGAAGTAGTAAGTTTAGTAGTAAATGTAGAAGTAGTAGATGTAGAAGTAGTAGATGTAAAAGTAGTAGACGTAGAAGTAGTAGACATAGAAGTAGTAGACGTAGAAGCAGTAGACGTAGAAGTAGTAGACGTAGAAGTAGTAGATGTAGAAGTAGTAGATGTAGAAGTTGTAGACATAGAAGTAGTAGACGTAGAAGTAGTAGACATAGAAGTTGTAGATGTAGAAGTAGTAGACGTAGCAGTAGTGGATGTAGAAGTAGTAGAAATGGAAGTAGTAGATGTAGAAATAGTAGACGTAGAAGATGTAGAAGTAGTAAACGTAGAAGTATTAGACGTAGAAGTAGTAGACATAGAAACAGTAGATGTAGAAGTTGTAGACATAGATACAGCAGACGTACTAGATGTAGTAGACGTAGAAACAGTAGACTTAAGGCCTCGTCACACCGAGTCCGGTCCAGTGACCGGTACGGCAAACCATCTCAAATCGCTCCATGAGCGATCCCATAAACACCGTACCGGTTGCCGTTCCGGCTAGTACGGCATAGCCCGTGTTTGTTGTGACCAGTCTCTTTGCAATAGTACACGGCCGATTCATTTCGATCGTTTTTGCCCATTGTTGAACCGGAACAGGCCCGTGCCGTGACCCGGACGGGACTCGGTGTGACGAGGCCTTTAGAAGTAGTAGATGTAGATGTAGTAGTAGAAGTAGTAGATGTAGAAGTAGTAGACATTGAAATGATAGAAGTAGGCCTAGAAGTTCATAGATGTAATAAACACAGAACTAAAAGACACACAAGAAGAAGTACAGACAAAGAACTATTAGACATTGAAGTAGTTCAAGTAGTAAATAGAGAATGTACTGTAAAGGTAGTTAATGTAGAAGAAAATAATGTTGAATGGACATCATATTAGTCAACATATATTACTCATAAGCTATAGCCATTTGAGTGACTCAATGTATGGTATTTCCATATCTTCTTACAAAATACAATTTCTTTGAAGAGGTTGTTCAGTCCCTTGAAAGTATATTTGCTTGTCAGCTGTTGATCCTTAGGTGAGGCAGTTCGGCTTCTGTAGACATAGTAGCTTCCGTCTTAAAACAAAACTGCAGGTGTGCTACGCATTCAGGTTTCAAGGAGAATATAAGTTCTATGGTGATCGTTCATTTGCTCATGCTGCCCCTCTACTTTGGAATGATATCCCTTCTAACTTGAAAAATTCTTCCTCAGTATCTCAGTTTAAGGCACTTCTCAAAACACGCTTATTCAAAAAACATTTCTTGTGAATCACAGTTTGGCCAATTTCCCAGTCTTTTCTTCCCTTTTCTTTCCCTCTTCTTTTCGTAAAAGCGCATAGAGACGCCTAAAATTGGAAGTGATACACGCTTTATAAGAACCGTACTATTATTATTATTATTATTATTTTCTTGCCAAGGTGCACTTGAAGCTAGGAATGCAAGCCGATATAGGAGCAAGATAATAATAACTCAGAGATGATGTTCAGTGCTTTTATAGCGCAAAATACATTGTTCATCACATGTCCATTTGTGCCTATAACAAAGACAAAAAACAAAACAAAAAACGAGCAAACAAGTAAAGAGATAAATTTGCTTCAAGCAAATCTTTTAGTGATTATGTAAAGTTCATGGTCGCGAAAAAATATAAATACTGTTTTTTATCTCAAAAGGGATGAAATCTTTTATAGAAACTTCAAAGAAAATTTTCTTTGTTCACCAAATCTTCAAAGGTTCATTCAAATAAAGTACTATTAAAAAGGGTATCTTGTATCATAAAAATTTTGTTGTATGTAGGTCATTGGTTGGTTATAAATTTAGTGCGGAGTCCAAGATTATAATTGAATTAGTGTGAGAAATTAAACATAGGCACCATCGTCAATGCATGTGTCTTAACCTACTGCACATGAATAGACAAAATGTTATTACACATCTGTTGCAAATTCCAATCTCATTAAATTTGACTTGACATTTAAGGGAGGCTCGTGCCTTGGAAAAAATATCAAGGCAGTATTTTGTATGATATGCAATTTAATCGATCTAATGAACAGGAGAAATGAAAACCACCTTTTCTAATGTAAACAAGTCCGTCATCAGTGCAAAAAATGTGCTTTCTGGGCAACTATACACTTTTTAAAGTAGAGAAATTAGACACATACATGTAATGTTTTCAGTAATTTGTATTTAATGTACAGATGGGGGATCAAAAATCACTTTGTGAAAACCAAATGATCAAAGTAGGAATTGATTTCCTTCTTTTTTTTTTCCATCTATTTATACACGACAAATCTATTTTATTCATGACAATTGAAAACACGCTCAGTGTTGGTTTCTAATCAGGCATGAATAATAGAACACAATTGAATTATATGTGTATGGGTAGGCATAGTCAGATTTTGTCAATAGAGAAGTGTAATATGCAATCATGTGGGATATTTCCCTTCTTTATGTCCATGTTTTGAGTAATGTACTGCTATTTATATTTTCCCCATTTTCTTTGCTTTTTTCTTGTTAGTTTTCCTGTTTGTTCAAATTTATATTTAAAAAAAGAAGGGGCATCAGTTCACAGTGATTCCTCGCATTTATCCACAAGTTGATTTCTATCCTTTGGGTTTATGTCAGGTTATGGCTTCTGACCACTCAAGCAATGTAATTTTGGGTTTGCCAAAGCTCAGTTGCTGGAGCACCTGTCTAGTAATCAGGAATTCTCAGTTTGAATCCTGACGAGTCCCATTTTCTTTGCTGAAAGATAAAATCTCTGACAATTTCTTATTAGCATCAAAGGAACAATTCAGATATTTTGAAGAACTGGCATTTCTTTAAAAGTGCAAGGACATTAGTTTCATTAGGTTGCAACTCTTGCCCTTTTATACGGTGTGCTTTAAATAGACAAGTTGATTAAATCATATTAGGCTTAAATGGGATGTTTATCTTATCTGGATGTATAGATGTCAAGCGTTGTTTGTAAACAAGGGGTCTTCTCAGTTAATATAGAAATCGAGTGGGATATCTTACTGGAGGAGACGTCACAATTCATTTGTCTTGGCAGTCTCTTTGACTGTGGAGACATTACAGAGATGTTGCTGCGCATGAAAAATCATAAAAATGAATGGTTCATTTTCCCTCAGCTTCAGAGACTCAATGTCGCAAAAAATCGTGAACCCATCCCATTGCTGGTAAGATACTACATGTTATCCAAAATTCATTCAAAAGAAAATAGGAGGGGGGATTATTTCAATAATGGTGCAAATAAAAATATAGAGTATACATTTGAAATTCTCATGGTATTAAACTTTGAGATCGTATGTTACTGCAAGGTTTGTCATTAAAATATACAGACATTTATGTACACAAAAAGACTGAATAAGTTCATTATTGCGGTTTGAAAATAATCGCTAGAGGGTATTCATTTGTTTCTCAATCTACTATGGTCAACCAGAAAATTCATGATCACTCTCAAAAAAGGTGTTCACTAGCTTACAAGTTCACGAGCTTTCGAGTGCTGCTGCAACTCTTCATCAAGTGACGAAAATTATCTGAAAACGTAGTCTATGAATCCCAAGGATATGTACACATTTATAAACAGTTTGCATGGCATGAATATATATGTTGACAATGTATTGCCATTTTCACCGAAACTCATTTCAAAGTCTTGGCCATTCTTTGAATTTAAAACATGTTTCTACATTGTAGTTAATAGATTCAATTACATGAGCAATCTCAACCAGCAAACTTTAAAATGAACAAAATAAGCTATTTCCACTTCGGGCACACAACATTGTGATTGCCAAAGAAACCTAGATCATGAGATTGATCTAATGTAAGTATCGATTGAGACAAGGAAAATGAAAAAAAGAGAGGAGATTGCATCCATGTTCCTAATAAAATTGACCCTATCAGTCCCACGTATTGCACTTTGTGTTTTGTTTACACATTGGATCACAACATACTTCCTCTCTCCTACATCTCTTCTATCGAACATGGTGACAGACTCCCAAATATAGCCGGGAGAGTCAATTTTACTAGCCTAGTTCCGTTGAACTATTCAAACTCAGCTACAAGCACCGAATCTATATGACGGAATTTCTTGGCCTGTGATATTTAGAGACATGCTCAGCATGTTTGTGTGTATCCGCAAGTTAAGAAACCACATCAACTGTATCTATTCCACAGGTGGTCTCGTGTCCTGCCCTTTTAAAAAGTACTTGGCAAGCATAACTGGGGGAGGGGGACGGGATCGCTTTTGAAAAAGAGAGGTACAGAGTCACAGGAAAGTTCAGAGTCACTACAAACTTTATGCTCTTCATGCGGCGGTCACAACTCGCCGTACCTTCGACATGCAACTCCATACGATTGATTTCGTAGAGGAGGTACCTTGCAGGTACAATGCATGTACGACTACAGGAGGTTTTTACAATACCCTTACTACAGAAATGCAGGAATTGCAGAAGTTGACCCAGGACTTTTTTCAAAAATAACAAATAAAAGCACAAAAGTGACTTATTTTGAATACAATACAAACTATATTTAAATGTTTTATTGTGAACTTGCAAATTACCATGTGTCTGTAACTAGAAACATTTGCTATTGTTTATTTGAATATTTAAAGGGAAAAAAAATCATTGTTGACTGTGCGGTTAAACCATAATGACTTGAACTCATGGACATCAACTTATAAATACAAATGAAAATCTAAAAAGGAAACAAATCTTTACCCCTCAACAGTTCCTAAAAAATGCTAATGAATTGCTATTTTCATGTAGGTTTGTCATTTATACAACACAAAGTCATATAAATTGTTAGTTGCCAATTCAATTGCCTATGTTTCAATGAATTACAATATTATAAGTTCTACATGTAGGCCTATTTACATATTTGCTTACTTCTACACCATAAAAAATCATCAGCCTTGTCATTTTTAGAGGTATAATTTCCATGTAAATTACACATGGTTATTGAGAATCAAAAGTCATTAACTGAGAGTATATACCCTTCTGACTCTCAATGTGACCTTCTTGTCTCTTAAGGGCATGGTGCCATTTATTTATCATTTATTTTGTGTTAAGTAGGTAAGTAAAGATCGTGATGTAATATGTCATTAACAAGTTCATTAATCAGTTCAATGGGGTGATAAACTGCATAGGGAAAGGCATGTATAATGCTACAAATAGTTAGATCTCCAATGATTTTTAATTACGTCTTGGAAGGAATAGTAATTATCGCAATAACAGGAAACAACAGAATGGAATTGGAAGGGCATTCAAATAACATAATGTAGTATGCACTATGTAAGAACCAGCAATTACAGATGTGGATTTTTTTTTAAAGGACAAAAATCATCAAATTTGGGCACTTTTACTTCAAATTGTTGGGGCAGAAGGGGGAGGGGGTGGGGCATTGTCTCTTCAACCTGAATATGCACCTGCAATTTATTGTTATTTAGCAAGGATTCTTTTTTGATAATGTAGAATAATTATATAAAAAAGAATACATATTTTACAAGAACACTTTTTAATGTATTGTCACTCTAGTTAGGTTTAATATACCTGCTTCAACTGTCTTATAATTCACTTCAGGTATGTTGAAGGAGTATACCACTACAATAAATTATACAGCAGCTACTCTAACATGCCAACATATTGTTGCAGAACCAAAGTAAAGATCGAGACAGGTTTTCCCAGGGTGCTAGCATTCCTGTCTAAAATGCCTCATCCTAGTTAAAAATACCAGAATGAAAGATAATAAAGCGGTATCAGAGGGGTTAACGAGGGGTACAGAGGAGTAAGCAATCGGAGAAGAGTATTTGTCAGGGTTGAGGGACTCAGACGCTCTTAAAAACCATCAAAAGGTGGTTCTGCACAAGCTCAGGCTAAATAAATAGCGCACTCACTTTAAGGTGGATCTTGTGAGGGGAAAAAACCTCTAAACTCAGTCAAGCGTAAAATTGTTGCTGCAGTATATGTAGCTCATGCTAATTCAAACGAAAAGTTTTATGATCTGATGTTGAGCAGCACAAACAAGACTAATATGTGCATGATGAGATTTGGCTTAGGTTTCAGGCTAGTTCACTAACTCAAGTTTGCAAAACAACCCAAGACGACTTGGACTGAGATTTTACCCAGTTTAACGTGCTATTTGAGAGAAAAAGTCTGATATCCTCTGATAGGGCGAATTCACTTATTCATTAGACCAGAAATGGCGCTATTTTTCAAGCTTGGGCTAATGCAGGACAGACGAAAGAGACGGTAAAAACTGGAGTAAAGGCGCTGGGTTTTGTGGTAAATAAACACCCCAGTCAGATGCCGATGCTATCAGGGATATGGCAGGGAATGTTAAATGTTTGAGATGGGTGCGGGGGTTGCTTTCATGCAGCAAATGGGCTTTGAGAAGGGATAAATGGCTAGTGAAGGGCTTCCGTCATTGATCGTCGGAAATGTTTGAATGATGGCTGAAATGAATCATAATAGATGCCATCCCAATAATGTATTTATGTGTTTTCAAATGAAAATGGATTCTGAACCCTTCATAATAGATTTGCACGTAATGTACATGTGACATTTATGCTTTATGCTCTTTCAATTAATTCATATATTACTGAAAGGTGTTATTTAACAGTTTTTACGTAATATTTGCATTGAATTATTTTGAAAAGTAAGGGGAAAAACACTACCCCCCCCCCAAAAAAAAAAAAAAATAAATAAATAAATAAATAAAAAATAAAAAATAAATAAATAGATAAATAAATAAAATTTTTAAAATCCTTGATGATTATGAACATGAAAACATAATTGATTGCAAAGGATCCACATAATCATTATGAATTTCAATTGCATCTAGTGAAGATCATAAGAAAATAATCGTAATAAGTAATCTGTTGATTTAGGTGATGGGACAAACAAGTGTGATCTTTGCTATAAATTGAAAGACAATACAAGACATTGTTTAAAGTGACTAAGTTGATCAGAAAATCTTATGAGATATATATTGAAAAGTTGCCAGAATTAAAAAAAAAGAAAGAAAAGAAAACATGTTCTAGGTCTATTATTAGAGTCAACTAATGTACAATTATTGAGCTTGTGGTCGTCAAAACAAGGGTATTAGCAACTTAAAAGGAATGAGAAAACTAGAACAAGGGGACATGCACAGACACACGCCTCTAGGTGGATTCTTTGAATTTATAAGAGAATGGTCTAGTTTCTCCGGGTATAATGCCTGGGTCTGTATGTACAAGTTGAGTGTTTGATAAAGACAGAATGAGGTTATACAGTCAAGTATCATATAATCATATTAAAGGGCTGTTCAGATATGTGAAAACAAGAAGATTACGCAGGGCAAATGTAGTACAAACATGCAGGAAAAGAAATATTATCTGTTTAACCCTGTTGTACTGAGAGGCTGTGTTGTTAGGGCAGCTTTCTTCTCAGAGCAATGCTACGTGTACTTGCCAAAAATTATCGATTTTAAACATGTTGACCCTCCCCCCCCAAAAAAAAACAAAAACAAACAAACAAACAAACAAACAAAACAACAACAAACAAAAACAAACAAGTTGATAAACTACGGCAAGCTAACATTTAAAAAAAAGGTAGTTTACAGGCATTTTGAGGAAAAAGCTGACAGGTGTGTTTGGACTGTTTGTAGTGATATGAGCAAAATCAGTACTGTAATCGTGGAAATACTTGTGGTACATTAATTTTCACCGATTTCACGCGAAGATCTGCAGGTGCGAATTAAAAAAGCCGCGAATACATGAACATGCTTTTTTTATACCTGTATTGGCAGGGTTCAATTGACTGAGTGCTTAGAACATGCAGCGCAAATTCAAGAACCTGTGAACGTTCTTTGAGGCCCCTCTGCGCGAAAAATCATTTGCACAAATATAACAGCGGATACAGTATTTGTTTGATGATAAATTTCTGTAATGCTGGGTGAGCATCAAGCATGGTTTAAATTTCTTAAACAATTAAATAATAATGAAAAAACAAAAGCAAAAGCGAAAACACTTTAATACCTGGGCATTGCTGAAATACACAAAAACAATGGTGTCCTTTAATATTTTTCACTACATGTACTGTCTGTACCCTACAATATACCAGTTTTGGAAACTGAAAACAAAGGGAAACAAATAATAAAAGATTTGTAATACTTTCTGCTAAAAAAAAAATGAATAGAATAGATGCAATGAGAAGAGAGGAGTATCGAGTTAACAAGTGCTTCAAATCTGTGTTTGAAGACCAAAATTGATAGTAACATTGAGCCACTGTGTTATCTTTTCTCCTGTCATACGAGCAGACATTTCACTGATAAATGGATAAAATGGTCTTCCATTTCACCCACTCCTCACACTCAAAGTACAAAGTTTGTTTTGAATTGGAGCTGAAGGGTAAGATGTAGTAAACCAAGAAATAGATTGAAGGTGAAAATGTATACCACCAGCCGACCATAAAAGAAAATGGATTGATATGGACGGGTTGAATTTTTCTGAGAATAGAGATCTTGACGTGGCTGCAATGAATTCAATTCTTGTTGAATAGGTCGGCTTCCCCAAGAGACTTTGACCATGCACTATAGTTCCCACAGGTTGGATTTTGTGTCATGTTTGATATCATCCAGTGCAGTTTATACTTGTATGTCTATGTGAGAAAGGGCTGTGCACCACATGCTTGTGGAGTGAGGGACATAAGTTATGGGCAGTGTGGAAGGACCATTAAGTGTTGACCAGCAGGTTGGGAAATGTGTTACCTTGGTTTTAGAATAAATAGCTCTCCATCTGCAGATGAAAGAAATCTCACAAACCGACCTCTTAACTTCCACTTGCCCTAGATAGTACTTTGAATGGATACTGTGATTGAAGCAAGCCGCTATTATTGAGGTATTTTTCACAAGCTCTACCATGAGCTGAGCTATAGCTTGTACATGTCCTTCACACGTCTTGTGATCAGACTGTACATGACAATGAGACATAGTCATTGAGTATTATGAATGAGAAGAGATAAGATGTCATTTCATGTCATATTATCTGTCATTAGAGAAGCTTTTAACAGCTCTAATTCATGAACTCTTTTCTCCCATGGGGAGATATACCATTTTCACACCACCGTCTTAATTTCCTATTTTTGGTGGCAATAGGTCATTGATTTTTATCCAAATTAATCGTCCTCTAGTCTTTAATACAGATGATTCATTTCTAAGCATTTTGTAAATTTCATTTGAAGAATGAAACCTCTCAATGTTATTGTTTATTGACATTTATAATAACAGTAGTAGTAGTAGTAGTAGTATTAGTAGTAGTAGTAGTAGTAGTAGTAGTAGTAGTAGTAGTAGTAGTATTAGCAGTAGCAGCAGTAGCAGTAGCAGCAGCAGCAGCAGCAGTAGTAGTAGTAGTAGTAGTAGTAGTAGCAGCAGCAGTAGTAGGGGTAGTGGTAGTCGTAGTCGTAGTCACAGTAGTAGTAGTAGTAGTTACAGTAGTAGTCATAGTAGTACAAAGAATCAAGGGAAGATGAAAAGATGAATTAAAGTGTGAAATGACTAAATTAAAAGACAAGAGGAGAAGGCAAATATTTTGTACCTTTTGAAAGTATGTTATGTGGTGGTTGTCCAGCTGTCTTGTGTGTATGCCGCTGCTCAAATTTTATATAGTAAAAGTTTTTCTCATGAATTTATATGAAACGATCAAAGTTTTCTTAAAGTCAAGGTAAATTGTAGGCACCTTAAGGAGACATGATTCTTCTAACATAATATCAATGCACCATCCAAAGGCATTTAATAAACCCTCGCAGTCATGACTCACGTTGTTACTGGGTCCTCTGGAGAAACTCTATTGTGCGTGACCTCATAAAGAATGATGACAATATTCTTGCGATGTTTCAAATATCATCGCGCCGAAACGAAACGATTGGCATCGATTCCATCTGATGACGGTTCTTCATGTGCGGGGGCACGCCACTGGAGGGCAAGCAACTTATTTTTAAACTATGCCAGCAATTGATCATGTAATAGATGAGAGCTGTTGAGATGTAGATCAAGTGCACATGACATTTAGGCAAATCAGACATGACAAGAAATCATGTCACGTTGTATTGAGTCAGTCAGAATTGTAGAAAAAGCGTCATCGCCAGTTCGTATTCATGACATTGCTCCAGAAATGATCTGATTTCTGATGTGAGGCCTTGAGTGTACTTGAGACAGCATTGAGCAACTCATGGGGTTGCATAGAATATAGATATATTTATGGAAAATGCAAATGTACTTCTTTCATTACGTTAACATTGCTGTCAATCATAAACTTTGCCATAAAATTGTCCTTTTAATTTTTTTAAAGGGGGTTATGTCCCCCTGTTTACCTTAACTTGGACTCTTTGTTGTATTTTCTATTTGAGTTTTGTTTGTAACCAATGCGTGTATGTTAGATTACATTTGTACATGCAAAATGTATTAATTTCATATTTTTATTCAGAAATGGAATGCTTGATACAGATTATAATTATTAATGAGTTGTATATAAAGCTGATCATTGCTTCGTTTCATATTACATGCAGTTTGAAATCTACCATTAAATTGACTTGGTTATGATGTCTTTCCTCCACTTCAGGGTGGTGAATAATGTGATTCCTGAAGACATTAACACACTAACATTCCGATCATTAGCATCCATCCATCTGTCCCTCGGATAGGACGTTAAATGAAGGTCACGTGTAAAGGAGAGGCACAATCTTTGCATGTAAAAAAAAACAAAAAACGCTGCATTATTCGTGTAAGAGTAGGGGGAAACCCTGGTGCAGTAGTCCACCTGCACACCCCAATCAGTTATATTGGGAGGAAAGACCTGCAGGTTACAGTGATTCAGTTCGCTTTTTGCCTTCCAGGCAGAGGTGACATCAAAATAAATAGTAATAATAATAATGTATTGATTACAATAAACCTAGCCACTGAAATATCTTCTTTTTCTTGTGTCCAATTTCTCCTCCAGGTTGGTGCGTGAGGTGACGAATGTAGACGTAAACATGAGGGTTGGTATCCATACAGGCAAGGTGCATTGTGGAGTCCTTGGGATGAGGAAATGGCAGTTTGATGTCTGGTCAAATGATGTCACATTAGCTAACATCATGGAAGCAGGGGGAATGCCTGGGTAAGTTCACTAACATCTTTAACCCCCCCCCCCCATGCCAAACGATGTTTCTTGATCTTGATTAGTTACGCAGCAACAGAGAAGAATCTCCATCATGTCGTGGGATGAAGATGGTATAGGAATCACTGCAATCAGGAGAGCATTTCATGAAACAAATATTCACTGATTCTCCCTGACAACTGTTATAAGCTACTGAAAAACTTGCAGCTGATTGGCTGAGAGCAAATTTGTCGGATAAAACATCCAACAAGTCCTTCCATGAAATGCCCCCCTGGTGGTCGGTCTGTCATAAATCTTGTAGCAATGCTCATGAAATTATTTGGTACACCCTTTGAATGTCTTAACATTAAGGTTTGCAAGACATACTTTTGGTAAAGTTGGATACTACATTGCCACTGAAATGGCATATTTACTTCAATAGAAATATACATTTGCCTACCATTGCTATTCGACCTCGAATCACCCCAAACCGAAATTTACACCGAAATTTTTGCCCTAGTGTTTGCCTATTTACCCCCCCACCCCCCATTAAATAGCGCCCTCCATCGACGAGGATGCGGCCGCATGCGATCTTATACTCCTTCTCTAATCTCTTCGCCTTCGTCGAGATAAGTCGTACATTTTTGCCTGCGCAAAAAATAGCGTGTTTTTCTCCCTTTTGGGACTACTTTGCGGTGTTTTGCGAGGTTATTTTTCTCAGGATAATCATATTGAGTATTCTGAGCTCTCTTTTTGGGTCTAGTTTTTTGGTTTTGCCGAGATTTTGATAGTTTTATCTCTCGGTGATCGTTTACTTTTCACGCTCTCTCTTCCCGTAGACTTTCGTACGTTCATTATTGTGTGTATGTAATACGTGTCGTGGTTTACGTTTGAGTGTTGTGTGTGTGTCGCGGCGAAAGAGTTTTTTTGCTCCGCTTCTTTGATAGACCCGCCTATTTTACCCCCTTTGTGTATTAACACTTTTCTTTCTCTTTTTATTTTACAGATTCGTCATGTCTAATTTTCTTCTCGCGCCGCGCTTCTTTAAGAAGAAGCGGGGGAAGACATTAGCGAGCAGGCGGTGTGTTTTCTTCTGAGAAGTCCCCCTCGCAGGGGGTGAGAGGCTTGTCGTTTGAAGAGGCTTTAGACGCCGTTCTTCCTCCTTCTTCACCACCTCGGACTTCGGGGGTGCGTATTTATTGCGGTCGAACACTGAGCGGACAAAACCTCGCGCTCAGGCTTCGTCCGGTCCCTCAAAGTACGCGGACCGTTTGATGACTGACAGGTTTGGCAGCGTCCAGGATCATGACGGCTACGGCCCTCGCCGCCGAGTACGATAATCCTTTGCCCCGTTCGACTAACGGGGGAGATCTAAAACGTTTACTACATCGGTTTCACAACCGGTGGCCGGTTCACTGGAAATTCAGTTCAGGCTGAAGGTGCTGGCGTTCATTTCTCTCAACGGTGCCGAATCCCATTGTGCCTCGGGCTTCGCCTGGCATAACCGGATCGAGGCTCGGTTTCTATATCGAGTTTGACCGGACCGGATATCGCGCCGGTACCCTTAACTGAGGGTAAATCGCGTTCCGGAGCTCGGTTTCCGTACCGTTTTGGGGTGGAGTACCGTTTCAAGGTATGGACCTTTATCCTCGGATAGTAGGCCGCTTGTCGGTTACTCACTAGCCCGGATGCATGTCCAGAGCTGGCGCTCTGTACACTGTCGCGCGGGTATCCGCCAGAGCGGGATGTTCCCGACTATATCTGGTCGTCCACCTTTGGTGGCGGGCGGTCCGCCCTCTCTCCGTTTTCATCTCGGAGTGTGCCCCTTCTGGTTTGGACACTACGTCCGTGAGGCGTGAAAGTGTTCCGGATCCCGCCTCCGGTTTCTGTTCGAAGCCAGGTCCCGTTACGGGCGGGCACTTCTTTTGTGGAGCCAAGCCGGATTCCCACTTCGTCTTCCAAGTCCGGTTTCTTTCTCGGATCGGTTATTGCATCTGGTGCGGGCCCTTCCGTAGGCGAAGCGCGTGTAGACCTTGCAGTTTCGCGATCCCGATCCGGTTCTCCGCGCGCGAACAGTGCCTCTTTCATTCGGGCACTTCGGTTTCGGAGGCGACTTTCGTTCGTTGCCGAACCCGGATCCAGTTTGCGTTGGAACACCCTGCTCCCCCCGAGGTTGGTCACTCCTTATTGGGCCGACCATCAACTCCCGGATACCGATCCGGGGCTAGTTTGAGTGTCCTCGCGCGATGGTTCGAGAGCTGGGCTTTGAACGTTCGACGGCAACGGGCTACGTCACCACTCCGCTCACCTCTTTGGTGGTTTCCCACCCTCCTTGTGAGGAAACTGGATCCTTCCTCGTCAGAAGATGAGATCGTTTTCGGTGGCTGATTCTCGCGTCTCTTTGTTTGAATCTCATCCGACTCCCTTGTACCGCAACTCGGATAGGGTTGACACGCGGGATCCCTCCCAGGTTAATGCTCCGGTGGATATTTTTATCAGACGGAGATGAACCTGAAGTCGTTGTAGAGCTTCCTTTGGCGAAACGAGTTACGGGCTTTATTTCAGAAATACGTTCCAGAGGTCGGCAGTGACCCCTGAAACTTCGGAGGGGCGTAAAGGTTTCTTTTCGGGGAAGGTCGAAAGCTGTTACGTCTTCTTCAGCTTCGAGTACAGGACATTCATAAAGAGGAATTCGTCCTGTGCTTCAACAAAACGAAGAAAGCCTCACAAGATATTCTGAAAGTGAGCTGTCGGGATCTTTGTGGAGGGGGACGTATGGCTTTTATCACCAAAGCCCATCTCCCCGGAGGTTTTGAAGTTGGCCTATGTTTTCGATAAGTCCGGGAAGGCTTCTTAACAAATCTGACAAAGAATGATTTTGACGTTTCGTCTTCTATCACGGGCAGTCTTCGTTTATCGGTCCTGAATGACATGCTTTTGTGAGCTCTTGGCTGGTTCCCAGGAATTGGACATTTCTCGCGCCAGACCAGGCTGAGATTCTTTTGGCCCTTAGAGAGGTTTCTTCCTCTTTTGTTCTCTCAGATTGCGGCTACATCCAACTTGTTGGATAATGCCCCGTGAGTTCATGTGCTTGAGGCTCTTCATATCAAGCAACAACTCATCCAGGATATGGTTCAAAGAGATTGACGTGACTTCCCCCTCCCTTTTGCGGGAGCAACTTGCCAGACTCTTACAAAAAGAAGTTGACTCACGTAAGAAGGCCAGGAATTGTCTACATCTATTAGAGATGTTCGTCAGGGCCCCTTTCGTCTCGAGCGTCTAGCAAATCTTGTGCTTCTTCAAAGCTCCTCTTTTCAGGAAGGCGCAAGAAGAAGAGGACAAGAGAACTTTCGTTCCTGCCAGGCTCCGGCCCCGGCAAGCTCCCTCCTCAGGATCGTAGGGTTGCCGACTCTTCTCATGATTTTTATGATCGACAGGTGTCTTTTCAAGACCAGACTCCCCGTCGAGGTTGTGGAGGTGGTAGGGGTTCTTCCCGAGGCGTCGCGAAGAATCAGTCCTTTCGTCAGGGCGGGAAGCATTATTCCAGATGACTTCCCGAGTTCGCTTGGAGATTCGGTGGGTGGTCGACTTCGGAAGTTTCTTCCAGCTTGGAAGTCAATCACGGACGACGTCTTCGTCCTCTCTGTGATCAAGAACGGTCTTCGGATAGATCTAGAAGAGCCTCTTCCAAGGGGTGTTATCCGAAGTCGATCACCACCGCAGTCGATCCCTTTTCAGGAGCATATTGTTTCGGAAGTTACCTCTCTCCTGAAAAAGGACGCTGTCGAACGGGTGAGGGATCACGACCTTCTGTGTCTCTCCCCCGTTTTTGTGATCCCCAAGCGTTCAGGATCGCTCAGGATGATCCTCAATATGAAGAAGATCAACAGGCACATCGCAAAGTCGCCCTCTATTCTTCCGGCTCTCGGTCAGGACGACTTTGCGGTGTCCCTCGACCTGAGCGATGCCTATTTCCACATCCCAATAGACCCCTCGTCGAGGGATCTTTTGGGGTTTGCTGTAGGAAAGGAGACTTTTCGCTTCAAAGCCCTTCCTTTCGGGCTGCGTCCCGCTCCCAGGGTTTTCACCAGGGTGGTTTCAGCGTTGATGTCGTTCCTCAGGGGCAAAGGTCTTCGGATCTTCGCCTACTTAGACGATTGGCTTCTCGTCGCCAGTTCGGAGGTCCTGCTGTCACACCATCTTTCGTTTTTAGTGAAAACGACCGAGAGTTTGGGATTCATGATCAAATGGGCCAAATCGGAATTCATTCCCTCCCGAACTCCGATCTACTTGGGTGCCCAGTTGGATATCAAGAATCAGTTGGCTCGACCGAGTCTC
>CALNVZ010000641.1:27774609-27836742 GCA_940671915.1 Paracentrotus lividus
TCTATATATAATATATATTTAAACGAACCTTTTTGCTGGTGTTGAAGCTCTGGTAAGCAACTGCACCATTTGATATCTCTATTTCAGGATTCAAAAAGGCTACGTATTCCCAACTATACCTCTATCTTACAGAATATCTTGTATATATTACTATATCTATTATATATATCTCTTCGAATGTAAAATGTGCATGTTGGTGTGAGCATCTTCGTAGCCAATGCTTCGATCAAGGTGAGTTCTATCTCCTTAAATGTTGGAACCAATTAAAGATTGGTCAGTCTTCTGCACTTTACCACATATCTACCCATAACACTAATTTAAACTAATTTAGAAGTACCAAGATGTAACCTCTCTGATCCGGAAGTACATTATTCATCAAGTGCTTGTGAAGTAATTGTGAAGACAATGTATTTTTATTATTCTGACAATGCAGCAATACACATACTGTGTTCTTTTTATTGCCAGAACAAAATGTAGTTTTTCATCATTTTTTTTACAGGAATTAGACATTTATTTAGTGACCTCTGACCTTTGTTTGCTTTTAAATATATACATGATCAAAGTTTTGTTGAAATTCCCCCAGGCTACACCAAAATCTTATAAAACTATTTGTAAGATAGTCGCCACAAAATTGCTTAAGCAATTTTCAAGTTACGATGAAAAAAAAAAAATTAATTCATCGTTTTTAAATATTTGAAGTATTTATTGACATCTGACCTTTGACCCTCAAATAGTTACTGGTCATCAAAACCTTCAAAGTTCATTTCAACATCAACATTGCACTTAGTTTGGTTGACATTCTTTTAGTGGATCTCAAGTTATAGGAGGGACAAAGGAAATTTGTCCTCATTTTCACAGGTTTGGCACATTTATTGACCTCTGACCTTTGACCTGCAAGTGGTTACTACCAAAACCTGTTCATTTAATTGGCATATTGCTGAACATAATTGACCCAAGTTCTGTTAAGTATTATTTACTAATTTCCAAGTTATAAGTGAAAACGAACATGAGATTACATCATTTTTACATGATTTTAGGCCAAAAATGACCTTTATTGACCTTTGACCTTTTGACCCCTTTCCACCACTCGAAATCCTTAGGACTTTTGATATGTTGTAGAGGAGACTTTACTGACCAAGATACATGTTTCAGACTTTCTGTTGCAATTAGTGTGAGGTTGACCCCCTTTTTGTCATAGATTGACTATACTACAATCGGGAGGAGATCACCCCGGTGGCCTCCCACATTCCGGGGGAGGACAATCTGATAGCAGATTTTCTATCCCGAGGTCGCTCGCCATCGGAATGGATGTTGTCCCCTCATGTCTTCGAGTTAGTAGTTCAGAGGTTCGGGAGCCTGGAAATAGATCTGTTTGCGAGCTCCCTGAACAACAGACTTCCTCGGTTTTGCTCCCGAGTCAGGGAGACTTCGGCCTTCGTTCTGGACGCGTTCTCTCTTCATTGGAAGGGGTGGAAGGCGTACGCCTTTCCACCATTGAAGCTGATCCCTCTGGTCCTCCGAAAGATCAGGGAGGATCAGGCAACAGTGGTCTTGATTGCTCCCCACTGGCCGGGTCGGGCCTGGTTTCAGGACCTGTTGCTCCTGTTAGTAGGGGAGCCGCTGCCCCTTCCGGCCGTACCGGACTTAGTCTCTCAACCTTTGTCGGGCGTTCTTCTCATCGCCGTCCTCGCGGACCTTTCATCTTCCTGCTTGGCTCTACTTCAGCCCACGCGGGCTGGGATGCAGGGTTTTCAGACGAAGCAGCTCTGCACGGCTGCTAGTGAGAAGTAGGACGCCGGAAACTCGACCTAGCGAGTTGTATTACCAATTCGCCGCCTTGAGCTGTTCTCTTTGGTGCCTGAGCTGCGACGCTCTTGGGAGTGCTCGCCCAGAGGAGGCTCCTTTTTGCCTGTCCTATTGGTGCCGATTCTCTTATTTCTCTTCCCTGTTCGATAAGGGTAGGTCTCTTTCGACGATTCGTGGATATCGTTCGGGCTATGCGGCCTTCATTCTGGTTTTGCTAATGGGGATCGGTCTCGACCTCCCGCCCAGCTCTCGGCGTTGCTTAGGGCCTTTTTCTTAAAAACGCTCCTATTTCTAAGCGCCTTGACTCCAGCCTTGGAATCTTCCCAAAGTTCTTGGAGGCTTTTGTCAGCCACACCGTTCGAATTAAGCTTTGAACTCGATTTCCCTGCTTGAATCTATCCATTAGAGACTAGCTTTCTCCTAGCTATTGCCTCCGGGCAAAGGAGGATTCCCTACATGCTCTCTCAATATCACCAGGTCATATTCGTTGGGAGAGCAATGGGTTCGTATTGATTCCTATCACACTCTGTTTATTGCTAAGAACCAAACAGCATCGTCGGGCTTCTATCGAGATCTTCATTCGGCCTCTGACGGGTTCTCATCTATCAGAGAAGACAATTCCTGGTGCCCCGCTTAGGCCCTCAAATGGTACAAATCAAGAGAACGGAGAATCTTCGCAAATCTTCACATGTTATTTGTTTCTTCTGCGTGAACCCCATAAAGGGTTTCTAGAGATACAGTTATCCCAGTGGATCAGTCTCCGCTATCAGGCTGCGGGAGTGAAGGCCCTTGAAGAGGGATCTACTCCCAAAGGCCATCAGACCAGGAGCATTCAGCTCCTCTTGGGCTTTTACGAGGGGTCGGTGTGGAATATCATATCTTGCAAAGCTTGCCTTTTGGCGTTCTGCGAATTCTTTCACTCTCTTTTACCTGAGAGACATTGCCCGCTAGTGAGGGTGTTTTCTCCACCGCCACCTCTCAAAGGGCGGCGTCCTCCATAGTTTATAACCGTTATGGTTGCCCTCCCGACTTTTGTCGTGCTGGTCGTAGCAATGGTAGGCAAATGTATATTCTCATTGAAGTAAATCATAAATTACAAACTAAATTTTATTATTTACGATATGGAAATATACATTTGCCTACATTCCCTCCTCCGTCCCCTATCCTTTGCCAACATACATCACGGAAGTTTTTGGGCGAGAGAGTTAGTAGAGAGGAGTATAAGATCGCATGCGGCCGCATCCTCGTCGATGGAGGGCGCTATTTAATGGGGGGTGGGGGGTAAATAGGCAACACTAGGGCAAAATTTCTGGTTTTAAATTTTCGGTTTGGGCTGATTCGGAGTCGAATAGCAATGTAGGCAAATGTATATTTCCATATCGTATAATAAATTAGTTTTGTAATTTTTATGATTATTGTAATAAATTCAGAAGGAAAATCTTATGGTTCATACTTTCCATCATTTTTTTCTTATTTTTTAATTGCAACTCCTCCTGATTCGGTTCTGTGGAACACATAGTTCTGTGGTTAAAAGTGTGTTACCATGTTCAATTGCCTATTTTTGCAAATGATTTATTAAATATTGGTGGATCAAACTAATTTTAGCATGCTCATTGATTTGGAACACTTATAGGTTGGGGAATTAATAAGCTTCAGGGATGTTCTCTTGTTAAAATTTGCCACAGAAAGTGATACCACAGGGATCTGTATTGATTTCCCATTATCTTAAGATCTATGTGAGATGTGAACCTCAAACATGAGTATAGTATATAAATCACTATTGGAAGACAATCTGAATTAGATTTGTTGTGTGTGTTGTAGGTCAAGGGTTACCAACTGATGATATTTCTATGCATTTGTCAGCTTATTGGGATTCTGTATAAGCTTCAAACTATGATGCTTACTTTCATAATGAGCCCATAACCCTCCTGGTCGTAGGGGGCACTGCTTGAAGAAACGGTGTGTCTATTCCTTCTTTAATCGTGGTTATGGGCGAGGACTGGATTTGGACAAATGATAGATAAGTCCACTTTGTAATGTTTGTCAGTCCATTCTGAAGAGATATCTCTGAAGGAAGAGGTAGTGAGGTTAAAGGTACATGTGTGGGTGAAGGCAGATAGGAAATGCATTTATTTATTTATTTTTTTTTTTTTTTGGGGGGGGGGGTTAAATGATTAAATTCTCATTGACCTGTTCCATTGACCTGATGGACCCATGAATGAGATAAAAAGCTGCCCAGACTGCAAGCTCAAAAGATGTCTTGGACTGCTGACCTAAGCCAAGCATAACCTAGGGCTGCTTTCACTTACCTGGAAAAGAAAAGGGGTTTTCCCCTTGACAGTCCTTGTGGATTTTAGTGTAGGTGTAAGCTCCGTAGAGTACGTACCTGGCTGATCTAACAAGTGATTGACAGTCCTTCTGGGTTCTCTTCATAGATATAGTCTGTGGTAAATTTAATTCATACTGCGGCAATGTCCGGAGGTGCTCTCTTTAAAACAATTTAAAATCTGAGAAATTATATTAAATGCCCCCTCCCTCATTCTCTTTCTTTAAAAATCTTTCCTCTGCTTTCTCTTTTTCCTGTTATAATCAAGTCAAGATTTTCTATTTGATATTTTTGCTAAAACTAGCTATTTATATAGTTTGCATGTTTTATACTATCATTTGAGATTGTTTCTTCAGATACATCATTGTCGGTAATGGACATTGTCTTCTGTGTATTGGAATTTAATTAATTGCACTCTGATCTTTATTTCCATTTTCTTCTTCTCTTTCACAATATCTAAACTACAGAGGGTGCCATAAATACTGTTGCCAGAGGTTAGATCGTGTTTAGAAAAAATACAAAGTCTCCATTTCACCTTGACTTGAAATATTTTAGGATTTCATTAGAAGGGCGAAAAGAAAAACAAAATCTACATTAGCCCGAATCTCACCTCAAACGTTTAGTCCCATATATGGTTTTAGATGTTGTCTCAGAGAACTCTACTTGTAATTTTTGTCTTTTTCATTATTTTTACTAATCTGAGATGACCGAAATTCGTGAAAAAGGGCGCTGTTCTCAGATTGAATCCAAATAGCTAGAAGTATTACTCAACATGGCACAGAGCTAAAGATAACAAGCCTTCAAGTAAAAGTAGCATAGGGATCACATGTTGCTCTTAATATTAAATCACATATATAAAGCACCCTATCACTTACTCGTAAATTTAGCAGGAGATTCATAAGAGGGCTGGAGCCAAAGAATTTTAAAGGGCAAATGTTATTGTTATCTCAAGTGTCTTGTTTGAAATTGCTTCTAGAATGGCTTGGAAGGCCTACTTTTTAGAGATTTTATTCAGTTTTGGTAACATCAAAATAGTTTTTCTATAAACAGTATCATCAAGGATAATGATATAAAAGCATGGAGACAAATGATCTCTGGAAAATGAGTAATTGTGGAGTAATTGCCTTAATAACTTAGACAATTCATAATTGTGGTTTGTGTTAGCATTTAGGCTTAACATTATCCCACTTTTTAAAATTTATATGTCAGATATTTTTTTAGCTTTGTTTTAGTATTTATCAGCATAACAATGCTACATTTTACTTTGCTGATACTACGATAAATATTTACTGTCAAAGCAAGTATCATATTTCCCATCAATGTTTTGATATTTCTTTTTTTTTTACAAAAATGAGTTGACCATAATATAGGGGAGAGTGGGGTTAGTTGGAACACGGGGTTAGTTGAAACATTGCAATTTTCTTTAACGGCTATACATATATTTATGCAAAAGTACCCTCAGGTTGTTGCTATTAGTAACTGCCATCCACCACATTTTAGACAGCACACATGCTTCAAGCCTCGTGAAGTTAGAAAGCAATGTTTGTTTTTTCACCCTCTGAGTAAATTTTGTCACTTTTAAAAATGTTTTATTATCTCAGAGAAGATCATAAATTGAGTTGGCCACTTTTTTAGTACAACAAACAGTTATACCAAGCTACAAAACAAGGTTTAAAAATGGCATGTTGTTGTCCGTCTTTTTTGCTGTAAGCTTACAAATGTCACATGGGCCTGTGGGGTTAGTTTGAACGGGGTTAGTTGGAACATGTACTAAGTAAATAGGTTTCAGCTGAATAAAAAAATAAAAATCATATAAATCAGTGATGTGTTCCGAAATATTCCTATACATGTATATTGGTGCACATTGGACAATTTTATTTTAGTTTAAACAAAATATATTGCAGAATGCTACTTCACAGGACTTCAGAATATTTGTATGTGAGTGGATGCCATCAAGTATTATGAAACATGAAGTAAAAAAAAATTGAACACCAATTTTAATATTTTTATAATTAGAATCAATAAAGCAAATTAGCTGAACCCATGTAATAATGTTGTAGGTCGTTTGAATATAATTATAAAGATACATGTACCATGAACAATGTTTCAACTTACCCCATACCCTGTTTCAACTAACCCCGTGTGTGGGGTTAGTTGGAACACTTGACATGGTCTTGTTGAAGATGGATTTTTTCCGGAACCATCACTAAGTTTAAGAATTTTATGGGATACATTTGTAGCATACAGATATACACACCAGCTGATTGTTTATTGTTTCTTGAAATAAATCCGCTTTTGTTTTACGGCCATTTTTGTGAAAAATGTTCCATATAACCCCGCTCTCCCCTATTTATTTTGTTTTAAAAAAAAGGTTTTGGAAGGTTTTATATTGGCAATATTAGGACACATGATATAATTTTCTGCTGAGAAGAACCAGATGGAAAAGTTCATTCCATGTAAACTAATATGAGAATACTGCCTCAAGCTTTCAACAGATAACATATTAATTATGGAGAGAAATGTAGGTGTTTCAGT
This sequence comes from Paracentrotus lividus, assembly GCA_940671915.1. NCBI lineage: Eukaryota > Metazoa > Echinodermata > Echinoidea > Camarodonta > Echinidae > Paracentrotus > Paracentrotus lividus. The sequence goes on from CALNVZ010000641.1 coordinate 27,781,277, forward strand.
AGGTGGGCCTCGATAACATGTTAACCCGTTGAGAGCGGGAACCAGGTATACCCAGGTCCCGTCAAACACACTCATGGACGGGAACCGGGTATACTCGGTTCCCTAATGACCACAGCTTTGTCACCAAATACCCCCTAAATATCACCTTTTGTACCACTTTTGTTGAATTTTTGCTATATGCAGTAGTTAATTTATGAAATGAGCGACAAGTTCTAGTGAAAAACATGTCATCACTATTTGATATATTTAATAAATAAGCTTTTTAAATAAATATATTTCTCAGGCACTCAGGAAGAATTGCGTCAACCAGTGTATATAAGTGACCCTTAGCGATTTTTAGCATTTTCAGTTTCGCTGATCCTCCTTTGTATTAATTACTTTTATTGTTAGCCCATGACAATTCAAAGGGTCAGCGCATGGTGTGAGCGATTTTCTAACATGGGCGCGCACACACAAAAGCCCAGATGTATCTGGAGATATAAAGAAGTATCGATCGGTGGCTGTGATTAGCCAGCGCTTCCAGTGGCTTAGCTGAGAAGAAAACTATTCTTTACATTCTTTAAAACTAATCTAAATGACTGACAATATTTAACCCCCAATTAGTACCTCAAAAGAAGAGGATATACAGCTTAGTTTAAAGTTTGTAAGAAATGAAAAGAAAAGAGTAAAGAGATAGTGTGTTCAAGAATCAAGACGGCAACCAAAGGACTGGAATTCATTTCTTTTCTTTTTTTTGTAACTAAAACACACAGGTTCATCCTAGGCCATGGTATTAGAAAATTCAATACATTCAATAAGATATCTTTAAATAGGGATAACACTAAAAAAGCAACTCTTTGTTTACCTTAATCCAGGCTCATTAAGGTGTAAAACTTTTCCTTTCAGGCAAAGACAAGAAACTCAGTTTACAAACCGGAGGAAAGCTTTTCTTGTTTACAATATTATTATATTTTCTTTGTAGTAATATCGAGTTTGACATGGGAATGTAGAATATTCAATCATGTAGTGATAAGGGGCAATTGAGAACTAATAACACCAAAAACAATATAGAATATGTATATACATGTATATATATATATATATATATATATATATATATATACTAAAACGGGCCTTAAGGGGAACTGAGAACAATAGCTTTATTCAGTCAGGATTCCCCTTAGCGACTTTCTATAGGCGAAGAATTCCCCTTAACGCCAATTCTATAGGGTTAGGGATAGGGTTAGTTGGGGCGATATAAAAGGAGGAAACAAAGAAATTCGCCTTAAGGACGAAAATAGGAAGATATATATATATATATATATATATATGGCTCCATCATATCTTTCTGAATTACTTACTAAATATCAACCTGCTAGAACCCTACGGTCATCACAAAAGAATATGTATGTTGTTCCCTTGGTTAAAACAAACAATTATGGTAAACGGAGTTTTGAATTTGCTGCCCCAGAATTGTGGAATAACATTCCAGAAAATGTAAGGAATGCTGAAACGGTTGGAAGATTCAAATCTTATCTGAAGACTTATCTTTTTAATTGTTAAACATGATTTTTGATCCTTTCTGCTTTTTCTCTCTCTGTCTCTTTCTCTTTTCTCATGAAAGCGCATTGAGACCTTTTTCAAAGGTATAATGCGCTATATAAGAATTGCTGTATTATTATTATTATTATATATTTTTAAAAAATCAAGCTTCACATCTAAGATCCAATACCTGCGACCAGGCTACGCATGAGCGATTTAACCACAGCCTGCACGCGCAGACAGGGTTGTCCCTTTTTTAATCTCGTCTCGGGGTAATGACATCAGGCCAAACAATTTCGTCGTCAACGGGTTAAGTTTTGAAAGCAGTTTTATAATGTTCTGTACAATTAGTAAGTATTCCATGTAGTGGGGTTTCCTCTTAGTGCAAAGCCCCTTTACCATATTGAAAGTAGTTTCTCGTCACCACAAATATTATTTGCACATGTATGTTATTTCTGTGTGTTTTATATCAAATTGACATAGACTTATGCTCACGTACCAAGTCAGTGATCAAAATCAATTGTTATGGCTTTTATTGAATCACAAATAGAAAGCCTTGGATTTGATAAGTTTCCTCGTCATCTATCCAAATCAATTGTTTGCTGAGAGATGTTTTTAGAGCACCAGGCTAAAAGGAATCGCAGCGATCATCAAAGTCTGCCATCGATTGGGTTTGTCTTAAAAGCCATATGAGAGATATCTCTCTTCATCGATCGCCCACGACATCCAAGAATTCTTTTTATCCCTCCCTCCCGCCAAGCGATCTGGCGTAAACACTTCATTGTCACCCCTAAACGTGAAGGGGGCAATTGTCAGAGCATCTCGCTGGGTCGTGGGGCACCGGAAACGCAGTGCAACACTTTCAATTTGAAGATGCGCGATCCATTTGGGCAGAACGCTACGCCTCTTCAGATCCATAAGACCGCAGGCTAGAACACGCGTGTGTCATTCCACCCCGCATCGGGTCTTACTCATTTATCTCTCTCTTTCCTCGTTTTGTGCTGCTGATTTTCTAGTATTTTGCATTGATCTACTATTTGGATATCTCACTTCTTTTTCTCTCTCCTTCTCTATCTCTCTCTCTCTCTCTCTATGACACTGTGTTGCCTCTTTCTCATGATAGTTCTGTCGTTGCCAGATTCTTGAACTGATTTATCTCTGTATGGAGTTTTCTCTCTCTGCACTCACCCGTCTTCTGGCTTTGCCTCTCTCTCTCTCTCTCTCTCTCTCTTTCTTTATTTTTCACTCTTCCTATACGTGCTCTCTCTCTCTTTCTCTCTCTAGGCGGTGCTGCACTAACTCGGGCAAATTTAATAGCGAGCTATTTGTGATCCGATAAATTAGCCCATGAAATTCAAGCCCAAATCATCTTTGACTTTTTACATGAACTAGTTTTGCGGTTTTGGTACAAAATAGCACTAAATTGTGTGGTGCTGCACTAACTCAAAATTCTAAGCCGATCCAATCAGGCACCTGTGCGTGTATACGCAAGCGGTTGTTACATTGTACCAGTTGCACAATACATATCAGGCTTCTTTGTTTAACAAGGTCAGGTCTTTAAAGGGGAATTATCCCCTCAGAGAAATTTAGCTTCAGTGAATGGAGACAAACCCCCAAAACATATTGGGAAAGTTTCAGAAAAATCAGGTAATGAATAAGAGAGATATGAATTTTTAGATTTTGAGATCACTGATATAAAGATCCTCCAATTGGCAACGCGACCATGATGTGTGATGTAATGCAGGGAGATCTTTCCCATATTGTACACATTGTACTAAAATCCTTTTTTTCTTGATTCTAAAGGGAGAATAAAGAATCTTTTTATGGGATGACATGTAAATATATGAAAGTCATAATAGCTGTTCTATCATTAGAATGAAAATAAAGAGACATTATGAATAGTTTATATGCACACCATATGGGGAGTTCTCTCTTCGTGACATCACAAATGGTGACCGCGTTGCCAATGGGAGATTTCCTATGTCATTAGAGATCTCAATATTCAAATACTCATAACTTTCTTATCTTTTATCCGATTTTCACCAAATCTTCACTAATGTGCTTATTTGATATTTCTGCATCCACAGTAAAGCCAACTATCTACAAAGGGACAATTCTCCTTTGAACTTTAGCTCAGGCAATTTTTTTTAATGTAGCTAGTGCTGAACAACCTTCTCTCTCTCTCTCTCTCTCTCCCCCCCCCCCTTTTTTTCTCTTGCTCACTTTCTCCCTCTCTCTGTCTGTCTCTCTCTAGATCCCTGTCACTTTCTTAATGCTTGATTTCATGTCTTGGAGGATTTCCTCTGATGTTCCTGACATCTCTTGACCCCACTCTCCCATCTCCATCTCTTTAACTTCCCAATACCTGTCTATCATTCTCTTTGCCACTGTCAGCTTCTCTTATAGTTTCCCTTCTTTCTGAAACATTTTCTTGTATTTGCTTCCAGCTTTTTTGTCTTTTTTTTTGTCTTTTTTTTTTTTTTTTTTTTTTTTTTTTGGTCGTTTATTTCTCTTCCTCCTTTTGCTTGTTGGTGCATTTTTAAAAACCTTTTTACTTCATTGAGCACCGAATGCCATTTGCATTGAGCACATAAGTATGTTTTCATTAAAAAAAAAAATTTTTTTTTTCATTGTTGATGTTTTCTGGGGAGATGTTCATTATGCTATGAACTTTTGTTCTTGATTTATATATCAATCATCCTGTTCATCAATCTCATCTATATTTTCCCACTGTTGCAGTCTTAAAATTTTCAAAACAAACAGGCACTGTGGGACATTGCCTGATCACTATAGGCTACCTACCCTGTTGAAATGGAGGAAGGAGGGGGGGGGAATAACTATATAAAATCATATAAAAACTTATCAGTACATGTAGCACCAAGGGCCACATTGGACCTGCAGGAACCTATGTGCATTTGAAGTGATACAGTCCATCCTTCCATATAATAATAATATATATATTTATTTATCCAGGGTAGCCACGGCTGTCCTCATTAACTTTTCTCCTAGTAGACCCTACAGAACATGTCATGCTAGCATTACTCCAAGCACCTTGCTCAAAGGCAAAATTAGGTCCCGTTTCTGGGTGCAGTTGCATAAATCTTGCTATCACAAGAACGTTGCCACCAGTTGTAACTTTCATGAAATACCAGATTTTAACTGATTGCCTGTTGAGCAATGTTACCATGGTAGTACATGTACCACTTATGGTAAAGTTACTAAATGGCACCCTGATGTCTTTAGTACAATTCAATGTCAAATTGAATCCACAAACCTATCTGTCTCTTTATCCATTAATTTATCTTCATTGTATTATTCTTTCCCCGTGCATCTCAATTCTTATTCTCTCTCCGTCTTGATGTAAGTCCTACTTATTCTGGTCCTCAAATGCAATTCACCGGAAGTTGGGTTCTTACGCGAATGATGTTTTTAGTAGGTATATCCATATGTTCATGGGACAAAATGAGTAAGAAATCTAACATTTTTGGCTACGAAAACTCAAATTGAGCTTTGATATCTGTTTATCCAATGGCACCCTGATGTCTTAAGTAAAATTCAATGTCAAATTGAATCCACAAACCTGTCTGTCTCTTTATCCATTAATTATTCTTCATTGTATTATTCTTTCTCCATGCGTCTCAATTCTTATTCTCTCCACCATCTTGATGTACATTTGTAAGTCCTACCTAGTCTGGTCCTCAAATGCAATTCACCGGAAGTTGGGTTCTTACGCGAGGTGCTCATGACAGGTCTGATTTCCGTGCTACATGAGCCTGAGAGTAGGTCCCTGACTTGCATGGTTTATATCCTTGGGCATGATGTTCGGAAAGAGAAAGACAGCGCATGGATTCATCCTTTTTTCCCCTCTCCCGGAGATCGTCCAGATGGAAAAAGATGCTGAAAGAAGAATATGTAACCCTCAAGGTTTCTGATTTTTGTCTGAAGATCGATAGTCAAAGGACACATATTATATGCTCTCCTCAGGCTGAGGCATCATCATGTTGGCCCTCCTACCTTTAAAGGGAATTTGTAACATTGTGGAGGCTTGCAAAAATCTGATATGTTGGGTCGTATATGTTGTTAATAATGCATGTTAGAATGTGTCATGAGGACACCCTGAAAAAGACATTTCATATGCTTCACAATAAGTAAAAATGTGCAAGCAATAGGAAATACCCTTCTTTTTTTCCTCTCTTTTTTTTTTTTTGCCTCCATAGACTGCAGTGTTAATTTAAGTGTACTCGGGTAGGCTTTTGTAGATGGCGGTATTCATCAATATCTCAGCAATTTACTTACCGATTAGCTTAAAGATGTCAGGGAACTCTTGTCTTACCTAAAGGTTTCCAGTTATGATTACAGCATTAGCTGTTAGAGTATTTTTTTTTCTCACCCTGAAAAAAGTTGAAGAATCCCTTTAACCATGAAGGGTGCACCAAGATAAATGTATAAATAAGTCCTCAACGTTTCTGATGTTTTTTTGTTTTTTTTGTCTGAAGGTGGATTGTTAAAGATTTTTGATACTTCATACCATTACTCCCCCCCCAAAAAAAAAACAAAAACAAAAACAAAAACAAAAACAAAAAACAAAAAAACAAGCAAGCTATTTAAACAACAACAACAACAACAACAACACAAATAAGAAAAATGATATAAAAGAAAACCCTAGATGAAATAACCATTAATATTTCTTCTTCTTTTTTTCAGAAGGAAATCGATAGTCAAAAGGTGCTTCTTTTTTAAAATATTATTATTATTTATTTTTTATTGCTTGGAGCCTTATTCAGAACTATGAAGGGTACATAAATAAGGATTATTTAGGACGATTCCATACAGGTCATAAGTATGTTTACATCTTCTCTAGACAGTTTCACACCAACGATCTGCCGCAGAATAATGAAAGCTGAAGCTGAATACTAGCATTAGTTACCAGTAAACCACAGCGTTGCCAGGGTTAAAGATTTGATTAAACCTTCTACCAGCTGCAATTGGACATTTCTTTTGTGCATTGCACATAAATGAGTTTCAACATTCATGAATTGACTACGAATGGATAATTGATTCTTTTGGTAACACAACATAGCTATGAATTGTGATTTTTTTTTTTCCCCTTCTTTTTTGTGATCACTTTAGTACCATATAATTTTGTTTGGGGAATGATAAAGTTATTTCTTTATTGCAAAATGCATAACTTTAATATTACGATCTAGAAGCATACGTGTACCTAGAACTACATACATATAATAATCGCAAAGTGCTTAGAAATGAAGACAAGCTGTAAAGATTAGAAATGTTTGTATTTTATTAGCAGATGGTTTAATATTAATAGGAATTTTACACTTTGTGATTCCCAATTTTTGTTTTAATTGTGTGTGCCTCTATTATGTCTTGCTAAAGCTACCTAATAATCATAATTTAAAGAAATTAAACAATAACTATCAAGAATTTAACAAAATAACTTGTACACTAATTGATGTAAATGCAATATTATAAACTATGTGTACATGTACATGTCTAAATATTCACAAACATAGAAGGTAGTCAATATATTTAAGGAAACAGAAGGAGTATGTGCCAGTCGAGCCTATTCCTATAATTCTTTGGTGTTATGTTTTATGAAATGAGGTGTAGTTTTAACTTGTTACTGTACATTCGAAAATATCGAATTGAAGATGGGAATTTAAAAATATGTGAACGTATGAGCATTCTTTCATACATAGAGTAAATGGAAGTAGAATATGTGGCACAAATTTCAGAACCTGTGAATATGTTTCAAGGCCCTTGGTGCAAAAAGTTAATTCGCGTGGAACTAACCATATTTACACTAGTATTTAAGTTGTTGAATGTACATTAACATACCTCAATCACATAACAGCATGTAGCATATTGCTTGAGCGTCGCTGTTCTTCAAATGGGAAGGGTTATTGAACCATAGATTTTCATGTTAGGACCATGTTCTTTCTCGTTGTGACTCTTTTGACAGGTATGTTTTATGATTGGTCCCGTGCTGTGCTAATATGAAGTCCTGGGGGAAAGATTAAACATATTTCAGACATACATTCCATGAAAGCTCACATAAAATCCAGGTGCCATGAATTTGTGTGTGCCAAGTAGAAAGATGTAAAAAAGAACGTTATAGTTCATTAAAATTGGAATGGTGCAGTGGTAAATACTGTCATGTACCTGGCAAAAGGCTTTTACAATGGACCTTTTTACCATGATATTTTCTAAAATAACATAATTATCATTTGGAAGCTTAGAATGATTGTTTAATATTTCCCACTGTACAGTAGATTCCCTTTAATAAAAGGTGGTATGTTTAACCAAGACGTGTGTAAAGTTTACAAACGACTTGGTTGAAAAAACAAAGCATTATCTTTCTACAAAATAGTAGATTTGTGGCCATCTATAGCAGTTACCAGATCGTTACATACTTGAGTACATGTACATGCAGATTTCTCATATGCTTCTGCACTATTGGACCCTTAAGCTAATGGCATTTGAAAGTAATTAGGCTAAATTAGCTCTTAATTGAGCTAAGCACCTTGTCCTAAAAAGCTAAATTAGGATGCATTAACTCCTATTAGAATGTTAATTAATTTTTTATCAGTGACACCTGAATCGGGAAAGGCACTTCTCTTGGGGGGAAAGCAGAGAGAAATTGTCCATGTATCATGCAAATGAAGCTTATGTACAAGTACATGTGTATTTTTGCATTGTTATCCAGTCAGGTGTTATCACTGTAAGATGTGAAGTTGTTATATTTTTATTTTTTTATTTTTTGGTTCCTCCTTTTGAGTCGTGTTTATTAAGCTGTTTTTATGTAATATCATTGTTTAAAAAAACCCAAGCAAACAGAAATACATATGCTTTTCATTAATCAAAAGGAAAGGGAAGTGTTTTGACTAATAAAAAAAAAAAAAAAATTTATGATTTATCTTTTTGCTCCATTTCTAGCTCCTACTCACTCTTTCTTTCCTTTGTTTTTGTTTAATGTTTTTGTATATTTCTCTCTTCTGTTCACCCTCTCCACCCCCCCCCCCCCCCCCTCTCTCTCTCTCTCTCTCTCTCTCTCTCTATCTCCGTCTCTCTTCTCTCAAACTGCCCTGTCTTGCTTTTGGTATTCCTGTCTTTCTATACCTTGGCTTATGAGCATGACAATAGATCCTCACTATAACGATATTGATATTGATGACACTGGAAAGTAGTACAACATGAATAATACATTGTTTACGTCAGTGCAATCTGTGAGTGCAGAAGGCAGAGTTGTGGAAGTTGATTTAATCAGGCAACCTGTTTCTCCTCCTTAGCAGATTAAAAAGGAATAATATAAAGTATGGGTGGCAGAATGAAATAGAGGAGAAACAAAAAGAAGACACAAGCAATTCAAGAGTGAGTGACTGAGAATTACAGAAGAAAGTGATGAAGATTTGTGAGAAGAAAAGAGGATTGTGAATTGAATAAAGAAAGATTAAAATAACAATAATTACCAGTGTCATTCTCATACCATTACCTTACAGTTTTGAAAGAGTGATTTATTATTAAGGTAAAATAGTTAATATTCATTCTTTATTCATATTTGGGATCAGTGCTTTTGGTTTGATGTTAAATAAAGAGGGTATAGAATCTTAAGAGCACAACAAATACAAGTAGAGATGCCATTTTTATTCACTTGTAATATAATTTCCATTTGAAATTATTTCTGTACTGTTAGTTTTGCCATTTTAAAACTTGCCATAATATAGTGACTAAACCCATTTAATCTGAAGTACAAAAAGGTGTCATAATTAGACACAAGGGACCTTAAAAGAGCGTGAAGTAGAAAGCAGTGGAAAACAACAGAATGGGAAATGCAGGAATGTTTACATGTTCCCCGGAAAAGGGAGAGAAAGAAACATAGATAAAACGATGGGTGAGATAAAGAGATACAAAGAGAAAGCGATAGAGAGTGCAAGACACACAGAGACAAACAGAAAGAACCTTAGAATGAGAAAGGTGTATAGAGAGAGAGAGAGAGAGAGAGAGAGGGGGGGGGGGAGACGGGGAGGGGATGAAATAGAGAGATGCTACTCTCTTGTGGGGCTGTTCCCATATTCTATATATCGTCTGTTAGGAGCCATAAGGGCGTTATTGCATCTTATAGATGTTCCGTTGAGAGCCATAAGGGCGCTATTACTGTACAAAGTCAATGGTACTAGTGCCCTTCTGGCTCCAAACGGAACATCCTTGATCTGCAATAGCGCCCTTCTGGCTCCAAGCCGACGATATGTAGGTTTATAGAAGGCTTGCATAGTGAACCTGTAGTGTGCGGTGAACTGCATACCGCTGTGCACCTACAGATAAGATGCGCAATACACATTTAAACAATAGACATGAATTTATACTCGGAAGGGGCAAAGTTCCTCTATGGGAATGGGCCTTTAACCAGTCGATATATCCCAATATCGCGTAACCAATAATTGAATGAGTGTTTCTCGGGTGATACTGTGAATATATGATGTATTCATATGTTTGTTATGAAAGTTTCCATCGCACCCTACAAGAGACTGTGGTCTGGGGTAACCATGCAATGGAGTTATAAACATGGAAATTGTATTAATGCCTGCGGCAACTACATACACCATGTAACAAAAGCTTATTGGGGAGGTGTAGTTTTCAGGCCTCGCTGGGCTTGAATGCATATAGATTCATGTTCTGGGTGTTGCATACCGGTGGCTAGAGTTGACTTGCTGTGGTCTATGTGCAAAAAACCTCGTAAAAGTACTTTGATACATATAAAGTAAGGGGAGGAGAGAGTCCTGCCATGTAGGTAAAGATTTGATGCAGTACTAAAAATCCGCCATTTTGTTGAATTATTTTTTTTATTTTTAGCGCTGTATCCTTGGTTACCAAACTATCCAAAATTATGTTTAAATTCTTGAGCAGAGATGCCACTTTTCCGGAAATTTCCGGAAATCCGGAAATTTCAAAAGGCGAGCGAAAATTCCGGAAATTTCTTGATTGTAATCAATACGATCATTGAGTGCATGATCTTTGCATACAAGCGGCGCACTAGCACCAGCGGGGGGGGGGCCGAATGCGCGCGCACACCCATGCTTGCATTGCTGGATGGAGGAGCGAAACCATCGACTCCCCGCTCGGCTACTCGCCCTAGCTTTCAGCGGTGGTGGTTAGCTGCGCTCGCGCTGGGTGCATATTGCATGCAGGCGGCTGCGCGCGCGCCTGAACACGTGTGCTTGAGACAATAACAACAAACTACCCTGGATTTTTTAGCTGGATTAAACTTGGATTATACCTGGATCTAAAAAGCTATCGCATGGGAATTTGATTGAGATCAACATGGCAACTTTAGCTTCCAAAAAAAGAAAGAAGAAATAGACTTAATGGCCTTGTATCATACCATCTTTTAAAGGTGAAAACATGCTCATCATTGCAAGGTTTGTTCGCCCGATTTTTTTCAAAGGAAATTTTTACCGCGTAAGAAAATAAGGATTTTTTTCTTCCGTCCGAACATGATGGTGGTTCATACGATAGCCTATCCAAAAATGCATAAAATCAGCCAAATATTGAGCTGCCAGAGATGCTAGCAACAAAGCGAAATATCGCTAAGTTTTGTGTACCTAGGCCCTAGGGCAAGGTTTAGGACAATTCTGTGATGCGTGCCGATTTTTTGCAATTTTTTTAGGAAATTCTTACCGCGTAAGAAATTACGATTTTTCTCTCAAAATTACGAATTTTGAGCTCCAAGATTACTAATTTCTACTTCTAAAGGTTGGCAGCCAGATCTGTGTGTGACTAAAATTTAAAGTTTAAACTTCCTAACCTGAACCTTGATTTAAATATTAATTCTTTCCTTCAGTTTGAAGGTTTGGATTAAGATTAGGATTAGGATTAAGATTTAGGTGAATATGGGTTTATTTTGTAAAAATTTGTTGGGTTTTTATTGCACAACATGTAAGACTTTTATTCCTTGTGATTTATTTGTTTTTGTTTTGCAAAAAAAATTGGGGAAATGTGTCAAAAATGCAGTCTCTAAACTGTTTAAAAATGCTAAAATCCAGGAGCTTCCGGGGGCGCTGCCCCCTGGTCCCCCGCCAGGGGCCCTAAAGCGGGCCCCTGGACCCCCGGCTTGGGGGGGGGGGGCGAGAGCTCCGTTCACTTCGCTCACTTCGCTTCGCTAAGTTCAGGAAATTTCAGTTAACCCCTGTGGCATCTCTGCTTGAGTACTTACTATAATAAGTTAAATTTGTTACTATAGGTTTTCCCGGCCAATTTCATACGTTTGTCATTCATTTTCATTTAATGTGTATTCAAATTCTTGTGTTTGATGCGAAGGACCGACTTTGGTCAATTAATTTTGTGTTCATGCTTTGAAATTCGTTTTTAGGCAAACAAAGTAATGGTTACAAAGTTCAAATTCTGATATAGGCATTTAATTTTTCAGTATTTGTGCATTCAAATTAGTGAGAATATAAGTATACGGAATGAAATGTCGACATGATGAAGACGAATATGAATAGTTATTGCCGAATGTGTATGCTTATTATATGAAGTAGAATGGGCAAATACGAAATTGATCACAGCAATCGTTAATTTTGATGAATGAACACGATTTTGACTGGCAATATTTCGATGCATCAGCGTTTTTTTCCGAAAATGAATGCCTGTAATATGCAATTGATTGACAAAACAATGAAATTGGCCGGGAAAACCTATATTATTGTCATTAGATTATATTAAAGAAGGAAAATAGGCGTTGTGATCATTAATTGTCGCACCGATCGTACGATCGTGAAAATGATACTCACCTGGTAAAACTGTATAACTGTATGCTAATGGACATGAGAGGGCGCTGCACAACACCGTGCCCCGGGTTATGACGGTACCCTGGTGTACGGCTAGGTGCATCATTTGAAGAAACAGTAAAAGATACAGTGAGAGATAATAAATAGGAGCATACAACAAGTAGTTACAGGAGAGAGATAAGAGAACTTGAACATTCTTAGAATAGAAGAGCTTCCAGCCTTTTTTGCCTGAATGAATCTTTCGCAAAATGCTGCCCATGTAGCTAAGAAATAATTGCAAGCATTGTAATTTTGTGAATGTTGCCTCCTCATGAAATTCTTGAAAGTAAAATGCTCACAAGAAAATCATGTTAAATTTTTCATGTCACTTGATAATGCTAATTGTTAGAGAGGGATAGAAGGAGGGGAGTGTGAGAGAGAAAAGGGTGAACAATGAACAAAAATATGGTTAGTAACTCAAAAGAGACAGTGAGAATAAAGAGAGACAGAGACATATCTTCACATGGAAGAAAGACAGAACGAAAGAAGAGAGAGAAAGAAAGGGAGAGGAGAAATGGACAAAGAAAGAATTAAAGAATAAGAATTAAGAATCTATCATTGCTGTCCTTAAACACCAGTAGTGTAGACTACCACACTTCACGCTCTACAAGGAAACTTTTATCCTTTCTTTTATTAAAGGGAACTAGGTAGTCCTTGTCCTAAAACTATGTATAGAAATAAGATAATTCAGTTGTCATTGGGTTAAGAAACTCTGAATCTATGAAGATCAACAACGGTATAAATGACCCATACATTGGAAATCTCCATTACAATCAAACAATTACAACTCCTAACATTTATAGATAGACATCTCGGTCGGGGATATTACATGACAATGTTTCTCTGTATTCCCTTGTTTTCTTATTTGCAAGTTAATCGGTCAGAAAGCATGTCCCTCCATCCAATGCTCTGTCTGTGCAAGGTGGCGGCTTGAGTTTTCATGAGAAAACGCTTTACCGCTGAAACTGAAGTCCTTTGGTAAGGTAGCATTACGCCACTGCCGTTGCAGATGGTCGGAAACTAGACCCATTTGAAGCTGACCTATGTGTAGCCCTGCTTTTATGGAGATGAAAGGATAAACAGGTTGAAAGGATAAGATATAGCACTGAAAAGGATTTGGGGAATGGCAAGGTAGTTTTGCTCTGAAATCACAATATAAAGTTATTTGAGTTCTCTCTTTTTTCTTTTGTAATCATGATCATGATCGGTTCTGTTGAGGGTGTTCTTTATCTCTTTGAAAATGTTATAGTGACAATGAAAATTGGGCAAAAGTCTACTTCCTTCAGGTCTTAAATTTGAGCACCCACATCAAAAACAATGTGTTGTCTTGTATTGTATTTGTTAATTGCCCATAGTTTTAAAAATTACATACCGCATACATGTACATTGTAAGTATCCACATGTGGTAAAAGAAACCTACAAATAGCAAATGCTGATCGAGATTGGCCCCAAAGTCAGTATTCATGACAGTCTTTATTATTTTTTTTTTGTATTGTTACTACATGTATGTGAGTTAGAAGCATGATAATCACAAGTTATTTCCTGCTTATACAACGTTCCCTCCTTTAATAGAAATAGTGTACAGGTACTCTAAATCAACAATTTATCCAATTATCCATTTTCACTTGGAGATGAGACTTGTACAGTCATTATATTAACCCTCTCATTACCAGGCACTTTTTCAAAAAAACTGGATTCTCTCACTTCATCTCACATTTTTTCAAAAGATAACACAAGTAATACCCCTAGAGTTTGCATCCATGCGAAAACTGCAGTTTCCAGCTTTCCTGCTGTACATAACTCAACAAGAGAGGGCGCTCTCTTGCAAAAAGGCAGTAAAATCAGTTATTGTCACCAGTGTTCTATGGTGCCAAAAGGCGACTATGGTAATGAGAAGGTTAATCCAGAATATCATTATTATTATTATATTTATTTCTGTAATTTCGTTTTTTGTAGGCGGGTTCACGTTACCAAAGCAACGCTGAAGTTCTTGAACGGTGATTATGAGGTAGAAGCTGGAAATGGACAGGATAGGAACACATATCTGAGAGATCATAACATTGATACATTCCTCATTGTACCAAAGAACAACAGACCGGTGAGTATCATTTCTTACTGCATGTTCCTGTGACATGGGGTAGAGCCTTGTCCTTTTTAATGATATCACTCTCTTTAATATTTGCTTTGAGACATATGTGATGCATCACATCGAAATCAGACACAATTCGCCGAGCAAATTCAGCACAGTGACAAGGAAGTCAGCAAAATAATAAATATTGTCTTATTTTGGGGAAAATCTTTTTTTGATTTTCTGAATTTTCAATGTCTTGCATGCTCTGTAAAAAATCAAGTAAACAAATTAAGGGAAAGCCTTTAGAAATGGATTGTTTTGTTGCAATCTTTGAGTCTTTTCTGGCGACTTGTGTCTGATTTTGATTTGATGAGTCACATATATGTAAGAGATCACAACATTGTGAGAATCATTTCGTATTGCATGTTTCTGTGATACTAGGGGTTTGAATCTTTATATGATGTCACTCTCATGAATTATTAGAGATGATATGATGATGAAAACAAATTTTGAAGTAATCAAATAAGTCTTGCAGTGGCTGAACTATTCAAAACTACAAATAAAGAATGTCATTCAGTTCAAGTTTATTTTTACTTTCATGGTAATCCCAACAAGATTTCATAAACAAACACATTGAGCAATATCATTTGTGATGCATCGCATCAAAATGAGAGAAAGTCGCAGAGCAAATTCAGCAAAGAGTTAAGGAAAACAGTAAAATAATAATAAATGTCTAATTTTGGGGAAAGAATTTTTTTGATTTCCTAAATCTTCAGTTTTTCATGTGTGCTCTATAAAAGAATTGAGCAAAAAAGATTAAGTGAAAGTAATAAAAAAGGGATTAATATGCCAATATCTTTGACTCTTTTCTGGTGACTTGTCTCTCATTTTGATGTGATGCATCACATTTAGTAATAATGAAACTGCATAAAAACAAAAATTTGAATAAAATCAGATAATACAGAAACTATTATTTTACTGATGTATTATGAATGTCATATACTTCGGTATAAATGTACTTGGAGCTCATAAGTAATCACAAGAAAGATATAGAGATCAGTGCATCTTACTTTGTCTTTTATAGAGCGCTCTCAAATCACCAATCACAACCAATGGAGAACATAGAGGGCGTTCTTCATCGGTGGTTCAACTTCAGAGCTGGGGAGCAGAGAAGCCGTTCTCTTCCATAATGCCTGGCAAGGAATCTAAGGAGATGAGAAGATTAGGCTACTCGGAGAAGACAGGCAAATCAGGCATGAACAAAAACATTGAAAACAGGTAAAAATACCCCTGAAAATCCTAATGAGCCAGTTTTGTACAAAGCCTAAAGCTACATTGCTTAGTCCTATTTTGCTAGTCATAAATTCTCTGTTTGCAAGGCTTATTTAAAGATGAATTAAGATTCTTCTCTTTTTATAGTGGTAATGCAGGAATTGAAAAAAACAGAAAGAAAACAAAACAATCCAATTCTAGGGTGGCTGTCCGCTTTAAAAATGTATGGTATTTTGCGACAAGACACCATGTTACCTGAGAAATAAAGCCTTTATTTCCTTGCACCTATAATGAAGCAAACATGAAGATCTTTGTGGGTAGGGGAGACCGGGGACAATTGTAACACTTTTTTCAAATTTGACTTATCAAATTATTATAACTAAATACTTGCTTAAAACCAAGTAAAACGAAATTTGGATATCTTAGCTCGACATACGAATAGGTGTGGGTTAAGTAAAACTATTTATTTTGATGCCATTATCATTTCAAAACACGAGGTCGAGTGTTACAATTGCCCCTAAACCAGGGGCAATTGTAACACGCTATGGGGGCAATTGTAACACATGAAATTGTAACATTTTGCTTTTCTTTATCAAAGCTATGCACTTGACAGATCCAAGATTTAAATAACATTAACCACATAAGCTAATTATTATAAAACATGACAATGCTTCATAATTCAAGTTACATTTTATTTTCCACTTGTTATGTACATGGCATGGGATTATTGCAGAAGTTTATGTGCTCTGTACGGGCGATGACAACGCGCTGAATTGTCCCGGGGCTAGGTACGGGGCAAAAGTATTTCCTAAACGGCATTGTTACTATTGCCCCTGTGGTGGGCGAACCATATTTGGAGAGATTTGTTTCTATCTTAGCTTAGGTATTCATCGTTGAAACGTTAGCATAATATGGCCTAAGAACATAATTTCTAAATATATAAAAATTTCAGCTGTAGCTCATCCACATATTTGTCCAGAAGAAAAAAAAAGGGTAATGTGAAATATTACTTTCTTACTTAAAAAACGATTTTTCTGCTGTAGAAAGTTCCACGAACCGTTAAATTTGCTAATACTCAAACAGCATGTGGAGCGATGAAATGCGCATGCTCTGTACAAATTTCAAGTTTGTAGGTGTTTCTGCGAGGGATGGGAGCCCCTGTTACAATTGCCCCGTGTTACATTTGTCCCCGGTCTCCCCTAATGATTTTTTTTCTGTATACACAACATTTATCACATTCCTGCACTCTTTATTTCTTCCCTCAAATCTTTAGCAGGTGCAAAGCATTGTCCACCTTAGGGGCACGTGCATACACCCCCCCCCCCCCCCCCCTCTCGATACTTGTCCTACTTTCTCAACTAATTAGCTTGATTTCGCTCTCATTCCTCCCTATGAAACAATGGGGGTAAATAGGTAGGCAACTAGGCTAATCTTGTTATATGTCTCAAGGCATTACCGGTCTTTACCTTCCCTAACCTATAGGCCATCTACCTCATCAGCTATGCACGATCTGATATAGACATTACCTTCAATAAAGCTTTATGGGATTCAGTTTGGAGGTTCATGTCCTTGGAATCTAGGGGGGAAATGAGATGAAAACCATTTTTGGCAAAGATGCGACATTTGTACATTATTATTTTCTTGTTTTACTTTAATTCCTTCAAATATTCCTCTGTTTCGGGTGTTTGTACATTTTTCTTTTTCTGCTTTTAATTTTTGTCTGTAATTTCCTATTTTTTCCGCTATCTTGTTCATCTCAAATCTTCCATCTTATCCTCTCCTCATCTTCCTTCCTCCCCCTCTGCTTCCTTCTTCTCTTTTTTTGTTTTTTCCACCTGAATCTCAAATATTTGTCCCTCTGTATAATCCATCTGATGATGAGGTGGATTTTTAAAACGTAATAA
The DNA here is from genome assembly GCA_940671915.1 of Paracentrotus lividus. NCBI lineage: Eukaryota > Metazoa > Echinodermata > Echinoidea > Camarodonta > Echinidae > Paracentrotus > Paracentrotus lividus. The sequence goes on from CALNVZ010000641.1 coordinate 27,798,886, forward strand.
AAACTTTCCTTCCAAGTTTTGTATTTTTTTTATTAATATTTTGTCTCTCCCGAGAGAAAAATCTGTACATTATGGTACAGTCTGAGGCAGGTTTAGCAAAATGGGTTAGGGTTAGTATAAAATCTATTATTGTTAGCTCTTCCGTGGAGACTTGCATTGCTAATTCTATTGTCAATATATCAAACACCCTGCATTGTCTTACAGCATGCTAATTAAAAGGAATGTGTGACCTTGTTGAGGTTTGCATATTTTTAAACTATGGGACCTTACATACTTCGCAATAAGTAAAAAAGTGCAAGTGACCGGAAATACCAGATTATTTGGTGACCATAGACTGCAGTAAAGGTTTGCAAGTAAAGGTTTGCAATGATGATTGCAACATTAGCTGGAAGAGTAAATAGTTTTTAAGATCGTGAATGAAGTTAAAAAATCACTTTAAATATTTTTTAATAAATTTAATTTGAGTCATGTTTATTATTAATGTGGAAGCAGCGTGGTGTAGTGGTTCTGACACTTTTCTTTCAATCAGAGGGTTTTAGGTTGGAATCCTACTCCCAGCATTAATTTCCTTCGGCAAGAAATTCATCCACAGTGTGTTGCACGTGACCCAGGTGGGGTGAATGGGGACCTGGTAGGAATATTTATTATTCTAAACAGCAGCACTGCTAAAGCCTGGTTAATTATGCTGCATAACTTGAGAACGCTTAAAGACTTCTGATCAGAAAGTGTTAGGCGCTATACAATCTAGGCTAATCATTGTTATTATTATTATCAACCAGATTGGGTCTTGACAAGAACCAAGAAAAGACCGACCCTGAGGAGGAAGTGAATGAGTTCTTAGGTCGAGCTATTGATGCAAGAAGTATTGACAGACTCAGATCTGAACATGTCCGGAGACTCACTCTTACTTTCCTCAAAAAAGACCTGGAAGAAAAGGTAGGTCATGCACTACAATTTTCCTACATTTTCTGTTTAGTTTCGTTTTAGGATATGGATAATATATGATATATATATATATAACACCATTATCTCTTTTGTAAAAATGCTCAGGTACGCAGTTCCGAAATTCTTCAACATTTTGTAAGTGCATGTCAGACCCGGATTTGCTAAAAAATGTGAGTTAGGTGTCAAAATGGTATTTTGTCATATAGTTGTGAGATTTATGTGTAGTAAATACATCATTGATTTCTGATTGATTTCTGATTTGATTTTTCTTTGCAGTATTCCAAGGTTCGTGATCCCATGTTCAGCTCCTACATGGTGTGTGCACTACTCATTCTCATTGCCATATGCCTTGCACAGGTCGTTGCCTTCCCTAAGTAAGTATCTTAAATTAAGCCAATCAGGGGTGTGTTTCACTATTAAAGTCGTTCGTAAGTTACAAATGGCTGTAGGAACGACTGGTGATCATTTCTTCTGCAAAATGAGTAAGCATATATGTACTAAATATAACACCCAAGAAAATGTTCCAGTCGTTCGTAAAGTCGTTCTCAACAAATGACTTGATAAAACACCCCCATTGGTTATGTATGTGTTTGCAAGTGTGTGTCTTCGGCCTGCATCAATTGGCTGTGAACTCCTGCAATATCTTGTAGTTTGATAGGGCTAGTGAAAAAGTATAGGCATCTTGTCTTTGAGTGTCTGCGAAAACCTGCACCTTAATGCTTCTAATGTAGACATACAGGGGTAGGTGCACAGCCGACACATGATTGGTTGTGACCATAGCTATGTATAACCATTTCAAAGTACATTGTTTATGTACTGGGTATCTCTATAAAACAATCTAACAAAAATGTGTAAATTTTCCTAACTTTTAATTGAAACATGCTATATGCAGTACTCTTCAATAATAGAGTAAACCAACATTGACAAAATTGAAGTAGATATTTTCTATCGACAATCAAATGCATTGTTTGAAATTGAAACTCTGTGGTTTTTAAATACTGTTTGTGGAGTCACGCGTCAATAAATATCAAAATGGCAAACACTCATTGTGTATTAATTGTTGTTTTAGGTCATAAATATATTGAAAACCCATTGGAAGCAAAAATTTCAATGAACCTTGTGCATGGACAAATAAATACATGGTTTATCTTAAAGGGGAAGTTCACCCTGGAATTTTATTGGTTTTGAAAAATGCAGAAAATATGGGTGAAGGTTTGAAGAAAATCGACCAAAAAATAACAAAGTTATGAATATTCAAAGGTTTGACTCTGTGACGTCACGTGCGAGCACCTCTCCTATGTGTTATGTAATTGAAATTCCATAAAATGTCATTTTTTCAGAAGAATATTAATTATCTCACCTGTGCAGTAGATATATCATCAAACCTATGTTCATATACATGACTCTATCAAATTGACCCATTCCTTTTTCAGGAATCATGAAAAAAGACAAATTTATGGAATTTTCATACACAACACATGGGAGAGCTGCTCGCACGTGACGTCACAGAATCAAAATTTTAAATTCTCATAACTTCGCTATTTTTTTGTTGTCAATTTTCTTCAAACTTTTACTCATATTTTTCTTTTATTTTTCTGCATTTTTCAAAACAATAAAATTCCAGGGTGAACTTCCCTTTAATATATAAATAATTCATTTTTGAGCAATACATTTGTACAATCAATATTAGAAGATTGTACAGAAAAATACATCGTTGTACATAAATGTTTTCCTATTAATATTTTCATGTGTTTCTCTCTACAGGACATTCATCATGTTGGTGTGTTTGTTGGTATAGTTGTCTTCTCATCTCTCACTCTCTACATAGTCTTAGCTGATAAGTGTGCGGTAAGTAAACCTGTAACCTTAACCCTTTAGCACCTAAACCGCCCGAGACCGCCCCTTAGCTTGCTCACTAAACCGCCCCTGTCTTAAGCATGCTATAGTCAAGATAGTATAAAAAATATGTTATGAAGCATGCCCATACTTGTTGTGGATTACCCATTGGATGTGTGCTGTCAGATTCTGCACCAAATGTAAGTTTTAAAGCAATTCTCATTGATAAAACCTGATTGAAACACAGCATAACCCTTTCCGCTACTGAGTAAACTGACACTTTTCACACAGACTCTAGGTGCTAAACGGTTAATACCTGTCTCTGGGGAAAATTGAGGATAAGAAAGAATTCAGGAGCCAGTGGGATTATTAACTCTTAGCTAATACATCAGTCTTAATGCATATCAGGACAACTACATTACCCCCCCCCCCCGGTACAATTACCCCAGGACAACTACCACACAGATATAGGGTTATGGTCAGGTGTCGATTTAGGGGGTAGATTTTTGGTGGGGTAGTTATAAAGGAGGCACTTGTCCAGGGGGTAGTTGTCTTTGAATAATTTAATGCTTTGAATAACAATCTCATATTGCTGATAAACTAAATAATGTGCTTCAACTCTTTGAAATATTTTGTACTGTGGCATTAGCTCCATCCATGCAATTAAAGTTGGTTGTGTATTCTGCATGCATGAACATGTGCGCATGGCTAGCATTAGTTCCAGGAATGTAGTCGAGTGATTGATCTATTTGAAAATGCCTTCTATGTGCATTGTCCCCTCTCTAATCAATCTATATTTGATGCCATTTACAGTAAATTGAGACCAAATTGCCAGTAAGATGGCAATATCCTTGGCGAAACGAGCCCAATTGATGCTTGTGTGCTCTATGTAGTTTTGTGTTCAGTCAGGTCTTTTGATGTTGATGAGATGAGACTACAGACCATCCCATGTATTTGCGTGTAATTTATCAGAAATTGATTTAAAGGCGACCTACATCTCAACATAAAGTCATACATTTGAAAAGCCCTGTCTGATTGCCAAAGCAGTTGCTCATGCTATCCACACAGCAGCATTGAGTACTAGTTTTCAATATATAAACAAGATGACTATGCAGTTTTCTTTATCAGTATTGATAGGTTATGATGTTATGTAACAGATTTTGCGTAAAGTAAAGCAATTTAAGCTCTTTATTTTTCTTTCATTCTTAAAAAGCATTGTGGTGAGCACATTACTAAATCAACAAAATGGGAGATATCCTACTGCAATTGTGAACAGTTTCCTTTTTTCTTTTCTTTTGTAATTCCATTGATTATACACAAATAAAAAATGAATCAAGACACTTGTTTGGTGAATTGTTAGGAGATACATGTATGCTATTTATATATCTACTTTTTTTCTCTCTTGTAGTTAAAACAGAGAAACAGATATTACAATTGTACAATATTTTCTTCAAGTTTCAATTCTCTGCAATTTATTTTGAATAATAATCTCACATTGAAATACACAATTCCACCAGGAAAACAATTAGCCAAGCTCCTGGGAATCTTTAAAACGAAGAGCTCATTAATTATCGAGAGAAGCTGGATAGAATTGACTATACAGTCTGTCTCCAAAAAAAAATGGTACAGTCAGGGGGAAAAATAATGTAGGTGTGAAATCTTTCCATATAATGTGTGTTTGTGGTACCAAATTAAAGCCAAAAGATTTTTCTTGCTGATGCCCTTTGACCTGTATAATTTGCTTTCGTAAAACAAAAGTTATGCTAAGTTTTGTGCGACGTAGAACAAATCAAAATTACGCACTTCTATTGTTCTGGAGCGCTGATTTCAAGGTCATTATTCGAAATCATACACAAAGGCATGGGACAGCGTGCACGAAATGGATTTTTCTTGATTGTAGAAAATTAGTCATATCTCAAAAAATACTGCACCAAATGTGAAGGAAAAAATTGCAGAAGAAAGTCTGATATCCCTGCTTTAGGGAAATACCAAACAATACCAGGTTGTGATTTATCTTCATACTTTAAAAAATGTTTTCCACTTGTACCATTTTATTTGACACAGACTGTAGAGTTCTTATAATTGTGTAGTATTTGATTTTACATTCAAACCTGCAAAGTATAAACAAGTTTACACAAACCTGCTAGAAATCAAATTGTAATGAAAACCAATGCTTCCATTTGAACATATGTACATATGATGTGGAATAAATTTCCTATATATAACTTAATTTTATTGTATAACTGTGAGGGAAAGTATTAAAGACCATAGTTTATTAAAAAGAATTCATGATTATATTTTTATTCAGTTTTGTTTTAATAATTTTTGAAACTTATACAATCAAGCATTAAATCTATGTCTTTTGTACCAAAGCAGAATGGCTGAGACTTTACAAAATATACTAAATCATAAAAAATGCCCAACAATTGTCCACATACGGACAAAGTAACTCTGTTTCCATTTCTGCTCAATATTGAATGTGACTAGGAAGAGAACACATTATGAATCCCAGCAATATTGTTGCCTCATGCTATATTTTTTTTCTTCTTTTTGTAAAACTAAATGCCTTTTGATCTTCTTTGTTTTGACGTATTGTAGGCCAATCCAAGCGGTTGCCAGACGATATCAAAACACATTCTAGAGAGCAGAATGCTAAGTTCTGTCCTTGCTGTATGGACCCTATTTCTCATGTTTGCGGCTTCCTTTACTATCATGGTAAGATTTATATTTACTATCATGGTAAGATTTCTATTAACTACCATGGTAAGATTTATATTTATATTTACTGCCATGATAAGACTTATATTTATATTTACTGCCATGATAAGACTTATATTTCTATTTACTATCATTGTATGATTTCTATTTACTACCATGGTAAGATTTATGTTTATATTTACTATCATGGTAAGATTTGTATTTACCACAATGGTAAGATTTATACTTACCGACATGGTAAGATTTCTATTTACTACCATGGTAAGATTTAAATTTACTGTCATAGTAAGATTTCCATTTACTGCCATGGTAAGATGTATATTTGCTGCCATGGTCAGATTTCTGTTTACTCCAATTTTTTTAACCAAATTCATTTCACAATTTCCCTTTCATTTCCAGAAACTTTTTCAGAACAAAATAAATAGTTTTTTGTCAATTCATTTGAGATTTTTACAAAGAGAACTCTTACAATACCCTGGATAGTGTTGGTATTCATTTGAAAAGTACTATCTCAACATGTAAATTTCCAACTATAACAAACTCAACAAGAGAGGGAGCTGTATTGTAAACAGCAGAGTGGGTAGATAGAGAGAGTGACGACACGCATACCCAAAACTAGGTGTGCTCAGTCAAAGGTCAAACATGGGGAGCTGAAAGGAACTATTTTTGTGATCATTGTGCAATTATGTTAAGACGCCTCCTGACCGTTCATCCTGGCCGCGTATGATTAAAACGCATCCGCTAGTTGCAAAAAACAATTTCCATTGGCACTGAATCTGCTGTTGAGGGCATCAACTGATTGCAAAATAGTTACATTTCGAGCCCCATGAAAACACTGACCAATCAGAGATGACTTCCGTTGTCGCCACTCTCTCTATCTACCCACTCTGGTAAACAGTGTTCTAAAAATGTGACCATTGTAAGAAGAGGTTATCACGCTGACTTTATCCAATTTTGTTACAGTTTGCATACGACACAACGTCCATCGATGAGTGTGTTGCCAACAAGCTTGGTCTGTCCAGCGCTGATGATGTCAATATCACTGATGTCATCGATTCCAATATCACCTTGGGTGAAGAGAGTAACCCTGATTGTTGGTCTAATGGTCCTACCTGTCACTTTCCTATGGTGAGTGAATGTAGAATGCTTCTCAATACTAGGAATAGTCTCATTAGAATATAATGATTGAAGTCGCACTCATCAGAGTCAAATGCGAGAATGAACATGTAATTGCTAGAGGGTATTCATTTGTCTCGCAATCTACTATGGTCGACAAGGATATTTGTGATCACTCCCGCAAAAAGTGCTCACTAGCTTTCTAGTAAATTTGTGATCACTCTCGTAAAAAGTGTTCACTAGCTTAGAAGTTCACAAGATTTCAAGTTCCACTGCAACTTTCTTCAAGTAATGAAAATTATCTCAAAATGTAATCAGTTCATACAAATCCTGAGGGTCCATGCACCAAACCTGATTCGTATAAGAAGATTATTTTCATTCTGCAATAATGAACGTATTTAGTCTGTCACCAGTCATCAAGAACGTTGCATTAATTTTGTACAAATTTATTTTTTATAAGCAAACATTGTTGCTTTCAATTACTACTTCTTCATTAGGCCCCTTCTCCATCCTTTCTTCCAAACGTCGTTTTATCGGCTTTTGAATAGAATCCCAAAATTTTAATACCGCTTAAATGCTGTAAGCCGTATTTTTCCTGGGGTGGAACAGGATCCTGTGGGAAACTGATGCCTTGTGAATGGAGAAAGCACCTTAGTTCTCAGTAGGCTGTCTGGTATCTCGCCAAGTATTTGTGACTTTATACCCAGTGAAAAGTAAACACCATCACAATATTAATCTTTCAAAATTGAATTTCCACATTTGAAAAAAGTTTAGGACACAAAATCCAAACTTGAAAACATAATTTTGTGCAGGCAATAAAGTAAAGTTAGACTAATTTATGTTAGGGTTGACCAATGATATTGCTTGGTTATATTTCATAAAAAAACAAATAATTATTAATTTGTCTCCAATGGTACATGTAGAAACACATGCAACTGCTGTGTGATAAATTGGAGCAGTACAGCTATGAGAAAATAGGCTGATCAGCCTATGATTTTTCCAAAGCTGTATTGCTCCATTTATCACACAGCAGTTGCATGTGTTTCTTCCGTTGGAGACAAATGAATAAAAAACTTGTCTTTATAACATCACAACGGTGTAAATTCCTTTACATTTTATATTTCATGTTTGTTTGATTTTCATTGCAGTACTTCACGTTTAGCATCCTACTCGTCATGTTGAGCTGTGCAGTATTCCAGCAGCTCGGCAGTCTTACCAAACTTATATTTCTTCTTCTCATCGGTGCAATCTACCTAGCTCTCGTAGAAACTATCCAAGTCAATCTACTCACAAACTATGATACACTACAGCAAGCATACGTACAGTAAGTATAAATTTGTAGACTTTCAGTGAGATTGAAATCAGGAGTAAATTTTGATGTGTTTGGTAAATTAAAGAATGGAGTTGGTTTATCAATTATTTTATGCATCATATGAACGTTCTTTCGACTGTAATTCACTCTCCAAATCCACTCTGCAGAAAGCTCAAAACGTATTGTCTTTCTACTTTGAAAGTCTATACATTAGACACCAGGATTTCGTGATTTTGGGGATTACAAGGGAACCAGAGGTAGATGAGCGCAGGGTTCTAGCTGGAGTATAATGCTGTATTAAAGATATGTTGTATTGTGGAGCAGATCTATGAATCTTTTCACTGTGTCATGTATTTCATATCTATATATTCCTGCATCAGTTTACGTCCCTTCATCTTCTCCCTCTTTCTGTTCTGCTCCATTATCTCCCTTCACATCTCAGCCTCAAATTATTATTTTCTTGCTCCCTCTCTTTATGTACATATATTGCTTTCTGTCTTTCTCTTTTTTTTTCGTCCATTGTCTCCCTGCACATATTTGCCTCTAATTTTTCTACTCTCTCTATCTCTCTCTCTCTCTCTCTTTCTCTCTCTCTTACACACTCTCTCTCTCTCTTTCTCTCTCTCTCTCTCTCTCTTTCTCTTGTCTTCATTTTCTCCCTTTATGTCTCATATCTTTCTTATCTCTCTTTCTCTCCCCCTCCTTCTTCCTCCTTTTTTATTCGCTCTGTCCCTCTGACCTAAACATCTTTCTGTTATTTTTTTCCTACTCCCTTCAACTGCAAGCTCCTTAATTGTCTCTATTTGTTCAATCAGAATGTTGGAGCCTGATTATATCTCCCTGATTATTGTCACGCCAGTCATCTTGGTTGTCTACATAGTTGCTCTATGGATTCATGGAAGGCAGGTAGAATCGACAGCGAGGCTAGACTTCTTATGGAAACTTCAGGTACATTGAAATTTTTTGCATGCCAAATTCATTGTCTCTCATTTAATTCTTGAACTGATACAAAAATTATTGATTGCCATTAATTTTGGAAATTGCTCTTCAGACTCAATACTATCAGTACTGTTGCTCCTCAAATCCTCTGATGAAACTAAATGATATCCGGAGCAGAAGATGGGGAGAGCAGTTTAATAAGGCCGATATAGCCTTTTGCACCTGCTTTCAAAATGTAAATCCATTTCAAAGACTATTGTGTGCTGAATTTCTGTAGCAGTGAAAAGATTCATCTTGAATGATGACTTGTATTTAATAAGCAAGTCCAATGTTACATCTGAGCAAAAAGAATTCAGTTAAAATTACAAAAGGGAATCTAAAGTAAAACGGAACTGAAATAAAGTTAGTTCATTAGATCCGCTACAATCCCCTTGAAGAGTGGGACCTTGATGAATTAATGTTGATGTTCTTGATGCCTTCCTGTTTCCTAGGCAACGGAAGAGAAAGATGAGATGGCTAATCTCCAAGCCTACAACAAGCGTCTTCTGAACAACATCCTGCCGTCCTTCGTGGCTGAGCACTTCCTCAAGAACTCAGCCAGGGACATGGATCTGTACCATCGAGACAATGACTTTGTAGCCGTCATGTTCGCTTCCATCTCTAACTTTTCAGAATTCTACGTGGAGCTAGATGCTAACAATGAAGGAGTGGAGTGCTTGAGGCTTCTCAATGAAATCATTCATGACTTTGATGAGGTAATGAAGCAAATAACTTCATTCATACATTCCTTTCAAAAGTCATTGGCCCATATTGTGATAGCCTGGTTTAGCTTAACCCAAGGTTAAGGGTAGTTTAATTCTAGTCTAACTCCTCAATTTAACCCTGGGTTAAATTTTCATATTCTGATAGCAAAGTTTAGCTTAACCCAGGGTTAAGTATGGTAATAAATCCTCCAAAATTTAAACTAGCCCAAGGGGTAGTTTAAGTCTGGTTTATTTCCTGGCATCATTGTTACTACAGCAATTTGCACCTTAAATACAACACAATTAAAGTTAACTTTTGTGATAAGGGGGCGGAGGAGGATTATAAAAACAATATAAAAACGGAAAATAATCCAGATTGATTACTCTCTCATGTTAAAAATATGTCCAATCCTTAATACTAAATGTATGTATTACCTGACAAAAATAAAATTAAAAATCAATCAATCAACCAAACCCTGCCTTCGCCCTAGACAAGTGCGGTGCGCATGATTGGCCAGGCGCGTATTGCATTGTTGCACTGCTGCGCGACCCTGACCTGGGAGCTCAGCTGGAGATGAGCTCTACTGAGCATGCGTAATGTGTTTAACACAGGTTTAAATGTAAAAATTGGGTTTTGTTAAACTAGGCTATCAGAATATCAATAAGACTTAAACTTGTAGGTGTAGGTTAAGTGTGGTTAAGTAACCCAAGGTTAACTTTAGCCCAGGGTTAACTTTTACTGCTATCAGAATATGGGCCAATATGTTTTTTTAAAAACATAGTAAGCAGGGGGTGCAGAGTGTTTTTTTTTTTAATGGGAAAGTCGTGAGGAGCAGAATTGGTTGGCTAGCGTATCAGGACATCTCCCCCGGAGGACAACTCCCCGGGGACAAATTCCCGGAGGACAGCTCCCCGAGGACATAGGGTTAGGGTTAGGGGTTAGGGTTGTCCTCGGGGGAGTTGTCCTCCGGGAGCTGTCCTCCGGGAATTGTCCCCGGGGAGTTGTCCTCCGGGGAGATTTCCTAGAGACCGTTGGCTAGACATGGAAAAAAGGGGGGGGGAGACCTGGAGGAATTAAGTTCTATGGAAAAAAGAGTGTTGGAAGGACTGAATCACAGCCATTCTTTACTTACTTTGATTGTTTTGATGTTATGGTTCACATGTCTTCCTCAGAAGGATGATAGACCCATCTTGTCTGTCTATTCTTTCTGAGCTTCATCATACTCAAGGCATGATTCAGTGTTGGTTTTATGATCAAGGACTTGTATACCCTTGTTATTTATCTCTAGGTTTTAAAAAAATATCTGAACCATAGAAAACAAAACATTCCAAGATAATTGAGGTTTTAACTTATTTATGGTAAGAATAAATGGATCATTTTGGTTCATATTTTAATGTTTAAAAAGTATCAATGTTTCCCTCTTCTTTGATCATCTATGTCTTTTGTCTGTGCAAACACATGCAGAAGTATTTAAGCTTGGTTGAAAGTGTTAAAGAAGAATTCAAATCATAACGAGTGAACTGCAGGAGTGTAATGTTTGATATCGGTAATGATAATGCATGAACTTAAATTACCAGTATCACACTTCAATATTTATCATCTCAACAGATCATTGGACGTGATGACTTCACCCAGATAGAGAAGATCAAGACCATTGGTTACACCTACATGGCAGCCTCAGGTTTAACGGAAGAAACCTTTGACAAGGATGGTAACAGCCATGTCAGTGCCCTAGCTGACTTTGCGTTCTCACTCATGAAACAACTCAAATGCGTCAATGAACACTCCTTCAACAACTTCAAGATGAGGATAGGTAAATTGCTGATGCAACATATGCTTTGGCAACAATTGAAGATGCTAGTACTAGATGTTCGTATGTTACATTTTGGACCTCTGTTATATTTGTGTCTGATTTCGATGTGATGCATCACATCGAAATCAGACACAAGTCGCTGAGGAAATTTAGCGCAGTGTCAAGGAAATTAGCAAAATATCAAAAATTGTCTTATTTGAGGGAAAATATTTTTTGAATTTCTCAATTTTCAGTGTATCTTTTAAGCTCTGTAAAAAGAAATGAGTAGAAATGATTAGGGAAAGGCCCCTAGAAATGGATTGTATTGCAATATTTGACTATTTTCTAGTGACTTGTGTCTGATTTTGATATGATGAGTCACATATGCTTTGACTACAATTGTTCCTGGCTGTATTTTTGGTTGGGATTATAAATAGGGTTTTATTTTAGTTTTCAAGGGTTAAGATTTAGGGTCGGGTGTAGTTTTAAATCTAGGGTTAAAATCAGTCATATTAGTGTATGGAATTTATAGCGGATCAAATGTCATAGAATGTGTAAAATGGTTTCCTCCACTCATCTCTTTACACTTGTTATAGAAATCAGATCTCTTTATTCTTGCTATGTATTTATTGCATTTTCAAGAAGGGTTGCAATATGTTTTTCAAAATATTCTACAGATTCTTTGTTTCATGAGCTGAAATGGAGCCAGTAAATAATGTAAAAAACCTGTTCAGGTAAAGATTTTTGATATACTATAACCTATGACTCATGGGAAAGCTTAAGACCTATGATATTTAATTTATCATCTTAAATTTTGGCAACTTATTGGTGATTTTGAGCCAATGTCCCATGATTATTCAAACAGTAGTTTTTACGATTAACTCACCATTTCCCTTGTGTTTGTGTTTCCAGGTCTGAATGTTGGCCCAGTAGTATCTGGTGTGATTGGTGCCCGCAAGCCTCAGTATGACATTTGGGGTAACACAGTCAACGTAGCTAGTCGGATGGACAGCACAGGCATTCCAGAGAAGATTCAGGTGACACAAGACATGAGAAACATCCTCCTACCAATGGGATACCGGCTCACAGAGAGAGGTATCGTAAAGGTCAAAGGTAAAGGGGAGATGTTGACCTACTTTCTGATTGGCCAACCAGGGGACTCGTAGTATAGAGACACATTCTTCTACCAATAGGATACCGCCTCACAGAGAGAGGCATCGTAGAGGTTAAAGGTAAAGGGGAGATGCTGACCTACTTTCTGATTGGCCAATCAGGGTACTCGGAGTAAAGAGAAACATTCTTCTACCAATAGGATACCGGCTCACAGAGAGAGGCGTCCGAAATGTCAAGGTTAAAGGAGAGATGTTGACTTACTTTCTGATTGGCCAAACAGGGGACTCCTAGAAGAAACATCCAGTCATGGGACTCGTAGTATATAGAAAAATTCTCTAATCAATGGAATACCAACTCACAGCCGATCATGCGACGGTTATTAGCCATCGAGTATGAAATATATATGATTTCTTCAAAGCTTTTATGTGTCCGAAGAGGCAATTTGATGTACTTATTAATTTGCAAAACATTGGACACCTAGTGGGGAAAAGAGAGCCCTTTAAATAATCTTCTACAGACTTTTGAAGGGCACAATTGTGGTGCTGCTCTGCTGTCTTTTCAACCAGCTATGAAAATTGGTGTTAATTCCTTCTTTCTTTTTTTTTCTTTCTTTTTTTTTTGACACTGAGAAAACTGAAGTTATATAGAACAAACAGTCCCAATATTAACATATATTTTTATTATGTTTTTGAGGAAATCATGGGTATAGGGTACTACTCAGATTAAATAATATTTTTATTTGTTACAAATATTGTTATTTGGAAAATTTGTGTGCTCACAAGACCTTGAAATTTGGGGCCTATGATGTGCAAGTTTTGACTTTGTGCTTATTACAAATGGCAGGGTTACAGTGCTATATGCATTTGATTATGTGCAAAATATTCATTATGAAAACTTGCCTATTCTTAGAAATCCATTCAATTTTTTCTTTAAGATGTACCTTTATATTGGGCATTGTGTTCATTGTGAATAAAATTCTCCACAGTACTACATGTACATGATTATTTTCTTATGATCGGGAGGCATTTCATCAAAGGACTTGTCGGACGTTTTATCCGACAAATTTGCTCTCAGCCAATCAGGTTCAAGCATTTCAGTAGCTTATAACAGTTTGTCAGATAAAACGTCTGACAAGTCCTTTCATGAAACGCCCCCCCCCCCCCCCCCCCCCTGATGACTCCTAATGCAGTCGCAACTAGCGGTACGTGCATTTCGAACCTCTCTACAGGGAATTTCATTGAGGAATTATATGTTGCGCATTCATTTTTTATTTTTTAAGATTTTTGCAATACCTTTCCTACGGCCATTTCACAACTGTAGGAATCTGTGTTTAAACCGCTTGCGAGCTGGATTCGGCCGTTGCAAGGCACTAATTGCCAAATCGGGCATCAACACCGAAGAACGTCCAGAATGCGAAGAGGAGACCACACGAGTCGCCTCCTACAATGCCCTCTCCTGCCGAACCCCTCTCCCCAAGCTGATCTGACTACTCTTTTGCCTAATGGGTTCACCTGCATTCAGTATTTAGTGGGCAGAGTCTGAATCAAATTCTAATTCATCTAACAATCATAATCACAAATAAACAAAATTGAGAGAAAGGACTTGAGAAGAAGAAGAATTGTAGGAATCGTAGGAATCTGGCCAAAAACTGGCCTTAGCCTAAGTCGTGACCACCACATGACTTTTAAAAAAAAAAACTTAGCACTCCCTCATTTTGCAGTGGGTGTATAATAATAACCTAATCAATTTAATTATAGAGATCACTTACTCTTTTCCTGATTCTGATTTGTAATTAATGCCTTGATATTTAATACCAATGTGATATATTTATTATACTTTTTCCAGTAAATACTTTCTACATATTCTAAAGATAACATTAGTTATTAGGTTTTTGTTTGTTTGTTTTTTTTTCATTTGGAAAATGAAGGAAAAAAAACCCAGCTTTTTACAGACATTTTCAAAACAGTAATTTTTCCAATTCTAAATCATGTGCAAAAAATGAAAAATGAAATAATTGTTAGTAGATGTCTTCAACCATAGCATGGGCTTCGAAAAGGTAGTGTACAATATCTATTTTTGTAGAAGAGATTTCATTATGCAAAAAGTGTGCTTAGCCATTTCACGCGAATGTATATAAATATTTATCAAGAATTAGGAATGGAAATCTATGGTGCGGACAAGGTGAATAAAATAAGCAGATTTATAGAGATATAATTTTTATGGTTTTTCATTCATAATCAAAACTCCCGACTGCTGAAAGAGGTATACAAAATTACAACTGTGAAATTTCAGAAGAAGAGAATGCTATAAAATTTCAATTCGCTTCACCTACTCTTTTCAATACAATATATTTTGTTGGAGTTCATTTCTTTTCTTTCTTTTTTTTTAGCACAGGAGTCACTGGAAATGCAGCCATTTGCTTTTGTAGGGAGTTTATCGTTTGTACATTCTTATACTAAAACCATGCATACTCTAAATGCTGTGCCCATGTTTCTCCGTTTGTGTTGATTCTTATTGCATCAACTGCATATAGACAATATGCAAAATAGAGTAACACACACACACACACACACACATTCCAATTTCTCCTATAACTGTTAAACTTGTTGAGAAAGTAAACCTAAAATAGCATTCTCTTCATCAAAAACTCCACAGTTGTGTAACGTGTAAAAGGATTTACTAGGTGTTAAAATGCATTTTACAATTTGGATTGAAATTATATTACTGTAAACTTCAAGAATATTGTCTTCTTTTTTTTTTAAGAAAAGCTTTATGACATTTGATAGAATACAATTTGGCCAAAAAAGGGTTTGAATATTTGACTAGTTTCTCACTCTTTCACTAATCAGAACAATAAAAGGTGATTGTATTAGTCAGTGGCGGTTCCAGGATATCAGGATAGGGGGCGCCAGGCCCGATAGAGGGGGGGGGGGGATCAGCCACCGTTAGTTAATTCAGAACATATCAATGCCATTGTGTATTACAGCTTTCATTTTGGAAAAACATTTGCTAATCATCTACTGGTATGTATTTCGATCAATATTGTCAATTGCACTTTTTTTAATCTTCGTCCATATTTATATATTTTTTTTTTTTTATTTTTATGCATGACCAATCTATTTTGGAAGCTGATAATTATTCGTAGATGTTATATTTTATACATGTACTTGCTTTTGTTTCCACAGCAAAATAGATGCAATGATGCATTTTAATCAAATTTCAAACACAGGAACAATCTTTAAAATAGCTTTAATCTATATATAATTGACATGTAAATATGAGCGACTATTATATGTACATGTGTACAATATAATTATGTGAACATACAATGTTGATAATATGTAAATAAGAAATTTGCAACAGTTGCTTATTAATTCCAATATAAAAGTGTAAATAATTATTGAGTCATTGTTTCTTTAAAAACAAAATCATGTAAAAAGCATTGTACAATTTGATTACTTATATTTATTGCTATAAAGTACTGACAGAATATTATTATGGTATTTTGTACAGAAAGATATGACATGTATATATTTTTGATTTTTTTTTTTTTAATGTGCATGTTTATAGTAATTTTATGTCATTTTGATCAGGGAGATCAGCATTCCCTAGTTTTGTCATCGTTCTGTAATTTTCAGTGTTTTTGTTAAATCAAGTTTTGTTAATTGGACTCTTCTTATATTGAAAATAACACAGGATGAATGTGTTCCTTTCATAATTATCATCACTGATTTTAGAATTACTCCACGTTAATCGGGTATTATATAAAGGACAGTTGTATATGTAAGATAATTACAGGTACGTGTATCTACTTCATCAATTTTATGATCGTACTTGCCAACATTTGAATTTTCTTATATTTATTTCTTACAAGATCAGGAAAGTTTGATTATTGGTTTACTAAATATTAAAGTAGTTTTTAATTCAATAGAGAAAGACAAGTTATAATAATAATAATATTAAAAATTTGTAATGCACCACCTTTCTAGTAAACTATTCAGATGCGCAGTTATGAAAAGTTGTGAGAATAAAAATACAATTGTCTCCTTTATTGTTTTTGAACAAATCAACCATTAAAAAAATGCAGTGTATCATTTTATTGCTCTTTTTGTAATGCATCTGCCACTGGGGGCGGTGCTGGAGGCATTGTATCTTCGGGTCGTTCATCCATATGTCTGTACGTCCATCCCGCTTTCCAGTTATCGTAATATCTCAAGAACCACTAGAGATATCAACTTCAAACTTTATGATAGTAGCCGAGACGTACTATCATCATAGGAAGACAATCTGATAAGGTTTTAGATTAGATAAGTCAGAGGTGGAATTCGAGATCATGGCCTCGTTCAGGCAATATCTCAAGAATCATTCAACTTCATGAGATCACTTCTGGCAAACAATTTATTTTTTTGTGTATTTGATGAGATCAAAGGAGTTCATTTCTAAAAAAAATACTGGTTTTAAATGGCGGAAGCATGATAGGAGACAAAATTGCATTTTTTTTTTTTCTTTCCTCCTTTTGATATTTGCCTCTTTTTCTTTAAAATGTATGGATTTTTTTTTATTTCATCATATTACATGTATAATGCGCCAGGCTGGTAAATGAGGCATTATTTAAATTTTAGATGTCTTAAAGTATTTTTTTATCATTTAACCCATTGGGGACTGAGCCCGAATATATTCGGGCTGAGGTCTATGGGAAATGTGTGTTATAGCCAAATCAGCTCGTCTCCAACAGGTTAATCAATCATGGGTAGAAAGAAATAGAAGCCAAATGCGTACTTAAATCATCTCCTTAGATCATCTCATAACAATCTATTTTCACATGCCAGATACCATAGAGTTGTAGTGCAATAGAAAATATATGTGTGTGCCATGTTTGTTGTAAAAAATACAAAAGGATTTTGTCTTTATACTAGTTTCTGTATATATGTAACAAATACTGAGTATATACTGAGGATCATGTGTGCTATGTCATTACACCAATCTCTAATGCCATTTGAGAGAGATGTAATAAAGTTAGCAATCATATAAAATTACTTTTGTTACATTTCTTTATTCCAGACATTTAAATTTCATACATTTTACAAACAATTGAGTGTGAGTTTGAGTTTGAGTTTGATTTTATTCACGGAATTATTTTTAAAAAAACCTGCTATCAGCCTAAAAGGCTGCTTTTCAGCAAAGGACGTGCATTTAAATACAAATATACAAACATTTTGAGAAACAATATAAATACAAGTAAATGCTAGGTAACAAAATCCAATGACTTAGCAAGCTAATATAGGGCTAAGCGATTTTACGATGTATGTTGTACGGTGTAACAATAAATTGTGAACAATAGATCGCCCAATAATCCCGTTATCAGCCCGTCACGCCAGAGGATGTCGTAACAAACACAACAATTAATAAAACAACAAAAATAAAATAAACATACAAACATTTAAAGACTTAAAGACTTAACAATTAATAACAATTAATAAAACAACAAAAATAAGATAAACATACAAACATTTAAAGACTTAACGACTTGACAACTACATATTATTACCAAAAAAAATGAGCATTTTAGTTTCAAGGAAATCAAGACAAACTAAGTATTGTTGGTGTTGGGATCTTGGCACAGTTATTTATTTATTCCTTGAAATGCAGCACGCATAAAATCTCATTGTTGAAAACTTAGATAATATACTGATAAAGTAAGGGATAAGCACTATATCAGCACATATTATTATTACAGTTTTCATTTGTTTAAGAAACTTATAGGTAGAATTCAGGTTTCAAAATTATACGCAAGAGAAGCTCATGCATAAGCAATAAGTTCCTATGTTTAACTGAATTTGGTTGAACACTGGAGTTTCTCTTTGGCCGTTTCTATATTCAGGTCTTCAGTTCTTTGAAATGGTTAAGGTATGAATGCAAAAACAAAATGCTCATTCCAGACCTGCCAACAAGCTGGGGCATTATGCAGCACTCATACAGATTATGATTCATGGTTTATAAAATGCCTTATGGACCTAATTAAAGGCTTGCCTGGCATAGTAGCAGGTGTTTTGATTGCTTTATTCTAAAATTTCCTGGAGCATGATTCAGCACTTATCTGGATGAATGGATATGTTGTTTCTAACTACCCTTGTGGTTCTCCTTAAAAAGCTCAGAAATCTGATTCAAACAGTTTTGGCATTACCAGGGGGGCATTTCATCAAAGAACTTGTCGGACATTTTATCTGACAAATTTGCTCTCAGCCAATCAGATGCAAGCATTTCAGTAGCTTATAACAGTTTGTCGGATGAAACGTCCGACAAGTCCTTTCATGAAACGCTCCCCAGATTGACTTTGATATTAGTAATTTGGTTATGACCCAATGCCTGTTTTGTCTGTTCAACAAGTTAGAAATGATTTTATAGGTTTTCCCGGCCAATTTCATTGTTTTGTCAATCAATTGCATATTAGAGGCATTCATTTTCGGGGAAAAAAAAAACGCTGATGTATCGAAATGTTGCGAGTCAAAATCGTATTCAATCATAAAGATTAACGATTGTTGTGATCGATTTCGTATTTGCGCATTCTACTTCACATAATAAGCATATACATTCGGCAATAACTATTCAAATTCGTCTTCATCCTGTCGACATTTCATTCCGTATACTCAAATCCGCACTAATTTGAATGCACAAATAATGAAATTAAATGCCTATATCCGAATTTGAACTTTGCAATCATTACTTTGTGTGCCTAAAAACGAATTTGAGAGCATGAACATGAAATTGTTTGACTTAAGGTAGTCTGTCGCATCAAACACACGAGTTTGAATACACATTAAATGAAAACGGATGATAAATGTATGAAATAGGCCGGGAAAACCTATATTATTTTACTCCAAAGGACGTAATCAAGACCTTCATAATCAGAGCAAATGGAACGAACGGTCGATGTAAAAAAAAAGGGGGGGGGGGCATTTATGCGATAAATAGAGAAAAGACCAATAAAATACTAATATTTTTACTACAAGATTGAGACTGCCACGGGTATAGCCCTGAATTTAGTATTTAAAAAAAAAAAAATAAATAAATAAATAAAATAAAAATATGAAAGAGAGAGAGAAATTCAAGATGGAGTAGTTCTGTTAAATTACACTTTTTGCTAACACAGCTTATGATTATTTTAATAAGATTTTATTTTTCAATTAATAAATGTTAAACTGGATGAAAGCGCACGCTATGTCATAACATATCCGTGAGGCAGTTTAAGATAATTGAAAAAACATAAACATAATTATGACGAGAAAGATGTTTTTGAACTACAACATGGAAAATGAAATTCCATAGCTATAAGAAGTAGAAACGAGAGTTACATAATACAGATACATGCGATATCAAATTCAATTCACCTTTATTGTCAGTAATTTTAGTTAAATGTATTGTACATTATACACATGATTGATTTTAAGTTTTAAGCGTTCTCATTATGTTATTACGATCTTATCCTTACTTTCCATATTTAAGTCGTTTTATTTGTACATTAGCAGAATTAATAGGATAAACCAATGTACACATTTATCTGATTTTGAGTTGATTTTATTTATTTACCAACAACATGAAAAAAGTACAATACATTTCATATAGCAATACTAACATTGGCTTGTAAAATGAGTCAGATGATGGTACAAGTGCTAGTCGAGCCTGACCACTTACAACAATATGGTACAGTACAGGCCAAAAGTTTGGGACCACCCTCAGATTTAAAATAAAATCATTCAATACACTGCATTCTTTTTTTTTTTAATTCTTATTTGCAAGATTTTCTTGAATCTTGTGCCCACTGGGGCGTGAAAGATCGGGATTTTTGTGAAAATACAATTAGAGGTACTCCCCAAAACAATCGTTCTGTTTCAGTACATTTGAATGAATGCAGAATGCAGTGTACTGTATGATTTTCTTTTAAATCTGAGGGTAGCCCCAAACTTTTGGTCTGTAAGGGAGACTCTGGTTAGTTGAGCCACTTTTTTACTCAATGTACATGATGTATCCTGTCCTTGGGGGTGTTTTTTTTTTTGGCTGTTGGGGTTGGGATCAGAGGCGTAAATCCGTGTCGACGGGTGGGGATGAGCGAATAATTTGCCCACTTCGCAATCTTGTTTGACATAACAAGTACTAATGTACAGTCACAAGGTACTTTAGTCACCTTTTTATATCACCCATATATCAAAGGCGGCGGAACGGATTTGAAAGTTGCAGGTCACGGTGGAAAAGGGGCGCCTTTTTCTGAAAAGGGGGCACTTGAGATCAGAGGCATTATAGGCCTAAAGACTTTATTCGGAGAGGGAAGGGGTGCAAAGAAATTTGTCTTTAAATGTATGTTTTAAATAATCTTAATGGCTTGGCATTTTACTGTTCTTTATTTAGTAGGGGAAAGTGAGATAAGATGAGCCAGTTTTTACATTTTGGCTCCTAACCACCAATAGATAGATATTAGAGTTATAACTTCCATTCAGTAATGAAGTACAACCACTGTTCTACCTTTTCCCAAATACAGCGTCTTTAAAGCATTCATTCATATTGTGTACTTCCCGCCCCCCCCCCAAAAAAAAAAAAAAAATGTCAAGTGGACCATCTGATGATGATGATGGTGTGATGATGGCTTCTTGTATAGCGCCGGTATCCGCCTATGATGGGCGCTCATGGCACTTGCTCTAAACAATTTCTCACAAAATTCAAACTGTCAAAGTCGGGGTGTTGTAGTAAATGTAAAACTCTTTCCATAATTCTTCTAGATGTAGCTATTGTGACGCAGTAGGGAACAGGTAGGTTTTCAGTGTGAATAGGAAAGTTAAAAAAGATTCGGCCCTCCTGATGAAATGTAGAAGGCTATTCCACAGCTTAGCTCCTGAGATGTAGAGAGCTCTATCTCCCCATACTGTGCGGCTGAGACTTTCCGTCAACAAAGCTTGGTCTGCGGATCTTAGACTGCGTGCTGGTTTATGGATTGTCAAAAGCTCTGAGATGTAGGATGGTGATTTATCATTGAGTGCTTTGGAAACCAGAACTCCGAGTTTGAAGATTATCCTCTGGTTGATGGGCAGCCAATGAAGATCTCGCAGGATTGGAGTGGTGTGAGCTCTCTTCCTCTGTCGAGATACGAGTCTCGCAGCCATTATTTTGGAGGCGCTGAAGTCTTTGCAGTTGATGTTGACTCAAAGCGGATAGGATTGAGTTGCACATGTCCAGTCGAGTTGTTACAAAAGCATGTACAAGCAGTTCAGCAACATGCTTGTTAACATACTTCCGTATTCTTCCAAGGTTACGTATGAAGATGCAGGCCGATCTGGATACAGATGTGATGTGCTGCTCCATGGTCAGTGAAGAATCAAAGATCACTCCACGATTTCTCACTTGATCCGAAGGTTTGATAAGAGTGCTGCCGAATGTCAGGTGTTCTATGTGCACTTTAGCTCTTTGCTGACGTGAGCTGACGACCAGAAATTCTGTTTTGTCCTCGTTTAGCTTTAGGTACCCCCCCATCTTACCCCAGACATGAGGTAAGATGAGCCAATACCTGGGGTAAGTTGATCCTACAAACACTTAGCACTGGTATTGCAACATAGTTAAATGCGTGCATTTTTTTTCATTTTTTCAAGTCTTTTATACATTGTCATATTTCATTCATGGCCAGAGATTTTCCGAAAATTTTTGTATATTCTGAAAGAGGAGACTTGTCTCTTTTCATTCCTGAGATTAGTAAATACTCAGACAGGGCACTTTTTTTAAACAAAGGGGCGACAAATGAACAAAGACCCCTTAAAATGAAATTTTAAGAGGTGGAGATTATTAGTGAATAAAATTATTAAGGAGGTGTCATATTTCTCCGAAAACTGTTTACATGTTTTCATTATGCTTGTGGCAAATTAAAAATAGTCATAAGGAACCATCACAAAGGCTAATGAAAGAAACAACACGCTCAGAAGACAAAATTCTGTTTCATCGTTGCTAAGGAGGATGCTTGGCAAAATCAGACGTCATGAATATCCAGCAAAATATAATAGGAGTGTGAGCACTACAATGAAAGACAAAAGAGGGAACCCGGAGAATATAAAATAATTTCTAATCGTGACCAAGGAAAATTTTAGTCCATTATTACAGAAACGATTTAATGCAAGTTTATTCCACCAAATTCCCAAATTACTGTTGAATTCTTAAAGCAAATATAATGTCGTTTACAATAAAAAGCAAAATTTTCACACTCCTATTATATTTTGCTGGATATTCATGACGTCTGATTTTGCCAAGCATCCTCCTTAGCAACGATGTAACAGAATTTTGTCTTCTGAGCGTGTTGTTTCTTTCATTAGCCTTTGTGATGGTTCCTTATGACTATTTTTAATTTGCCACAAGCATAATGAAGACATGTAAACAGTTTTCGGAGAAATATGACTCCTCCTTAATAATTCTATTCACTAATGATCCCTACCTCTTAAAATTTCATTTTTAGGGGCCTTTGTTAATCTGCTGCCCCTTTGTTTAAAAAAGTGCCCCTGTCTGAGTATTTACTGATCTCAGGAATGAAAAGGGACAAGTCTCCTCATTCCGAATATTTAAAAGTTTTCTGAAAATCTCTGGCCGTGAATGAAATATGACAATATTTAAAAGACTTGTAAATATGAAAAATTGCACGTATTTAGCTATGTTGCAATACCAGTGCTAAGTGAGTGTATATACAAAATGCGTACATTAAATGCAAATCTTTTAAATAAATACAGAAAACTAAACAAATCAATAAGCTTCTTTTCTCTTCTTTGTTAAAACCTTTATTTAACAACAAAAAACAAATAACAAACGAATGAAACTTACCAACAAACAACTTTTTAAAAATTGGGATTTTTAAGTTACAATGTATAAGTTATGGCATGGCTCAACTTACCCCATCAAAAAAATCCCATCTTACCCTATATACGCCATTTTGAAATTTTTATATATATATTTTTTTCATTTTATATTAAATGAAGCTTAAAGGCTTTTGAACATGAATCCACTGTGATAGATATCATTCATTCATAATAGGCATTTTTTATAGGTCCCAAGTGGGAAAAGGTATATCCTGAAAAAAAGCAGTTTGGGTTTTGGAGCCCAGGGCAATTAAAAAAAAGTCAAGTGGCTCAACTAACACCCACACGCAGGTTAGTTGAGCCAGAGCGTAAGTTTAGTTGAGCCTAAATCCATTTTTTAGGCAGACTCCCCCCATCCCGACAGACACACATAAACACACACCCACACCCTCACACACACCACCTCACACGCATGCACACACACATAACAATTATTTTTGGTGCATATTTATTTTTTATTTTTCAATTTCCTATTTCGAAGATACGTCCTTTATAAATAGCCTTAGGGCATGACAGATGTTTTGTTCCTGTTTATAATGTTTACAAAATAGTTAATTCATGTCACATGCCATACAAAACCCCAAAATATTATTTGCATAATTTTCAACCCGTGCAGGCATAGGTTCGACTTACCCCATCGACAATTGCTACAGTAA
Organism: Paracentrotus lividus; assembly: GCA_940671915.1. Classification (NCBI taxonomy): domain Eukaryota; kingdom Metazoa; phylum Echinodermata; class Echinoidea; order Camarodonta; family Echinidae; genus Paracentrotus; species Paracentrotus lividus. The sequence goes on from CALNVZ010000641.1 coordinate 27,822,937, forward strand.
CCCCACACCTGTAAGTTTTTACTCATTGGAGTCTAAGGTGAAAGTCTTACGAGACACAAATCTAATGATATAGTTAAATTTATATACAATGATACTCCTTTCAACTGTAGCATGATAGTCCGTTAAATCTTTATGGTGTCAAAAATATGAACACACATGTTACGGAAGTCACTTTGACCATCAAAAATCACATTTTGTTGATTTTAACTAGCCTATACTCTGCATCCATGTATCAAATTTAGCATGTATGGTCCCTTTACCATTATGTAACAAAGATTGGAAGCATTACAAATTTAAAAATGGTCATGATCTATTTAGAGGGGGTGGCTCAACTAACCAACTGGCTCAACTAGCCCGAGTTCCCCTGCTGTATATATTACTCTTCTTTTTTTCTTTTTTTTCTTCTTAAACTAAACAATAATAATAGTAAATCAATAAAAGTAGGTTTGTCACAACATGTTATACAAATGATATCTAAATTGTAAAACAACAAAACAATACATTTAAATGATAGCAATTAGAAAAGTTCCCTTCATTCATTGTTAACTATAAACATATGTGTCGTGACAGAATCCCTAAAAATGTTCCTCGACCTGCTTTGTCTAATATTGATGGGTAACATAATTATTCCAAAATTCACTACCCACAAAAGAGAGTGAAAACTGACCTTGGGTAGTTTTACATTTTGGTAGACGTAGTAGTCTATCTTCTTTTTGTCTTGTGGAATATGGAATGTAGTATTATGTCACAGTAATCTAATAAGAAATATGGTAGGTTCTGATTAAACAAATCAAATATTAAAGTAGATATGTCTAAATCATGCAAATCATACACATTTAAGATTCGTAAACTACGGAACAATAAACTTGTATGAGTTATCCATTCACTGTACGTAAAAGGATGGACTGCCATTTGCTGTGTATAAAATATACTTTTTTATGCTGGTCTTATAAGTTCTTCCAAATAATTCTATTCCATAAGTAACATGAGGCTGTATAAAGGCTTTATATAATACAATCAGTGTGTGACTTGGTACAAAATGACGCAATCGGATTAGAATTCCAATTCTCTTCGTATACATTGATTAACAGAACGAATATTATTATTCCAAGATAAATGTCTATCAATATTAATTCCGACAAAAGTGGCAACATCAACCTCTTGCATTTCCTCTCCAGCTATTTCCAGTTTACCATTGATAAATCTTCAACAACAGAATGACCTGTCCCATATATTCATCGACTTCAAGAAAGCATTTGACAGGGTTCTCCACAACAGTCTCTGGCAAGTCCACAGAGATTCGACTTTGAGGATGGGCTAGTTCAAGTCACATAAAACCGTTATGATGACCTCAGCAGTTCGGTGCTGAAAATCGTGGCAGGACCACTTTTGGCGTCAGGCAGAAATGCCTCCTTTCACCAATACTTTTCACTCTCTTTCTGGAGCAAAGCATGTCGATGTCCTTCGAAAATACATTAGGATAGTTCTATATTCATTGGTTACAGGTTTATCTGTAATCTTCGCTTCGCAGATAACATGGAATTGATAGGCAGCAGTAACAAGGTTTTGCAATATCACACGAAATACCTGATTACGAAAAAGTAAGAGGCCGTAGTCTCAGAGATCCGCGTCAGGATCGCTACACCCATTGCAGCTACGGCAAAACTATTCCGGATAATTTGGAAAGCAGCAACAGTTTTTAAACCAAATTGAGTCCTAAGAAGACCCTTTTGTCGAAAGGTAACTACTTGGCATCTCCCAGAAAGGAAATAAATGAATAAATAAAAGAATATGGACTGGAGAATGTCAAAAGCCTTGTTGGGTCCCATAGCCTACTCTTCGCAACCATCAATTAACGTATACTAGGATGGTTGGGACTTCTCATCTAAAACTGTTTTACAAGGCACTGTTGAAGATGGACGCAGAACAGGACGATTGAGGACCCCCTAGGACAAATTAGGCCGAAAATGTAAAACCTTGGGCAGGTACGACAATGCCAGTACTTTCGACTGCGGCTGATAGGACTACATCGTAGGGCAAAAAGTACATCTTTCAATCTACTCTCGGGTTCCCCTCCCCCTTCCACAACTGCGTAAGAGTCACGTGACCTAGTGAGATTGATAATGGGTTTAATTAGCAACTGAATAGCTTTTTAAAAACGAAAAATTTGTCTGCATTACAAGCAATCATATGACCTGATGAGGTCATCATTACGCGGGAATCTTTTAAGTGGGACCACCACTCATCACCTAGTCTAGCTGATAGAGGGAATGATGTTACTCTTCTCTTCTTCATATCACCTCCACTCATCACCTGATCAATCACACACGTCTTGCACTCATCATCTGATGTCACGACGTAGAGGTCGTCTGTCATAGAATCGATGCAGGCATTTAAGATTACATCACTGTGGGGGATTTCCCTGTGAGCACCCTCTCTGTCGATGATGAAAACACTGCAACATGGGGTTGAGGGTTGAGCGATGATGTGACCTGATGACAGCACACCAAACATCCTCATATTCTCTTTACACGTGATTGTATTGATGATCTTACCATCAGCTGGGCTAATGACGTATATCTTAGACTGACCCGCCTGAGCAGAGACGATCATTCCATCCTGATCTACAGCAACATCCACCCATGTGGTATCGGTCGTTGTGTTTCTTGGTATTGTGACGTCATTGATCAGCTCCCACTGTCTGTCATACACACTGATGCATCCAGTCAAACTCTTTCCTGTACAACCTTTGTTATAGTTACCGCATACTACCTTGTCTTCATTCAACAACGCACAGGATGTAACCCATGACGTACCACTTCCGGTTATCACTCTCTGAGGGTACTTTTTAGTGTTCATATCAAACATGTATGTATGTGGATGACCTGCTTCTCTATCTCTGATTATCACATGACATTCGTCTATGCATCCTACAATGGCCGGGAATATGATATTATCTTCCACATTGATCGTATTAATGAGCTTCCACTCCCCATCATACCCATCAATCCTCCCATTATACTTATCCCTCCCAACACCCTTCACAAACCTCACACCTGACACAGTACGAGTGAGATGTTTCAGCCCATCATCATTCAGTGGCTTCTTTAGTTCATCAGTCACTGATGTGTTCACACGATGTCCGTCTTCGATTACATTTCTTTCTTCTTCGATTACTTTGTCAAGTGTCCGTATTGTTTTCGCTGTGGTTTTCATGTCATCTTGCCATGATTTCTCCATCTCGCCAATCTTTCTCTTGATCTCTTCACCGATAGTGTGAATGTCAGTATGAAGAATGCGTTGGGTATTCTTCATGGGCTCTTGTCTTTTCTCTTTATTTTTCTTGTTCAGTTCAAGTACCTTCTTCCTCTCCTCTTCGTTAATTTTGATCACATCATTACGTTTTTGAATTTCCTCTTTGAACTTTTGAATTTCCTCTCTCAGTTTTGTATTCTCTTCATCAATCCCCCGATTGATTTTAGCAGCATCTTCTTGTTCTTTGTATTCATTTCTTTTTAGTGCCTCATTGATGGTCGAATCAATTTCATTTTTGACGGCCTGAAGATGAGCTGCGGATGCATTTTTACACTGAAGAACCTTTTCTCCATGAGCGCGATATAACTTTAGCTTGTCCTTAGCCTTTTCCTTCAAACAAGTGAGCTTTGCTTTAGTTTCCATGATTGCGCTCTCTATGTCCTGTCGTATGCAATCTTGTTGGCTATGATCTGTCGATGCACAAACCAAGCATAAACCTACACCATGTCTCTTACAATACAACTCAATATCTTTATCATGTTTCTCACAATAAAGATTGGGCCAACTCTTTCTTGCCTTGTGGATGCATCCCTGTTTAGAGGCGCAGTGACCACAGAGCTTCTTCTTCTCCTTCACGTAGTACGTCACATCACTGATCGCATCACAGTCTTCTCCTTCACAGAAGTCTGCTGTAGGACTGAATTTATGCGCCATGGTAATCAGGGTGTTGACCTGCAGAAAAGGGGATATTTATTTATAAGAGAGAGAGAGAAAAAAAAAGAGAGAGAGAGAGAGAGAGAAGGAAAGCAGGTGGAGGAGAAAATCAGTAAAAAGGAATATTGAGAGATTTACTTCAAAAGAATGATATATTTGCCTACTTTGCTATTCGTCCTCGAATCGCCCAACCTACCGAAACTTTAACCCCGAAAATTTTGCTCTATTGTCTCCTATCATCCCTCCCACTATAAGAAGGGCGCCCTCTTACGATAAAGGCACTCGGCAAAAGCCTTCCCATAAATCCGCCTCTTTTCTCATCGGCTGCCGCCGACCTAGTAACCTCGAAAAATTGCTCCCGCAAATGGGTTTGATTTTCACTTTTTTCGTGATTTTTTTATGCTTATTTGTGTGGGGTCTTGCTGCTAGTCGTCTTAGCTGACGTCTAGTTCGTTGTTTTCCTAAATTTGGGAGTGGTTTGATGGCCGTTTTATGAGATTTTCTCTTGGTTTTACGGCGACTTCTCCCTAGTTTTGGCCATTCATTACGTGCGTGTATTGAGTGGATCCCCGTGGTTCGGGTTCCTTTGTTCTCCCGTACCGCGCTTCATCACACACAGTATAGTGGTGCTTTTGTTTGGGTGGGGCGAGTCCTTGGGGTGACTTAAATTCCCTTCCCAGGGCAGAGCTTTTAGCTCGTTGTATAATATCCGTTGTGTTTTTTCTTTTTCTTATATTGCAGGACGGTTAAAACCGAGGAAAGAAGACCGCCAACCAGGCGTGGATTCTCCAAAGACTTTCGACGTCGCCGGCTCATCGTAGAGATGTGAATACTGGGAAGTCACGACGCCCGGGTTCTCCACCAAATTATAGTCAAAGCCGCGGAGCAGTTAGACAGACGCGGATATCGGACGGAACGAAATCTGTTCAGGATAAGTCGGGATTCACAACCCCTCACAGGGGGGCGTAAGGGCCGGTGGCAATGTGTAAGCCCACACCCACGGTACCGCAAACCCCTGTAAAGTCGTCACTGCATCGAAATATCAAGTTTCCAGGGAAGGTTACAACGTCTGTTGGCCGACCCAGTGACACACCCCAGATCGATCTTGGTGAGGGATCGAGGAGTGCAACTTCATTTAACGATCATGGGTTCCCATCGATCTAGTGGAAGTTGTGGGATCGATCGTGAGATCTTTCCAAATCTTAGCCAAGGGATCGCGATCCCTGGTGAATCGATCATGGCAGAATCGATCATAAAATGAATCGATCACAACAGAATCGATCATAATTGAATCGATCAAAATAGAATCGATCACAATTGAATCGATTACTACAGAATCGATCCCGCCAGAATCGATCTCTGATGAATCGATCATGACATAATCGATCATGAATGAATCGATCCCACCCAAATCGATCTCTGGTGAATCGATCACGTCAGAATCGATCACAAATAATCGATTCCTCCAGAATCGATCGCTAAGGCATCGATCTTTGATAAATCGATCATGTCAGAATCGATCGTAAACAAATCGATCTCTACAATCTCGATCACTAATGGTTCCTACCCTGGTGAATCGATCACGGCAGAATCGATTGTAAATAAAACGATCGCTCCAGAACTGATCACTATGGATTGTTTCTGATAAATAATTCAAGTCAGAAGCGATCGTAATTAATCTGATCGCTCCAAAATTGATCGTTAATAAAGTCGGGACTCACAACCCCGCACAAAGGTTACCGCATCCACGTTACCGCAATCTCTTGTGAAGTCGTCACAAAAACCTCAATATTATCTTCCAGGGAAGACCTTGCAGCGCCTCGCCGACCCAGCAACGCATCCCATTTGATTGAAGGGCAATTTCAAGTAACGATCATGGCAAATCGATCGTAATTAATTGATTCCCATGTGAATGATCTCCGAGGACCGCGAAATTGTTCAGCGGGATGTGATTCGGTCTAACGTGTTCGTCAGTGCTTCTCATACACGGGACCCATGTTCCAACGACAAAGATCACCTTTCGGTTCGAAATCGATCCAGAAGTTTGAGATCATCCGGAGGGTGTCTAATCTACCAAGATTGTCGGAAGACCCTCCTTCTCAGGATAGGCCTACTAGGGTGTTTAGAAGAATCAAATCTTTCTTCGAGTCTATCGAACTTCCGTTTTCTGTCTAATTCTCCTAAGTCTGTCTACCTTTCAAAAGCGGTAGAGCACCTGCCTAGCAGTCTTGAAGTCTCGGGTTCAGTTCCCGATGGAATCCAATTCGCGGGATTATGACAGAGTTAGAAGCTCTCCCTACAATTTCGGAAGATTTTACGACAGCGCCAGTAGTCAATCGGAGATCGTTACTGTCAGCAAAATTGGCGAGACCCACAGGTAGGGGCTCGGGATTGGTACCGGAGTCTCTTGGAAATGGGTCAACTTTCTACCACGTCGCAGTTGCCGGTCGCTAAAATTTTCGGGCCAGACGTCGCAGCAGATCGTCCCTCAGAGGCGCGTCGCTTCGACCACTCCGTTGTATGAGTTTCCGTCGGAACCTGAGAAGGTTACGCACAGAACCGAGGGGATTTAGCCTCTTCCTCCATGGAGTTCGGTACCCACGAATCCGCACCGAGAGAATTTTAGATTCCTCTAATTAAGAGGAGGAGGAGGTGTTGGATACCAGATCATCACTCCAACCTTGCAAGTGGTACTCAGATCGCGCTTCGATGATGTTGGTCAACGAAGCCGCGTCGTATTAGGCCCGTCTATCTGATCGGTCAAAGAAGACGTCCGAGTTGTTTCTTCAGAAGAAGGAGACACCCTCGGAAGAGGAAGTTCCCTGTTCAGCTCGGACTCAACCGAGGCTGTCCGAGAGAGTCCGGGTTTTATCCTGAATCCGTATGCAGGATTCGAACCGGAAGTAACACAGGGTCATATGGACTTCCTGATTTAGATCTGACGAGAAACAGATCCTTGAGTTAATCTCCCTCAAACTCACAAGAAAGAGTTAAGGGAACGACTAAGTTGAGAATTATCCTTCGTCCAGGAGGGCAAGGAGTCATTCCTTTCAGACATTATCTCCGATACTGTTTGGTACGACAGATAAACTACGGGTCACTAATCGGACCTCATGAACAAAGAAGGTTCACTTGTAGCTGGTTTAATTGCTCCCGGAGTCAGATTGACGGAGGTTAATGTCATGGGGATCAATCTCCTAGCGTCTCTAAAGAGCTGGAGTTTCGATTTCCAACAGGGTAGAATTTTTGTCTTGAAAAGTTTCATCCCTGGCGGTCTCTCAATTGCGACCTTGTTCCCACCAGACGGATAGAGTCCGCAGGGAAGAGATTTTGAGAAAACTTAGGGGCAAGAATGTCTTGTTCCCAGATATACTGGACAGGATTCCGGTGGACTCATAATCCCGAACTTCAGAGAAGGTCAGAGAGGTTTGGAAACAACCTCCGAGACCGTTCATTACGCAATCGGTTTGTACCAACAACCCTCACGTCGACCTTTCTCCTACCAGGATCAACCGTCTGACAATGAGGTCAGAAGCGACGTACGCTCCGCATCAGGGCCAGTCGGGTCGCGGAGGTCGCGATGGTCAGGGCGGTAGAGGCGGTGACAGGAGTAGTTCAGCTCCGCTTCAAACTCTCACCCTTTTTTTGTAGGAGAGGGAAGCGCCAGAGGTGACTTCCCGCCAACGTTGGGGAAATAATGGGTCCGGTGGAATGCCGACTCCGGAGATTTTCTCCGATTTGGAAATCGATCACAAACGATTGTTATCCTTTCAATGATCAGAGTCGGTCTCATAATAGACCTCGAGGAACCTCTACCCGGGGGTGTCTTCAGGAGTCATCCACCCAACCTCTCGACGTGTCCTTTGTCCTGGAGCACAGCTCAAGGAAGGCAATAGAGGAAGTCACAATCTACCCACAATTGTGCCTATCTCCTATATTCTTTCCCCAAGCGCGGAGGTTCGATTCGTGTGATCCTCAATATGAAGGCCATCAACAGACTCAAAGTTTTAGGCTTCATCATCTATTGAAAGAATTAGGAGTTGATTCCAACCTATCTAGGGACTCAACCGGACATCGCGAATCATCTGACGAGACCCAGTTTGGAGATAGTACAAGATCCGATCCGCCTCACGGGGTCTCTTATCGCGTTGAGAAGGGTTCAGCGATAATATGACAAGGATGTTATGATGACTATCGAAGTTATTAGTCCTGGTTCCCAAAATGGCAGACTACTAACGCGACCTCTCAGTTTCGGCTCTTGAAACTTTTCAGTCTGAATTTCAGTTCGCCTCCGTCGAGGATTCCCTTTCTACTGGAGATAGACCACCTATCCACCTTTGGGTGAATATGGAGTTCACTCTTCAAGGAAGACAATTTGCGCTCCTCCTTCCTTCACGTTGACCACAGATGCGTCACAGTTAGGAGGGAGAGTTCATTATCAAGGTCTCTTGACTTAAGTGATTTGGAATCTCCAACAGACTAATAATACTCCACAATAGGCATTAATTTGCACTCTATTTAACTTCGTAACTTGTCTAACATTCAGTGTTCTGTCCATGCAGGAACACACTATCCGTTACAATAGGGTGTCACTGAAAAGAGGAAAAATATCTCTGACAATGTCTAAGTTAAAAAATAGAAAAACCCCATAAGTTTCACAGCCTAAAGTGAGTTGCGGAACTCGCTTGATAATGCATTTTGCAACATTGACTTTTTACTTATTCCATATTCTGATATTCTGTGCATTAGGAGCATGACATAGGGCTAATCATTACAAGAAGCGTAGGATATCAATAAAAGGGAAATAAATTATCTTTCCAATAGTATGAATATCAGGAATAACTAAAGCGAACTTAAAAGTTATTCAGGCCCATAATCTATTTGGCGAACTTTTTGGAGGGGTTTATTACGCGTATGTAAATTTTACGTCTTCTGAATCATTCCGAAGTCATGTGTGCAAAGGATCTAAATGAAAAGGAGCAACAATTATTTGCTGGGGAAGACGCCTTTTCCAAGACAATCGTATACCCATGATTAAATGTTCATGATGAAAAAGACAACTTTAAAATGATGGACAACTTTTTTACTCACTCAGTAGTAAGAAAAGTTAACCTATTTTTTTTCCTTCATTAACCGCACACTAACTCACTTCCTGCAAGCGCTGATTACACGTCCTCAAATATATCAATAGAACAAACAAGGAACTCAAATCTTCACAGCTTCAAGGTAACCAATATTTTCTACACATTATTTATTTTCTATATGCATTAGATATTTACTAATGTTGGTGCCGCTTTTGTTGTATGATTATATATTAGTTTCTTCAGAGATCCTATAGAAGGCGCAACGCCGAAAAGCTCGGATTAAAGATTTAAAATATAATATAATAATAATTATAATGACATTTATAAGCGCTTAACTACTGATGTTTCTAAGCGCTCAATATTCTGCTTAAAAAATATACTGAAACAAGGAATTGTAACAATATAATTAAAATACTTAGTTACTTGTATCAAAAACAGCCAAACTGTGCAAACTTATATATCTTTGATAAATGTGCATTCGTACTTCATGTACTTTGAAATAAATCATTCAAAAATTACATTATGTAGACATAAAATTAAATTTCAAACGTAGTCAATCAAACAACAAAGAAAAAAATATGTACTCCCTTGACCGACTCGCAACTGAGTGCTTTAGGTGTTAGAGGTGTGTTGAATTGCTCGATGGAATTTGCATTGTGAATTTGTACTGGGAGTTTATTCCACATAATGCGAGCTTACTGAAAATGCGCGACCACCTATTCTCGTCGCGTGCGAGGACCAGAACCAATTGTTGGGTAAATGAGGATCTTAGTGGTCTGGACGAGGTGGAAGCACGTAAGGTGATGAGGCGGAAATGGTATTTTCGGGCTTTGACCTCGAAGTATTTTGTTAGTTGAGAAGAGAATTTTTAAAGTTATGCGATGGCTGTATGGGGAGCCAATGATGGGACGTAAAATTAGGTTTATGTGCTTATGTTCTTCTTGAGAAAGTAACACATTGCAGCGCGTATCTCTGTATCCTTTTGTCAGTGGAGTAAGTATGATGAGGGGAGGCAGAAAATTACAGAATTACAATAATCAAGGTGCGAGATTACGACGATCGGCGACGTGGCGGTGTTGTACAGTTTCGCTGTGCAGTTGTGCTGGGCTCGTACAAGCAGGTTTCCTTATAATTTACAATCTTAAAGTTACTGTAGATGCAGATTTACATGCAGCTTCTGATGTGTTGTTTGAATGCGATTGATGTTTTGTCTATTATCACACCAAGGTCCCGTACAGAATCACTACAATTCGAGAGAATATCGTTTGTAGCTAACCAGGAAAGGGATCGTGTTTCTTGAAGCAGGCTTAGTCCAACAATCCTACAATTCTTTCTTTTCTCACAAACGTCGTTTTCTGTCATTTATTTGAGAAAAATCACACTTAGGTTAAACGAGAAAAAATGAGTATGAATCGAGACTTAGCTCTCCTTTTTCCCTTTTTGTTTTGGCAAGCTTTCGGCATATATCCGTCTCTCATCGGGCCTGCCAATTTAATAAAATTGGAAACGAAAATAAGTTTACAAGTGGTTGTAGACATTCAATGTTAACAGATATCAAATACGTTAAAAATGAGAGAGGAGAGAGAGAGAGAGAAGAAGAAGGGAACACACACACACACAACAACACCATTTTCTATTCTAGGGTACTCGGTCCAATTATATTGCTTATTAACCACGATTGTAATTTCTTTCGAGAAATGCCACGTGAAATTGTGTTCACAGCCTTTCTCCAGGTCTTCAGTGTGGTTGTCCGATCCCTGGATCCTCTGAAGAATTGGTCTTCACTTTCCTAGACACATTTCCAGTGGATTCATGTCAGGCTGTCATATTTGCCACTCCAGATCGTTCATTACAGATTGTCCTTGATCCACTTCTTGACTAAATTGGCCATATTGCTTGGACAAAAAAACAGACAACTGTCGTTTGGTATGTCCAATCCTGTCCAGTTAACCTTTATAAGAATTTTTTTTATACTTCTGAATGTTTTTCATCCAGTATCTTAATTAATCGTCTTTATCAGGATGACTTTTATCTTAAGAGATTCCAGTGCTACCAGCAAAGAAGAAACCACTAATGGATACATAGGGTTGTCATGTTGCTACAATCAGGACAATGTTCTTTAAGTATGAAGACTTTGTTCTTATTCGCCACATTGCTAAAAAAAAGAGTCCATTTTTGCCCTAGTCTAATTTACTCTAAACAACTTATAAATTTCATGACACAATAAGCTTATAATCTTGGTTTACTGAGCTCAGTAATGCCCAATCCTCCCCCCCCCAACCAGTCGGTTGACTTCAAATCTTGGGCCTTTATGAGGGAGTATTTCTATTACAAATCTCCACAGAAGCCTGAAGAAGGGCTCCGAACACTTGCGAAAACATTTCAGATTAGTTATTTTCGAGAAAGGAACTTTACAATCTTGTTTATTGAGGCAATACATTTGACCAGTACCTATAGGGTATGATTACTTATGAAACATGGCTTATTCCAAAATCTGTCAGTAAATACCCCTGGAATACCAAATTTTAAAAAAAGTTTCAAATGTTCCTAATTGTTCGGTTCTGGTGCATACTAATCACTAGAAAGTTTGGCGAAACACATTCACTTATTAACACGACAACAAAAAACAGAAAAAAAAATGACAGGGGTATGAATAATTATGGGCACTAACTACATGTAGAGAGAGAGAGAGAGAGAGAGAGAGATAAAACGCTTTTGTTACGGAACGTATGCCTGTAATCATAAAAATTATACTAATTTTATTATTTACATAAAGAATTATATATTTGCCTACTTTGCTATTGTCCTCGAATCGCCCAACCTACTGAAACTTTAACCCCGAAAATTGGCTCTATTGTCTCCTATCACCCCTCCACTATAAGAGGCGCCCTCTTACGATAAAGGCACTCGGCAAAAGCCTTCCCATAAATCTTCTCTTGTCTCATACCACCCTAAAACTTCCATGTAGTGATGGAACGGGGAAGGAGGGCGGGATTGTAGGCAAATATATAATTCTTTATTGTAAATAATAAATTAGTGATAATTTTTTTATGATTACTTCAAAAGATGATATATTTGCCTACTTTGCTATACTGACCAGCACCGAAGGCACTGGGCGGGCAACATCTACAGTTTTAGTTTGGTCAGGATGACGCCGCGCCATGATAGGAACATAGAAAAAATTTCCTTCCATTGCAGAAACGTCCCAATAATCCGTCTTACTATTTCCTCCACGGAAATTCCCTGAAATAAGCCCACGAAAGGCTGATACCCTTCGTATCGTGGGTCCTAAGATAGAGCCAGGTACCCTGGCCCTCGGGTCCGCAGCTTTGATAGCTGCACTATCCATCTCGAATAGTACTTCTCAATACTGGTCCGAAAGATTCCCTGGATATAACAAAAGGTGGGTCAGATTTACAGAACTTTTTGACATTTTTCAGGAATCATTAATGCTTCTCCGGGCACCACACTCTGTTCGCGTGCATCGATGAGAATTTCTGTTTTAAGGGACGTAGAAATTTTACAGTCCCGGGAAACTCTGTCTGTTCTTCGCTAAAAACATGCCATTATGGATAAGACGAACACCTCCTTTTCTCAACCTATGTGACTCGTTGAAAGAAAGACGTGCAACGAACTTGCTTGTCCTGACACTATCGCAATCAGGAGATACTTCTTGATAGTCGTATCCAGACAAGATGCAGAAACAGTGGTCAAAGGAGTTTTAGCTAGGGCCTAGGCACTCGCGGCCAACTCCAAGAGGGACCCGAGGTCTGAATTAGGGTCTCTTAAGGACAGAGAACTAGAAGGACTGAAACTGAGGACAGCTGAAACTGAAATCCATCGCTAAACTTAGAATAATAGCTGAAATAGCTGCTCTATATCCACCTAGGTAACAACGAATACCCTCGTCGAGGCGAGTGATTGATGAAGTCCGCTATGGACGGGAGACAAGGTTCTCTCGGAACCAATTTCAAAAAGTTTACAGTTGGAAGAAACTTTCTAGTGGATACACTCCTACTTTCTACTAGCAGAGAGAGCGCGATCGTAGACCTGTAGCTCGACTGAATTCGCGATAGCGGCTGAACAGTTAATAGAAGATGTTTCGGTGTCGAGAATTATCCCTAACACTGCTGTATACTAAGTTCTCGCACCACGCAAGTGCCATGGTTCCTCTGCCAAACAGAGGGGAGAAACTCCGCAACCTATGCCCGCTGGGCCAGAGAGGAGTGATGAGAATCACCGACGCCCTGTCCTTCCAATCCTTCCTAAGGACAAACGGAAAAAGATAAAGGGAGGAAGCATAAGACTTCCGACCTGTTCCGGGAATTGAGACGCGTCCCAAGTAATCACGTCACCTCCCTATCTTGACATAACTTCGGAAGACGGATGTTCATTGCTGACGCGAAGAAGTCTACTGAGTGGAACTTGCGACTTAGCTGCGTGAAGATCCGGGAGAAAGCGACCACTCTGATGGGAGTCACTTTCCTGTCGACGGAAAACGGCTATAACGTTCTCCATTTCCGGTATGTGCGAAGCGACTGGACCGATGTTCTCGTGTTGCGCCAGACCCAGAGTTGCAGGTTACTCTGCTCAATTTCAGGGAGAGTGAACCTCCTTGGCGATTGATGTAAGACACACTCCCGTGTTGTCCGTTTAATCGGAAACTGTCCGGTCCTTGCAAAGGTCCTTGAAAAGGGGAAGAAACTTCCACACCGTTGACGCTCCAAAGCGTTGATGTGTGGCAGGTCTCGGA
>CALNVZ010000641.1:27836932-27849932 GCA_940671915.1 Paracentrotus lividus
CAACCACCTTCACAAACCTCACACTGACACAGTACGAGTGAGATGTTTCAGCCCATCATCATCAGTGGCTTCTTAGTTCATCAGTCACTGATGTGTTCACACGATGCCGTCTTCCGATTACATTCTTTCTTCTTCGATTACTTTGTCAAGTGTCCGTATTGTTTCGCTGTGGTTTCATGTCATCTTGCCATGATTTTCCCATCTCGCCAATCTTTTCTCTGATCTCTTCACCGATAGTGTGAAGTCAGTATGAAAAATGCGTTGGGTATTCTTCATGGGCTCTTGTCTTTTCTCTTTATTTTCTTGTTCAGTTCAAGTACCTTTCTTCCTCTCCTCTTCGTTAATTTGATCACATCATTACGTTTTTGAATTCCCTCTTTGAACTTTGAATTTCTCTCTCAGTTTTGTATTCTCTTCATCAATCCCCGATTGATTTTAGCAGCATCTTCTTGTTCTTTGTATCATTTCTTTTAGTGCCTCATTGATGGTCCGAATCAATTTCATTTTTGACGGCCTGAAGATGAGCTGCGGATGCATTTTACACTGGAAGAACCTTTTCTCCATGAGCGCGATATAACTTTAGCTTGTCCTAGCCTTTTCCTTCAAACAAGTGAGCTTTGCTTTAGTTTCCATGATTGCGCTCTCTATTCTGTCGTATGCATCTTGTTGGCTATGATCTGTCGATGCACAAACCAAGCATAAACCTACACCATGTCTCTTACAATACAACTCAATATCTTTATCATGTGCTCACAATAAAGATTGGGCCAACTCTTTCTTGCCTTGTGGATGCACCTGTTTAGAGGCGCAGTGACCACAGAGCTTCTTCTTCTCCTCACGTAGTACGTCACATCACTGATCGCATCACAGTCTTCTCTTCACAGAAGCTGCTGTAGGACTGAATTTATGCGCCATGGTAATCAGGGTTTGACCTGCAGAAAAGGGGATATTTATTTATAAGAGAGAGAGAAAAAAGAGAAGAGAGAGAGAGAGAGGAGAAGGAAAGCGGTGGAGGAGAAATCAGTAAAAAGGAATATTGAGAGATTTACTTCAAAAGAATGATATATTTGCCTACTTGCTATTCGTCCTCGAATCGCCCAACCTACCGAAACTTTAACCCGAAAATTTTGCTCTATGTCTCCTATCATCCCTCCACTATAGAAGGGCGCCCTCTTACGATAAAGCACTCGCAAAAGCCTTCCCATAAATCCGCCTCTTTTCTCATCGGCTGCCGCCGACCTAGTAACCTCGAAAAATGCTGCCGCAAATGGTTTGATTTTCACTTTTTCGTGATTTTTTATGCTTATTTGTGTGGGGTCTTGCTGCTAGTCGTCTTAGCTGACGTCTAGTTCGTTGTTTTCCTAAATTTGGGAGTGGTTTTGATGGCCGTTTATGAGATTTTCTCTGGTTTTACGGCGACTTCTCCCTAGTTTTGGCCATTCATTACGTGCGTGTATTGAGTGGATCCCCGTGGTTCGGGTTCCTTTGTTCTCGTACCGCGCTTCATCACACACAGTTAGTGGTGCTTTTGTTTGGGTGGGCGAGTCCTTGTGACTAATTCCTTCCCAGGGCAGAGCTTTAGCTCGTTGTATAATATCCGTTGTGTTTTTTTTTTCTTATATTGCAGGACGGTTAATCCGAGGAAAGAAGACCGCCAACCAGGCGTGGATTCTCCAAAGACTTTTCGACGTCGCCGCTCATCGAGAGATGTGAATACTGGGAAGTCACGACGCCCGGGTTCTCCACCAAATTCATAGTAAGAGCCGCGGAGCAGTTACAGACGCGGATATCGGACGGAACGAATGTTCAGGATAAGTCGGGATTCACAACCCCCACAGGGGGCGTAAGGCCGGTGGCAATTGTAAGCCACACCCACGGACCGCAAACCCCTGTAAAGTGTCACGCATCGAAATATCAAGTTTCCAGGGAAGGTTAAAACGTCTGTTGGCCGACCCGTGACACACCCCAGATCGATCTTGGTGAGGGATCGAGGAGGCAACTTCATTTAACGATCATGGGTTCCATCGATCTAGTGGAAGTTGTGGGATCGATCGTGAGATCTTTCCAATCTAGATCGATCTGGTGAATCGATCATGGCAGAATCGATCAAAATGAATCGATCACAACAGAATCGATCAATGAATCGATCAAAATAGAATCGATCCATTGAATCGATTACTACGAGAATCGATCCCCAGATCGATCTCTGAGAATCGATCATGACATAATCGATCATGAATGAATCGATCACCCAAATCGATCTCTGTGAATCGATCACGCAAATCGATCACAAATAATCGATCCTCCAGAATCGATCGCTAAGGCATCGATCTTGATAAACGATCATGTCAGATCGCGTAAAAAATCGATCTCTAACAATTCGATCACTAAGTTCCTACCCTGTGAATCGTCACGGCAGAATCGATGTAAATAAAACGATGCTCCAGAACTGATCACTATGGATTGTTTCTGATAAATAATCAAGTCAGAAGCGATCGTAATAATCTGATCGCTCCAAATTGATCGTTAATAAGTCGGACTCACAACCCGCACAAAGTACCGCATCCACTTCCGCAATCTCTTGTGAAGTCGTCACAAAACTCATTTTCTTCCAGGGAGCCTTGCAGCGCTCGCCGACCCAGAACGCATCCCATTTGATTGAAGGCAATTTCAGTAACGATCAGGCAAATCGATCGTAAAATTGATCCATGTGAACGATCTCCGAGACCGCGAAATTGTTCAGTGGATGTGATATCGTCTAACGTGTTCGTCAGTGCTTCTCATACAGGGACCCATGTTCAACGACAAAGATCCCTTTCGGTTCAAACATCCAGAAGTTGAGATCATCCGGAGGGTGTCTATCTACCAGATGTCGGAAGACCCCTCCTTCGGATAATAGGTGTTTAGAAGAATAATCTTTCTTCGAGTCTATCGAACTTCCGTTTCTGTCTAATTCTCCTAAGTCTGTCTACCTTTCAAAAAGCGGTAGAGCACCTGCCTAGCATCTTGAAGTCTCGGTTCAGTTCCCGATGGAATCCAATTCGCGGGATTATGCAGAGTTAGAAGCTCTCCCTCATTTCGGAAGATTTCACGACAGCGCCAGTAGTCAATCGGAATCTTACTGTCAGCAAATGGCGAGACCCACAGTAGGGGCTCGGGATTGGTACCGGAGTCTCTTGGAAGGGTCAACTTTCACCACGTCGCAGTTGCCGGTCGCTAAATTTCGGGCCAGAGTCGCGAGTCGTCCTCAGAGCGCGTCGCTTCGACCACTCCGTTGTATGATTTCCGTCGGAACCTAAAGGTTACGCCAAGAACCGAGGGGATTTACTCTCCTCCATGGAGTTCGGTACTCACGAATCCGCACCGAGAGAATTTTAGATTCCTCTAATTAAGAGGAGGGGAGGTGTTGATACCAGATCATCACTCCACCTTGCAAGTGGTACTCAGATCGCGCTTCGATGATATTGGTCAACGAAGCCGCGCGTATTAGGCCCGTCTAATTATCGGTCAAAGAGACGTCCGAGTTGTTTCTTCAGAAGAAGGAAGACACCCTCGGAAGAGGAAGTCCCTTTCAGCTCGACTCAACCGAGGCTGTCCGAGAGAGTCGGGTTTTATCCTAATACGCCGTATGCAGGATTCGAAACCGGAAGTAACACAGGGTCTATGGATTCCTGACTTAGATCTGACGAGAAACAGATCCTTGAGTAATCTCCCTAAACTCACAAGAAAGAGTTAAGGGAACGGCTAAGTTGAGAATTACCTTCGTCCAGGAGGGCAGAGGAGTCTTCTTCAGACATTATCTCCGATACTGTTTGGACGAACAGATACTACGGGTCACTAATCGGACCTCATGAAAAAGAAGGTTCACTTGTAGCTGGTTAATTGTCCCGGAGTCAGATTGACGGAGGTTAATGTCATGGGGATCACTCCTAGCGTCTCTAAAGAGCTGGAGTTTCGATTTCCAACAGGGTAGATTTTGTCTTGAAAAGTTTCATCCCTGGCGTTCTCAATTGCGACCTCTTTCCCACCAGCGGATAGAGCCGCAGGGAAGAGATTTTGAGAACTAGGGCAAATGTCTTGTTCGGATATACTGACAGCATCTCCGGGAACTCAAATATATCCGAATTCAGAGAAGGTCAGAGAGGTTTGGAAACAACCTCCGAGACCGTTCATTACGCAATGGTTTGTACCAACAACCCTCACGTCGACCTTTCTCCTACCAGGATCAACCGTCTGACAATGAGGTCAGAAGCGACGTACGCTCCGCATCAGGGCCAGTCGGTCGCGGAGGTCGCGTGGTCAGGGGGTAGAGGCGGTGACAGGATAGTTCAGCTCCGCTTCAAAACTCTACACCTTTTTTTGTAGGAGAGGGAAGCGCCAGAGGTGACTTCCCGCCAACGTTGGGAAATAATGGGTCCGTGGAATGCCGACTCCGAGATTTTCTCCGATTTGGAAATCGATCACAAACGATTTTATCCTTCAATGTTCAGAGTCGGTCTCATAATAGACCTCGAGGAACCTCTACCCGGGGGTGTCTTCAGGAGTCATCCACCCAACTCGACGTGTCCTTTGTCCTGGAGCACAGCTCAAGGAGGCAATAGAGGAAGTCACAATCTACCCACAGATGTGCCTATCTCCTATATTCTTTCCCAAGCGCGGAGGTTCGATTCGTGTGATCCTCATATGAAGGCCATCAACAACTCAAAGTTTTGGCTTCATCATCTATGAAAGAATTGAGAGTTGATTCCAACCTATCTAGGACTCAACCGGACATCCGAATCATCTGACGAGACCCAGTTTGGAGAAGTAGAAGACCGATCCGCCTCACAGGGTCTCTACGGTTGAGAAGGTCAGCGATTTGACAAGGATGTTATGTGACTATCGAAGTTATTAGTCCTGGTTCCCAAAATGGCAGACTACTAACGCGACCTCTCATTCGGCTCTTGAAACTTTTCAGTCTGATTCAGTTCGCCTCCGTCGAGGATTCCTTTCTATGGAGATAGACCGCTATCCACCTTTGGGTGAGATAGGAGTTCACTCTTCAAGGAAGACAATTTGCGCTCTCCTTCCTTCACGTTGACACAGATGCGTCACAGTTAGGAGGGAGAGTTCATTATCAAGGTCTCTTGACTTGTGATTTGGAATCTCCGAGACCTGCCACACATCAACGCTTTGGAGCGTCAACGGTGTGGAAGTTTCTTCCCCTTTTCAAGGACCTTTGCAAGGACCGGACAGTTTCCGATTCAAACGGACAACACGGGAGTGTGTCTTACATCAATCGCCAAGGAGGTTCACTCTCCCTGAAATTGAGCAGAGTAACCTGCCTTGCAACTCTGGGTCTGGCGCAACAGCGAGAACATTGGTCCAGTCGCTTCGCACATACCGGAAATGGAGAACGTTATAGCCGTTTTCCCGTCGACAGGAAAGTGACTCCCATCAGAGTGGTCGCTTTCTCCCCGGATCTTCACGCAGCTAAGTCGCAAGTTCCAACTCAGTGAGACTTCTTCGCGTCAGCAATGAACATCCGTCTTCCGAAGTTATGTTCAAGATAGGGGAGGTGACGTGATTACTTGGGACGCAGTCTCAATTCCCGGAACAGGTCGGAAGTCTTATGCTTCCTCCCTTTAATCTTTTTCCGTTTGTCCTTAGGAAGGATTGGGAAGGACAGGGCGTCGGTGATTCTCATCACTCCTCTCTGGCCCAGCCGGGCATAGTTGCAGGAGTTTTCTCCCTCTGTTTGGCAGAGGAACCATG
Organism: Paracentrotus lividus; assembly: GCA_940671915.1. Taxonomy (NCBI): domain Eukaryota; kingdom Metazoa; phylum Echinodermata; class Echinoidea; order Camarodonta; family Echinidae; genus Paracentrotus; species Paracentrotus lividus. The sequence goes on from CALNVZ010000641.1 coordinate 27,842,687, forward strand.
GCACTTGTCGTGGTGCGAGAACTTAGTATACCAGCAGTGGTTAGGGATAATTCTCGAGCACCTGAAACATCTTCTATTAACTGTTCAGCCGCTATCGCGAATTCAGTCCGAGCTACAGAGCTCTACGATCGCGCTCCTCTCTGCTAGTAGAAAGTAGGAGTGTATCCACTAGAACAGTTTTCTCTTCCAAACTGTAAACTTTTTATTGGTTCCGAGAGAAACCTTTCTCCCGTCCATAGCGGTCTTCATCATCACTCGCTCGACGAGGGTAATTCGTTGTTAATCCTAGGTGGATATAGAGCAGCTATTTCAGCTATTATTCTAAGTTTAGTCGATGGATCTTCAGTTTCAGCTGTTCCTCAGTTTTCAGTCCTTCTTAGTTCTCTGTCCCTTAAGAGACCCTAATTCAGACCTCGGGTCCCTACTTGGAGTGGCCGCGAGTGCCTCAGGCCCTAGCTAAAACTCCTTTGCACCAGTGTTTCTGCATCTTGTCTGGATACGACTATCAAGAAGTATTCCCTGATTGCGATAGTGTCAGGACAATGCAAAGTTCGTTGCACGCTCTTTCTATTTCAACGAGTCACATAGGTTGAGAAAATGGAGGTGTTCGTCTTATCCATAATGGCATGTTTTGAGCGAAGAATCAGACAGAGTTTCCCGGGACTGTAAAAATTTCCTACGTCCCTTAAAACAGAAATTCTCATCGATGCACGTCGACAGAGTGTGGTGCCCGGTGAATGCATTTAATGATTCCTGAAAAATGTCAAAAAGTTCTGTAATCTGACCCACCTTTTGTTATATCCAGGGAATCTTTCGGACCAGTATTGAGAAGTACTATCTCGAGATGGATAGTAGCAGCTATCAAAGCTGCGGACCCGAGGGCCAGGGTACCTGGCTCTATCTTAGGACCCACGATACGAAGGGTATCAGCCTTTCGTGGGCCTAATTTCAGGGAATTTCCGTGGAGGAAATATGTAAGACGGATTATTAGGGACGTTTCTGCGATGGAAGGAAATTTTTTCTATGTTCCTATCATGGCGGCGGCGTCATCCATGACCAACTAAAACTGTAGATGTTGCCCGCCCAGTGCCGCTTCGGTGCTGGTCAGTATAGCAAAGTAGGCAAATATATCATTCTTTTGAAGTAAATCATAAAAATTATCACTAATTTTATTATTTACAATAAAGAATTATATATTTGCCTACAATCCCGCCCTCCTTCCCCCGTTCCATCACTACATGGAAGTTTTAGGGTGGTATGAGACAAGAGAAGGATTTATGGGAAGGCTTTTGCCGAGTGCCTTTATCGTAAGAGGGCGCCCTTCTTATAGTGGGAGGGGTGATAGGAGACAATAGAGCACAATTTTCGGGGTTAAAGTTTCAGTAGGTTGGGCGATTCGAGGACGAATAGCAAAGTAGGCAAATATATAATTCTTTATTGTAAATAATAAAATTAGTGATAATTTTTATGATTACAGGCATACGTTCCGTAACAAAGCGTTTTAATCTCTCTCTCTCTCTCTCTCTCTCTCTACATGTAGTTGTGCTCATAATTATTCATACCCCTGTCATTTTTTTTTCTGTTTTTTGTGTCGTGTTAATAAGTGAATGTGTTTCGCCAAACTTTCTAGTGATTAGTATGCTACCAGCAACCGAACAATTAGGAACATTTGAAACTTTTTTAAAATTTGGTATTCCAGGGGTATTTTACTGACAGATTTTTGGAATAAGCCATGTTCATAAGTAATCATACCCTATAGGGGTACTGGGTCAAATGTATTGCTCAATAAACAAGATTGTAAAGTTCCTTTCTCGAAATAACTATCTGAAATTGTTCTTGCAAGTGTTCGGAGCCCTTCTTCAGGCCTTCTGTGGAGATTTGTATAGAAATACTCCCTCATAAAGGCCCAAGATTTGAAGTCAGACCGACTGGTTGGGGGGGGGGAGGTTGGGCAGTTACTGAGCTCAGTTAAACCAAGATTATAACTTTTGTGTCATGAATTTATAAGTTGTTTAGAGTAAATTAGACTTGAGGGCAAAAATGGACTCTTTTTTTTAGCAATGTGGCGAAATAAAGACAAAGTCTTCAACTTAAAGAACATTGTCCTGATTGTAGCACATGACAACCCTATGTATCCATTAGTGGTTTTCTTCTTTGCTGGTAGCACTGGAAATCTCTTAAGGATAAAAGTCATCCTGATAAAGACGATTTAATTAAGATACTGGATGAAAACATTCAGAAGTATAAAAAAAAATTCTTATAAAGGTTAACTTGGACAGGATTGGACATACCAGAACGACAATGTTCCAACGCAATATGGCCAATTTAGTCAAGAAGTGGATCAAGGACAATCGTAATGAACGATCTGGAGTGGCAAATATGACAGCCTGACATGAATCCCACTGGAAATGTGTCTAGGAAAGTGAAGACTCAATTCTTCAGAGGACTCACGGGATCGGACAAACCACACTGAAGACCTGGAGAAAGGCTGTGAACACAATTTCAGGTGGTCATTTCTCGAAAGAAAATTACAATCGTGGTTAATAAGCAATAAATTGGACCGAGTACCCCTAGAATATGAAAATGGTGTGTGTATGTGTGTGTGTGTGTTCCTTCTTCTTCTCTCTCTCTCTCTCTCTCTCTCATTTTTAAACGTATTTGATATCTGTTAACATTTGAATGTCTACAACCACTTGTAAACTTATTTTCGTTTCCAATTTTATTTAAATTGCAGGCCCGATGAGAGCCGGATATATGGCCGAAAGCTTGCCAAAACAAAAAGGGAAAAAGGAGAGCTAAGTCTCGATTCATTACTCATTTTTTTCTCTCGTTTACCTAAGTGTGATTTTTCTCAAAATAAATGACAAAACGACGTTTGTTGAGAAAAGAAAGAATTTAGGATTGGTTGGACTAAGCCTGTTCAGAAACACGATCCCTTTTCCTGGTTTAGCTACAAACGATATTTCTCTGAATTGTAGTGATTCTGTACGGGACCTTGGTGTGATAATAGACAAAAATCTCGCATTCCAACAACACATCAGAGCTGCATGTAAATCTGCATCCTACAGTATCTTTAAGATTGGTAAAATAAGGAAACTGCTTGACCGACCCACAACTGCAAAACTTACACATGCATTCGTATCTTCGCACCTTGATTATTGTAATTCTGTATTTTCTGGCCTCCCCTCATCATACTTACTTCCACTGCAAAGGATACAGAATACCGCTGCAATGTTTGTTACTTTCTCAAGAAAACATAAGCACATAACACCTATCTTACGTTCCCTTCATTGGCTCCCCATACACCATCGCATAACTTTTAAAATTCTTCTTCTCACTTACAAAATACTTCGAGGTCAAGCCCCGAAATACCTTTCCGACCTCATCACCTTACGTGCTTCCACCTCGTCCAGACCACTAAGATCCTCATTTACCCAACAATTGGTTTCTGGTCCTCGCACTGCGACGAGATATGGTGGTCGCGCATTTTCAGTTATAGCTCGCATTATGTGGAATAAACTCCCAGTACAAATTCACAATGCAAATTCCATCGAGCAATTCAACACACCTCTTTAACACCTAAAGCACTCAGTTGCGAGTCGGTCAAGGGAGGTGCACACCATATTTTTCTTTGTTTGTTTGATTGACTACGTTTGAATTTAATTTTATGTCTATCATAATGTAATTTGAATGATTTATTTCAAAGTACATGAAGTACGAGATGCACATTTATTCAAAGTATATATAATTTGCACAGGTTTGCTGTTTTTGATACTAAGTAACTAAGTTATTTATTATATTGTTACAATTCCTTGTTTCAGTATATTTTTTAAGCAGAATATTGAGCGCTTAGAAACATCAGTATTAAGCGCTTTATAAATGTCATTATTATTATTATTATTATTATATTTTAAATCTTTAATCCGAGCTTTCGGCGTTGCGCCTTCTATAGGATCTCTGAAGAAAACTAATATAAATCATACAAACAAAAGCAGGCACCAACATTATGTAAATATCTAATGCATATAGAAATAAATAATGTGTAGAAATATTGGGTTACCTTGAAGCTGTGAAGATTTGAGTTCCTTGTTTGTTCTATTGATATATTGAGGACGTGTAATCAGCGGCTTGCAGGAAGTGAGTTAGTGTGCGGGCTTAATGAAGGAAACAAAAATAGGTTAACATTTTACTTAAACTACTGAGTGAGTAAAAAAAAGTGTCATCATTTTAAAGTTGTCTTTTTTCAATCATGAACATTTAATCATGGGTATCACGATATGTCTTGGAAAAGGCGTCTTCCCAGCAATAATTGTTGCTACCCTTTTCATTTAGATCTTTGCACACATGACTTCGGAATGATCTTCAGAAGACGGTAAAATTTCACATACGCGTAATAAACCCCTCACAAAAAAGTTTCGCAAATAGATTTTGGGCCATGATAACTTTTAAGGTTCGCTTTAGTTATTCCTGATATTCATACTATTGGAAAGATAATTTATTCCCCTTTTTATTGATATCCTACTTGTAATGATTAGCCTATGTCATGCTCTAATGCACAGAATATCAGAATATGGAATAAAGTAAAAAGTCAAATGTTGCAAAATGCATTTATCAAAGCGAAGTTCCGCAACTCGACTTTAGGCTGTGATAACTTATGGGGTATTTTCTAATTTTTTTTAACTTTAGACCATTGTCAAGATAATTTATTCCTCTTTTCAGTGACACCCTAATTGTAACGATAGTGTTGTTCCTGCATGGACAGAACACCTGAATGTTAGGACAAGTTAGAAGTTAAATATTGCAAATTGAATGCCTATTGTGAGTATTATTGTCTGTTGCGGGTAATAACAATGCATTTGGCAACTTTTCACTTTTTACTTTGCATTATATTCGTGAGTTATGTGCATTCAAACATGATGTTACTATTGCAAATAGGGTATCAATAAAAAGAAGAATAAATGAACTTTTTAATGCTATAAAAATTAACAATGATTAAATCCCCACATTAAAGTGTATCAAGGTTCAGAGTTGTGTTACAGAAATTTTAAATGAAAATTATCTTTCGCTTTGTCATGTATTCAGGTGGTATTCAGGGGTTCTGTGGACACAGGCATGACATCACCATGACAAATAAGGTATCAATCAAGAGACGAAAGAATTTACTTGACAATGGTATAAAATTCAATTACAATTAGAAAATATCCCAAAAGTTATTAGGACCTAAAGTCAAGTTGCGGAACTTCAATGTGATCAATAAAAATGCATTTTACATTTGACTTTTTACTTTTCTCCATATTCTGATATTCTGTGCATTGAAGGATGATACAATCATTACAAAAAGGATATCAATAAAAAGGGGAATAAATTATCTTTCCAATGGTATGAATATCAGGAATAACTAAAGCGTACCTGAAAAGTTATCATGGCCCAAAGTCGATTTGCGAAACTTTTTGTGAGGGGTTTAGATAGATGAAGATAAAAACAAATGCTGACAGTATATGTGCACATACACACACACACCCTCTCACAACACACACACACACACACACACACACACACCTTTCCTCCCTAAAACACCGCAAATCATCATACACGCAACCAGACACAGTAAACAATTCACAATAAAATTTCCCCTTTGATGTTTTGTTTACCAAGACCATCACTGAATGTTCGGGACGTATTAATTCCCTAACAACTGTTTGCGAGTGTGAGTGAGGGTGTGTGCGTGTATGAGTGTGGGTGCGTGTGTGTGTGTGTGTGCTGTGTATGAGATAAGGTATATGGATGAGTATGTGTGTATGGAGGGTGTATGTGGGTGTGCGTTTGTATGTGGTTTGTATATTAATTAGGGTAATTGTGGATGTGTGTCTATGTTCGTGCAAATAAGTAAAACATTTTCTTTCTTTTTTTTAAATTCTTCACCCAGCCAATTGGCCCAGGTGACATTTTACCGTCTTCTGAAGATTGTATGTTATTCAGTCATGCGTGCATAGATCTAAAATGATGGGACATATTTATTGACTCACTCTATACAGTGCGTCCCAGAAAAAAGTATACCCAACTTTGAGAGCCTCATATTAAAATATTATAGTTTGTGCGACCATAAAATATATATCATGATAAAGAGCAAGTCCTATTCTTTTCAATGATACCAAACTTATACCTGTGTTGTGACGGATGACTAAGCAGTTAGGCTTTAAAAAAACAAGCGTAAAAAGTGCCCTATCCCAAGTTTGAGCAAAAGCAGCCCTTGCATTTCAATAGATCAAGTAATCCTTTGTGCCTAATGAATTGACTCAGGGAGGCTGACCCCAAACAAACAATGAATGATCAGAAAGCTAGGGCTGATTCTCAGACATCTTGGTACAGATCACTTTTCACCAAAGTTTTTAAACACTCGCGGGTTCAGTCATCCATGACAATATCGGTATGATTTTGGTATTATAAGATAGATTATGAGTTACTCTTTGTCATGAAATTAAAATTAATTACACATAAGTTATACACTGTTAATATGAGGCACTCAAAGTTGGGTATACTTCTATCTGGGACGCACTGTATATTTGAAGAACTTAGTTCAACAAGGTAATACATATACTTTTGATGAACATTGAGCAAACACATGATACTGGTCTTTGAGCAAAAGTGATGAACTAAATTTTGAAAGCGACTATTAAAGTATACATTTTATTATAGGGTACATGCAGGTAATATGGGCCACCTAAGCTCATGTGCATAATTTGCATAAAATTAAAAAATGATACCCAGCCTAATCTTGGTTTATATGAATCAATAACTATACTACTCTAACTTTTATTGTGAAGAAAAACAATTATCAACACTCCCCCCCCCCCCCCTGTCTGCAATATTCAAATGTTGACGTCATCACAAAGGTGCCCATACTACCTGCATGTGCAGGTAATATGGTCATATGTATTTAATGTATTTTTAAAGAAATACAGTGACTCTACTATGTCTGGAATTTGCTTAAAATGTTGAAAATCATTAACTTTAGGATATCATCATACCCTATACCACTTTGCTACATACGCCTTTCTGGATAAACAAATACGTTTTCCTTGGGAGTAAAACAGAGGGATAGAATATATTTTTGAACAAAGGATCTCCTTATTTGCTCTGATATTTTTCTCTTTTATTTTTCCAGCGTGAATTTTCCATGTAATCATACGTGTACATGTCATTATCCTCTCTTCACCATACCAATCAAGGACCGCGGAGCCGCCCC
>CALNVZ010000641.1:27850055-27891659 GCA_940671915.1 Paracentrotus lividus
CCGCCCCTCCCCCCCCCCCACTTTTTCAGCAAATGCGTACAACAATGAGAAAGGGACCCTAGATTTGTGATTATAGCATCTTCAGCCCCCTCCCCCACTTTCGCCTCAGTCCCTTCTAGTTCATGCCCATACAACTGAGTAATTTGAAAGATAAGTACAGCAGGCGCGGATCGAAGAAAATCGAATTGAATGCATTTCGGGGCCCAATTGTCTGGGAACAAAAGCGGCTCTTTGTCCCCAGCCAATTGGGCCCCCGAAATGCATTCAATTCGACTTTCTTGGATCCGCGCCTGTACAGTGTATAGTGCAAATTAGATTGATCGAAGGGAGCAAACTGAGAAACTGTATAAAGTTGGACAATTGTATATTAATAAAACTGCATATTCGTAATGCCTGTAATGACACTGATCACTGCCTTTGATATTAATGACATTTTCCACGCGTTTCTGCCTCCAGAGCTAAAATATTTCCTTTATACGTGCACCCCTAGAACAATTTGCATCACTGCATTTCATGAATAAAATGATATAAATTATAGAAATCGGAACAATAGCAGGTTTACCGGGAATGAATGTATGTTTATTATACTGATGGGTTGCCGCTGGATGGGGGTAAGATAAAAATTCCCTTTTCATTCCTGATTCTATTTGGACGCCGCATTTGTAACCCTGAAGAATGTCTAATTTCCATGTCCTTTGTGCTGGTTTTTCTTTCTTTCTTTTTTCTTTTTTCCTTTATCGTTTCCCCCCTCTCCACGATCTCTCTATCTCTCTCTCTCTTCATTTCATCATTCTGATTCTAAATTTACAACACAATTTCTATATCATTTTACTCCCACTAATATTTATTTAATTCTTGTTATTTATCCCCCTCTCTCCTCCTCCTCCTCTCCTTTCTGTCTTTATAACGTTACATTTCATTCTAGCTTTGTTTCAGCTTATTGTTTCTGTGTCATGATAGCAAATCCTACAGATAGTAGACAAATATGAAACAATCTATATTTATGTACACAGATAATGATCATTTGCTTTGTTGTTCTCTTCTTTTTGTGTCATTTTTTCTTTTTTTGCCTTTTTCGTTTGTTGTTGTTTTGTTGTTTTTTTTTTTAACTGTTTCTTAAAATATTGACTAGGTGGGCTCTTGCTGTCAATCAAAGATGGCACCATAAAGTAAATGGATTTGGTCCAAATAGTGAATAAGTCTAACTATAGTGTTTAGGGCGAGGGTTGAAACTTATGCTAGACCATATTCTTATCATTATCAAGCATCTATCAGTTGAGGTTGATAAGCTTCATCTTATAATAATCTATCCCACGCCCCCCCCTCCCCTCTCTCTCGCCCCTAAAATTTTCTTTTTTGTTTCTCTATATATTTTTTTAATCTGTTATTATCATCTATCTCTGTCTACATCTAAGACGCCCTCTATGCCTTGAGTCTCTTTACTTCTTTTGGCAAAATGTACGCTCCCTCCCTTTCTATAACCTAACAAAAAAGTAAGTTCCCCCTAATCGGAATGATGTAACTTTTGAACAGGTTTTGTTTTTAGCAAAATAATAAATGCTTTCCAAGTTTATTGAGTACCTTCTGTGAAAGAAATAACATTGATTCTTTGAGACATGCATGAGCGATCAACGGTTGAATAAAAAATTGACATTTTCTTTATGTAGTGTTCATTCAACCTTGATTTCATGGATATCTTTCAGAATGCATATTCCACCATAATCAATCATTTTTTAAAAATAAAAATGTGTTTTTAAAAAAATTGCAAATATTACCTCATTCTTATCCAACCGTGAAATTTCAAGCAAAAGTCTTTGGTGTGTTAGAAATCAAATGCTACAAGACTTCTGAACAAAATTGTTAATTTGTTCCAATATTATTGAATTAAAGTTATGAAATTAACCTTGTGACTTTCGAAAAGTGACATTTTTGCATATTGACTGTGCTAATTGAAGCATGACTTAACGAATTTCGGTAAAATTCACTCACATGGAAGCAGATAAAATGGTACAAGCGCATATAACAAAATTCGTGAAAATCTTCTTGGTTCAAAAGTTATTGATGTTCGTTGGGGGTGGGACTTACTTTTTTGTTGGGCATAGGGCAAGTCCAAGCCATTTTGCGCGGTAACAAACGGGACATTTAGAGCCAAAAATATGTTTTTACGATATATCTTAAAATGAATTCCTAATCCTTAGGTATATTCTGGTACTAAAACTGCAACAGAAACACAAACAATAATAGAAATAAGTCAATTCATAATTAATTTATGATCATTCGTCGGTAACAAACGGGACCAGAAAAAAAAAATGGTGTTTTCAAATTTTGATTATGTTCACATGATACCCTGAATCTAAAAAGCAGATCTATACCTGTAAAGTCGTATCAGGACAATTACCCCCCGGACAATAACCCCCGGACAATAACCCCCCGAGAACAATTACCCCGGACAATTACCCCCGAGGACAGCTACCCCCGGACAATTACCCCCCGGGAAAAACTACCCCCTCACATGCATTGATGTTGGAATCAAGTGCATGGCGTCCATTGTGAGTTTCGCCCGGTGTCGCAAGTTTTTTAAATTATTTTCTACTGGATCTTATCTTAATGGCTTTCTCTTTCTCTTCCCCTTTCTCTTTTATATTTATCTTTCTCCTTCTCTCTCTCTCTCTCTCTCTCTCTCTCTCTAGCGCTATCTCTCTCTCTCTCTCTCTCTCTCGCTTTGTTATTTTTTCCTCTTTTTCCCTTTTTTTCTCCCTTTCTTTTAATAATAATAATAATAATAATGTTAAGCATTTATAATGCGCCGATTATCTAGTAAACTATTTAGTGGCGCAGCTAATATTATTACCCGGCTATAGCCATAGCTGCCCTAATAAAGGGCGCTTTAGCGCATTCGAGGAATTTCTTCCTACCGGAACCTTTTTACCTTACTTGGGTCAAGTCTGGCAAATTGTAGATTAATATCTTGCCAAATGACATTAGTGGAATGGACGGGATTCCAACCGCGTACCTTGTGATCGTCAGTCCGCCGACTTATCAATTCGACCACATCACCTCCACCCCCTCCTTCCCCTTTTTTGTTTTGTTTAGCGGCTCCTTCTGCGCCATGAAAAAATGGGGGGGGGGGGGCTTGCACCCTAAGCCCCCTGTTTGGATACACATTATATGCATCAGAAAATATATAAACTGGCCCTCATATTCCCGACCGTGTATTCTGCAAAATCCGTGGACTAAAACCATGGTTTCTATTGGCGGTCATCATGGCAATAATGAATAACTTATGCATGATATTAAATTTTACGATCAACCTTATTTTTGCATAACTTGATATTAGGCTTTAGTTTACATTTTTACTTTATTTGTTAATTTTTTTTTAGTTATTAATTATGACTTTTATTGCCGCCCTTTGAAACCATGGGTTCAGACCAAGGTTTAATCCATTTTTCGTGAAAAATAAAAAATAAATAAAAATCATATCAATTGGAATTAGAGATGAATCAGATATTTTATTATTATGTGTATTTGGGTCCTTTCATGAATGTCCGATTTGTTGTTCTTTGAAAATAAGAGGTAATATGAGGGCCAGTTTACATATTTTCTGATGCATATATGCGTATCCAAACGGATGGCTTGGGGCGCAAGCCCCCCCCCCCCCATTTTTTCATGACGCAGAAGGTGAAAGGGGGAAAGGAAAAAGCAAGGAAAAAAGAAAAAAAGTGATAGAGAGAGAATGAGAAAAGGACAAAGAGAAATATGAAAGAGAAAGAGAATGTCATTATGATAAGATCAAGTAGAAAATAAGTCGAAAACCTGCGACACCGGGCGAGACCCACAATGGGCGCCGCTTGATACCAACATCAATGCCTGTGAGGGGGGGGGGTAGTTGTCCTCGGGGGGTAGTTGACCGGGGGGGCATTTCATCAAAGGACTTGTCGGACGTTTTATCCGACAAACTGTTATAAGCTACTGAAATGCTTGCATCTGATTGGCTGAGAGCAAATTTGTCGGATAAAATGTCCGACAAGTCATTTGATGAAATGCCCCCCTGGTGTAACTTTCCGGGGGTAATTGTCCTCGGGGTTATTGTCCTCGGGTTATTGTCCGGGGTGATTGTCCGTGGGGTAATTGTCCGGGGGTAATTGTCCGGGGGGTAATTGTCCTCGGGGGTAATTGTCCTAGAACCCTGTATAGTCATATTCTCTTAAACACGTTATAAACATTGCAATGACACATTTTAACGAATACAAATACAACTTCGAGTTTTCTGGCAAGGTAAAGTTTTTTAAAAATATGTCAGGTAAAACATGGGAAAGGTAACACACGGGAAAATTATTCCCGGAAATATTTTTCATTAAATATTTGGTGTAGCAGAAGCGTAACAACATCTTGTAAAACAAATTCCCTTTGATAAAACAAAAGAAACATTAAGGCAACACAGGAATGTAAAAAATACTTGTTTTGTTTAATTACCAAAAGTGTGAGGGGAAGTAATAAAACTACATTACTTTACATCAGCTCGGTAACTTTTATAAGACTATTTCTGAGACATGAATACTTTAACACTAAAAATAGGGAAAGCTACGTGCTGCGTTCGAGATATTAAAAGAGAAAATACATACTTTTTGGTTGTACTCTTATGACAAACCTTTTTAAAGAACACACACACACACACACACACACACACACTTGCACCCCTCTCTCTCTCTCTCTCTCTCTCCCTCTCTCCCTCTCTCTGTGTCTCTCTCTCTTTCTCTCTCTTGTTTTCTTTTTTAGCAAGTCGCCTATGTTTTTATTATTCTTCCGTGTTGCCCTCACACGCCACGATAAGCATGCACCCGCTTCCTTTATGATCGTTTATTCGGTTTAACTTCCATGTTTCAAATTAAAATGATTATATTCAAATAATATAGCTCACCTTTACAATCAGGTTGGAGTTATGAACTTTCCAGATATACAGTTCCAAAGAGAATATGACAAACCCTCTCGATGATTTTGACTCCCTCGAAAGATCAAGTTATTAATCACAGTGCAGTCAAAATGGCGTCTTGTTGTGTTCCATTCCATTCTGTGCACTTGGCACTTTGCCTCAAAAATTTCAATAACATTCTTCATGCATGAACAATGATTACAGAACCACAATGTTGCGACTATCCAGCACCCTCAAGCTCGAACACAATTCAGTAAACCCCTGTTATAAAAAAAAAGATAAGCATTGTTGCACTGCATCAATAAATATAGGCTAAATATGAAAAAACAACATAATTAAAAGATGAATGTAACAAATCGCGTTTATTTATTTGTTTATTCATATAATTTTAACTTATTCATAGTATTACCAATATTGGTACTTTTCCATGAATCCTTACGATAGGAAAACCCAGAGCAGTACCAATGTGAAAATCAAAATAATTACCTTGATATAAACAGTTTATACGAATTCGTAGCGATCATTGTAAGTATCATTTCGCTAAATAATCATAATGCTAATATACTAAATTAGTCAGATTCATGTACATTTTCAAAGGTTTGCCCTAAACATTTTGCTCTTTATAACCAAGACGACTATTGAAAGATCATCTGCCAGACTGACTGAAATACTTGAAAGATTTCTGATTCAAGATTGAGAGAAAGAAAATGTGGCATATCTTGTCGAGTGATGATATTAGTATATCACATTTCTTGTCAGATATCACTAAAATTCTACTTTGAACATTAAAAAATTAATGAAGGCTACCATTTTATATGTCAGTTATCTGTTCTAATGTTATCTACACTCACTCACCTACACATTCGAGTTATTTTCCCTAACAAATTCAGAATATCTTTTCTCGACATTTGTAGACAAATGTATCTTTCCAACTGTAAATTTTAATTTCATATTTTGTTGATTAACTTACGTAGAATTTGTATTTTCAACAATATATAAATTACTTTTGTATTTCTGTGTCAGTGTATGTGAAGCGCATAGAGAAGGAGGTTATAAATTTTATGTGCTATATAAATCTTTTATAATTATTTTCGTTATTATCTATTTCTGATCTGCAATTCAGGTTGGATTTCCCCGAGGTCTACCTCAACATGCCCCTGTTAAAAAAGGAAAAATGTGTGGGAAGCAAATAAACTTTACTGTAGGGGAGACTGGGGATGGAAGTTACACGGGTCAGTTGTTACAGTTCTCAGTTTGCTAAGCTGGATCAAGAGAGGATGTGCTAACTGGCATCTATATACAGACTACAAATAGCTGTGATGAACTGACGGTCGTGAGGTTTCTCCGTTGTTTTATTAAAAAGAAAATCAACAAAAACCATATTTTACAGTTCAAAGTAAATTTTTGACAAAAATTGAAATTTTTAATAGCTCTTACAACTGAAGGCACATGATGATAGTCTGGTATTGTAAATATAGTACATGTATGTCACTAATATACCCCCTAGCCATGCCCTGTAATTCTGCCTAATGGCTGTGCTACAGTTGATTTTTGTGTGGAAATCACACATGGGGTAGGTTGTTACAACAACCCACCTCATGTCGATGTAACAACTTACCCCAATTACATTAAATATGTAAAATTACATTTTGTTTCAATTTTCAGGTCTTAATATTTTTATGTTTCTATTATTACTTTTGTCTATTCTAGAGCTCTACTTGATCTACTGTTAACGATGCCAAAAAACTGGAAAGTTGAAATAAAAAGTATGGTATAAGAGATTTACACATTGTCAACTTACCCCGTATGTTTACATATTGTAACAATTTACCCCGTATGATGTAACAACCTACCCCGTATACCGGGTAGGTTGTTACAAAAAAAAATGTCTTCACTAATTAAGCTGTAGTTAATTAGTGTTTCAATGTTTTCAAGTTTTATGTGCCTCAGGTTTTAGCAGACATAATAGGCTAACTACAGACCCAACATGAAGCGCGTGAGTTCTGTCATTAGAATTATCTGGCCAAAAATTTGAATTTTGTAACGTTCATCCCCGGTCTCCCCTACAGCACACAAAAAATGAGAACTTGCATATATGAGTGATCACACTCAAATATCCAAGTAATTTTGACAATATAGTGACACACATCCATGAGTGCTTTCACTCAATAAAGCTACTTTGAAAACGCACCTAATCGAGTATTTTAAATTTGACAATATAGTGACACACCAAAATGAGTTTATTTAATTAACTCATTTTATTGAGTAACATAACTAATTGTTTTGAGTACATTGCACAAACTAATCTAGTGAGTAACGCTTTGCATACTCAGAGAGTTAGTAAGTAAAGGTTTAAAACTCATCAACTTGCGTGTGATGAGTTTGTGCAACCTTTACTTACTGACTCTCTGAGTATGTAAAGCGTTACTCACTAGGTGAGTCCTATTCCATTTTGTTTGTTTGTTTGCCTGTTTTTATAATGATATTCGGAATGTTCCGATGATATACACATCAGTGCATCAATTCTCTCAAACCAATACACTGCATTACTCACTTTGAGTGCATCAATTCACACAAGCCAATACATTGCATTACTCACAATCATCAATGCATCAAATTACTAAAACTGTGTACATGACTGACAAATTAATGGGAAATCCATGCATGGTAATCTAGCTGTTAGTATTATCAGACGATGTATATCATCGGAACATTCCAAATATCATTATAAAAACAGGCAAACAAACAAACAAAAAGGAATAGGACTCACCCAAAGACAATAAGAGCATGCAGGCTCTCCGCTCTCGATCTCCGTTCCGCTACACATTACGTACGTATGCGTAGAACATACCTCGTGTGCAGTGTCGATGTCCGTACTCGTGATCCGAGTAGGCGTACCGGGCGCAACATGTAAAAGTACCGCATAGCCAGTAAAATTACTCTCAAAGACTTTCACGAGACTTTAGACGTATACGAAGACGTGTCGTAGTTTACTCATCTAGTGAATTACAGGCTATATAGAATTTCTCAGCAATTCTCACTTTACTCGATTGTTAGTGTTTTCACCCGATCATCCACCAAGCCGTACCAAGTTGAAGAGAAACTCACTTGCACTATTGTTTTACGCAATTGAACATGTAAAGTTACTAAGGGATACTCAAGAAAAAAAAATTATTATACTCAATAATTTTTTTTTCTTGAGTATCCCTTATTAACTTTACATGTTCTGGAAGAGCGGGTGTGTACTTTTAACAGATTCTGAAGTAAAAATACGTGATATACGAATAAAAGCATTCGCCTCCAAGAGTAGCAAACGGGTTTTACTCATGGAAACTAGTTCTTGTTTTTTGTGTGAGGGGCTTCGGAGCGTTTTTGAAAGTGGAGGGGCTGAGCCGAAGTGGGGGGCTGAACAGGCTAAAAATCACAAATGTATGGTCATTTTTGCATTTTTGTACACGTTGGCTGAAAAAAGTGGGTGGCTGTAGCCCCCAGCCCCCCCCCCCCGGCTCCGCGGCCCCTGCCCTAGTAAGTAAATTTCAGCATTTAGTAGTCGTACCTTTGTTTGCTGTTTTCCCAGCTTTTTTAACGGATATTTTTTAGGTACATGTAGAAAAAAATTCTGCCAATACGTGTTTTATTCCAAATGAGCAAACATCACGTCACCCTAATAAAAATTAATTGAAATCCATCAGACCAATAAACATATTGTTCTTAGCTACATTTAGAAGAGAGGGTAAACCAACAAAGAATATTGGTCATGAACACCTGGTGTTTATATGTAGATCACTGCTCCTCACTGAGAAACTAAACGCTAATACCCTCATTCCACCGAGAATTTTTGAGGGTCGTTCACTAACCGGACGCGTTTTTTAATCCTTCTGGTTGCCCACCGAGTTGTCTCATGTCAAAGTCTGATGGTCAGGCTTGTGTTTGACGTCTATCAGGTATTTGTCCGACGTGTTGGACGGCATGCGAAGAGGGAAAATAGTCCGGTCAGGGAACTAAGCTCAGGCCTTAGTTCGCTATCGGACTGACCGGACACCATTTCCATTTTCGACCTCGAGTCAATATTGGATATGTGTCAGTCCGTCCGACGTGTATAAGATTCTATTGTTTTCAGCTTTCCGACGTCTCTAGCCGACATCTGATTAAAATCGGGTGATCAGGTACTCAACTTATTGCAAATAGCAGTTTTTTTTTTATCAACTTTTCGAAAAGAAGTGTCGTTTTCAACCCAACTGTGGAATGTTGGTAGTATCGGGTCAATGTACAATCGATCTCCGAGTAGTGACTGATTAATTAGATTAGAGTTTGGTCGGTATCAGATAGATGTTGGAGTGCCAGTTTAGAGTCAGATAGCCCCCAAATTACCCTCCGAAAGCAAATTCATGGATTGGACAAGCCGATAAAAACGGCGGACAGATGTCGGGCAGATACCAGTCTTTCATCCGATTTCATGCGGGTAATAAAAAAATCAGGGTCGCCAAAACAGGCTCCTCGGGTGAGATTTCATCGGAACTCATGAAAATTGCCATTTTGGGGATCAGGTGAGCTCGAGATGAGAGTCCGATTGTCAGTGGAATGGGGGTATTAACAAACTAATTTTTGTATAACGTTTCGGACCTACCTTTAACATGTTTTGGTTTGAAAGTGTATATATAGATGACCGTTATCATCATGAAGATCACAATCAGCGTCCGACCAGATACTGATCACAGGTAACAGACCCATCATTAACATCGCAGGCCGAATACTGTTCAGTGGACTTCTAGTCATCGTGATCCTCGCTAGTATTTATGTGCTCTTTAATTAGAATAATTATCTTTATTGTTTGCACATTACCTTAGTAGCGGACGCAGACCGACCTCATACAATAAAAGTATCGGCCCCATGCGTAAACATAATAGTGCCGCTTTTGTCCCCAGACAATTTTCTTGGATCCGCGCCTGTACCTATAAGCTGCGAACATTTTATTGCTATTATACCTTTTTATGTCAAACTGTATCTTAATTTTATACTTTCCTCCAAAATATAGCAAAAAGACCAGGTAATGGCACCGGCAACCACTCACGCCCTATCAACAACACCAGACCCCCTCCACCACCACCAGGAAATGGCACCGGTAACCACTCCCGACCAAATCAACGGCACCAGACCTCCTCCACCACCACCAGGTAATGGCACCGGCAACCACTCACGTACTATCAATGGCACCAAGACCCCTCCACCACCACCAGGAAATGGCACCGGTAACCACTACCGACCTATCAACGGCACCAGACCTCCTCCACCACCACCAGGTTAATGGCACCGGCAACCACTCACGCCCTATCAATGGCACGAGACCCCCGCCACCACCACCAGGTAATAGCACCGGCAACCACTCACACCCTTCAACGGCACCAGACACCTTCCACCATCACCAGGTAATGGCATCAGCAACCACTCACGCCCTATCAACGGCACTAGACCCTCTCCACCAACCTGCAGGTAATGGCACCGGTAACCACTCACACCCTATCAAGGGCACCCCTATCGTTAAACGCTCGTTCTTTGGTAATGGCACCAGCACCATTCACACCCTATCAACGGCGCCAAACCCCCTCCACCACCACCACCAGATAATGGCACCGGCAACCAATCACGACCCACCAACGGCACCAGACTCCCTCCACCACCACCAGGTAATGGCACCGGCAACCATTCATGGCCTATCAACGGCACCAGACCCCCTCCACCACCACCAGGTAATGGCACCGGTAACCACTCACGCCCTATCAACGACACCCGTTTTGTAAAGCGCTCATTTTTTGGTAACTTCACCGGCAACCACTCACGCCCTATCAACAGCACCAGACCCCCTCCACCACAACCACGTAATGGCACCGGCAACCACTCACGTCCTATCAACGGCACCAGACCCTCTCCACCACCTGCAGGTAATGGTACCGATAACCACTCACGCCCTATCACCGGCACCCGTATTGTTAAACGCTCGATCTTTGCTAACGGTACCGGTAACCACTCAAACTCTATCAACGCTACTGGTCTACCAACTCCGCTATCAGGCAATGGCATCGGTAACCATTCACACCCCATCAACGGTACCGGCCCGCCTCCAACGCCACACTCACAACAAGACAATGTCATCGGCAACAGCACCAACCTTCCTCCTCCTCCTCCATCGAGCAACGGAACTACTCCTGCACCTCCTCCTAGTGAGTAGATTATAGCATATTCCTTTTATTATTAAAGTCCTTAACTCGAGACAAAATAAAGAGATGAATCGTGGCATTAAGCTAGGTTTGCTAAAGGACGTGCCTATCACACATGATTTAAAAGAAGATTCGGTTATAAAGCGCTTCCAAACAAACACGTTTGTAACAATTCAGATTAGAAATATTGAGTAGTTATCAAAATAAGTTTCACTTGGTAAAAACTTTCGCTTGAATTAGGAATTCATTGAATCCGATGAATGGAATTGAAAAAGAATCGTACTTGGTATTATTTATATATTTATTTTTTGTTAAATTGTCTATAGAAGAATAACCCAAGTTTTCCAGCGTTCACAAGATTCATTTTGTTTCGGGAGTGGTGTTAATTGTAATGTTCTACATCATACCATCAAGTTGATCCTTGCTTTCGTTTGTGTTGTCTTTATTATAGTAAGAGGTTCATGTCAAGGTTCCTGTGGTGGAATAAGCTCATCTGGGAACTGCTATTATGACGCTGTCTGCCTGGACCTTGGAGACTGCTGCAGAGATTTCAGATCACGATGCAACTAGGTAAGATCATCTCATAATACACTGTGAATACGAAGAGTCAGGTTGACTCCATTCTGGGTCCTTTGGTGCCATAGTCGGATTCCGGGTCAATTGTCGCATACCAGATGTATGGCGATAATTGATTCGGAGTGGAGCAATTCCTCAATTGACACGTAATGGTGTCATTTTTCTTCAGTGTAAAAATTTGATAATATGATAATTGGCGTAAAAGCCTTTTTGTGGATATAATCATATAGCCTAATATGCTAATGATTAAAACGATGGTGCTGATTATAATGATTGTTAATCTCAAAGAGAGATAAAAAGTCTTTAAATCCCAAACAGATGTTCATTGCGAAAAGGGTATTACAAAATACAAAAAGTCAACGTATTAAAGTATTTTTTTCATATTTTAATGTTGGCTATTTTAAACTTCATATCTGATACCGCTCATTCATAATGACAACTCGGTTATTGCTAGTAATTCGGTGGTTCAGAATAACATTATCCCTCTCCTCATATCATTTTATTCTAATTTATTTCATTTATCCATCTTTTTAAAATTTCTTTTCATCTCTGTTCTTTCCAGAAGAAAAAAAGTGGATAACACACGCTTTTAACATAAAAAAACAATAGCAACAAGATCATCGTCATCAATTACATTATTTCTAGGGCCTTCGCATTTTAATTATGCATAAGGGATTAGGAGGTAATAATGATTAAATCTGCTAGCATGCGTAATTTGGATGATCGTTATAATAGATATTAGCAAAAACAAATGATACGAGTTATTAATATTCTTTTTCATGGATTTAAATTATGATAAGGTAATTTTTACTTTGAAGAGGATACTTAATATTTGTTGTTTTGTGTGAGGATGTGTGTATGTGTGGGGTAAGCTTATAGTTAGACAAATGTGCGAAGATAAATGAACTTGCATCAAATAAAAAAGCCTTGCTTGTATAAATCCATGGTATAAGAAATGTTTATGTGTATGTGTGTTTGATGTATGTGTGTATGTGTGTGTGTGTGTATGAGTAAGTTTGTGTGAGGGTGTATGTGTGTTAGGATGGGGTATGCTGATGATTTGATTTGGAATTATAGACGTATTTATAAACACAATATTTATAGACATACAAACACAGCCCCCCCCCACACACACACACTCAACCGCCTTTTCATTTTTTTTCCATCTCCCTATATCTCTTTCCAACCCCTCATCCTTTCCCTTGGATGACATTACTCCATTCTATTTCTCATTTGTACCCTCTCCCACTTTTTATCTCATTATCCATACCCTCTCTCTCTCTCTCTCACTCGCTCGCTCGCTCTCTCTTTCTCCCTTCCCCCTCTCTCTCTCTCTCTCTCTCTATCTCTCTCTCTCTCTCTCTTTCTCTTTCTCCCTCTCCCCCCCCCCCTCTCTCTCTCTCTACTATCCCCACTCCTTCCAGTAGTCTTTATTTTGAATTTAGTTACATTATAATTCTAAAAGTTTATCTCACTCTATCTCCCCCTCCCTCAATTTGCCTGGGTCTGTTTTGTAGGTCTAGATTTTTCTTATAAATCTATGTCTCTACTTTTTAAAAATCTTTTTATAACATTTTTTCTTTGTCAATTAAGAGATAAATAAGGGAAAGAGAGAAGAAAGAGAGAGAGAGAGAGAGAGAGAGAGAGAGAGAGATAGGGGTGGGGATTATGTTATCACCATACACATTGTTTAACAGTACACAAAATGCCGAATCTTGAAATTTTAGTTTGGTATGAACTGTTTTTTTTTTATTATTTTGTTTTTATTATTATTATTATTACTAGATAAAACTTATACACGTGAAAAATACTTAATGAAAGATACAAGACAAGATGTATCTTACAATAAATGCAGAATATCAGAAAGAATAGACATCATGAACGAGAAGAGAGAGTTGGTACAATGCTTAAGGAATCAATTAACCACGCAAATGACAAAAAATGTAGTATACCTATATCTAATACGAAGTATTAAAAAGCATATCAATTCTACTCTATGTAAAATGTAAAGTTAATGTATACCAACGTGCGGTATTATATCGTAATTAAACAAGGCGCGTCCATTATCTAAGAGGCCAGATGCAACAAAGTGACGTTGGAAAATACGGCTGAGAAGCGCGGAAATCTATACAGCTGGCTGCAATACTAAATTAGCTCACAAAAACTCGCGTAAGAAGACTTCCCTGCAGTGGAAATGGTATTGTCCGTTCGGTTTAGCAATCTACTCATGGAGATGAAAGAAATTGATGAACTTTTATCAGGTTGTTAGTTAATAGATTCTCCAGACCAGATGGAGGAAATACACATTTGGGCAAGCTTATAACATTATTATGCTGAAGTTGTAATCAGAATATGCAATTCATATAAATTGATGCTCAAAACAATGACATAGATTGTGAACTTGTCACAAGTCTTGTGAAGACGCCGTTCACATGTTTCTATGCGATATGCATGTGATAAGCGTAAATATTGACTAGTCGAGGAAAGAACCTCTTATGATTATGTTCAAAGTGACAGGACTTTTTTTTTAATCAATTAAAATGAATGTACCATCTCCAGAATGCTGAGAATTCAAGCTTTTAATTGCCCTATGATCAATAAGCTATAATAATATAATGCGGCATCGAGGATCAAAACTATACAGCGCATGCCTATTTTGAGAGCAAAATATACCATATTGTACAGGAATGTGATCTGTCTAGGCTTTCGAATTGACACAAGTGACAGGACTTTTTTTTCCCCCTTTGCAATAAGTTATTCCTATTTTTGAAAAGTTCAGACTCTTAGCGTACTTATTCAAGTTGATCATTTCTTTGAAAAGGTAGTTGCTCGCCACAATAAAGAAAAAAATAAAATGAAAAACTGTCCAAAAACAAGAAAAAAGTCTATGGGCGCGCTCGCTTTGAGTAGAATGGTAGCGCCCTCTATCTCTTAAGTTTACAACTAGAATTGATATGGCAAAAAATGCCTAATATATTTGGATCTAGACATTTTTAACTGTCATTTCTACAAAGCAATACATAATTCAGTCTACACAATTATTGTACTGAATCAGACACTCCAGTCAATGGATTTCAAGAGACAGAAAATGATGATTTGCAAAAGAGAACATAAGAAGAACAAAATGAAAATGATAAACATTAATAGGTGCTTTAACATGAGATGATGATTTTTACGAAACATAAATATTGATCCCAAACTTATTGTATTATTTCTCTTAATATAATCAATTACTGCAACATGATATACTTTTTTTTACCAAATATAAGCATTAATCCCAAACAAACATTGTATTATTTCTCTCAATAAATACATATATCCCTTATTCAAAAGGATAATATCAATTTCTATTTAACCATGATGAATATCTAAAAAGACAAAATTATACATACACCAAATAATACATATACTGCCAAATAAAACATATATGGTTCTTGGGGGCAAGGTTTATATGCATAACGCATGAATAATATTACATTTTTACATTCTATTCAGTATATAATGTACATGTATATCATTATATGCCAACTTATATGGAGAGGTGATGATATGACGAGTTACATTTTACGACATCAGTGACAAATTTAAAGAATGGTAAAGAGCTTTACTGTTATACATTCGCGCAGAAAAATAATTGATGAATCTAAACAAAAGTGATCATGGACATGTTACATATCAATGCGTTCATGAAAACATCAATTTTCGGAGATCCTTATATATAATCCACATTCTCAACATGACACCATTTATAGATGATCATCATCCTCCAGGAGCGGATCCAGCCATCGTTCTTTCAAATGATTGTGTAGGCCCAATTGTCTGGTAAAAATAGCGGCTCAATTATTTTGGGGTGTGGGCCGATTCTTTCAATTGTATGACCGCTACTGTCTGATAAGCTCCTCTACAAAGCCGTACAGCTTCATTTTATGTCATGTCATTTCCATACTCATAACTTTAAATTGGTATCATTATCTGACATTCAGGTGCTTACTAAATATACAGCGATGAACATAGGGGATAGGGGGTTTTGAGGGCATTTAATTTTTTTTATATTATATATCTAGCAATTTTCTACGTTAAATAGTGTATGACCGGTGCTGAATTAACCCTTGTGATTGACAACTGTCATCCAAGAGGTATACATACACTCATACCCGGGTTGAGTGTGGTAAATGTAGATTGATGTCTTATCATACACTCTAAAAACTTCAGGGGCTGATATCAGCACTTTTTAAGAGCTTGTATAGTGACTGCACTCAAAGTGCTGTTTAACTTCACTGAAAGTGCTGTTTTAGCACGATCACGTGAGCTGAACTTTCAGCAAAAATGGGCAAAAATAGCGTGACGTTAGGATTCGAACCTGGGTCCCCTGGATGAGAAGCGCTTACGTGCACGTTAGACCAATTCACATCTCACGATTGCTAGCAGATCATATTGTTTCATAATGAACTTTCTTCAAAGTTGCAATAAATATCTACGACACTCTAAAAACTGAAGTGCTTTTTTTTGCACTTCAGAGGCTGAAATCAGCACTTTTTAAGAGCTTGTATAGTGGCTGCACTCCAAGTGCAGTTTTAGCATGTTCACGTGAGATGAAATTTCAGCAAAAATGTGCAAAAATGGCGTGACTTCGTTAGGATTCGAACCTGGGTCCCCTGGGTGAGAAGCGCTTACGAGCACGATAGACCAATTCACATCTCACGATTGCTAGCAAAACATATTGTTTCATGATGAACTTTCTTAAAATATGCCATAATTATCTACTATGCTTTCATAATTCCATCAAGTTAGGGGGATCTCCTTTGGTCTATTGGTAACGTCAGCTGTACTCTTCCATGTCTAGGTGAACCCGGTTCGAATCCCATACCGACCACGAACATTTTTTAGTTGATAAATTAGCACTTCAGGTGCTGATTTAGCTCTTCAAGAGCATCCATAAATTAGCACTTCAGTTTTTAGAGTGTAGGATGTGAGTGACGTAGCAGGGACTCGAACCCTGTACCGTGTGATAGACGGTCTAGTGATTCACCTGGGTTGAGTGTAGTAAATGTAGATTAATGTCTTATCATAGGATGTTAGTGACGTAGCAGGGACTCGAACCCTGTACTTTTGTGATTGACGGTCTGGTGATTCACCTGGGTTGAGTGTGGTAAATGTAGATTCATGTCTTATCATATGATGTTAGTGACGTAGCAGGGACTCGAACCCTGTACCTTGTGGTAGACGGTCTGGTGATTCACTGGGTTGAGTGTGGTAAATGTAGATTAATGTCTTATCATAGGATGTTAGTGACGTAGCAGGGACTCGAACCCTGTACTTGTGTGTAGACGGTCTGGTGATGCACCTGGGTTGAGTATGGTAAATGTAAATGAATGTCTTATCATAGGATGTTAGTGACGTAGCATAGACTCGAACCCTGTACCTTGTGATTGACGGTCTGGTGATGCACCTGGGTTGAGTGTGGTAAATGTAATTGAATGTCTTGTCATAGGATGTTAGTGTCGTAAGGCATGGGACGTCGAACCCTGTACCTTGTGATCGACGGTCTGGTGATTCACCTGGGTTGAGTGTGGTAAATGTAGATTAATGTCTTATCATAGAATTTTAGTGTCGTAGCAGGGACTAGAACCCTGTACCTTGTGATAGACGGTCTGATGATTCACCTGGGTTGAGTGTGGTAATTGTAGATTAATGTCTTATCATAGGCTGTTAGGATATTAGTGGCGTAGCTATGACGGTCTATGAATCCTCCTTGGTATAGTCAAATGTCCAATATTACTTTTCCTTTGATGCATATGTTTGTCAACTCTAAGCTGGAATTCGGACAGCATTATAAAACTAAAGGAAAGTATCGAAGTAGCAAAGGGGCTTTCATTCTGTGTTAACTTCAGTCCGAACCGTGACCGAGTTTCATCTTTTTAATTCAAATTGTTTTTTCTCCACCGTTAATGATGTAATTACCTATAGACGATTTCCTTCGGAAGCTTATGTATATACTTAAGAACAACAATATTACCCTATCTTTAAAGAGAAATCAAATAAATCCTCTGAATAATATGAAAGGGAAAATACGAACGTCAAAAAGAAGAACAAAAATACGTACATCATAACGAAATGCTTTTGAAATACACATTGTCTATCCGTCTGCACACAAAAATTGAAAATAAATTGTAAAAGGATAACAACTCTTCAGACAAAATGCGGGAGAATGCCATATTGTAAATGAATACGAATAATGATCGTGTCCTTATGTCATATAGTCAAATTGGTTCTTTTCCCGAAAATTATATATATGCATGCACATTACAATCTGCCATCACACATGGGTATAAGTTTAAAGGGTGAATAGTTCTTTGAATACGAGAATGTCGTGTCCATCAGAAGCAATTATCTTCCTTGATGACGTCATCTTCAAACGAGATAATGCAAGGTGATCCAATCGATACTGCTTCTCCGTCAGTCTGGCAGATAACGGGAACGATGCTACTCTTCTCTTCTTCATATCACCTCTACTCATCACCTGATCAATTACACAAGTCTTGTACTCATCATCTGATGTCACGACGTAGAGGTCGTCTGTCATAGGATCGATGGAGGCATTCAGGATTACATCACTGTGGGGGATCTCCCTGTGAGCACCCTCTCTGTCGATGATGAACAATCTGTGATCTGGTGGATAGGGTCGAGCGATGATGTGACCTGATGCCAGCACACCAAGCATCACCATATTCTCGTTACATGTGATTGTATTGATGATCTTACCATCAGCTGGGTTGATGATGTATATCTTAGATAATCATTCCATCCTGATCAACATCAACATGTACCCTTGTGCGATCAGTCGTTGTGTTTCTTGGAATTGTGACGTCATTGATCAGCTTCCATTGTCTGTCATACACACTGATGTATCCAGTCAAATTGTCTCCTGTACAACCTGTACGCCGTTTACCGCATACTACCTTGTCATCATTCAGCAATGCATAGGATAGAACATACGATGTATCACTACCTGTTATCACTCTCTGAGTGTGTTTAGTGTTCATATCTAACATGTATGTTTGTACACGACCTGATACTCGTGTTATATGATGATCATATGACATTCATCTATGCATCCTACAATGATCGGGAATGTGAATTCATGTATGACATTGTCATTGATAGTATCAATAAGCTTCCACTCCCAATCAACCCTCCTATTATACTGGTGAACACGTACCTTCACAAACCCCACACCTGACACAGTACGAGTGATATATTTCACCCCATCCTCATCCAGTGGCTTCTTCAATTCATCAGTCACTGATGTGTTCACACGATGCCCATCTCTGACTACATTTCTATCCTCTTCGATTACTGTGTCAAGTGTCTCTATTGTTTTCTCCGTGGTTTTCATGTCATCTTTACATGATTTCTCCAACTCACCAATCTTTCTCTTGTTCTTCTCGCCGATAGTTTGAATGTCAGTATGAAGAATGCGTTGCATATTGTCGATTGATTCTTGTATTTTTTCTGAAGAAGTTTTGTTTAGTTCAAGTCGGTTCTTTTTCTCCTCATCGTTCTTTCGGATCTGATTATTGAGATTTTGGATTTCTTCATTAATCTGTTTTATCTCATCATTCTTCTTTTGGATCTTCTTTTGGAGTTCGTTATTCTTCTCATCAATCTCCTGATTGATGTTTGTAGCATCTCTTTCTTTTCTGTCTTTGTTCGTTTCCAGTGCCTCCTCGATGGCCGAATCAACGTCATCTTTCACGGCTTGTAGATGGGCGAGAGTGTCCTTTCTACACTCAAGGATCTTGTCTCCATGGGCGCGGTATAGCTTTAGCTTATCTTTCGCCTTTTCCTTCAAATCACTCAACTTTGCTTTATTTTCCACGATTGCGCCATCTATGTCCTGCTGTACGCAAGGCTGTTGATGGTCTATATGAGCGCATGCATAACATAAATATGTATTATGGGTCTTACAGTACAGTTTTATTTCTTCATCATGTTTATCACAATAAAGATTGAGCCCACCCTTTCTGCGGATAATTTCCTTTTTCGAGGCGCAGTCATCACAGAGCTTCTTCTTCTCCTTCACGCAGTACGTCACATTTGTGATCGCCCTGCAGTCGTCTTCTTCACAGATATCTTGTGCAGAACTGAATCCAGACGCCATCTTGATCAGAGTATCTGCATAATAGAAAGAGGATTTTCCAGAGAGAGTGAAAGAAACTGCTGAACGCATGGTTGTAGGAAATCAGTTATTTAAAAGATAAGTTGACCCTCGGACATTATATTTCATAAAAGTTGGAGGGCGCCCTTCGACGGTATTCATGATAGTTACTACTTCAGAATCCTAGTAAGAAATCCCCTCAAATCTCACGAATCGGAAAAAGAACAGCAATTTGACAGGACAAATCTATTTCATTAGGTAGGGGAGACCGGGGATGGAAGTTACACGGGTTAGTTGTTACAGTTCTCAGTGTGCTAAGTTGGAACAAGAGAGTTCGTGCTAATTGGAATCTATATACAGCCTACACATAGCTGTGATGAACTGCCGGTCGTGAGGTTTCTCCGTTGTTTTATTAAAAAGTAAATCAACAAAAACCATTTTTTACAGTTCCAAGTGAATTTGTGACAAAAATTAAAATTTGTAATAGTTCTTACAGCTGAAGGCACATGATGATAGTCTGGTATTGTGAATATAGTACATGTATGTCACTAATATACCCCTGAGCCATGCCCTGTAATTCTGCCTAATGGCTTTGCTACAGTTGATTTTATGTGTAAAATCACCCATGGGGTACAACGATCTACCCCATGTCGATGTAACAACCTACCCCAATTACATTACACATGTAGAGTAATTTTGTTTCAATTTTCTGGTGTTAATATTTTGATACTTCAATTATATTACTTTAGTCTATTCTAGAGCTCCACTTAACCCGTTGACGACGAAATTGTTTGGCCTTATGTCATTACCCCGAGACGAGATTAAAAAAGAGGCAACTCTGTCCGCGCGTGCGGACTCTGGTCAAATCGCCTATGCGTAGCCTGGTCGCACGCTTGTAATGGACATTAGAAGTGAAGCTTGATTTTTTTTTCTTCAAAAATATAATATTTTCTATAATGTTTTTGGTGTTCTTAGTTTTCAATTGCCCCTTATCACTACATGATTGAATATTCTACATTCCCATGTCAAACTCGATATTACTACATAGAAAAGATAATAATATCGTGAACGAGAAAAGCATTCCTCCGGTTTGTAAACTGAGTATCTTGTCTTGGGCTGAAAGAAAATGTTTTTTCTTATACCATGGCCTAAGATAAACCTAGTTGCAAAGGGAACAAAAATGAATTCCAGTCCTTTGGTTGCCGACTTGATTCTTGAACACACTCTCTCTTTACTCTGATCTTTTCTTTTCATTTCTTACAAACTTTAAACTAAGCCGTATATCCTCTTCTTTTGATGCACTAATTGGGGGTTAGAAAGATTTTGTTAGTAATTTAGGTTAGATATCGACCCGTTTTCTAATTTTAAAGAATAGTTTTTCTTCTCAGCTATGCCACCGATCGATACTTCTTTATTTCTCCAGATATACATTCGGTTTTTTGTGTGTGCGCGCCCATGTTAGAAAATCACTAATACTTTGCGCTGATCCATTGAATTGTCATGGGTTAACAATAAAAGTAGTACAAAGGAGGATCAGCGAAACCGAAAATGCTAAAAATCGCTGATGATCGCTTATATACACTGGTTGACGCAATTCTTTCTGAGTGCCTAAGAAATATATCTATTTAAAAAGGTTATTGATTAAATATGTCAGATAGTTATGACATGTTTTTCACTACAACATATTGCTCATTTCATAAATTAACTACTGTGTATGGCAAAAATTTAACAAAAGTAGTACAAAAGGTGAATTTTAGGGGGTATTTCGTCATAAAGTTGTGGTCATTAGGGAACTGAGTATACCCGGTTCCCGTCCATGAGTGTGTTAGACGGGACCCGGGTATACCCGGTTCCCGCTCTCAACGGGTTAATCTACTGTTAACGATACCAAGAGATTTACACATTGTAAGCAATTAACCCGTATGTTTACATATAGTAACAATTTACCCCGTATGGTGTAACAACCTACCCAGTATACGGGGTAGGTTGTTACAAAAAAATGTCTTCATTAATCAAGCTGTAGTTACTTAGTCTTTACATGTTTTCAAGTTTTATGTGCCTCAGGTTTTAGCGAACATAATAGGCTAACTACAGACCCAAAATGGAGTGTGTGAGTACTTTCATTAGAATTATCTCGCCCAAAATGTGAATTTTGTAACGTCCATCCCCGGTCTCCCCTATTCGAGATTCTTCATAACCTGATTATTTGAAACCTGATCATCGAATTTGTTGTATTTTGCTCCGGAAAACTCAACCTAGTGAGTAGTGAACACAAATAACGTAAACAATATGGCGACTGGCGATGACGTTGCGAGAGGTAGCTATTCTAGCGCCACGTAGTCCGGTGCAGCAAGCCATCACACGACTCGTCATGTTAATGAGCAACAGGCTGGAGGTAAGCAGGCGCGGATTCAGGGGGTGGGGCCGACGGGCCCGGCCCCCCCCCCCAAAAAAAAAAAAAAAAAAAAAAAAAAAAAAAAAAAAAAGGCGGAGGAGAAAAAGGGAGAAAGAAGGGAAAAGTGAGAGAAAAGAAGAAAAAGAAAGAAAGAGAAAGGAATAAATCCCGGTGTTTGTACAATATTCCCAAAACGTTATTCAATAACAAGCGCGAAATAGGCCTAATTGGGTTCTAAACGACCACAACTAAGGCCTTTAATGTGGGGGAGGGTCCACGAGGCCGATTTTTCTCATTTTTTAAGAAAAAGAAATACATTACTGACGAAAAGTAAAAATGAGGAAAAAATATTTAAAACTAAAGTTTCAAAATTTCACAAAGAAAAGAGGCCTCGTGGACCCTCGGCCTCGTGAGCCCACGGCCACGATGGAATATAGTCGGCCTCGTGGGAATACTAGAAAGAGCCCCTTTATTTAATCATATATCTTTTCAAACCAAACTTTTCGGCTCGCGCTTCGCGCTCGCGGATACTAAATCATAATGCACAAAATAATAACTCCAATTTTGAACTCAAAATTTTCGGCTCGCGCTTCGCGCTCGCAGATACCAATTTAGTAGGGTATATAATGCACAATTAACTCACAGTTTTACCTCAAAGTTCTCATCTCATGTGGCAATTTAAAATACATATTCAAACCACAAAAGTTTGGTTTAAAATATACCGATTTTTATTATTTTTTTTTTTTTGCTTGTCGGCCCTATATATATATATATTATTATTGTTTTCATAGGAGTAAAAAAAAAAAAAATAATGAAAGGTCAGTATAGGCCTATATATCAGGGAAAGTTGACTCGCGCTTCGCGCTCGTTTGCTCGCTCCGCTCTCAAGATTTTTTTTCAAAGTTGGCCCCCCCCCCCTCTGGAAAATCCTAGATCCGCGCCTGGGTAAGCCCATATTTTTCAAGAATAGTGAAGTACCCAGTAGAAAAAGAGAATGAATTGAAATCACAAGAGGTCTATAAAGCTTTGCTAAAGACAATTTCGGCATCGAATTTCAAAGGCATCCAGAAAATCGGAGGACTCTGGAGAGTGTGTTTATCTGAACCATTAAGTAGAATAAAACTTATTGCAAATGGCCTACAGATTCGAAATGCCTCAATCGCTCTGTATGATATCTACCCATTTCTTACTGCAAATAATGAGAATCACATGAGAGTCTTGATCAAAGACATCCCCCTGTCAGTTCACGACAACACTATCCTTACAGAATTTGAGAAGAGAAAGTTGAAAGTGTCAGGAAAAAGTCTCCAACGCCTTACACTGAAAACCTAAACGGGTAGACCGACTAGCTTTAAAGCTAGTCGTAGTGATGCCCAGACTGACTAGCTGTAAAGCTAGTCGGTCACGACGGACTAGCTGTCCTTTAACACGACCCGGTAATTACGGACTAGCTTTAAAACCCGTCCGTCTCTACGGACTAGCTTGAAAGCTAGTCCGTCAAGTTAGTCCGTCAAGACGGACTAGTTTTAATGCTCGTCGGTCAAGACGGACTAGCTTTCCAGAAAGCTAGTCGGTCATGACAGACTAGCTTTAAAGCTAGTCGGTCACGACAGACTCATTTGAAAGCTCGTCCGTCGTGACCGACTAGTTTGACGGACTAGCATAAAAGCTAGTCGTAGTGATGCCCAGACTGACAAATAGTCGGTCATGGTGTAAAAGCCAGTCCGTCGCGCTTTTCTGCTGCGATGTTCTTGCTGCTGTCTTGACAGACTAGCATGACGGACGAGGTTAATACGGCTTCACCAGATTGTCAGAGACGTCAAATCTGAAATATTAGAAGACATTTTAAAGATACGATTAAAAAGCATTTTGTCACAAGAATTCGAGCAAAAAATATTTTATTATGATGATATAAATCAGAAGACAGGAATTAGTACAGGAGGCACAATTAGTTAACATTATGGCAATTATCAAATAATGGGGGCAAGGGGACCAAGGGTCGCCGCCATGGCTCGCATCATCAGTACTTTTTGTTGTAGGCCTACCTGCTTTTGCATTTTCGGCCTATACACTTATCCTTGAGAGCCACTTCTGAATCCCAAAGTCGTGCCTCTAATCCAATATTCTTTTCTCTCAGATACAAGTAATCTAAAAGAAAAGTGGCGCCCATATTTATTATTAGAATTAAATTTCGATTTTCATAATTTAATGTGATTTTTATTATCGTTGTAAATACACACAATTTGTAAATGGATTTTGGCAAGACATAATTTTTCGCGTTGGTGAATATAGCATTAATCTATGTGAAAAGAATAACGCTATCTGTAAACTGAAACATTAGGAATTAAAAAAGAGAACTCACACAGTCATGTCACTCGAAGGAGATCGCCATTATAATCAAGATCTTAAGCTTTACGGGGTATATCGTGTCTTCGCGTCTGTACAGTTTGCTCATTAAATAGAATTCACATACAAATAATGCAACTAACGGTGATGTCCTTTTCGCAATGCGCATTTTATTCAATAAACTGTACCACCTTCTATTCACTGCTGTTGCTAAGCCGGGCATTCACCAGCAAATCTATAAGAATAGACGGTTCATGGGTTCTATAGTAATAATAGATGTTATGTCTCGTAAGCTTTCAGATTATCAAGCCAAAACAACCTTTGTTTCAGAATGTATCAACTTGATTATGCTCGGAAACAGAATAAATATAGAGAAGGTACATTGAAACGACATTGCAACTATTTGTATCAAAAGCTAGTCAGTCATTTTAATGGGTAAACTGTCCTACCTACCTACTTTTTTTGACCTAGTCGGTCACGTCGACGGACTAGCATCAAGCTTGACGGACGAGCTTTAAAGCTCGTCCGTCAAGTTGAGAGATGTAGATTCAGTTGTATGCTAGTCCGTCTCGACGGACTAACATGACAGACTAGCTTTAAAACTAGTCCGTCTTGACCGACTAGCTTTAAAGCTAGTCGGTCCATTGACGGACGAGGTTAGGTTTTCAGTGTAGGGTAGATGGTAAGCTTACCGACTACCTTACTGGAGATAGAGTCATGTTTGTCGAAAAACTACCACAACCACTTCCGAGGTACATGTCTTTTGGGATATTCAGAGGCAGAATTTTCCGTCCTGACTAAATCCCAATCGACAATGCCAACACAGTATGCACGAAATGCCTTATGAAAGGTCATCATCGTTCTTCATGCAAAAACGAAATGAAATGTCGTTTTGTGGCGGAGACGGTCATCTATAGAGAGATTTCACAGCTACAACCCCCAATGCATCGACAGATGACTCCACTGAAGACGATCATCGAGAAGTTATTACTACGACAGCCACGACTATTCCCGAGCCTCAAGATTCTCTTCCAACTCCTTCCAACTCGCAACAAAAGCGTGATCACTGAGTTTCTTCATCAACAACGCGAAGCAACCAACAAACACGAGGATACTCAGTCTGACGCGTACTCGTCACCTAGCGACAGCAACGATGGAGACGACGAGAGCGAACAAGGCGACAAGCAACCCAAAGCGTAAACAAAAATCACAAAGTATGTAATCCCCAGACGACCTTCACAACAGACAACACCAGTCAACAATACCTCCAACAATGACGACGATATTTCACAACAAGCAACCACATCAGCAACTTCAAGCGAGACACCTAAACATGATCGTGGCAACAAAAAAATTTTGTCTGATGTTTCACCGGAATCACCTGAAATCAGACATCGTCTAAGATCTGAGAGTCTGAAGAGAAAACAGAAAGACACAAAAAATCCGAAGAAAAAACGAAAAATGATGTGCATGTAACTATCCTTTCACTCACCTTATAATAGCAAATGTCAGTTTGTCATTTAATTAGTCTGAATGTACACGGGCTTCGGAATAAAGACAAGAGAAGTCAAATTTTACGATGGTTTAAATGTCAAAAAGCAGATATAATATTTGTCCAAGAAACCTATTGGACATTGGATATTGAGAATGTGATCAAGAGTGAATGAGACGGATCATGTTATTTCTCTCATGGCTCAAACCATTCATCAGGTGTAGCAATTTTATTCGAGAAGAAACTAAATATTGAGACAATTGAAGTAAAACCAAATGATGGTAAAATTCTGCTGTTAAAAGTTAAAATTGATAACAAAAATTATACTCTTGTTAATGCACTAACACAGAAAAAAGTATAAAGAGAGATTGTTTAGAAACTTACAACTAAAAATATTAAGAAAAAAATGTAAACAATGATGATTGTAATCTGATCATTGCACTGAAAACCTAAACAGGTAGACCGACTAGCTTTAAAGCTAGTCGTAGTGATACCCAGACTGACTAGCTTTAAAACTAGTCGGTCACGACGGACTAGCTTTCCTTCAACACAACCCGGTTATTACCGACTCTACGGACTAGCTTTAAAGCTAGTCCGTCAAGACGGACTAGTTTTAATGCTCGTCGGTCAAGACGGACTAGCTTTCCAGAGAGCTAGTCGGTCATGACAGACTAGCTTTAAAGCTAGTCGGTCACGACAGACTAATTTTAAAGCTCGTCCGTCGTGACCGACTAGTTTGACGGACTAGCATAAAAAGCTAGTCGTAGTGATGCCCAGACTGACGAGCTTTTTGAGCAGGACTAGCTTTACAGCTAGTCGGTCATGGTGTAAAAGCTAGTCCGTCGCGCTTTTCTACCGCGATGTCTTGCTGCTGTCCTGACAGACTAGCATGACGGACGAGGTTAATATGGCTTCACCAGCTTGTCAGAGACATCAAATCTGAAATATTAGAAGACATTATAAAGATACGATTAAAAACATGCATTTTGTCATAAGAATTTGAGCAAAAAACAAAAAACAAACAAAAAACATCTTATTATGATGACATAAATCAGAAAACAGGAATTAATACAGGAGGCACAATTAGTTAACATTATGGCAATTATCAAATAATGGGGGCACGGGGCCCAGGGGTCGCCGCCATGGCTTGCATGATGACTTTTTGTTGTAGGCCTACCTGCTTTTGCATTTTCGGCCTATACACATGTCCGTGAGAGCCACTTCAGAATCCAAAAGTTGTGCCTCTAATCTAATATTCTTTTCTTTCAGATACAAGTAATCTAAAAGAAAAGTGGCGCCTATATTTATGATTAGAGTTAAATTCAATTTTCATAATTTAATGTGATTGTTACTATCGTTGTAAATACACACAATTTATAAACTGATTTGGCAAGACATAATTTTTCGCGTTGGTGATTATAGGGCAAGTCCAAGCTATTTACTCCCGAGGTGGTGATTTTTCAACTTTTCGACCATTTTTGTGTCAAATGTGTCAGTAAGGTTTTAAAAGTACATATAACGTATCATATATCACCACAAAGTGTGTGAAATAAACTTAATGCAAATGAGGTCGAAAAGTCATTTCAAGGTCATATGACGTCACAAGGCTCATTAATATTCATGAAAAGAAATGATAAAATGCATTTAAAATGCTATTTTCAACCATTATTTCTAAAGGTTTGTTATAGGAATACAACCAAAAAGTACATATTTTCCGTTTCAATATCATCTTGGCTTCCTCTGGTGAAAATATCACAAACTTAGCACATAACTTTCCATTTTTTTATTCTTAAAGTATTCATGTCTCAGTAGTAGTCTCACAAAAGTTACTGAGCTGATGTAAAATAATATTGTTTTATTACTCGCCCTCCCACCTTAAGTAATGAAACAAAATATTTACTTTTTTACAGTAATGTGTTGGATTATGGTTCTTTTGTTTTATCAGCGGGATTTTTTTACACAACATGTTGCTACGCCTTGGCTACACCTAATATTTAATGAAAAATATTTCATGGAATAATTGTCCCATATGTTACATGTCATAATTTATAAAACTTGAACTTGCCAGAAAACGATAGGCTGTATTGACATTAAAATATGTATTCACAAAGTTTATTACATGGTTAAAAGGATGTGACTATGCAAGTTTTTATCTGCTTTTTAAATTCCTGGTATCATGTAAACAAGTTCAAAATTGAAAAACACCTTTTTTTTCTGGTCCCATGTGTTACGAACGAATAAATTATCATAAATTAAATATGAATTGAGTTATTTCAATTATTCATTATGATTTTGTTGAAGGTTCTTAGTACCTTCAAAAATATACCTAAGGATTGGGATTTCAATTTAAGATTTATCAAAAAAATCTGTGAACTGAAACATAAGGAATTAAAAACGAGTACTCACACAGTCATGTCACAGGAAGGAGATCGCCATTATAATAAAAATCTTAAGCTTCACGGGGTGTATAAAATGTGCGTCTGTACAGTTTGCTCATTAAATGGAATTCACATTATTGCAGATGATTCTAATTTATTTCATACTTTTCCTCCTGGTCAAACTGATATTAATGCCGATGAGGTGAATATAAATATAAAAAAGGTTTAATGGAAAATGGTTGGGGGGTGGTGGGCAAATAACTGACAATTAACTCTATGAAAACAAAATTCATGATGATTGGTAGCAAAGGGAAAATATTTACATTGTCTAGTGAATTGGAAATAGCAGGAGAGGGAATTGAAGAGGTTGATGAAAGCAACTTTTGTCGGTATAACAATTGATAAACTAACTTGGCGTAATCACTTCGAGCAGTTAACTCATTATTCGTAGGAGAGTGGGCATTCTTTTAGGCTGAACATTAGGTACCCAAATATACATTGGTATTACTGTATAAGGCATTCATAGAGCCCCATTTAACGTATGGAATTGAGGTGTGGGGAAGCACATACAAGAGTAACTTGAATTGTAATTTTACACCCAAAATGGCAGTTAGAGCCATCACATTCAGCCACTGGCAGCACATACTGGGCTACTATTTTAAAAACTTAAAAATCCTCAATATATTTGATATGCACCATTTATCTGTTTGTACGTTTATGTTTGATCTGCGTAATGGTAACTTACCACACTCTTAACTGATTTATTGTAATGTTATACAGCACAGATATTCTACGAGAACAAAGCAGATGGACAGGTACATCTACCAAAACTTAGGGCTTCCAAGGCCAATTTCTCCTATCCTTCTTAGGCAGTACATTCTGGAATAATGTACAGCTGATATCAAGCTAAAACCATCCAGAACTCCTTCAGGAACTCTTTAAAAATGCATATAAAAATTCAATAACAATTTGCTTCTCTATGTGTAATTTACTGTAATTTACTCATAAACTATCTGTATGAAATAGTCTTATGTTTATTAACAACATTATACTTTGTAGTAAATAATGAAGAGGGGCCAGGCTCGACTAGCAATGTGCTATTTTCTGGTCCATTTCCATTTGTAATATTTTAATATGTATGTCATGAAATGTTATCATTGGTAAATAATAAAATCAAATCAAATCAAAATCATCAAATCAAACATAGAGATAATGCAACTAATAGTGATGTCCCTTTTCGCAATGGGCGAATCAATTGTAACCACTTTCGATTCACTGCGTTTGCTAAGCCGGGCATTCACCAGCATCTATAAAAATAGACGGTTCATGGGTTCTATAGTACAGAAGTATTCAATTAGCCTGTAATTAAATAATGGAACAATATTTCTAACCTACTCGTGAATGGCATACTGTCACGATTGATGTTATTTGGCTATCGTAATTGCTCTCAGATTGTCAAGCCAATCAACCTTTGTTTGAGAGGTTTTGATTGTATCCAACTTCAATTCATGTTGTGTAAGCGGGCATTCACCAGCAATCTGTAAGAAAAACCGGGTTTCTTGAGTTCTATAGTAAACAAGGTATTTTCAATTAGCCTGTAATGAAGAGTGGGAATAATATTTGGAATCTACCGGTACTCGTGAATTGCATACTTGTCATGATAGATGTTATGTCTCGTAAGCTTTTCAGATTGTCAAGCCAAAACAACCTTTGTTTCAGAATGATATCAAACTTAATTATGCTCGAAACGGAATAAATAGAGAAGGTATATTGAAACGACATTGCAACTATTTGTATCAAAGCTAGTCTCATTTTAATAGGTAAACGGGTCGACCCAGCTGCTTTTATTGACCTAGTCCGGTTTCCGCATCGACAGACTAGCATCAAGCTTGACGGACGAGCTTTAAAGCTCGTCCGTCAAGTTGAGAGATGTAGATTCAGTTAAATGCTAGTCCATCTCGACGGACTAACATGACAGACTAGCTTTAAAACTAGTCCGTCTTGACCGACTAGCTTTAAAGCTTTAAAGCTAGTCGGTCCATTGACGGACGAGGTTAGGTTTTCAGTGTGGGAGAGATTGGAATTGTGTGTTGGATACAAAAAAATGATGTTCTGGGTACTGGAAGCAAATATTATAAAAAGCCACGAAATCTCTGTAAGTTGTTGAAAACATATGCATTTTGTGATATATGGAGAAAAACACACCCACTTAATAGTAAACAGTTTACATGGAGAAACCATTATCTCAAGATGGCATCCATGCTTGATTTTTGGCCTGTTAATAAGAACGTTCAGATCAAATTAATAACATCAGACATTAGACCTACAATACGTGCAGATTATAATGCAATATCATTAAAAATAAGAGTTAAGGACAAAAAATGTGGTCCTGGCTACTGGAAATTGAATACAAGTATTTTAAATGATGAAAATTATCAGAGTAATATTCGTAAGATTATAAGCAAGATTCAAGAGAAAGAAAGGGTAAATAAAACGGTATTATTATTATTATTATTATTATTATTATTATTATTATTATTATTATATGACTTGTCTGCAAAATGGGAACTATGTAAAATAATGATAAGAGAGTTCTAACAGAAATTTTGCAAAAGAAAAACAGTTGTTAAGAAAGAAAGAAAAGAAATACTTCAGGAACGTTTAGAAGCTCTTGAGAAGATGATCGATGGGAAAGAGTGCAACATAGAAATAGAAAGAAGTTTCAGATCAGTAAAATAAGAACTGGAAAATATATATATAATTGAATCTAGAGGTGCAGGTATCAGAGCCAGAGTAAAATGGATGGAGGAAGGAGAGAGAAGCACAAAATATTTTTTACGTCTAGAAAAGATAAATGCCTTTGAAAAGGGATAACGCAACCAACATCAGTTGACGGAAAAGGAATACTAAAAAAAGAAAATGATATCTTAAAAGAAAAAGTGAAATTTTACAGTACGTTGTATACTAACGAAAATATAAATTGTGATCTCATGACTGATTACGTACACTCACAATCTATCCCATGTTTAAACAGTAATGAAAATTGTGTGAAAGTTTGTTGACGATATCCGAATGTAAACAAGCGCTTTTTAACATGCAAAAAAATAAAACACCTGGTTCTGATGGAATCCCTGTGTAATTTTATCAGACATTCTGGCCTGACCTCAGTGGGTTTCTTGGTGATGCCCTAAATGAGTGTTATGCTATATGAAGTTATGTCGGATACCCAAAGAAAAGGCCTAATCACGTTGTTATATATATAAGAAAGGTGATCGTTTGAACCTGAAAAATTGGAGGCCTATAACACTTCTCAATTGTGATTACAAAATTATCGCTGCTG
The DNA here is from genome assembly GCA_940671915.1 of Paracentrotus lividus. Classification (NCBI taxonomy): domain Eukaryota; kingdom Metazoa; phylum Echinodermata; class Echinoidea; order Camarodonta; family Echinidae; genus Paracentrotus; species Paracentrotus lividus. The sequence continues at coordinate 27,881,886 of CALNVZ010000641.1, forward strand.
TGTTAGCACGTCGAGTACAAAAAGTATAGCCGCACACAATGTTCGATTAACAAAAGATATCATTGAATATATGTTAAAACGAAATATATCTGGTGCCGTTATGATGGTGGATTTCAGTAAAGCATTTGATGTTATTAATATGTCATTTGTAAACAACTGTTGGAAAAAATAGAATTTTGGATCCTCTTTTCAAAAATGGGTTAAAATAGGGGAGACCGGGTATGGACGTTACAAAATTCACATTTTGGGCCAGATAATTCTAATGAAAGTACTCACACACTCCATTTTGGGTTTGTAGTTAGTCTATTACGTTGGCTAAAACCTGAGGCACATAAAACCTGAAAACATGTAAACACTAATTAACTACAGCTTAATTAATGAAGACATTTTTTTGTAACATCCTACCCCGTATACGGGGTAAGTTGTTACACCATACGGGGTAGATTGTTACAGTATGTAAACATACGGGGTAAGTTGACAATGTGTAAATCTCTTATACCATACTTTTGTTTCAACTTTCCAGTTTCTTGGTATCGTTAACAGTAGATCAAGTAGAGCTCTAGAATAGACTAAAAGTAATAATAGAAATATCAAAATATTAACACCAGAAAATTGAAATAATTACTTTACATGTGTAATGTAATTGGGGTAGGTTGTTACATCGACATGGGGTAGGTTGTTGTAACAACCTACCCCACGGGTGATTTTACACATAAAATCAACTGTAGCAAAGCCATTAGGCAGAATTACAGGGCATGGCTGAGGGGTATATTAGTGACATACATGTACTATATTCACAATACCAAACTATCATCATGTGCCTTCAGTTGTAAGAACTATTAAAAATTTAAATTTTTGTCAAAAATTCACTTGGAACTGTAAAAAAATGGTTTTTGTTGATTTACTTTTTAATAAAACAACGGAGAAACCTCACGACCGGCAGTTCATCACAGCTATGTGTAGGCTGTATATAGATGCCAGTTAGCACGAACTCTCTTGTTCCAACTTAGCACACTGAGAACTGTAACAACTGACCCGTGTAACTTCCATACCCGGTCTCCCCTACTCTACACAGATATTACAAGTTCAATTTTTATAAATGGTTGGATATCGGAATCATTCCAGGTCCGAAGAGGTATATTAGCAGCTGAATTCATGGCAAATAGAGTGAAGAAAAATAATACTATTCAGAAGTTTGATTTTAAAGGTTGCAACTCCACACTGAAATGTTTACAATATGCAGACGATACAAAATCTCATTATAGTCCAGTAGATGGTCCCATAGGCCATGTACAAGTACAAGACCCGGAAAAGTCTTTAAGTACAAGGTTTTTTGGTTGATTCGTGTTCTATATGGGTATTTAAGAAAATTGAGCTTGGTTGCCAGCTTGACAACCTTGGGCAACTTTTTTTATTTGCATAATTAGAATAATGACCTAATTAGCATATTTTGTGTATTGGATATGTGGCTAATCGTTATTAAAGAACCCCGAAAATATGGATGAAACGACTTTTTAAGGGTATTTTAGGACGAGAGATTCATTTATGATATTATTTTTATCTTTTAAGTAGTGCTTTTGTCTTAAATGGCCTAATTAGCATAATGAGCTAATATGCATATTAGCCTATGCATTAATATTAGCCTATGGGATTAATTATCAATTTTTTCTTATCTGGAAAGCCTGAATATTGTGCAATACAACATTGAAAATCACTTTTATTGAAGACATCCCATTTTTTTCATGAGATGATATGTTTTGTTAATATGATATAATTAGCATAATATTAACAATGGCCTAATTAGCATATCAATTGTAATATGGAATAATCTTAATTTAAGAACACTGGAAACGTGAATGAAACGACTTTTTAAGGGTATTTTACGACGAGGAATTCATATATGATATCAGTTTTATCTTTTAAGTAATGATTTTGTCTTAAATGGCCTAATTAGCATAATGAGCTAATATGCATATAAGCCTATGCTGTAATATTAGCCTAAGGAATTAATGTTCATTGTTTATTTAGAAAGCCTGAATATTGTGTACTACAACATTGCAAATCACTTTTATTGAAGACATCCCATTAATTCATGAGATGATATGTTATGTGGAAATAATATAATGAGCATTAAAGAACAATGAACTAATTAGCATATCATTTGTAATATTGGATATGGGGCTAATCTTAATTAAATAATCTGGAGAAGTAAATAAAAAGTCTTTTTAATGCTACTCTACAACAAGGAATTCATTTATGACAATATTTTAGTACATGTAAGATTTGCTTTTGTTTTTAATTAGCATATTCATCACAATGAGATAATTATTATGCATAATTTAATCCTATGTGATTCGATTTCAGTGTTTATCTAGAGAGCTTGAACACTGCGCAATGCAACATTGTACGTCACTTAAATTAATTATCATGCTGATAATATATTGCCTTTTTTTAATTACCTATATAGTTAGCATTTAGAATAACGACTAAATCAGCATAATATTATCTGTACCCCCTTCCAACATACACGTAGATACCCCCTAGAGGGGCGGCGGAATGTTTTTGAAAGTGGAGAGGCTGAGCCAAAGTGGGGGAAGGGGGGGGGGCTGAACAGGCCAGAAATCACAAATATATATACGGTCATTTTTGCATTTTTGTACGTTTGCTAAAAAAAAAAGTGGGGGCTGAAGCCCCCAACCCCGGCTCCGACGCCCCTGTCCTATTACAGCCTTTATAAGGGAATCTGCATTAAAATGACCTCCTATTACAGGCATTTGAAGAGGGAGGTAGTAAAATTATTCCTATTTCATAAGCTTTTGAACCACATTCTGGACCCTATTTCATGATTTGTCTAAAAACTATTTTAAAAAGGTAAAATTGTGGTAGTTTTTTATTTTTATTTAGTTAATATTATGTGGTCAAAAAACCTGTAATAGGGGTCATTTTTATGCAGCTTCCCTTCTAAAGGCTGTAATATGGTGTAATTTGGACATTGCTTCCCCTACCAAAAGGGGTACGTGTATGGTTGACTCCTATATGGGCAGGGGGAGGGGATAAAATACAGATAATATGCTAATTTAGTCGTTATTCTAATTGTGCTATAACTATATTATAGGTAATTAAAAATGCAAAATATTATCAGCCTGCTAATGATTTTAAGCGACTTACAATGTTGCATTACACAGTGTTCAAGCTCTCTAGATAAATAATAAAATTGAATCACATAGCATTAGCAATAAGCAATAATGCATAAATTATCTCATTGTTATGAATATGCTAATTAAAAACAAAAGCAAATCTTACATGTACTAAAATATTGTCATAAATGAATTCCTTGTTGTAGAGTAGCATTAAAAGACTTTTTACTTACTTTTCGAGATTATTTAAGATTAGCCCCATATCCAATATTACAAAGGATATGCTAATTAGGCCATTGTTCTTTAATGCTAATTATATTATTTCCACATAACATATCATCTCATGAATTAATGGGATGTCTTCAATAAAAGTGATTTGCAATGTCGTATTACACAATATTCAGGCTTTCTAAATAAAAAATGAACATTATTTCCACAGGCTAATTAAGCATAGGCTTGTATGCATATAAGCTCATTATGCTAATTAGGCCATTTAAGACAAAACCATTACTTAAAAGATAAAAACTGATATCATATATGAATTCCTCGTCGTAAAATGGGGTACATGCAGGTAATATGGGCCAGCAGGTAATATGGGCCACCTGAAACAAATCATGTCATGACCGTCGACCGGTGACCGGTGACCGGTGTGAGCACCATAATGTTGTTCATATGAACTGTATAAGAAAATATATCGTCGTGAGAGCATCTGATGCCGAAATTTCTCGGAGAAAATTGCTGAAAACCAACAAACTTACGGCATTTTTTTACCCTGATGTAAAATTTGATATTTCACAAAATGTGATGGTGAAAGAATTTTTGAGGGGGTAACCTCAATTGTTTTGTATATTTAGTAAGCTTATAGTTTCATTTTGATTATACAAGCGTGTACAGGTCAAGTTGTTTTAGTGAGGGGTGAAATGTGGCACTGAATGCATGCCTGACACAGCAACATTAGTGCAGGTAATATGGGACATCCAAAATGGCGGAAATTATTCTGGTACTTAGTATTGGGATGAGGCATCAATCTATTTGCTACGATTTTTTTGGGTATATTCACAGTATATAAATAATATAAATAACTTATTGTAGGCCTTTTTTGACTTGTATAATGAAAATAATATTTAAATAAAATTTAAAAAAGAAATAATATACAAAATACAAAACAATGAAATATATAGTTAAAGGATTTACTAAAGGGTCTTATAATTTCAAATTATATCTTAAAGTTAATGATTTTCAACATTTTAAGCAAATTCCAGAGATGGTAGAGTCATTGTAGTTTTTAAAACATACATTAAATACATGTGCCCATATTACCTGCACATGCAGGTAATATGGGCACTTTGGTAATGACGTCAAAATTTGAATATTGCAGACAGGGGGGTTTGTGATAATTGTTTTTCTTCACAATAAAAGTTAGAGCAGTAGTTATTGATTCATATAAACAAAGATTAGACTGTGTGTCATTTCGTAATTTTATGCAAATTAGGCAAATGAGCTTAGGGGGCCCATATTACCTGCATGTACCCTACCCTTAAAAAGTCGTTTAATTCACGTTTCCAGGGTTCTTTAATTAAGATTAACCCCATATTCCATATAACAATTGATATGCTAATTAGGCCATTGTTCGTATTATGCTAATTATATTATATCTACAAAATATATCATATCATGAAATAATGACATGTCTTCAATAAAAGCAAGTTACAATGTTGTATTGCACAATATTCAGGCCTTCTAGAAAAAAAGAAAGAAGATAATTAATCCCATAGGCTAATATTAATGCATAGGCTAATACGCATATTAGCTCATTATGCTAATTAGGCCATTCAAAGACAAAAGCACTACTTAAAAGATAAAAATAATGTCATAAATGAATTTCTTGTCCTAAAGTACCCTTAAAAAGTTGTTTCATTCATTATTTTGGGGTTCTTGAATTGTGAATTAGCCACATATTCAATACACAAAATTAGGTCATTATTCTAATTATGCAAATAAAAAAAGTTGCCTAAGGTTGCCAAGGTGGCAACCAAGCTGAATTTTCTTATATACCCATCTAGAACACAAATCAACAAAAAAAAACCTTGTACTTAAAAACTTTCCCGGGTCCCCAACATTTCTACTGGACTATTAGAAAACATTTTTAAAGAATTAGACTTATTCGGGAAAGTCGCTGGTCCCAAATTAAATAAATCCAAAACAATTATCTTTTGGATCGGAGATATTAAGAGAAGATGGTCTATTACTTATCTAGACCTTAAAGAACCTGTACAATACTTAGGGTATCTTATAGCTGCAGACTTCTTTTATGCAAGAAAAATTAACTGGGAAAACAAACTGTCCAAATTACAGAAGTTTCTTGATAATTGGAGAAGCAGAAACCTCACTCCAGTCGGAAGAATAACAGTTGTCAAGTCGGTAAGCAACCGTTATTCCGAAGGTTCGTAATTCCGAAGGTTCTTTATTCCGAAGATTCGTTATTCCGAAGGTTCGTCATTCAGAAGGTTCGTTATTCCGAAGGTTCGTCATTCCGAAAACGAAATAGGGTTCGTCATTCCGAAGGTTCTTCATTCCGAAAACGAAATAGGGTTCGTCATTCCGAAGGTTCGTCATTCCGAAAACGAAATAAGGTTCGTTACTCCGAAGGTTCGTCATTCCGAAAACGAAAAAGGGTTCGTTTTTCCGAAGGTTTGTCATTCCGAAAACGAAATAAACTTATTATAATAAAAGCGGTGTTGTAATTCAAAAATAATAGGATATCATGCAATAATAGTCTCAGCACTACCCTAATTTGGCAAAAGGAAGCAAGTGACATGCTCACCAAATTTGAGTTTTTAATGTTTTCATATAATATGTGGTGCCATCTTTTTGCAGTCCAAATTTCATGTCTCAAAGCTTATCAATCTTTGAAATATTTAAGGTAAGACATTAGGAGATTACATTGACATCAATGTAAATGACGGACACATTTTACTCTTTTACAGGAAATGTCACTTTTGTCACTTACTTCCTTTTGCCAAATTAGGGCAGTGCAGCAGAGGATGATACATGTGTATTTTGTGGGAGTAAAGCATGTATTGCATCAAAAAATGACATGGATCAAGCATCTTGATTTTTATTTATCTGAGCGATTGCTCTCTGAGTGAATGGATTAAGAAATTTGGGGACTGTGTGTTGATCACCCGTGAATAACCTCCAGATAAGGGGATTTTTTTTTTTTTTTTTTTTTTTGCGAGGAGGGGTGTCATTATTTTAGGGATATCGGGGGCTAGCGGGGACTTATGCCTCACACATTATATAAGTTATGTACTGTACAAAGAAATTGACGGTTGTATCACGTTTATTCGTCGCTACTCACGAGTTTCGCGCAAAGCGATCATCAGGCAAATAATGCAAATAATTGAACAAACCATTGGCAATGTTTCATAGTTGTCTGATGATCACTTTAAGCCAATGTTCATTAGTTGGAAACAGCTAGTTACCTGATGATCGCTTTTGCGTGAAACCTCGGAGTAGCGACGAATAAACATGATACAACCGTCAATTTCTTTTTGAATTTCTTGACTTATGTCAGTTTGAATTCAAAGCATGACGTTTATTACATTCTTTTAATATGTCTTTTATACCCCGTCACAACTGAGCCTTCGTTCCTTACTACGTCCTTTGCCAATTTGCCGAACGGGCATAGTCTGTGTGTAACTGTGTGGACGTAGTAAATACTATCTTACGATTGTTTACGAACTTCCATGGACTAGCTCGGTCGGATTTCCAAAAGAAGTGTTCAAAAAAATCGACGCGCCCCCATTCTCGTCCTAAAATTTAACGGGGTGGCAACGTACCTGAAACGAGATGGACGTACTACAACGAAATTGACGCCGCGTACTTAAATTTGTCTAAAGATGTGCTAGGACGTCATCACAAACGAGCATTGTATATTAGTTATTCAAGTTTTCTAAAATTAAAACGTTAGTGACAACGTTCCTTAAACGGATAGGACTTACTCTGAACGAGAAGGACGTACTACGCAACATACGTTTCAATTTTTAAACAGAACGGCATGTCATAATTCCCGTCACACTGAGCTAGTTCTCACTGCGCTTCTAGTAGTCTTGGTGAACGCGGCTTTCATTTTCTTTCAGGGTTTATTAACATGACGAACGGGGACAACTTGAACGTGTGCAACCTTTTAAATCTAGTACAGATGTTTACAATCTGTTTACGACTTGGCGAACGGGCCCGAACGGAAGAGGAACGGAAAAGGCACTTCCGATTTTTTTTTTAACATGTTTCAAAAAAATCGTACTGGCTTCAAGTTCCTAAAAATTAAACGTAGTGACAACGTTCCTTTAAACGGGTAGGACTTACTCTGAACGAGAAGGACGTACTACGAACGTGGTACCTAACTTTTTATCATGCTGCGCATAGGCACTTTTAGTGACCGTTGGACGTGCTAACGAACGGTATAGAGTGAACGAGCAGTTTACTCATTCTGAAACTGGATAACAACGTTATTGCGACGCGATAAAGACGGAAATTGACGTAACGAGAACTATTTATTGAACTGCCTAGCATCGTATTTTCAAGAAATTATTTTTCAAAGTTATAAGTTCCAACCCGACCAAAAGCATCCGTTCAGCATTTTTTTAAAACTTTGGCAAAAACGGGCAAGAACGTTATAGAACGACCTCTAGTGTTGACGGGCCCCCTAAATAATATATTTCCAAAAGTTTGGCTATATGTCTGGTGAAGGACGGCAGTTTTTGCCCCGCTCTCCATCCAGCGCAAAATTATGAGATGTAAATTCGCCGCCCTTTCTGTTTGAGGTATTAATTTCCTCTATAATTCTTGGTTCCAAAAAGCCCCCATCCCCACCCCCCCCCCCGCAAAGCGACATTTAATCAAGAATGAGTCTTTTAGTAGAAATTTGAAACTTGTACAAAACAATTTCAAAATGCATTAATACTCCCCTAGCGAATTTTACAGGTCAGGCAACGATTCTTACATGAACTAGTCCCATAAGCCTATGATCACCCCTCTGAAAGAATTCTTAAACGCCCCTGGTAACGATAGATCAACCCTTTCCACCCTCATAACAATTCAACTTATTTTATTTTCGGATTAACGAACCTTCGGAATGAACGAACCCTATTTCGTTTTCGGAATGACGACCCTTCGGAATGACGAACCCTTTTTCGTTTTCGGAATGACAAACCTTCGGAATAACGAACCCTATTTCGTTTTCGGAATGACGAACCTTCGCGAATAACAAACCGTCGGAATAACGCCACAAATGTTCGGATTAACGAACCCTTTTTTATTTTCGGATAAACGAACATCGAGGTATAGGCATTTTACGTGTTTTCGGAATGACGAACCTTTCGGAATAATGGACCTTCGGAATAACGAACCTTCGGAATGACGAACCCTTTTTCGTTTTCGGAATGACAAACCTTCGAATAACGAACCCTATTTCGTTTTCGGATGACGAACCTTCGGAATAACAAACCTTCGGGAATAACGCCACAAATGTTCGGATTAACGAACCCTTTTATTTCGGAATTAAACGAACATCGAGGTATAGGCATGTTACGTGTTTCGGAATGACGAACCTTCGGATAATGGACCTTCGGAATAACGAACCTTCGGAATTACGAAGTGTAACCGTTAAGTCACCTGCATTAAGTCAATTATACACTTAATGATAGTAGACACAGTTCCAGAAAATGTATAGAAGAAAGTTAATAGATTGATATTTAAATTCATTTGGAAATCCAATGTTGAGAAAGTAAAAGATGTATCCTCACGCAAGATCATAGTCAAGGTGGTGTTCGGATGATTTGACATTACAAAACAGATATTGAATTTCCGTTTAGATGGCTCGGTAGGGTACTTGATGACACCCAAGGACCTTGGAAAGATATGTGTAACTATTGGTTTCAAATGTATAGGGGTATACACCTTTTGTTGAACTGTAATTATGACCCAAAATTAATAGATCTTCAAAAATCATGTCTTCCAATTTTTACTTAGAAATTTACAAGCATGGAATTACATGAAAAATATACTAATGATGGAAATTTTACCTTACAGAATTTCCATAAGCAAATAATATGGCATAACAAATACATTATATTTAACTCAAAATCTCTATTTTATGCAGACTGGCTAAATAGTGAATACTTTATCCAAAAAAAACATTTGTAAAGATGGTACTTTTTCACCAGTGAATGACATTTTCCAAGCCTTTGAAACAAGAAAAAGCAAGCAAAATCCTAATATTTGATTATTACGAACTGAAAAAGGCGATTCCAAAAGATATTGCTGAATAATTTTACACACGAAACGTTGACTTAAATCTTCGAACTCCCAATTTGTTGTTTTTTTTTTTTTTTGGAAAAGTGTCCGTGAATATTCAGTGATATTAAAAGTAAACGTTTTTACAATTGATATCATTTAGACAGACATATACAAACAGATGTTGCACTTATTGGAGAAATTTCGTTTACACTGAAATTGATTGGTGTTTTGTATTTGATAAAAACTTAACATACATTAAAGATTTAGAATTACGAGAATTCAATTTACTATTTGTTGTATAATATTTTGCCTGTTAAAATAACCTCTATCCTCCTTC
>CALNVZ010000641.1:27891684-27917298 GCA_940671915.1 Paracentrotus lividus
GAATAACAAACCTTCGGAATAACGCCACAAATGTTCGGATTAACGAACCCTTTTTTATTTTCGGATAAACGAACATCGAGGTATAGGCATGTTACGTGTTTCGGAATGACGAACCTTCGGAATAATGGACCTTCGGAATAACGAACCTTCGGAATTACGAAGTGTAACCGTTAAGTCACCTGCATTAAGTCAAATTATACACTTAATGATAGTAGACACAGTTCCAGAAAATGTATAGAAGAAAGTTAATAGATTGATATTTAAATTCATTTGGAAATCCAATGTTGAGAAAGTAAAGAGATGTATCCTCACGCAAGATCATAGTCAAGGTGGTGTTCGGATGATTGACATTACAAAACAGATATTGAATTTCCGTTTAAGATGGCTCGGTAGGGTACTTGATGACACCCAAGGACCTTGGAAAGATATGTGTAACTATTGGTTCAAATGTATAGGGGGTATACACCTTTTGTTGAACTGTAATTATGACCCAAAATTAATAGATCTTCAAAAATCATGTCTTCCAATTTTTACTTAGAAATTTTACAAGCATGGAATTACATGAAAGTATATACTAATGATGGAAATTTTACCTTACAGAATTTCCATAAGCAAATAATATGGCATAACAAATACATTATATTTAACTCAAAATCTCTATTTTATGCAGACTGGCTAAATAGTGGAATACTTTATCCAAAAAAAACATTTGTAAAGATGGTACTTTTTCACCAGTGAATGACATTTTCCAAAGCCTTGAAACAAGAAAAAGCAAGCAAAATCTAATATTTGATTATACGAAACTGAAAAAGGCGATCCAAAAGATATTGCTGAATAATTTTACACACGAAAACGTTGACTTAAATCTTCGAACTCCCAATTTGTTGTTTTTTTTTTTTTTTGGAAAAGTGTCCGTGAATATCAGTGATATTAAAAGTAAACGTTTTTACAATTTGATATCATTTAGACAGACATATACAAACAGATGTTGCACTTATTGGGAAAATTTCGTTTACACTGAAATTGATTGGTGTTTTGTATTTGATAAAAACTTAACATACATTAAAGATTTAGAATTACGAGAATTCAATTTCATATTGTTGTATAATATTTTGCCTGTTAAAAATAACCTCTTTAAATGGGGTCTAGCAGACGATAAATGCTGCCCTCATTGTCATGTGAGAGAAGATATAATGCATGCGTTTATTGAATGTAAATTGAATAGACATTTCTTTGCTTATGTTAAACACGTTATAACAAACACATTTGACATTAATATATCTTTTGACGTAAAATTCTTATTGAAGATTGGTAATGCGGAAGAAGCAGACATTGTATTAACTGTCGCTTTTTGGTGCATATACAAAATGTTGATTTTACGAAACAAATATGGAGTAGATGATAGAATGTTGAAAATACGATGTCTATTTGAGAGAGAAATAAAAAATAGAATAATAGTTAATAAGAAACTGAAACACCCAGAAAAAAGACTACCAGAGAAACTGTTGAATGTTAAATAATTGACGTTTGGTTATGATCTAACACTTTGACTTTTCATGTCCATAATTTATGTTGAATTTCAATAAATACCTCATCTGAGGTTAAAAAAAAAAAAAAAAAAAAAAATAGAAGTTGACACAAATTCAATTGTAGCTGTATATAGCCTATTTTGTCAGATCGTCTATTAAATATTATTATTGATGGCAATGTATCCCCTATTTAAAGTGGGAGAGGGGGGTAGAGTTAAAGACAGAGAAAGAGGTAGATGTATTCGGGGAGGAAAGATTAGTATTCGGAACGGATGAATGAGTCGATCATTTGGTCTAACATTTTAAATAATGTTAGTCGCATTTGTTTTGATGGTCGAAATCAATTATGAAATCGGCCGGATTTTGACTTACAAATTTTCGTGGTCATCAAAACTCTGAAAATCGAAACCCCCCCCCCCCCCTGGAATCCTTGATTCGCCACTGAATTAACCTCCGTGCAAAATTAGTCCCCGCTTCAGAATACATGCCTGTATGTCCATCAATAATACTCACAGTATCAATAGGGTTTTCCTGCATTTCCTGTTTAGGTGAAAGTGAACCCTAAGTTCACGAAATGAAACAGATAAATTCTCATTTTGATATTTACAGTACATATTGTTCTTGTTCATTTGTTTGTTTGTTGTTTTTTTAAGGAATGAATTCACAATATCGTATTCTTTTTTAAATTTCAAATGTGCACCTTTACTGAACGATAATGCCTTCAGATTCATAATTCTACCAAAGCTCGTTTTCTTTCATCTTAAAACTATAATTACAATACGTTGATTGCAGTATCTTTCGATAACATATCATTCAAGATAATGAAGCATTATATATAAAAAAATAAAAAATAAAAAATAAAAAAAAACATTGAATGAAGTTTACCATGCAGCGTAAGATAAACACCAGTCCTGTATTCAGTCACAAACACTAAAATATGAAGGGTCGAAACATCCCCATACTGGGTCATTAGGGCCAATTTCAAGGCTATTACCACCAACATCTTGTACGGCCACAATTCACCAGGAATAGCATGGGGCCCAACGGACGCAGAATATGTTCATTTTAACCATTCATTTCTATAGTGAATACTCACCAGTCTGAAAGAGGCGGAGTTCAAGGACTGTAGTGGAAATATCAGAAGAGAAGCCTCAAAGAAAACCAGATACTGAAGCTCAGGGTGAAAATGTATAGGCCTACAGTCGTTTGTAGTTGGTGGAAGAGAGCTCTTTCGTCAAGAAATAAAACAAACAAAATGTGATATCTTAAATTTGATATTCACAGTAGACCTACACATTGTTTTTCGTCATAATAGATTTATATTTGATTTGTAATTACTTCTTGTTCATTAAGTCTATTAATCTCATTCTCATACATGTTACATGTCATTCAAGATTTTAAAAGATATATTATAGGTTTTCCCCGGTAAAGTTTAAACTATCTCCGATGAATTTGACATTTCTTTCGAGCGCTTTCGTCCGAAATGTGATCGCGATTACAAATCTGCAATCAAATTCGTTTATGAGTAGCCAAAATCAAACACCGTTCAATCCAATTGCAAATTGCGCCGAGGAATTTGCTGTTGTGAGCAGTCGCATTCGTCAACGTTCGCTCAAATTCGTCCATTCGTAAAATTCTCGTCTTCTGGTGAACTCAAATTCGTTTGGGGGCAAGCATATTCGAAATAACTGTATACAAGTTAGGAATGTTAGGTTGGGGTAGGAAAATAAAATTTGGGAGGGAGCCGCGAAGTGTTTTGTCAGAGAAGAGGCTGATCATGGGGGAAAGGGGGAGGCAGAGCTTGAAAAAAAAAAAAAAAAAAAACACAAGCTGATTATAATGTCTGCGTTTTTATCATTATATATTCAACAACTATAATGTCTGCTCGAAACTTAATGTCTACAAACACAACTATATTGTGTATAAAACAGAGTTGGGCTGCAGCCCCCATCCTCACTCATATTCATCGGAGCATGCGATAACCCAAATTCGAACATCATACACAATCCTAATTTAGTCTATTACGTAAATAAACTCGTAAATTGCCATTTGGTCTAAGCCCACTATGACTAATACCCGTTTGGTCTCATCAAACATGGTCTAATTTCATCGGTGCCAGGTAAAAATGGCAGAGGCAAATATGGCAGAGGTAAAAATGGCAGAGGCAAAAATGGCAGAGGTAAAAATTGCAGAGGCAAAAATGGCAGAGGTAAAAATGGCAGAGGTAAAAATGGCAGAGGTAAAAATGGCAGAGGTAAAAATGGCAGAGGCAAATATAGCAGAGGTAAAAATGGCAGAGGTAAAAATGGCAGAGGCAAATATAGCAGAGGTAAAAATGGCGGAGGCAAAAATGGCAGAGGCAAAAATGGCTTAAAGGGGAAGTTCACCCTGGAATTTTATTGATCTTAAAAAATGAAGAAAAATAATAGAAAAATATTAGTGAAAGTTTGAAGAAAATCGACCAACAAATAGCGAAGTTATGAATATTTAAAGTTTTGAGTGTGTGACGTCACGTGCGAGCAGCTCTCCCATTGGTTGTGTATGTAAATTCCATAAATTTGTCTTTTTGTCATGGTTCTAGATAAAGAAATGGGTCAATTTGATATAGCCATGTATATGAACATATGTGTGATGATATATCACCCGCATAGGTGACATAATTAATTTCTTTGGAAAAAAATGACATTTTATGGAATTTACACTGCATAACACATGGGAGATCTGCTCGCATGTAACGTCACAGAATCAAAACTTTGAATATTCATAACTTCATAATTTTTTGGTCGATTTTCTCCAAACCTTCACTAATATTTTTTTTTTATTTTTCTTCATTTTTTAAGACCAAGAAAATTCCAGGGTGAACTTCCCCTTTAAGGTAAAAATGGCGGAGGTAAAAATGGTAGAGGTAAATATGGCGGAGGCAAAAATGGCAGAGGTAAAAATGGCAGAGGCAAAAATGGCAGAGGTAAAAATGGCAGAGGCAAAATGGCAGAGGTAAAAATGGAGAGCAAAAATGGCAGAGGTAAAAATGGCAGAGGTAAAAATGGCAGAGGTAAAAATGCGGAGGTAAAATGGCAGAGGTCAAATATGGCAGAGGCAAAAATGGCAGAGGTAAAATGGCAGAGGTAAAAATGCAGAGGCAATATGGCAGAGGTAAAAATGGCAAGAGGCAAATATGGCAGAGGTAAAAATGCAGAGGTAAAAATGGCGGAGGTAAAAATGGCAGAGGCAAAATGGCAGAGGTAAACATGGCAGAGGTAAAAATGGCTGAGGTAAAAATGGCAGAGCAAAAATGCACAGATCTCTACCCCAAAATCTCAGTGCAAAAATGGCAGAGGTAAAAATGGCAGAGGTAAATATGGCGGAGGCAAAATGCACAGATCTCTACCCAAATCTCAGTGCAAAAATGGCAGAGGTAAAAATGGCAGAGGTAAATATGGCGGAGGTAAAAATGGCAGAGGTAATATAATGGCAGCAGAGGTAAAAATAATGGCAGAGGTAAAAATGACAGAAGTAAAATGGAATGTAGGGTACATGCAGGTAATATGGGACAGCAGGTAATATGGGACACCTGAAGCAAATCATGTCGTGACCGTCGACCGGTGACGATGACCGGTGTGAGCACCATAATGTTGTTCATATGAACTGTATACGTAAATATATCGTCGTGAGAGCATCTAATGCCGAAATTTCTCTGAGAAAATTGCTGTAAACCAAAAAGGTAGGTAAAACTTACGGCATTTTGTTACCCTGATGTATTTGATATTTCACAGAATGTGATGGTGAAAGAGTGTTTGAGGGGGTAACCTCAATTGTTTTGTATATTTAGTAAGCTTATAGTTTCATTTTGATAATACTAGCGTGTACAGGTCAATTTGTTTTAGTGAAGGGGTGCAATGTTGCATTAAAATGCTTGCCTGACACAGTAACATTAGTGCAGGTAATATGGACATCCAAAATGGCGGAAATGATTCTGGTACTTAGTATTGGGATAGAGCATCAATCTCTTAGCTACGATTTTTTAGGGTATATTCACAGTATATAATTAATATAAATAACTTATTGTAGGCCTATATTGACTTGTATAATGAAAATAATATTAAAATAATATTAAAAAAAGAAATAATATACAAAATACATAACAATGAAATATATAGTCAAAGTTTTTACTGAAGGGTCTTATAATTTCAAATTATATCTTAAAGTTAATGATTTTCAACATTTTAAGCAAATTCCAGACATGGTAGAGTAATTGTAGTTTTTAAAACGTACATTAAATACATGTCCCATATTACCTGCACATGCAGGTAATATGGGCACTTTGGTAATGACGTCAACATTTGAATATTGCAGACAGGAGGGTTGGTGATAATGTTTTCTTCACACTAAAAGTTAGAGCAGTAGTTATTGATTCATATAAACAAAGATTAGACTGTGTGTCATTTCGTAATTTTATGCAAATTAGGCAAATGAGCTTAGGGGGTCCATATTACCTGCATGTACCCTACACTGTAAAAAAAAAAATGAGTAAAATCTTACCCAATACTGAGCAAAAAGGTAACTCGCGTGAAATTGAGTAAAAAATATTACTCATGCAGTAGAGCCAAATGTTACTCAGAAAAGAGTAACTTTTAGTCATCTATGTATCATTCCTAGCTTCGAAAGGAGTAAACAATTAATTCACTCATTTTCTTGCGAGTTACCTGTTTACTAGCTCTGTTAAGCGTAAACAAAATTTACTCCATTGGGAGTAAAGCATTAGTTTACTCATTTTCTTGCGAGTTACCTTTTTACTCTGTTAAGAGTAAACAAAATTTACTCCGTTGGGACTAAAGCATAATTATGTTTACTCATTTTCTTGCGCGTTATCTTTTTACTAGCTCTGTTAAGCGTAAACAAAATTTACTCCGTTGGGAGTAAAGCATTAGTTTACTCATTTTCTTGCGAGTTACCTTTTTTTTTACAGTGTATTAGGCAGTCCAATTGTCATAGCAAAGCGCATGCATATAATTATGGTAAAATTTCTGGATTTTCCAGAGGGGGGCCCAACTTTGAAAAAAATATATATATCTTGCGAGCGGAGCGAGCAAACGAGCGAAGCGCAAGTTTAAAACACAACCCGATTTATAGGCCTATACTGACCTAAAACGAGGAATTGAAACAATTTTATTTTTACTCTTATGAAAACAAAATAATAATATATACTATCAACAACAAAAAAAGAATATTTTAAACAAAACTTTAGTGATTTGAACATGAATTTTAAATTGCCACCATGGAAATGATTGTTGCCCAATTATAATTACATCAGACGTTACGAGCGCAAACTTTGCCATTTAATTACCTGGAAGAACGGTGTGTTATGCCCAAGTTGTTATGCCAGAGGCGGGAACGAATTTGAAAGTGGGGGAGGGGGGATCACGATGGAAAAGGATCATTTTTTCCTGAAAAGTTGGCAATTGAGACCAGAGGCATAAAGAGAAATGTATTCGGATGAATAGAGGTAGCGCCCCGAACATGTCAAGTGTCTACACTCTCTGAGCAACTGGGCGGGTTTGCTGGGTGGATTGTACCTTCTTGCTTTGTTTCTTTTATTTTGATTAGATTTTTTTTTTTTTTTTACCATGGTTTTAAAATTCTATATAATGCTTGATAAAACATAAGATTTCTTCTTAAGATTTAATGGACTTTGATTAAATTTCTATGATGCTTTTTATTTGTCCCTTGTTAATTTTTTAGAAGATTTGTTATTGGTCACGAACCCAATTTTGGCATTTAAACAAAATTAAAAATAAATATAAAAATAAATCTACAGGGCATTGGCTGGAAGTAGCATGCACAGGTCGTTGGTCAATTTCTGCGATTCCTGCGTTTATGGCACGTGCCCCGTAGCCTGCGTTGCATGTGCAATGCACGCACAGGTCCTAATTCAACTTCTGCGATTCATGCAATTCTATAGTAAGGGTATTGTAAAAACTTTCTGCACGTCGTACATGCATTGTACCTGCGAGGTACCTCCGCTGCACGAATTTTCTACGAAATCAATCGTAGGGAGTTGCACGTCGAAGGTACGGCGAGTTGTGACCGCCGCATAAATTCCATAAATTTGTCTTTTTGTCATGGTTCTTGATAAAGGAATTGGTCAATTTGATATAGTCATGTCTATGAACATATGTTTTATGGTATATCGACCGCACAGGACGATGACATAATTAATTTCTTCTCAAAAAATGACATTTTATGGAATTTACACTATATAACACATAGGAGATCTGCTCGCATGTGACGTCACAGAATCAAAACTTTGAATATTCATAACTCCATCATTATTTGGTCGATTGTCTCCAAACCTTCACTCATATTTTTCTTTTATTTTTCTGCAATTTTAAGGCCAATTTAAACCCAGGGTGAACTTCCCTAATTGCATGAAATGAAATAAATAACATCTAAAGGGATACCTGCTGTAAATTTTGTTCTTGTTCATTTGTTTTATCTTTTATAAAAATTCTCAATATAACATATTTTTTAAAGCTCAATCGTGCACCTTTACGGGATGAAAATGCCTTCAGATTCAAAATTCTCTCAATGATCGGTTTCTTTCATCTCAAAATCATAATTAGATACAATGCGTTGACTGCAATCTCTTTCTCTAAGGGGGCCGTCACACTGAGGTCGTTCTATAACGTTCTATAACGTTCTTGCCCGTTCTTTAAAAAAAATGCTGAACGGGCTTTGGTCGGGTTGGAACATATAACTTTGAAAAATAATTTCTTGAATACGATGCAGTTCATAAATAGTTCTCGTTACGTCAATTCCGTCTTTATCGCATCCGCAATACGTTGTTATCCAGTTCAGACCGAGTAAACATCTCGTTCACTCTATACCGTTCGTAGCACGTCCAAACCGTCACTAAAAGTGCCTATGCGCAGCATGATAAAAGTTAGGTACCATGTTCGTAGTACGTCCTTCTCGTTCAGAGTAAGTCCTACCCGTTTAAGGAACGTTGTCACTACGTTTAATTTTAGAACTTGAAGCCAGTACGATTTTTTTTAACATGTTCAAAAAATCGGAATGCCTTTCTGTTCTCTCCGTTCGGGCCCGTTCGCCAAGTTCGTAAACAGATTGTAAACGGTCTGTACTAGATTCTAAAAGGTCTGTACTACGTTCAGTCCGTGTGTAAACAGATTGAGCCCGTTCACCAAGAACTACCTAGAACGCAGTGAGAACTAGCTCAGTGTGACGGGAATTATGACATGCCGTTCTGTTTAAAAATTGAAACGTATGTTCGTAGTACGTCCTTCTCGTTCAGAGTAAGTCCTACCCGTTTAAGGAACGTTGTCACTACGTTTAATTTTAGAACTTGAATAATGAATATACAATGCTCATTTGTAAGACGTCCTAGCACATCTTTAGAACAATTTAAGTACGGCAATTTCGTTTGTAGTACGTCCATCTCGTTTCAGGTACGTTGCCACCCCGTTAAATTTTAGGACGAGATGGGCGCCCGATTTTTTTGAACACTTTTTTGAAAATCCGACCGAGATAGTCCATGAAGTTCGTAAACAGATCGTAAGAAGTATTTACTACGTCCACTCAGTTTGCACACAGACTATGCCCGTTCGGCAAAATTTGAAAGGACGTAGTAGGAACGAGCTCAGTGTGACGGGGGTATTACATATCATTCAATAGAATAAACCATTATGAAAAAACGTGGGATGAAATTTACCAGGCAGGGTAAGATAAACACACACGCTTTAAAGGGAAAGGAAACACTAGGAATTCATTATTGTACAAAACAGAAAAAATCAAATTGTAATACAGGTTCACAAAATACAATCATGGGTGAAGAGTCTGTACTACCATTAGAATGAGGAAAAAAAAAGTAATTTTGGTATATTTTTGTTTATCGTATGGTAGAGTTGTTCATGTGTGACATCACACATCTTGGCTCTGTTGCCAGTGTGAGGATCTCCACAGCGTTAGTGACCACAACATTCAAATGCACATAACTTTCCTTTTATTTATTCAATTGTTCTCAAACTTTCTTTAATCTGTTACTTTGATTTTTTTTTTTTTTTGTATCATACAATTCAACTTAATCATAGGGTTTCATTCTCCTTTAATGTATGATAAAATATGAAAGGTCGAAACAACCCAATTCCGAGTCCATTCGGGCCGTAACCCATTCCAGGTCAATTATAGCCATATGCCTACGTCTTGTACGGCCCCAATTAACAAACTGATAAACTGTATAAAGTTGGATAATTGTATATTAATAAAAACTGCACATTCGCCATGACTGTAATTGATTACTGCCTTTAAATGTTAATGACATTTTCCAAGCGTTCCTGCCTCCAGAGCTAAAATATTTCCTGCATTCATGCACCCCTCAGACCAACAAATGTAGTAATATTTGCATCAATGCATTTCATGAATAAAATGATATAAATTCATAAAAATGGGAACTATAGCAGTTTCACCCGGTTTGAATGTATGTTTATTATACTGATGGGGTACCGCTGGATGGGAGTGGGAAGGTTCTTTCCCTTTTCATTATTCACTGTATTTTTTAGACGCTGTATTTGTAAACTTGAGAAAAGTCTAATGTATACCTGGCCTAATCTTTTGAGCTTGTTTTATCCTCTTTTTTTGTTCTCTCCATGATCACTCCTTCCTCATTCATCACTCCTATTCTAAATTTACAACGCAATTTCTATATCAATTTACTCCAATAATATTTATTTAATTCGTGTCATCTCTCTGTTCTCCTCCTCCTCCTCTTCTTTCTATCTTTATGACATTACATCTCCAGATATTTCTCAGTCGCTTGTTTCTGGGTCATGATAGCTAATCCTCCAGATTGTAGACAAATATGAAACAATCGATTTTGAATACAGAGATAATGCTGATGATTTGTTTGTTTAATGTTTCTTAAATATAACTAGGACGGGGTCTTGTTATCAATCAAAGATGGCACCATAAAGTAAATGGATTATCCAAAATAGTGAATAAGCCTAAACTATAAGTTTTAGGGGGGAGGGTTGAAAAGTTATCTGGACCTATCATTATATTCTCATCATTATCAAATCTTCCGTTGAAGTTGATAAACACTTTATTATATCTACCCCCCTCTCTCCCCCTAAATTTCCTTCTTTGTTTCTCTATCTATTTCTCTAATCTGTTATCATCATCTTTCTCTGTCTACATCTAAGACCCCCTCTATGAGTCTCTTTACTTCTATCGTAATCTGTACTCTCCCTCCCTTTCTATACCTAATAAAAAGTAAGTCCTTCCCCTAATCGAAACGATGTAACTTTTGAACAGGTTTGTTTTGAGAAAAATAATCTTGCGGGAGGCTTTTTACATTTATTGAGTACCCTATGTGAAAGAAATAACATCGATCCTTTGAGACATGCATGAGCGATCAACGATTAAAGCAAAAATTGAGATTTTCAAAAGTCCAAAGGGTCATTTTGGGGTCTTTAGAAATAACGATTTTGTAGAATTTTCTAAAAATTTCTGCTTAATAGAACACTGGGATTTTCGTGAAACTCAAATCAAATGAACTTTTCAGGAAGGTCTGTGACAGTTATTCAAAGTAAGCAATATGAATTTTAGGTCACAAAAAAAAACAACAGCTTTTCACATAATTATCTCGTGTTCATTGAAGCGTGAAATTTTAATAAAAATGCCATAGGATCATTTTAAAAATATATATTTGACATAGGGGGCCTAAACATAGCAAACAAAAATGTTGATTAAAATGATTTTTATTACACAAAATGAAAAAATACTTACCTAAAAAATATGTGAAAATATCTTCTTTTATTTTTATTTTTTTTAATGTAGTGTTCATTCAACCGTGAATTGATGGATATCTTTCAGAATGCATATTCCACCATTGTTTAAAAAATGTAAGTAAATGTTTGTTGCAAATATTTCCTCATTCTTATCCAACCGTGAAATTTCAAGCAAAAGTCATTTGGTGTGTTAGAAATCAAATGCTACAAGCCTTCTGAACACGTCTTTTGTTAAAAATTTTAAATTTTTTTTCCAATATTATTGAATTAAAGTTAGGAAATTAACCTTGTGACATTTATGCCTATTGACTGTGCTCATTGAAGTATGACTTCAAGAATACGTTTATTTTTTTATTAAGAAAATAAACTCAATTGTAATAGAATGCAATGAGGTAGGTCTGAAACACGCAAATAGCGCGCCCCTTGATTAAATATTTTGATGTTAATAACTGGATGTTTTCCAGCCTGACCCGCATTTCTTGTTATTTACATATAGGTCAAAGCCTTCTCACGCGTATTTGGAAAATGACAATAGGCGGCGCGCATTGTAATGCACTAGCGGAATTCGTAAACAAGATGTTTTTCGCAGGTGCGCATTTCAGGGATAAATTAATCATTCTCTCCTTTTACTCCGTTGAGTTCGGTTTACTTTTCTACGGCTCTTCAATATATACAACAAAACGTATGTTTAAACTGGATATCACTGTGAATGCGGGGGAGATAATTTATCGACCACTAATTGGAAGCAATTATTAGTCTACTTTGGATTACACATTCTGGTGGTCTACATACGTTGTCGTTGCTCAGATATCGCTGTTCTTTGCACATGACTAGACGCTGTATAAAATTAACGGAGTTGCAAGAAATCTTGATTCAAAGGAGAATAGTTTATAGACAATATACCGAAAATTGACTCTCGAGATGGGCAAGTCCTATGCATCAGTAGGACGCTAAGTCAAAGGTTAGAGTCAAAACAATATCACACAACCAGGGTGACTACCAGAGACGTAGTACGAGGCACGACCCGGGCACTTCGACATGGCATGAGCCTCAGGAACCCCCGACTCTGACGGCGAAGATTACCTTATCGCTGGGAACGACGAAGTTGAGCAGTCCTGGGTCGAGCTCTAACGTTACCCGGTGAGTCATTCTTATCATCGGGTTAACTTATGTTAGTTCTAACCCCACAAACATGTCATTCCCCGCCCTTGTAACAGGATCGAATTCTTTAGGAATAAATTCAGTCGAGCTATGCGGCAGTGGGGTCGCTAGTAGGGCATCAGGTAAACCGATCAGCCCCCGTCGCGAACCGTCGCCTTCGGCGTCGGGGCAGTGTATAGTTAGACATCGGGGGCCTGTAGCCCCGGGACGCTGCCACGGTACGGGCTGCCGCGATAAAGGCACCTGGTGCTTTCGGGTCGTTCAGAAATAAATCCATAGACTTCAGGGAGTTTTAGTCCTAGCTCCTTCTGAGACCCTTCCTAAAACCTCTTAGGCTGGCTCAAACCGGGCCTCGCCTTTATCCCCACAAGGTGAATTCTTAGGCGCAAACAAACCAGACAAAAGAAAAAATAAAAAAAAAATAAATAAAAAAAATAAATAAATAAATAAATAGAACTAAAATGTGGAAAGGGGAATAGACTATATCGATCTTGGCTCCCTTTTGAATTGAATTGAATTGAATTTATTTTCCATATCATCATTGATATATGCATGCGAATTTCACTTTTAAAAGCGGAAATGTTACAGAATAGGAGAATATTAACATGGAATGTGACAGATAGGGGGAAAGTCAAGGCAACACGAAAAATTTTTACTAATTACACAATGTGTTTTCATCGTGTCAAATAATGAGTAAGCAAATTTAGTAGGAGAATGCTCTGTACGTAAACCAATATTATAGACTTTACAGCTTTCTATCTAGGGGTCTATCTACTGCGGTGTCCCGGGACACGGGAAAGTATCCTGCCCGCACTGTAACCGGGAAAAACCCGCAGGTGATACGGTTACATGTTACATTACAATCAAAGTCAATTAGATTTTAACTGCTAGGCAATAAGTTTAAGGGAGAGATTATTAATGGAAATCTTTAGTGATAGCTATTCGTTGGGCCTCTACATATTTTCAGACAATTTTCGTCACTATGTGAAAAATAATCAAATCTGACCGCATAAATAAGCGAAGGTATCTGAATATGTATTGTTGTGTAGCTATGATTAGAAATCATTTCCAGGAAGAACACCATACTCGAAGGAATTTGTTTTTTCTTATTTTAAATAGGTGCCCAGTCTCACCGGGTTTGGTGTAGGACAGTGAGGCGCGGATTTTTCGGGCTGTCGGACCTGGATTCACGGCTGTTAGTTGCCCTGCATACGGGCGAGGAAGGGCATCTTTTCGCGACAACCCGCGACAATTACAGAGCCTGCTGCGTTTTCTACCTGGAACAGCAATACTGACATCCACGCAGGCTCTAGGATTTGGGTTCGATCGGCTGCTAAAACTAAGGATTGCCGCCAAGCAATGGATGAGGCTCTTAATAGATCAAGGTCACCTTTACATATCCTTTTCAAGCATATAACCTCGCCTTTTTTATAATAGCATAAAAGCGTCATTTCAACAGGTCGCAATTCAAGAATGTGCGAACATTTATTAACACGGACGCTAGTCGGGGTTCAGCGGATGGCAAGTGCTTCATACGTATCTAGCTCACAGCTTCAATTTGCAAGAACATTTGATTTTCAAAGAGATGGAGTGCATATTTCCCTACGTTTGAAGTAATTGCTCAAGAACTTTCGTCGGCCTTTTTGTATTGTATTTATTTCTATTCGGTAAAAACAGCACAATTAACAAATATAATCTTACAGAATGAATTAAAAATAAAATGAATGGCGGGAATGCCCACTTTCAGTAACACTTATGGTGTTGCATCTTTTCTTTGAACTTAATTGGAAATCGTTTATTACAAAGTTCATCTATATTGCAAGCTCACGGAATGAACTTGCTAACTGTTCTTCTGGCAGTCATATGAATCTAAATCATAAGAAATGCAATGTTATTAGAGTTACTTGGCAAAAACATCTACCTTAACCTGATAAAGGGTTTAGTGGAGATACTTCCTTGAAAATATAGAGCTTGGTTCCAAAAGGGACTACTTCGACTTGTGATGAAAATTGAGTCCTTGATACCAGGACTTTGGTTCAGGTACATACCTAAAATACTCAAAATGATATTCATTATTGCAAATATTTGAATGTATATAATGTATAAACTGAACCACACATTAACTTGGATCCAACTGTTTAATAATCTCTACAAATATATTTTGGTGTAAATGTCACACGAGTCCCAATGGAATGGCTGTTTGCATGTACGTATTTCAACTATAAACATGCGAATCGGCTGCTAATCATATATACTTTGTTGTTAGGAGCAATAAACCATTAATTGAATTGAAGTGAATTGTGGAGTCATAAAGAAGTAGACATTATAAATTTGCAGGGGTCCTATTCGGCGAGGCAAAAAAAAAAAAAAAAAAAAAAAAAGGTTTTGTGGGATTTGGGATGTTTTTTGGTACCGTTCTGTAATAATATAATTTTCCAATATCCCTCCAGGAGAGGAATGGCCAAGAGCGCCATGAACAGGCGTTTGGGACAGGCTGCGATTACCAGATCTTGCGTAGGGAACCAATGGCCCAGGAAACTTTTCCCCTGTGCCTCTGGGTTGAGCACCGTCTTCCCAGCCAGCCGGTCACGTGAACCGTGAACCTCTGGTTCCCTCATGTTGTGGTAACCATGGAATCGCAGCCTGACGTTCCCTTCCGCCAATGAACACAAGAATTAGGATAATGCTTTATATATATAGTTCACATTTATCTTATATCATAAATATGTCAAATTGGAAATATATTCGATTATATATGTTATATAATGAGTTTCATATATATATTGAATTGAATTGAATTGAATTGAAATTTATTCGACATCATCAGTAAATGTACATGATATTGGTCAACATTGTTTCAACATGAATTGATAAACGAACTCAGGAGTTATTAAAAGTTGAGAAAAAGCAACAAGAACATTCCATTGCATTTCTATTACGAATACGTTTATTTTTTTATTAAGAAAATAAACTCAATTGTAATAGAATCAATGAGGTAGGTCTGAACACGCAAATAGCGCGCCCCTTGATTAAATATTTTGATGTTAATAACTGGATGTTTTCCAGCCTGACCCGCATTTCTTGTTATTTACATATAGGTCAAGCCTTCTCACGCGTTTTTGGAAAATGACATAGGCGGCGCGCATTGTAATGCACTAGCGGAATTCGTAACAAGATGTTTTTCGCAGGTGCGCATTTCAGGATAAATTAATCATCTCTCTCTTTACTCCGTTGAGTTGGTTTACTTTCCCTCCCTCCCTTCCTAGTATACTAGGTGGTTAAAAGGTACAGGTGTATATGCTTAACTATACCGGTGAGAATATTGCTGGGGGGAAAGCGGGCCCATTTTTCGAAGAGATGGTTTATATGTAGTTTGTTGTACTATTATATGTCTAAAAATAGTTCGGCATACTCGATTTATAAGAAGTTGCATAGAGCTTCGAGTATAATGGGTAACAGGATTGGGTTGTGATGGTTTAAAAGGCTGCTGGGAAACAGCTACTGAAGACAAGGTTTTATTTGATTCGAGTTTAGGTTGTTACAGATGTTATTCATGGGCTTGCGAAATGTTCATGGTACATTATTATTATTATTCAGTTGATAGTACACAATATGTCTGCGTTTTTGGAGATTAAATCTCCAATTTGGAAGGGGTGATGAAAATTGATGTAGATAGTAAAAATGGGAGAGAAATGAGAGGAAAACATTGAGCTTCTATATTTAATTTGCTTAGGTGAGCTTGTAATTTCAAGGCTGCTGGGTCTTGTTGATTACTGACTTGGATGGTTGGGGCTTGAATATTGACAGATTTTGTTTAGCTTGATTAATACAAAGGTGGTTGGTTGGGCTTGATATTTGACATGGTGGTTGGTTGGGCTTGATAAATGACAGGGTTTTTTTTTTTGGTTGGTTTTGTTGGCTGATGTTTAGGATGGATTGGTTGGGTTCGTTTTTCATGGTGATGGTGGCTTGATATGACTTGGATGGTTGGTTGGGCTTGATTACTGACGAGAAATATTCAGATTGTCTTGTTTTTTGACACATAACGTTGTCGGGCGGTTATTTTTTGTGTTTGGCTGATGCTTTGTTCAGTATCTTAATTGTTATAATTGAGGGGATTGTTTTTGGTACCGTTTCTGTAATAAATATAATTTTCCAATATCCCTCCAGAGAGGAATGGCCAAGAGCGCCATGAACAGCGCGTTTGGGACAGGCTGCGATTACCAGATCTTGCGTAGGGAACCAATGGCCCAGGAAACTTTTTCCTGTGCCTCTGGGTGAGCACGTCTTCCAGCCAGCCGTCACGTGAACCGTGAACCTCTGGTTCCCTCATATGTGTGTAACCATGGAATCGCAGCCTGACGTCCCTTCCGCCAATGCAAACAAAGAATTAGGATAATGCTTTATATATAATTAACATTTATCTTATATCATAATATGTCAAATTGGAAATATATTCGATATATATGTTATATAATGATTGTTTCATTATATATTGAATTGAATTGAATTGAATTGAAATTTATTCGACATCATCAGTAAATGTACATGATATTTGGTCAACATTGTTTCAACATGAATTGAAATAAACCGAACTCAAACGGAGTTTTAAAGTTGAGAAAAAGGCAACAAGAAGCATTTCCATTGCATTTCTTATTACAATACGTTTATTTTTTTATTAAGAAATAAACTCAATTGTAATAGAATGCAATGAGGTAAGGTCTGAAACACGCAAATAGCGCGCCCTTTGATTAAATATTTGATGTTAATAACTGGATGTTTTCCAGCCTGACCCGCATTTCTTGTTATTTACATATAGGTCAAAGCCTTCTCACGCGTATTGGAAAATGACAATAGGCGGCGCGCATTGTAATGCACTACAGCGGAATTCGTAAACAAGATGTTTTCGCAGGTGCGCATTTCAGGGATATAAATTAATCATTCTCTCCTTTTACTCCGTTGAGTTCGGTTTTACTTTTCCCTCCCTCCCTTCCCTTAGTATACTAGGTGGTTAAAAGGTACAGGTGTATATGCTTAACTATACCGGTGAGAATAATTGTGGGGGAAAGCGGGCCCATTTTTGAAGAGATGGTTTATAATGTAGTCGTTGTTGGTACTTTATATGTCTAAAATAGTTCGGCATACTCGATTTATAAGAAAGTTGCATAGAGCTTCGAGTATAATTGGGTAACAGGATGTGGTGTTGTATGGTTAAAAAGGCTGCTGGGGGAAGTGACAGTACTGAAGACAAGGTTTTTTGAATTCGATTTAGGTTGTTACAGATGTTATTCATGGCTTGCGAATGTGTCATGGTACATTATTATTATTATTCAGTTGATAGTACACAATATGTCTGGTTTTTGAGGATTAAATCTCCAATTTGGAAGGGGTGATGAAAATTGATGTAGATAGTAAAATGGGAGAGAAAATGAGGAAGGAAAACATTGAGCTTCTATATTTAATAATTGCTTAGGTGAGCTGTAATTTCAAGGCTGCTGGGTCTTGTTGATTACTGACTTGGATGGTTGGTTGGGCTTGAATATTGACATGGATTTTGTTTAGCTTGATTAATAACAAAGGTGGTTGGTTGGGCTTGATATTTGACATGTTTGGTTGGTTGGGCTTGATAAATGACAGGGTTGGTTGGTCCGGCTGATTGTTTATATGAGGTGGTTGGTGGGCTTGTTTATTTTCATGGATGGGATTGGGCTTGATTATTGACTTGGGATGGTTGGTTGGGCTTGATTACTGACGAGAAATATTCAGATTGTCTTGTTTTTTGACACATAACGTTGTCGGGCGGTTATTTTTTGTGTTGCTGATGCTTTGTTCCAGTTCTTAATTGTTATATATAGAGGGATTGTTTTTTGGTACCCGTTTCTGTAATAATATAATTTCCAATATCCCTCCAGGAGAGGAATGGCAAGAAGCGCCATGACAGGCGTTGGGACAGGCTCGGATTACAGATCTTGCGTAGGAACCAATGGCCCAGGAACTTTTTCCTGTGCCTCTGGGTTGAGCACGTCGTCTTCCCAGCAGCCGCGTCAGTGAACCGTGAACCTCTGGTTCCCTCTATATGTTGTGTAACCATGGAATCGCAGCCTGACGTTCCCTTCCGCCAATGCAACAAAGAATTAGGATAATGCTTTTCTATATATAGTTCACATTTATCTTATATCATAATATGTCAAATTGGAAAATATTCAATATATATGTTATATAATGATTGTTTCATTATATATTGAATTGAATTGAATTGAATTGAATTTATTCGACCATCGATCAGTAAATGTACATGATATTTGTCAACATTGTTTCAACATGAATTGAATTAAACCGACTCAAACGGAGTTATTAAAGTGAGAAAAAGGCAACAAGAAGCATTTCCATTGCATTTCTTATTACAATACGTTTATTTTTTTATTAAGAAATAAATCTCAATTGTAATAGAATGCAATGAGGTAGGTCTGAAACACGCAAATGAGCGCCCCCTTGGATTAAATATTTTGATGTTAATAACTGGATGTTTTCCAGCCTGACCCGCATTTTCTTGTATTTACATATAGTCAAAGCCTTCTCACGCGTATTTGGAAATGACAAATGGCGGCGCGCATTGAATGCACTACGCGAATTCTAACAAGATGTTTTTCGCAGGTGCGCATTTCAGGGATATAAATTAATCATACTCTCCTTTTACTCCGTTGAGTTCGGTTTACTTCTTCCCTCCCTCCTTCCCTTAGTATACTAGGTGGTTAAAAGGTACAGGTGTAATGCTTACTATACGGTGAGAATAATTGGCTGGGGGAAAGCGCGCCCATTTTTCGAAGAGATGGTTATATGTAGTCGTTGTTGGTACTTTATATGTCTAAAAATAGTTCGGACATACTCGATTTATAAGAAAGTTGCATAGAGCTTCGAGTATATTGGGTAACAGGATTGGGTTGTGATGGTTTACAAAGGCTGCTGGGGAAAGTGACAGCTACTGAAGACAAGGTTTATTTGAATTCGAGTTTAGGAGTTGTTACAGATGTTTTCATGGGCTGCGAAATGTGTCATGGTACATTATTATTATTATTCAGTTGATAGTACACACAATGATGCCTGCTCAGTTTTGGAGATTAAATCTCAATTTGGAAGGGTGATGAAAATTGATGTAGAAGTATAAAATGGGAGAGAAAATGAGAAGGAAAACATTGAGCTTCTATATTTAATAATTGCTTAGGTGAGCTTGTAATTTCAAGGCTGCTGGGTCCTTGTTGATTACTGACTTGGATGGTGTTGGGCTTTGCAATATGACATGGATTTTGTTTAGCTTGATTAATACAAAGCGGTGTTGGTTGGGCTTGATATTTGACATGTTGGTTGGTTGGGCTTGATAAATGACAGGGTTGGTTGTCCGGCCTGATGTTTATATGGATGGTTGGTTGGGCTATGTTATTTTCATGGATGCGATGGTTGCTTGATTATTGACTTGGATGGTTGTTGGGCTTGATTACTGACGAGAAATATTCAGATTGTTTGTTTTTTGACACACTAACGTTGTCGGGCGGTTATTTTGTGTTTGGCTGATGCTTTGTTCACAGTATCTTATTGTTATAATTGAGGATTGTTTTTTGGTACCTTGTTTCTGTAATAATATAATTTTCCAATATCCCTCAGGAGAGGAATGGCCAAGAGCGCCATGAACAGGCGTTTGGAGACAGGCTGCGATTACCATCTTGCGTAGGGAACCAATGGCCCAGGAAACTTTTTCCTGTGCCTCTGGGTTGAGCACCGTCTCCAGCCAGCCGGTCACGTGAACCGTGAACCTCTGGTTCCCTCATATGTTGTGTAACCATGGAATCGCAGCCTGACGTTCCCTTCCGCCAATGCAAACAAAGAATTAGGATAATGCTTTTATATATAGTATTCACATATTATCTTATATCATAATATGTCAAATTGGAAATATATTCGATATATATGTTATATAATGATTGTTTCATTATATATGAATTGAATGAATTGAATTGAATTTAATTTATTCGACATCATCAGAAATGTACATGATATTTGGTCAACATTGTTTCAACATGAATGAAATATACCGAACTCAAACGGAGTTATTAAAAGTTGAAAAGGCAACAGGAACATTTCATTGCTATTCTTATTACAATTTCAGTAAAATTCACTCACATGGAAGCAGATAAAATGGTACCTACAAGTACATATAACAAAATTCGTAAAAATCTTCTTGGTTCGAAAGTTATTGATGTTCGTTGGGGGTGGGACTTTTTTTGGGGGGGGGGGGGGTTATAGGGCAAGTCCAAGCTATTTTGAGCGGTAACAAACGGGACATTTAGAGCCAAAAATATGTTTTTTCGATAAATCTTAAAATGAATTCCCAATTCCTAGAATATTCTTGAAGGTACTAATAACCTTCAACAGAAACATAAACAATAATCGAAATAAGTCAATTGATAATTAATTTATGATCATTTATGCGTCGGTAACGAACGGGACCAGAAAAAAAGATGTTTTCAAATTTTGATTATGTTCACATGATACTCTGAATTTATAAAAGTAGATCTATACTTGTATAGTCATATCCTCTTAAAGATGTTATAAACATTGCAAGGACACATTTTAACGAATATAAATACAACTTCGAGTTTTCTGGCAAGGTAAAGTTTTAAAAAATATGTCAGGTAAAACATGGGAAAGGTAACACACGGGACAATTAATCCCTGAAATATTTGGTGTAGCAGAAGCGTAACAACATCTTGTAAAACAAATTCCCTTTGACAAAACAAAAGAAACATTAAGGCAACACACGAATGTAAAAAATACTTGTTTTGTTTAATTACTATAAGTGTGAGGGGTGTAATAAAACTGCATTACTTTACATCAGCTCGGTAACTTTTGTTAGACTAATTTTGAGATATGAATACTTTAACACTAAAAATATGGAAAGCTACGTGCTGCGTTTTTGATATTTTCACCAGTGGTAGCCGAGATTATATTGAAAGAGAAAAATACATACTTTTTGGTTGTACTCTTATGACAAACCTTTTTTAAAACACACACACACACACTTGCACCCCTCTCTCTCTCTCTCTATCCCTCTCTCTGTGTGTCTCTCTCTCTTTCTCTCTCTCTTGTTATCTTTTTTAGCAAGTCGCCTATGTTTTTATTATTCTTCCGTGTTACCCTCAAACGCCACGATAAGCATGCACCCGCTTCCTTTCTGATCGTTTATTCGGTTTAACTTCCATGTTCCAAATTCAAATGATTATATTCAAATAATATAGCTTACCTTTACAATCAGGTTGGAGCTATAAACTTTCCAGATATACAGTTCCAAAGAGAATATGACAAACCCTCTCGATGATTTTGACTCCCTCGAAAGATCAAGCTATTAATCACAGTGCAGTCAAAATGGCGTCTTGTTGTGTTCCATTCCATTCTGTGCACTTGGCACTTTGCCTCAAAAATTTCAATAACATACTTCATGCATGAACAATGATTACAGAGCCACAATGTTGTGACTATTAAGCACCCTCAAGCTCCAACACAATTCAGTAAACCCCCTGTTATAAAGAAAGATAAGCATTGTTGCACTGCATCAATAAATATAGGCTAAATATGAAAAAAAAACAACATGATTAAAAGATGAACGTACCAAATCGCGTTTATTTATTTGTTTATTCATATAATTTTAACTTATTCATAATATTCCCAATATCAGTACCTTTCTATGAATCCTTACGATACGAAAACCAAGAGCAGTAACAATGTGAGAATCAAAATAATTAATTTGATATGAAAAGTTTATACAAATTCGTAGCAATCATTGTAAGTATATCATTTCGCTTAATAATCACAATGATAATGTACTAAATTAGTCAGATTCATGTACATTTTCAAAGGTTTGCCCTAAACATTTTGCTCTTTAAAACCAAGACGACTATTGAAAGATCATCTGCCAGACTGACTGAAATACTTGAAAGATTTCTGATTCAAGAATGAGAGAAAGTAAATGTGGCATATCTTGTCGAGTGATGATATTAGTATTTTACATTTCTTGTCAGATATCACTAAAATTCTACTTTGAACATTAAAAAATTAATGAAGGTTACAATTTTATATTTCACTTGTCTGTTCTAATATTATCTACACTCACTCACCTACACGTTTGAGTTCTTTTCCCTTACAAATTCAGAATATCTTTTCTCGACACTTGTAGACAAATGTATCTTTCCAACTGTAAATCTTAATTTCATATTTTGTTAATTAACTTACCTTGAATTTGTATTTTCTGCAATATATAAATTATTTCTGTACTTCTATGTCAATGTATGTGAAGCGCATAGAGAAGGAGGTTATAAATTTTATGTGCTATATAAATCTTGTATAAATATTTTCGTTAATAACTATTTGTGATCTGCAATTCAGGTTGGATTTCCCCGAGGTCTACCTCAACATGCCCATGTTAAAAAGGGGGAAAATGTGTAGTAAGTAAATTTCAGCGTTTAGTAGTCGCACCTTCGTTTGCTCTTTTCCCAGTTTTTTTAACAGATATTTTTTAGGTACATGTAGATAAAATTTCTGCCAATACGTGTTTTATTCTAAATGAGCAAACATCACGTCACCCTAATAAAAATGAATTGAAATCCATCGGACCAATAAACATATAGCTCTTAGCTAAATTTGGAGGACAGGATAAATCAACAAGGAATATTGTTAAGAAACACCTGGGCCCGTATTCTGTTCCGGGGTTTAGAGTTGTGCTGTCGCACGAAAATAGTAAGGGTAATGAGACGAGAGTGAAACCGTCTGATTTGCACGCTTCTCTTGAGCGTCAGTGAGCGTGCGTCCTATCGTACGAAAGTAGATTCAGATGACGTCATTCGGGATCATTTATGTACACACATTTCTAAGATTCTAAACTAGGGGTATAGGTGGTTTAGAATTTGATATGGCTTTTGCGGAGTTTTATGTCGGGAGCCCTAGATCTATATCTTTTCTCGTTACTTGAGTTAAGGTTGTTAAAACTTTGTTTAGACTTAGGTGCCTATGAAAGAATGTCCAACGATTAGAATTAATGCTGTTATCATCAAAATGACATTTTCGACCGATTGAAGTGTTAGTTTGATTGCAATTGTGGAGGAATGTGGCCTAAAACAATAATGGTGCAGGTACTGTCTTTCTGGAAAACGGATTGGACTAGTTTGAGACTATTGAGAATGTTTTGATAGATTTTGGATGTTTTTTGTCGCGACAGGTATCACGAGACGTCTTCGGATATTCGACCAAGCGGGCGATTTCTTGTCACGCGGGGAGCGGGGGGGGGGACCCGAGAAACACCAAAAGTGAAATATATCACAAATTCGCATATTCGCACATTATGCGAAACTAATATAATATTGATTGCGAGCGAACGCGAGCCGGAAATTTTGCCTTATAATAACATTTAGCATCTTATTTGACATACTTTACTCTTTATTAGCTTCACAGCCTAATCACTACATTAAAATTGCTTCATTTTTAAAATCGAAGGGGAACGATCCCCATAAAAATCGAGGGAAGGGGTGAGGACACGTTGCCACCCCCCGTCTCCCGTCGACTCGCGCGAGATGCTCGCGACGAAAAAAAAGTATATCGATATCGGCAGACGTCCTGGAAGTATTTTTTTTCGAGTCGCGTGGCGGTGTCGACAAAGTGAAGCATACCACCTTTATCGAGGGAAAAAGAACATGCTACGAATGTTGTGTAGTTTTTTTTTTTCATAGCTCAGTGGAGACGTCTCTGTGAACACAATAACCAATTATCGCAACGTCTCGCATGAAGACGAACTCCCGGAAGCAGGGAGTGTATCGATCTCAGGAGACATCTCGCTGACGTCAGAACCACCTATACTTCCATAATTTTCTACAGAGGAAGAAAACACACCATTTATCATACTTTCAAGCCTGAGATGTAAACTTAATGTTTTCTCATTCAAGACTACTGAACTATTAATGGCACTTGACATAAAATACGCCCACTCGCATTCCTTTTTGCCATATATTAGATGTTTTGCTATAGTGAGCAAGAATGTGCTTTGTCATCATACGCAACAAATAGTTATGCAAATTTGGATTTCACAATACTAACGGTTATCATTCAGGCACATTGGTGTCCGCCTGAATCTGAACTTTGTCGATTGTCACTTGCTGCTATGTCAGCCATAACTGAACCGCCTAAGCTTCTCAAAGAAAAGTATCTCTTTGAATATACTACGTTAAGCTGGATTACATTTTTCACAATAATAGAATTCCGTCTCCATTTAAACTATAGCGAGTACATACTACACATGTACAAAAAAATCACACAAAGATGGAACAAATTCCACATTCTTCAAAGGTCCATATTATTTGATTATTCTGATAGACAGCTGTAGGATTTCGAGCGGCGAGTGATATTTGTTATACATGAAAATACAATATTGCACCTGTTTCTATTGTTTATGTGTATGGCTCTGTATAGAGTTGAATATTTAAATAGTGGAAAATTTATATTTTACCCCTTCCCATTATTACAATTTTTGCCCCTCCCAAATAAGAAAAAAAAAAGAAAGAAAAAACAAAACAAAATAGTAATAAGAAAAAGATTGATGCGCATGCACCTAAAGTGAGACTTTCGCGCATGCATGTAGCGTGATATCGGAATCAAATTCAACGTTTCATTGCTTTTGGCCAAATATGGGCACTTCACATTTGTGAAAGAAAAAATTCGTGGAGCTATTTAGGAGATTAATTCAAAAGAATAAAACTCCCTTTCCACCTCCCTGGTTAATTGTTCCCATCCCAGGCCACTGAATTGTTAATGAATGGGACGTGATATTTGAAAATGCATGACAAGCGACAATGCACAACACTCGGCAGTCAAAGGATAAAGCGGCTACAAACAATCATTGTTGCGTCATTATTTCAATGGATTTCCGGTTTTATCTAGTGCATTTCAGTTTCAGTTTAGTTTATTTCATATTTCACATCAATATAATACAAAATATTCAAAAAAAAAAATACATTCATCAAAAATAAATACATCATAACATAAATTAATCAATACAGGATAATATAACAGTGAAATATGGGGAAATC
>CALNVZ010000641.1:27930398-27971852 GCA_940671915.1 Paracentrotus lividus
TCAATGTATCGAAAACAATTCAAAATAGAACCACACTAAAAAGACATGAAACAAAGTTACGTTTTCTCTCTGCCAACACCCTATACTAATGACCATAACCTTGTCATTACACTTAAAGTCAAAACAAATAAAAATGCATCGAGTGAGCAATGGTATCATGCATGTCGGTAACATGAGGGAGAGAAAAGAGAGAGGAAAAAAAAAACAATCCGTTGTTATGAAAAAGTTGAATTGGACTTATCCTTCCCTTCTTCATTTTTTTGAAGGTCTGGTTTACTCTTTCCTCTCATTCGCTCCTTTGTCACCTACCCATGTAACCAAGATTTAAATTTTATATTTAAACAAAGGAACAAAATTAATTAAGTGTACCCTTTGCTCACAAAAAGCTTTTTTTTCTTTTCTTTTTCTCAACAGGCATATATTCAAAATGGTATGCTTTGAACATAGAATTAATTCAAATTATAATGGCTTAAAGGAGAGCAATACCCAAAATCTCTTGCTTTTTATGAAAAGTTAAGTTACTTTCTTATTTCTTTTTTTTTTTCCCCCCTCACTTCGTTTTAAGTTGCTAGAATAAAACTAGATTATAGTGTGAAATAGTATATGACTTACAAAAAGAACTGGGTCTAAAAGTCAATACAATGCAATTACAATATCAAAACTTGAAATGGTATTAATAGCTTTTGCTATAAATAATATTAGTACCCTCTGCACACATGAAGGCCGTTCTTTACACTCAACAGTCATGTTTATCAAAATGGTATGTTTTAAACATAGAAATATAATTATATTATACCAGGGTTGCAAATACAAAAAAAAAAAAAAAAGTCCTATGCTTTTCATGAAAAGTTATGCAGATTTTCTTTTTTCTATGTTATTTCTTCACTTCTATAAGCGAGCCTTAGAATAGATTGTAGTGTGATTAGTGTATAACTTTCCAAAATAAAGAACTAAGGTTTAAAAGTCATAACAATGCCAATAGAATAATTATCATAGACTTTACAAAAAATATATAAAGGCATTTGCAGTTAACATTTGCTGGGTAGAAACACAAGCCTCATTATAACAAACCATTTACGATATACACGCTCGAGTTTACTTTCAATAAACTTTAGAAACAAAAGCTGATAATCATCTTACTCATGAGGGTAAAACACAAATAGTTGTAACAATGTATATGGCACAAGATAAATTTTTCCTCCATATTTTTTGAAGGTAATATAATAAAGTTATTCAAGTCCAATCTCAGCATTTTACAAATCAAGGTGAGAAAGTTAATTTGATCTCCATACTACATGTACTATTATAAAACTATAACAATCATAGCCATAAAACATGAAATGTGGTATTGCAATGCTTGATGAGGAGATAAGTTGTATGTCATGAATGTATGTATGTGTGCATGCATGATGTATGTATAATTGTATGCATGTATGTATGTATGTGTTGTTTATGTAGTAGTATGGTTTGGGTATAAAACTAATAATGTCCATTTAGTTCTGAAGACCAAAAAAAAACAAAAAATATGCTGATAACAAATGGCATAACTCAAAATCACACCAATCAGACCAGTCTGATACAATTTCCAACAAATAAACAGAATTATTTTACGCCCCTGCTTACCCTAGAAAAAAGTAGAACCATAATCATGAGCACCACCCTGATTTACAATGCATTCATATTCCAATCAGCAAAAAATATCGTTTTATAGAACTTCTTCAAGTTGTTCTAAGAAAATATGCACTTTTGTGATGCTAAAAATTGACAATCTACAATGGCAGTTGTTTCTCAAGTCAGGATGTACAGTTGTACATGTTAGATTGTATGTGCGGCATACATAAATTAAAACACGTATTCACAAATGATAATATTGTTTAAGGAGATTATAGATTTGAAAAAAAAAAACCCGGCAATTTTAAAACCTTACTTAACTCTTCTGAATTTACATATCGGAGTTGTTTCATATAACATTTCGTCAATAAGTAAAAACGTTATACTGTTTTCCATTTACTCATGCAGTGCGTAAGCACAAGTATTTTATAAGTGTACATGTATATTGGCCACAAGATTAAACTTATCCTCCCATATTTAGAGGTAACATATAAATAAATTATCCTCATATTTTTGAGGTAATATAAAAAAAGTTATCAAGTCCATCTTCAACGTATTTGAACAAATCAAGGTTGAGAAAGTAATTTGATTCTCATACTACACGTGTACTATTTATAAAACTATAACATCACAGCCATACAACAATGACTGTAGCTATGCAATGCTTACTGAGGAGATTAAGTTGTATGTATTTATGTATGGTTGTATGTGGTAGAATAATGTGTTTCGTAGCAAAGCTAAATTAGATGTCCATTTATTACTGGAAGACCAACAAAAATCAAAATTATGTAGATATTAAAACAAATTGATAACTCAAGCGCACTTTTCAAACAAATTTTTCCCCCCCAAGGGGGGAAAAAAAAAACACACCCAGACGCGATCTGTATCACTTTCCATTACAATATGACAGATATTTTCATGCTTCTACCTAGAAAAAAAAAAGAAAAAAAAAAAAAAAAGAAAAGTAGAACCATAATTATTGGACCAATTGATTTACAATGCTTCATTTCACATCAGCAAAAAAATTAACCGTTTACTAGAACTCTTTCAATGTTTTCTAAGAAGTATCAAATTGTACTTTGTATACTAATGTGACATCTACAAATTGACAGTTGTTTTCTTCAATGTTCATTGAATGAACGTGTAGGCAAATGTTCTGGAATTTTCTGCTTCACAATTCCAACATCTTCTGAAAAAGTAGAGACTCTAGATATTTCCTCCTTGTGGAAGAGTTTTGTAAAACACGCTGCATACTGTTATACTATTTATCGCAACCGTTCATATCGCGAGCGTCAAACGCCACAACATCAAATCTTCATTTCTCACTGATTTACTGAGAAACAGAAACTTAACTTTAATATCTTTGTTGATGAAAACAATACAAGATAAGGTTGGGATGTTTTCCTCACTTCTCCAATGATTTATTGTAAAGAATCCAACATTAACAAAATCATACTATCTGTAGTAGTTCAAGGATGATCAAACCTGCGAATACAATAAAGATTTGTGAAAAAGAGCAATACATCACAAATATGAAGAAAGTCAGAATTATCTTTCCAACGTGGATTAGCCTTATCCTTGAAATATTACGAGTCCATCCGGGGATTCTCGTGTGTAGCCAATTTCTACTCTAAGACTGTGATAGTGCCTATTGCGTTGACATGTTGAACTGTGACACGCTAATCACAACGCTAGCCCGAGTAGGCTACACGCACGTAATGGATCCAAAAACTGATCTCAGCGAGTACTAACCGCGAATAGGAACGGGACATCAAAACTCGTACGAGTACGTAAACTCATCAAAAGACATCTCACCGATCGAATTAAAACAATTATTGAAGAAAAAACCATGGAGATATATCCTACACTTACCAGAAATTGTTTTAAACAGGCAAATCATATGACTTGCATTAATTTACCCTTCCTTGACAAGCACTGGGAACCTCAATTTCAACTTACCCCTAATGATCCTCAAATTAGTAGTAGAACTCTTAGGTCATCTCAAAACCGCATCTCTCCTATTCACATTTCCATTATTGGTACATCTTATCTCACATCCGACTTCCCACTGACCTAAAATGGGCACTGACGCAAGTAATATTCAAGTTAATGGACAGAAATATTAATGTTATGTCCGCAGAACCCGCTCTATTGAATTAACGAAAAGTCGCTGACGATTTCTCCGCACAGACTCGCCCATACGTCCAGTCATCACGAAGGTAATCCAAGAAAGTGTGACATCGAATAGGCAAGCAGCCTAGCCCTCTCTCTTGTATCTCCGCATATGTAGCTGTCAATTGACGAAGTCTCCCTCATCACTCGGTTTAAAGGTTCTAGTATGTTGTAACTAGAGTATGCGGATCAACATCGAGTTCACCTCACATCGGTCGTACTGTATAGATATGAAATTTAAAATAGATACCAATAACGTAATTTATTATATTCAACCATCTAGCGCTGAGGACTATGATAAGTAAATATAAACTTATAAAATATATAAATCTAAGATATGATAACAAAAGTCTTCTTTGTTTATGTTTAAATAAATGCAATAATAAATTAAGGATATAGAGTATACGATAGATTTAACACTAAAAGTGGTTGAGTGTCTTATTTTTTGTATAGTGTGAGAGCGGTACTGTTGAGTAGATACGCCGCAGGAGTAGGGCGCGTGGGGGGCTGACTGTCTAATTTTTTAAAGTTGAACGGGCTCTAAACTCCGAGCTAGAATAATGGCACGGAGGAGTGTATGGTACTTGTTATTAGATCCATATAATGCTCACAAATGAATCTATCAATTTGCTTAGAAATATTTGGCTGAATCCCCTCTCTCCCCTGTTATGTTGTTACACTGCGCGTCTTTCCTGAGAATTATAAAAGAATGATACTAGATAATCCTTCTCTTTCCCTTTGGCTCTCTACTAGATGCATTTTTTTTTTTTTTGATTATTCTTGCTTTAGTTATCATTGTCATGATTTTTTATTTTTTTATTTCATCTTAGCATTAACCAATTGATGTTAATTACAATCTTTTTTTGTTTTGTGTTTTTTTTATTTTATTATTTTTTTTTTTTTGGGGGGTGGTCGAAAATAGTCCAAATTCATATCCAAGATTACTGAGAGCAGATGTAGCCTAAACCTACCCCATTGGTCCCCTCCCAAATGATGGTCTTAGTATGATGTATCATTGTTAAAAGAAAAATTAAATAAAACAGAGACAAAGGGGACTAGTTAGATGTAGCCATTTCAATTCAGACTTAATTTATTTACAAACACATGAAGAAATACAGATTATAAGGAATTTAAAAGTAAAGACAAAGTAAGTAACAAGACTAAGCCCCTCCGGCCCCATACCAAAACATCTCATCCACCCCCAGCCCCACCCCTCCATCCACCCCTAAAAAAAGTCTAAGCAAAAAAAAAAAAAAAAAAAAAAAAAAAAGGCTAAGCTCCTCCGCGCCCATGACGAAAATATCTCATCCAGCGCCCCCCCCCCCCCCTCTCCACCTAAAGAAAAAAAAGAAAAAAAAAAAAAACAGAGACAAAGACAGTTAGATATTTCAATTCAAGTTTAATTTTATTTACAAAACACATGAAGAAATACAGATTATAAGGAATTTAAAAGTAAAGACAAAGTAAAGTAACAAGACTAAGCTCCTCGGCCCCCATTACCAAAACATCTCGTCACCCCCAGCCCCCACCCCCTCCATCCACCCCTAAAAAAAATCTTAGTAAAAAAAAAGACAAAAAAAAAAGGGCTAAGCTCCTCGGGTCCATGACGAAAATATCTCGTCCAGCCCCCCCCCCCTCTCCACCCCTAAAGAAGAAAAAGAAAAAAAAAAAAAAAGAAAACAGAGACAAAACACGTTAGATGTATTTCAATTCAAGTTTTAATTTTTATTTACAAACACATGAAAAGAAAAGAG
This sequence comes from Paracentrotus lividus, assembly GCA_940671915.1. NCBI lineage: Eukaryota > Metazoa > Echinodermata > Echinoidea > Camarodonta > Echinidae > Paracentrotus > Paracentrotus lividus. Next base: position 27,935,936 of record CALNVZ010000641.1, read on the forward strand.
AGAGGAAAAAAAAGAAGGTTGGGGAATCGACAAAGGAAAAGGAAATTAAGAGTAAAGACAAAGTAAAGTAAACAAGACTAAGCTCTTCCGGCCACATGACAAAAAATATCTCGTTCAGCCCCCCCCCCCCTAAAAAAAGTTCTGAGGAAAAAAAAAAAAAAAATAAAAAAGGGTGGGGGGCGAGAATTGACGGCAGGCCCGATTTAGGCACTGAACCCTACCCCTATGGACGATACATGATGACCTTTATGATGTGCAGAGGGCCGGGGAAAAAAAACATCTTTCCTATTTTTATTTTTTTTTATTTTTATTTTTTTTAAATAAATACTATAGTGTTGGAAGGTAGGTTAACATTTGTTTATTTACCCCATGTTTACATAACACACTCTCGCACGATCGTGCTGATCGCGATCGCAGGCACTCTATCTTTATTTCCATTTCATTTTTTTCTCAAAGCGACCATACCAACTGGAGTGGCAAAATCGAACCGGAAAAAATGCTGAAAATCGGTGAGTTTTCCCTCTCATTTCACTCTTTTGTTAAATAGTAATCTTTTTAAAGTACAAAATCCGTAATGTAAAAATGTTAAATAGCATATCGAGTTACAAATTAAACGTTTATGATGGGATATAAAGTTAAAATTTAGACAAATATTTTTTTTTTGTCATCCCGCCTGAGTGTCACGGAGACAGAAGGCACGAGTTTGATATATCAAACGAGTGTAGTGCATGAGTGACTGTAAGCAAACTTCCGTACCTTTAACGAAGATTTTGGTTGATAGACCCTCTCTTTGCGCATTTTATAAAGCTTCTTTGGCCAGAAATGCTCGGCGAGTCTTCATTATCGTGGTAGGTCGGTTCTTACCGTAACCGTGATCTAGGGGCCGTGGGTTGGACATTCGCCTGACGAACCGGGAGCTTTCGCACCATCTCTCTGCTGTGTCAATGCAGCTAGCACAGCATTCCTATCCTTCATGAAGCAGAACGCGCAATGATAGGTATAGGCCCTTGCTGGCTGTTATGGTTTTTCTCTCTGTTATCGCCGGGGAAGACGATGGGCATTGCGATAGCAATCGTTGGAGCATTATTAAGCCGAGGGAAACAAATACATTCTTCAAACCTCATTCACATTTTCTTTTATCTGCCTGATTAACACCATTAAAAAAAGAAGATTAAGACTTTCGATCGTGTTAGTTCAAGGGAAATGATCTTGTTTCAACATTTATATCATATTGGCAGTAGTATTTTCATCTCGGGCAGCTTGGTTTTCTTCTATATCCCTTAATTTTCTGTACATTTGAATTCACGTCTTTACCTCGAGCTCAGTCTGTTGTTTTCTCATTGCTGCCAGTCTGTAAAAAATGGCGTCTAGTTTAGGAAGATATGAATGATTTGAATTCCATTATGTTCTTGTATGTGTGCTAGAAGTGCACTCAGGTTCATCAGAAGTTTCAAGTTGCACGTCCGATTGTTCGGCATCACCATCACCATTGTCAGTGCCCCCGACTGCTCCGGGTAGACTGTTGTGGGATTGCTTCGGGTTCGGGTTGTTACGTGTGCCACGTGTCATTATGGCTTCTTATAAAGTAAACGTTCACAAAATGACTGCAAAATGATATTATGGTGAATAAAAGTCCAAGGCCCGTATTCTGTTACCTGGTTTAAGTTGTGCTGTCGCACGAAAATAGTAAGGGTAATGAGACGAGAATTGCAACGCGATTTGCACGCTTTCTATGAAGCGTCAGTGAAAGCGTGCGTCCTATCGTACGAAAGTAGATCAGATGACGTCATTCGGGATCATTTATGTACACACATTTCTAAAGAATTCTAAACTAGGGTATAGGTGGTTTAGAATTTGATATGGCTTTGCGAGTTTTATGTTCGGAGGAAGCTAATTTATCTATTTCTCGTTAACTGAAGTTAAAGGTTGTTAAAACTTTTTTTAATAATGAGGTGCATTATAGAACTGTCCACAACGATTATTAATTGCATGTTAATCATAAAAAAGACATTTTCCGACCACGATTGAAGTGTTAGTTTGACCTGACATTTTGTAGAAAGACAACTGACGCAAAAACCAACAATAAACTAATAGTGGCAAGTCACTTGGTCATTACACTGGAAAACGGATTTGGAACTAGTTTGATACTAATTGAGAATGGTTGAAAATTGTTTTGGATGTTTTTTTTTGTCGCGCAGACGTCTCAGAGACGTCGCCGAGATATTCCCACGACCAAGCGCGGCGATTCACGTCACGACGGGAGCAGGGGGGGCAGAAACACCCGAAAGTGAAAACATAATACACTCAAAATTTGCATACTTCGCACATTAGGCAGAACTAATGAAAATGATTGCGAGCGCGAACGCGAGCCGGAAATTTTGCCTTATAATAACATTTAGCATCTTATTTGACATCATTTTACCTCTTTATTAGTCACAAGCTAATTCACTACATAAAAATTGTTCATTTTTAAAATCGAAGGGCGACGATCCCCCCTTAAAAAATCGAGGGGGGGGACACGTCACCCCCGTCCCCCGGGATCGCCGCGATGCTCGAGACAGAAAAAAATATAAATATCGGAGACGTCCTGGAGTATCCGAATCGCGGGGACAAATGAGATACCACCTTTATGTGTGGTATCTCAAGGTATTGCCATGAGACTGATTGAGACTGATTTGGGACGGGTTTGATACGGTTTTGTTTTTTGTCGGGGAAAGACTAAAGTGGTCGCAACAGACGTCTCATGAATCTCCGCGACATCTCATGAGTCGAGGGAAATAAACATGCTTACGAATATGTGTGTTTTTTTTTCTGTCGTGGAGGACGTCTCTGATGATACATAAAACAATTATTCGGAGACGTCTCCGAAGTGTTCGAGTCTAAGAGACATCTCCGCGACGTCAGATACCAACTATACGTCCATAATTTCTACAGAGGAGAAAAACACCATTATCATTTTCAACTGAGAATTAAACTAATGTTTTCTTCAAGACTACTGAATTATTATGCGACTTGAACATAAAATGGCCCACTCGATTTCCTTTTTTGCAATATATTAGTGTGTTGCTATGTGAGACAAGAAACGTGTTGTCAGTGATAGCAACAACTAGTTATGCAAATTGATCAAATACTAAACGCAGTAGTTCATCGAGGCAATTGGTTCCGCCCTGAAATCTGAAACCTTTGTCCGTTGTCATGTGCTATGTCAGCCATAACTGGAACCGCTAAGCTTCTCAAAGAAAAAGATAATCCGTGCTTTGATAATATACCTTGTTAAGCATTGATTACATTTTTCATCACAATAAAAGGAATTTCCCGCTCCATTTCAAATATAGCGAGATACATACATACAACATGTACAAAAAAAATACACACAAAAAGAATGGAAACAAATTTCCACCATTTCTTCAAAGGTCCATATTATTTATAATTATTTGATAGATGTAGGGATTTCGAGGCCGAGTGGATATTGTTAATGAAACATTGACCTTTTATTGTTTATGGTATGACTCTGTAAAGAGTTGAATACTTAAAAAGTGGAAAATTTACATTTTACCCCTTCCCATTATTACAACTTTTGCCCCTCCCAAATAAGAAAAAAAAAGGGGGAAAAACAAAATACAAAATAGTAATAAGGAAAAGATTTGATGCGCATGCACCTAACGTAGACTTTTTACGCATGCATGTAGCGTGAATCGGAATCAAATTCAACGTTTTCATTGCTTTTGGCCAAATATGGACACTTCACATTTGTGAAAGAAAAAATTCGTCGCGGCTATTTAGGAGATTAATTCAAAAGAATAAACTCCCTTTCCACCTCTCCTGGTTAATTGTTCCCATCCCAGGCCACTGAATTGTTAATGAATAGGACGTGATATTTAAAATGCATGACAAGCGACAATGCACAACACTCGCAGTCAAAGGATAAAGCGGGCTACAAACAATCATTGTTGCGTCATTATTTCAATGGATTTCCGGTTTATCTTGTGCATTTCAGTGCACGAGAAACGTCCAGCTGTACGGAAGTTGTACACGTTTGATAGGTTTTTCGTGCTGGGAGTTTTTCTGTCGGTGCTATTGTTCGATTCTATTGTCAATTGCCGTACAACTTCTAAACCCACGTTAACAGAATACGGGCCCAAATGTTCCACTTAAGACTATGCAGAAAGATCCATTGAGTAGTTCGAGTGAGTGTTAGTAAATTAAAATTCTGAGAAATAAAGAAATAAATGGGTTGAAGGCAGAGAGATCGAATTTACACGCCCGTTCGTCGACGCCATGTTCAGTGCAAGAAACTTCCAGCTGTACGGAAGTTACACGTTGGGAGGTTTTTTTCGTCCTGGGAGTTTTTTCTCGTACGGTTCTATTGTTCGAATCTATTGTCAATTGCCGTACAACTCTAAAACCCGTAACAGAATACGGGCCCTGGTGTTTGTATGTAGATCACTGCTCCTCAGAAACTAAACGCTAAGGGGGCCGTCACACTGAGGTCGTTCTATAACGTTCTATAACGTTCTTGCCCGTTCTTAAAAAAATTGCTGAACGGGCTTTGGTCGGGTTGGAACTTATAACTTTGAAAAATAATTTCTTGAATACGATGCTAGGCAGTTCATGAATAGTTCTCGTTACGTCAATTCCGTCTTTATCGCGTCCGCAATACGTTGTTATCCAGTTCAGACCGAGTAAACAGCTCGTTAACTCTATACCGTTCGTAGCACGTCCAAACCTTCACTAAAAGTGCCTATGCGCAGCATGATAAAAGTTAGGTACCATGTTCGTAGTACGTCCTTCTCGTTCAGAGTAAGTCCTACCCGTTTAAGGAACGTTGTCACTGCGTTTAATTTTAGAACTTGAATAATGAATATACAATGCTCGTTTGTAACACGTCCTAGCACATCTTTAGAACGATTTAAGTACGGCAATTTCGTTTGTAGTACGTCCATCTCGTTTCAGGTACGTTGCCACCCCGTTAAAGTTTAGGACGAGATGGGCGCCCGATTTTTTTGAACACTTTTTTGAAAATCCGACCGAGATAGTCCATGAAGTTCGTAAACAGATCGTAAGAAGTATTTACTACGTCCACTCAGTTTACACACAGACTATGCCCGTTCGGCAAAATTTGCAAGGACGTAGTAGGAACTAGCTCAGTATGACGGGGGTATTACATATCATTCAATAGAATAAACCATTATGAAAAAACGTGGTATGAAATTTACCAGGCAGGGTAAGATAAACACACACGCTTTAAAGGGAAAGGAAACCCTAGGAATTCATTATTGTACAAAACAGAAAAAATCAAATTGTAATACAGGTTCACAAAATACAATCATGGGTGAAGAGTCTGTACTACCATTAGAATGAGGAAAAAAGAAGTATTTTTGGTATATTTTTGTTTATCATATGGGAGAGTTGTTCATGTGTGACATCACACATCTTGGCTCTGTTGCCAGTGTGAGGATCTCCACATCGTTAGTGACCACAACATTAAAATGCACATAACTTTCCTTTTATTTATTCAATTGTTCTCAAACTTTCTTTAATCTGTTTCTTTGATTTTTCTTTTTGTATCATACAATTCAACTGAATCATAGGGTTTCATTCTCCTTTAATGTATGATAAAATATGAAAGGTCGAAACAACCCAATTCCGAGTCCATTCGGGCCGTAACCCATTCCAGGTCAATTATAGCCATATGCCTACGTCTTGTACGGCCCCAATTAACAAACTGATAAACTGTATAAAGTTGGATAATTGTATATTAATAAAAACTGCACATTCGCCATGACTGTAATTGATTACTGCCTTTAAATGTTAATGAAATTTTCCACGCGTTCCTGCCTCCAGAGCTAAAATATTTCCTGCATTCATGCACCCCTCAGACCAACAAATGTAGTAATATCTGCATCAATGCATTTCATGAATAAAATGATATAAATTCATGAAAATGGGAATAATAGCAGTTTCACCCGGTTTGAATGTATGTTTATTGTACTGAAGGGGTACCCCTGGATGGGAGTGGGAAGGTTTTTTTCCCTTTTCACTATTTACTGTATTTGGACGCCGTATTTTGTGAACTTGAGGAAGGTCTAATTTCCATACATTTGTATACCTGTATACCTGGCCTCATCCTTTGAGCTTGTTTTATTCCCTTTTTGTACTCTCCACGATCACTCCTTCCTCATTCATCACTCCTATTCTAAATTTACAACACAATTTCTAAATCATTTTACTCCAATAATATTTATTTAATTCGTGTCATCTCTCTGTTCTCCTCCTCCTCCTCCTCTTCTTTCTATCGTTATGACATTACATCTCCAGGTATTTCTCAGTCGCTTGTTTCTGTGTCATGATAGCTAATCTTCCAGATTGTAGAGAAATATGAAACAATCGATTTTGAATACATATAGATAATGCTGAGGTTTTTTCTTTTTTAATGTTTCTTAAATATAACTAGGACAGGGTCTTGTTATCAATCAAAGATGGCACCATAAAGTAAATGGATTATCCAAAATAGTGAATAAGCCTAAACTATAAGTTTTAGGGGGAGGGTTGAAAAGTTATCTGGACCTATCATTATATTCTCATCATTATCAAATCTTCCGTTGAAGTTGATAAACACTTTATTATATCTACCCCCCTCTCTCTCCCTAAATTTCCTTCTTTGTTTCTCTATCTATTTCTCTAATCTATTATCATCATCTTTCTCTGTCTACATCTAAGACCTCCTCTATGAGTCTCTTTACTGCTCTCGCAATCTGTACTCTCCCTCCCTTTCTATACCTAACAAAAGAGAAGGTCCTTCCCCTAATCGAAATGATGTAACTTTTGAACAGGTTTGTTTTGAGAAAAATAATCTAGCGGGAGGCTTTTTACATTTATTGAGTACCCTATGTGAAAGAAATAACATCGATCCTTTGAGACATGCATGAGCGATCAACGATTAAAGCAAAAATTGACATTTTCAAAAGTCCAAAGGGTCATATTGGGGTCTTTAGAATTAACGATTTTGTAGAATTTTCTAAAAATTTCTGCTCAATAGAACACTGGGATTTTCGTGAAACTCAAATTAAATGAACTTTTCAGGAAGGTCTGTGACAGTTATTCAAAGTAAGCAATTGAAATTTAGTTCACAAACGACAAAACGGCTTTTCACATATCATTGAAGCTTGAAATTTTGATAAAATGCCATAGGATTTTAAAAATATATATATTTGACACAGGGGGCCTCCACATAGCAAAAAAATGTTGATTAAAATGATTTTTATTACACAAAATGAAAAAAATACTTAGCTAAGAAATGTGAAAGATCTTTTTTTTTTCGTTTCTTAATGTCGTGTCCATTCAACCGTGAATTGATGGATACTTTCAAAATGCATATTCCACCATAATCAGTCATTTTTATTGTTACAAAAATGTAAGTAAAAGTTTGTTGCAAATATTTCCTCATTCTCATCCAACCGTCAAATTTCAAGCAAAAGTAATTTCGTGTGTTAGAAATCAAATGCTACAAGCCTTCTGAACACGTCTTTTGTTAAAAATTTTAATTTTTTTTCCAATATCATTGAATTAAAGTTATGAAATTAACCTTGTGACTTTCGAAAAGTGACATGTATGCCTATTGACTGTGCTCATTGAAGTATGACCTAACGAATTTCAGTAAAATTCACTCACATAGAAGCAGATAAAATGGTACCTACAAGCACATATAACAAAATTCGTAAAAATCTTCTTGGTGACGTCAGTAGGTGGAAAACTGATCAGGGAAAAATAGTTTTTAAAAAAAGCTGAAATTCATTATGAAGTTAAATATTACCCGACATGCTTTCAACCCTCCGCCCCCCCCCCCAAAAAAAAAATAAATCGTCATGTATACAAGCCATCTCCACCTTTTTTTGGTTATAGGGCAAGTCCAAGCTATTTTGAGCGGTAACAAACGGGACATTTAGAGCCCAAAAAATATGTTTTTTCGATAAATCTTAAAATGAATTCCCAATTCTTAGTATATTCTTAGTATACAATTTATGATCATTTTATTCGTCGGTAAAAAAAAATGGCATTTTCAAATTTTGATTATGTTCATATGATACTCTGAATTTTAAAAAAGCAGATCTATACTTGTATAGTCATATCCTCTTAAACATGTTATAAACATTGCAAGGACACATTTTAACGAATATAAATACAACTTCGAGTTTTCTGGCAAGGGAAAGTTTTTAAAAATATGTCAGGTAACACATGGGAAAAGGTAACACACGGGACAATTATTCCCAAAAATATTTTTCATTAAATATTTGGTGTAGCAGAAGCGTAACAACATCTAGTAAAACAAATTCCCTTTGATAAAACAAAAGAAACATTAAGGCAACAAATGAATGTAAAAAATACTTGTTTTGTTTAATTACTAAAAGTGTGAGGGGGAGAAATAAAACTGCATTACTTTACATCAGCTCGGTAACTTTTGTGAGACTATTTCTCAGACATGGATACTGTAACACTAAAAATATGGAAAGCTACGTGCTACGTTCTCGATATTTTCACCGGTAGTAGCCGAGATTACATTGAAAGAGAAAATACATACTTTTTGGTTATGCTCTTATCACAAACCTTTTTAAAGACTAGTTGAAAATAGCATTTTTAATGCATTTTATTATTTTTTTCCTCCTGAATATCAATTATTCTCTTGATGTAATTTGACCTTGAAATGACTTTTTGACCTCATTTGCATAAAGTTAATTTCATACCCTTTATTGTGATATATGACACATTGTATATACCTTTACACACCTGCTGACACACTTGACACAACAATGGTCGAAAAGCTAAAAAAAAAAATCACCCCCTTGGGAACAAATAGCTTCGACTTGCCCTATTAGTCCATTTGAAGCTCCTATACCTTGTGTAGTGAACCTAGAAAAGTTGTTTCCACTGAAGTTTTTTTGTTGATTTGTGATCTCATGTGATACTACAACAATTGTAGCTTGGTTGCCGAATGGAAAACTTTGAGCAATTTGAATAATTAACATAAATTCAAAATGGCCGCCACGCTATATGAGGAAACTTAACTGTTGAAATATAGATCAATAATTGAAGTGTAAAACATGCATATAGGGGGTTACTGTATGGGCATAATCAATTTCAAATGTTGCTTTTATTACGCGATTTAAATTTTATGTGTTAAAGGTCAAATAAAGGTCAAATAAAGGTCAAATATAGGGAATCATTATATTTTTATTTGAAAGGCTGAATATCTTGGTTTGGGATGTTCAGGAGCATTTCCGTACACTATCTCTTCAATTTTACAAACCATATCATCAATACTGGTCATCTAAGGTCAGCTTTCATTCTGGAATATAGTGATTAACAGTACGATTGCCATCTCAATATTTAATAAACGAAAACACTCTAATCGATGATCAAGTATAATAGTAGATAGAGTGAGAGGAGGGAGAAGATGGAGAGAAAGATACAGACAGAAGGACAGATAGAGGGGGAATCCGGTCGGTGGTCGCCTCCTGGGTTTTGACCCTCATGACGTTACTAGAAATCTAAATGATTAGATGTTAGTGGAGGAGTCGTAGACGCTGTTGTCTCCATCTCCAGCTTCCTCACACCACACAGCATTTCGAATTCCGGAGGATTCCTGGTCAGCATGGTCAGTGGCGAAAAGTCCGAGATCATTCCCACTCGCATCCCATCTAGACGCAAAGTTAAACGTTCATCATCAACGAGAATGACTCAGCAGCATGGACAGTCCCTAAGAAGTTCGTGATGCGGGAGCCAAACGTTGGCTTCAACAGCTTTCCAGTTTAGTCGATGTCTTGCACGATTGTCGCCTGCTTATGAGACATTTCCAACTCCGTCTCTTGGGGTTTTACAAGCCGAGAGTATGAGCAATTGCACACTATGATCCCTCTGTCAGGTTGGATCAAATATCTGCTTCTTCTTTGACTTCGTACCTGCTTTCTTATCTAAGGAAAACCCTAACAGATTTCCCTAACTTCCAGAACTGTTCCCATGGACGTAGCGTTTCTAGGTTTAGGGAGGAGTTATTGTTATCAGACAGTGATTTTAAGCTACCGAGGTCCTTTTCTGATGGACAGTACATCAGTGGCGGCTTAAATCAGACAGGAATGCACTAATTCAATGTTGCTGAACGAAATTGCCATCAAACCGTACAATTGGTGAGGCTCGGAAGACATTTTTCTTATAGCTTCACACATCCCGGGTCAAAATTATCTCTTAGCGGACTGCCTCTCCAGGAGAAAGTGTCTACCCTCGGAGTCGACTCTCTGTCTGGTTGTGTTCGAACAGCTAATTATAATGTTTGGTGCTCTCATTATCGACTTGTACAAGCGATTGGTCAATAGTCACCTCCCTCTGTTCTGAACCAGAGGAATTTGCTCTGGATGCCTTCGCAATCCAGTGGGGAGAACTCCTCCGTTCCTGCTGATTCCTCAGGTTCTCAGGAGAATTAAAAAGAATCTGGCGGCGTTGGTTTTTATACCTCGACGTTGGTTTCCAGACATCTTGGAACGTCTGATGTAGTTTCCGTAGAGTCCGGATCTGATGTCTCAACCCCTATTGGGAATACTACACCACTGCCTATGGATTTTCCAATTGACTGCTTCGTCACTATCAGGAAGGGAGGGAGCTCGATCGTCGGGCTTCTCTGAGCGTGCCGCTCAGTTTTTAGTTCAGAGTAGGAGGGAGTCTTACAGAACACACTACCACTCCAGGTCTGGAGGCACTCTCTTGGTGCAAGGAGATAGGTGTTGATCCTAGGGAGGCATTTTACCATCCATCACTAACTTTCTGATCTGTCTTTTTGATCTCATCTGTATTGATGACCGGAGGCTACAAATTAAATTTAAATTCTGTTTGTGGTTCATCGGTTTCTTTTGTTCATCTACTCTCTGATATGTTGGGTTCTTTTATTCTTTCTTAAGAGATCCCTCCAGTCTCTGAGACTGCTTCTTTCCTCCATGGCTTACCCAAGGCCCCGGATGCCTTGGTGCGTTCCATTTTTTAACCGCTATCTTCAGGCGCTTTTCATGTGAACATTTCAAACAGTCTTCCTCATAGAAAATGCTTTGGAGCAACGTAAGCGTTTTCTTGATGCCCGCTCTATTGCTCCAGGTCATATATATATAATATATATATATGGGAAAGACGGGATGTTCGCCTGGTTCCAAAGCAATCCTTCATGAGAAACAATCTAACTCTTCTGGGTCATTGAAGGATGTCCCTTATCTCCCGTCAGTTTTCTCTTCTATCAACGAGGAAAGACTTTGGTCCCTATCATGCCCATGAACTCAAAGATATTCTGGAAAAGACAAAGAGAAAATCCTTTCGCCACCCGGAAAAAAATATCCTGATATTTTGAGATATTTCCATCACTCTGCTGCTTCTAGAGATAGGAGGCTACTGAAGGCCATCAAGGCAGCAGGCTCTGAGGCCATAATGCCTGATAAGACCCCGTCCCAATCACACATTTAGTGCTCCTTGGGCTTTTTTTTTTCAAGGGGTCTCTATTGATATAGTAATAATAATAATAATAATAATAATATCGTTTTATTTACCCAGGGTAGCCACTTCAGTTCTGACTGATATATATTATATATATGTAATGCAGCTTTCTGGAAGATTCTAAATTCCTTTATCTCAGCTTACTGTGTCACTGTTTTTTCCAGAATGAAAGTTGACCTTGGATTGACCAGCATTGATGATATGCTTTGAAAATAAATGAAGAAATAGTGTATGGAAATGATCCTATATAACCCAATTTTTTTTTCCAATTTATCTCCATTTAATTAGCCATTCAAAGTCTCATATTCACAGTATAATCAAAATATAATGAATTTCCCTATATTTTACCTTTATTTCACCTTTAACTCATAAAATTGACATCGAGTCATAAAAGCAACATCTGCAATGGATTCTACGCATGAAGTAACCCCTATATGCATGTTTTACACTTCAAAATGCGATCTATAGTTCAAAAGTTAAGTTTCACCATTTAGCATGGCGGCCATTTTGAATTTATGCTAATTATGCAAATTGCTCAAGGTTGCCCGGTTGGCAACCAAGCTAAAATTGTTTTAGAACCACATGAGATCACAAATCAGCAAAAAAACTTCAGTGGAAACAACTTTTCTAGGTTCATAAAATTTCAAACGGACTATATATTTTATTTATCATATTCTCTCTTACACCTCTTTCCCTTTGACTATCACAAACCTACACATAAACGAGCGCGCACACACCAAAACACACGCACACATACCCAACCTCAACATACCCACATAAAATCGTACATACATATAGAATGTATACCCACAAAATATACCCTCACGCGCGGGCACACGCACACATACAAACACACACACACACACACATACACACACACTTCCACCCCTCTCTCTCTCTCCCTCTCTCTGTCTCTCCGTCTCTCTCTCTCTCTCTAATTTACCTGTTATAGCAAGTCGCCTTTGTTTTCATTACTCTTTCGTGTTGGCCTCACACACCATGATTCCACCCGCTTCCATTCTGATCGTTTATTTGGTTCAACATCCATGTTTCAATTCAAAACGATTATTATCAAATAAACGCCTGTGTATAGCTCACCTTTACAATCAGGTTGGAGTTATAAACTTTGCGGCATAATCTGGTTATAAGTCTCCAGTCCATTCACTCCCGTTCATTTCGTCAGTGGCGGAGACATCGTTCCACGCTCATTGACGCTATTGACTTTGTACACAGTGAGCGAGCAGAGAGGAGACACAGGGGCGGATCTAGGTTTTTTCCAAGGGGGGGGGGTTGAGGGGATGAAAAAAAAATCTTGCGAGCGGAGCGAGCAAACGAGCGCGGAGCGCGAGTTTTAGACAATGCCCGATTTATAGGCCTATACTGACCTAAACGAGGAATTATTTAAACAATTTAGAGTTGGAGTTATTTTGTGCATTAATAGGCAGCGAGCGCGAAGCGCGAGCCGAAAATTTTGGGTTATAAAAGATATATGGAATAAATAAAGGGGCATTTTTTAGTATTAATTAATTTTTAAAAAGATAATTGTGTATTGTAGACCTTATTAATATCGCGAGCGCGAAGCGCGAGCTGAAATTTTGAACTCAAATTGAAGTATTTGTGCATTATGATTTAGTATCAGCGAGCGCGAAGCGCGAGCCGAAAATATTGGGTTTTAAAAGATATAAGGAATAAATAAGGGGCACTTTCTAGTATTAATTAATTTTTTTTTAGCGGAGCGCCAGTTTTAGACAATCCCCGATTTATAGGCCTATACTGACCTAAAACGAGGAATTATTTAAACAATTTTAGAGTTGGAGTTATTTTGTGCATTATAGGCAGCGAGCGCGAAGCGCGAGCCGAAATTTTGGTTATAAAAGATATATGGAATAAAAAGGGGCACTTTTTTGTATTAATTAATTTTTAAAAAGATAATTGTGTATTGTAGACCCTATTAAGTATCTGCGAGCGCGAAAGCTAACTAAAAATTGAAGTTATTTGTGCATTATGATTTAGTATCAGCGAGCGCGAAGCGCGAGCCGAAAATATTGGGCTTTAAAAGATATATGGAATAAATAAAGGGCACTTTCTAGTATTAATTAATTTTTTTTTAGATAATTGTGTATTGTAGACCCTATTAAGTATCTGCGAGCGCGAAGCGCGGGCCGAAAATTTGAGCTCAAATTTGAGTTATTTGTGCATTATAATTTAGTATCCGCGAGCGCGAAGCGCGAGCCGAAAATATTGGGTTTTAAAAGATTATATGGATTAAATAAGACTTTTAGTACTTTCTATTTGTTCGCCCACCCTCCTCTCCTCCCCCCAAAAAAAGAAATAATAATGATAATAATGATGATGATAATGATAAATAAAATAAATATATAAATAAAATAAAATAAAATTACAAGTTAAAAAAAAAGATAAGATTTAAAAAAAAAAAAAATGGTCCCCGGATTTTTTTTTTTTTTTTTGGGGGGGGGGTTGCAACCCCCCAACCCCCCCTCTAGATCCGCTTCTGAGACAAATTGGCGGATATAGTCAACTTTTCAGATATACAGTTCCAAAGAGAATGTGACATACTCTCTCGATGATTTTGACTCCCTCGAAAGATCAAGCTATTAATGCGCCAATCCCAGGGAAGTCAAAATGGCGTTTTGTTGTGTTCCATTCCATTATGTGCACTTGGCACTTTGCCTAAAAAGTTTCAATAACATTCTTCATGCATGAACAATGATTACAGAGCCACAATGTTGCGACTATCCAGCACCCTCAAGCTCCAACACAATTCAGTAAACCCCTGTTATAAAGAAAGATAAGCATTGATGCACTGCATCAATAAATATAGGCTAAATATGAAAAAAAAAAAACATGATTAAAAGATGAATGTACCAAATCGCGTTTATTTATTTGATTATTCATATAATTTTAACTTATTCATAATATTACCAATATTAGTACCTTTCTATGGATCCTTACGATACGAAAACCCAGAGCAGTAACAATGTGAGAATCAAAATAATTAACTTGAAATGAAAAGTTTATGCAAATTCGTAGCAATCATTGTAAGTAATATTTCGCTTAATAATCATAATGCTAATATACTAAATTACTCAGATTCATGTACATTTTCATAGGTTTGCCCTAAACATTTTGATCTTTATAACCAAGGTGACTATCGAAAGATCATCTGCCAGACTGACTGAAATACTTGAAAGTTTTCTAATTCAAGAATGAGAAAAAGAAAATGTGGCATATCTTGTCGAGTGATGATTTTAGTATTTCACATTTCTTGTCAGATATCACTAAACTCCTACTTTGAACATTAAAAAATTAATGAAGATTACCATTTTATATTTCAATTATCTGTTCTAATGTTATCTACACTCACTCACCTACACATTCCGAGTTCTGTTCCCTAACAAATTCAGAATATCTTTTCTCGACACTTGTAGACAAATGTATCTTTCCAACTGTAAATTATAATTTCATGTTTTGTTAATTAACTTACATTGAATTTGTATTTTCTGCAATATATAAATTACTTCTGTATTTCTTTGTCAATGTATGTGAAGCGCATAGAGAAGGAGGTTATAAATTTTATGTGCTATATAAATCTTGTATGATCATTACTATTTGTGATCTGCATTTCAGGTTGGATTTCCCCGAGGTCTACCTCAGCATGCCCATGTTAAAAGGGGAAAAATGTGTAATAAATAAATTTCAGCATTTAGAAGTCGTACCTTTGTTTACTCTTTTCCCAGTTTTTTAACGGATATTTTTAGCTACATGTAGATAAAATTTCTGCCAATACGTGTTTTATTCCAAATGAGCAAACAATCACGTCACCCTAATAAAAGTGAATTGAAATCCATCAAACCGATAAACATATTGTTCTTAGCTACATTTAGAACAGAGGATAACTAAACATGGAATATCGGTCATGTACACCTGGTGTTTTGCTCCTCATAAACTAAACACTTAACAAACTAAATTTTTGTATAACGTTTCGGACCTACACTGAAAACCTAAACGGGTAGACCGACTAGCTTTAAAGCTAGTCGTAGTGATGCCTCAGCTGACTAGCTTTAAGCTAGTCAGTCACGACGGACTAGTTTTCCTTCAACACAATCCGGTTATTACGGACTAGCTTTAAAGCTCGTCTCGTCTCTACGGACTAGCTTGAAAGCCTAGTCCGTCAAGTTAGTCGGTCACGACTGGAACTAGTTTTAATGCTAGTCGGTCATGACAGACTAGTTTTAAAGCTAGTCCGTTTTGACCGACTAGTTTGATGGACTAGCTAAAAGCTAGTCGTAGTGATGCCCAGACTGACGAGCTTTTGAGCAGGACTAGCTTTACAGCTAGTCGTCAAGGTGTCAAAACTAGTCAGTCGCGCTTGTCTGTCGCGATTTTCTTACTTCTGTCTTGAACCGCACTAGCATTACGAAATAGCTTACTTAGTATGGCTCATCAGCTTGTCAGAGACGTCAATCTGAAATATGAGTAAACATTTTAAGAATGAACGATAATTTTTTTTCACAAAAATTCAAAATAATTCAAGCCAAAATCATTTTATCATGATGATATCAGAATACGAACGGATTAATACAGGAGGCACGATTAGTTAACATTATGGCAATTATCAAATAAATGATGTTGAGATTTAATTTGGAAAAATCAAATGTGAAATAATTACAACTGAAGCCCGGCCAAACAAACAAGTTAGATGCAATCCATAACGCTAATAATATGCATTTTGAATATACTTTATATGCTTGCTTCCAGTGCGGCGATTGATGTCACGACAGGGGGTTTAAAATAGCATTTAGCATTAAATTCAACATACATTTTGCCTCTCTTTATTTAGCTTCACTAGCTTGATCACTTTAAAACATCAAGGGGGACGATCCTCCCAGAAAAAAAAAAATCGAGGGTAGAACGGTCCCCACTGTCCCCCGGGCTCCCGCCAATGGCTTGCATCATCATGGTCTTGTTGTTGTAGGCCTGCCTATTTTTGCATTTTCTACGCATATCTTTCTTGAGAGCCACCTCAGAAATCCCGCCAATCGCGCCTCTAATCCAATATTCTGTTCTTTCAGATAGTAATCTAAAAGAAATTGTGGCACATACCCTGATAGCAGAACTGACGTCTTAAGACGTCTTAAAACTGGTCAAAACTGGTCAACTCGTCATACCGTCGTAAACACGACATCTTTATGAGTCTTAACGACGTCTTCCAAACGATTTAATAGAATCTGATATTTAAATATCTTTACATGTTCCTATGCGATGTGATTATGTCTTCTTGGTAATGACTTTCAAAGACGTTAATTTTCTATTTTTGGAGCAAAAAATTATGACAGTAATATGACGTCTTTTAGATGTCTTTACGACGTCATTAAGACCAACTTTTCTTGTCATTTTTTGACCAAAATACGACATCTTAAGACGTCTTTTAAAACGTCTATAAGACAACTTTTTTGTCTATTTTTTACCCAAATATGATATCTCTTTAAGACTCTTTACGACGTTTATAAGATCTTTTTCCTTGTCATTTTTTGACCAAAATACGACATCTTAAGACGTCTTTAAAACGTCATAAGACAACTTTTTGATGTCTTTACGACGTCTATAAGAACCACTTTCTTGTCAGTTTTTGACCAAAATACAGACATCTTTTAAGACGTCTTTAAAACGTCTGTAAGACAACTTTTTTGTCTATTTTTTACCCAAATACGATATCTTTAAGACGTCTTGACGACGTTATAAGACAACTTTTTGCTTTCATTTTGACCAAAAATACAATGTTTCTGTTGGTAATGAATATTCATAAGCAGTATTCTGAGATTTGAAAAAGGGAAAATGAAATAGAAAATATGCAATTTTAGCCATGTAACCGGCATTTGTTATTGACATAATCAATAATGTTTTAAATTATTATCATATATGAATAACACAATTTCAAGTGCTCATAATGACAATTCTTCATATTTCATTAAAAGTGTAATTTAATAATAAGTAACTGTCTTTTCCTTCAACATTTGTCTGTAGCACTTTTATATAGCAGGACCGGACACACTGCCAGTATAATAGGGCCTTTGTGTAGGCAGCATAGGTTATAATATTAGGATAGGTTAGGATAGGATAGGATCAGTATTAATGTAAACTCACCTGATAGCACAATGACGTCTTAAAGACGTCAGAAAAAAAATTTTATGACGTAAATTTGCACCCGCGTTGCGTCTTAAAGACGTCGTATTTTTACGTCATAAAGATGTCAGTTTTAGGGACGTAATAATGACGTAAAAATACGATTCTTTAAGACGTCAAACGTGGGCTGCAAATTTACGTCATAAGATGTCTTTTCCTGACGTCTTAAGAACGTCTGACGTGACGTCTTTAAGACGTCTTTAAGACGTCACTCTGCTATCAGGGTATAATTCTTAGAATTAGAATTGAATTCATTATTTAATGTTGCTATTATCGTTGTCAAGTAACACACACGTAATTTATAAATTAATTTTGGCAAGACAGAATTTGTTTCGCGTTGGTGATTAAGTATTAATCCATGTGAAAAAATAACGATATCTATGAACTGAAAATAAGGAATTCAAAAGAAGTACTCACACATATCACAATATGAAGGAGATCGCCATTATCATTAAAATCTTCAGTTTTACGGGGTATATCGGATCTGCTTCCTTACAGTTTGCTCATTAATAGAATTCACATACAGATAGTACAAATAATAGATGATGTCCTTTTTCTAATGCGCATGTTATTCACTCGATGCTATTCACCTTGTATTCATTGCTGTTGCTTAGCCGGGCATTCACCAGTAATCTATAAGAATAGACCAGATTCTTGGGTTATACAGGGTGTATCAATAAAAACGGGACAGTTTTGAAAAGTCTGTCAAAATTTCGTTTCAACTTATGATGTCTAGATTTTTATGTTAATAGATGCTCTGAAGTCTTATCTTTCAAATGCCATTTAAAATAAAAAGTTTCGTTCATGCTTGAGTGCACACAGAACATTTTTGTCGGGGGCTCAAATAAAGGCTTGCGCACAAAATGGAAGAAAATGAGAAATACGATCATCAGACTTTTTGCTTATCAGCACACTTACTCTTAACCCTTTCATTACCTTTGCCATTATTTTCGAATTATGCTATCAAAATTAATTTACAAAGCTATTTATTCAATTTAATTGAGTTGTTTTTTTTTTTTTTTTTTTTTTTTTTTTTTTTTTTTTTTTTTTTTCACATGTGTTATCTTGTGGCATTGAATATTCCTTCAAACAAAAAAAAACAAAAATGTGAACCCAAGAAATGGGATTTGGTTGGTTAGTTGATTATTTGATTGAATGATTGCTTTGTTTGTTCGCTTGTTTGATTGAATGTTTGATTGATGGATTGATTTATTAAATTGATCGATTGATTGAATGAAGGATTGATAGATTGACCATTTTGAATGATTGATCGTTTAATTAATTCATTGTTTCTTTAAATGATTGATCGATTGATCGATTACTCTTTGATTGATTGTTCAAATGATTGATTAAATCGTTGGAAGAATCATAGGAAATCGACTCAAAAGACTAACATAATCATTGATCAATGAAAAGTAACAATCAATCTGAATGGGAGTACCTGATTCAGAACAATGATTCTGAATAAATAATACCCTTTGAATTTAACGAAAGTTTCTCTTTTTTTTTCAATTTTTTTATTAATTTTTTTTAAGCCTCCGACAAAAAGTTTCCGTGTTCACTCAAGCATGAACGAATAAATGTATTGTGAAATAAACATGAACGAATAAAATATTGTGAAATAAACAAAGCAATCAATCAATTAAACAATCAATTATAAAACAACCAACTAAATTCCCTTTCTTATGGGTTGACAAAAAATAAGTTTAAAGGAATATTTATTGTAAAAACATAACATATTAAAATGAAACAAAACAAAAGCAACTAAAGTAAAAAAAATGCTTGTAAATGAATTTTCAATCATAATTAGAACAAAAAAATTGGAAAGATAAAGACAGAAATTAGAGGAAGACTGCCGATTGCAAAGAAGTCTATGATCGTTATTTCTCAATTTTTTCCATTGTGCGCAAGCCGTTTTTTGAGCCCCGAAAAAAAATGTTCTGTGTGTTGCGTCAAGCGTGAACGAAACTTAATTGTTTTAAATTGCATTTCGAAGATAGACTTCAGGGATCTTATTAACATAAAAAATAAAGGGACATAATGTTCAAACACAATTTTGACACGACTTTTCAAGAAGACTGTCCCGTTTTTATCTGATACGCACTGTTGTACGAGGTATCCAATAAGCCTTAATTAAAGAAATGAGAACCAATAGTTTGGAACCTACTCGTGAGAGCATTTATCGTGATTGATGTAATTATTGTAAGCTTTTAAGATTGTTCAGGTCAAAACACACCTTTTTGAGATTAATGCATCAACTTGATTATGTTCGGATAACATGCCGCGCTAAATTTACGAATGGAGATAATATTTGACATTGCATCTGTGTGTATTCAAGCTAGTCGGTCATTTCAATTGTGAGCGACATTTAGCTATGTGATCAAATCCTAGTCAGTACATTCTAAAGGGTAATAACTGAGGCTACCTGTTACCAATTTTAATTCAGAGTCTCGTCCGTCGCTATCGACGGAACTAACATCAGTGTTACGGACTAGCTTTAAAGCTCGTCGTCAAGTTGAGAGATTTCTGGATTCAGTTTGTAAGCTAGTCCGTCTCGACGGACTAACATGACACACTAGCTTTAAAACTAGTCGTCTTGACCTGACTAGCTTTAAAGCTATGTCCGTCCACTAACGACGAGGGTAGGTTTTCAGTGTACTTTAACATGTTTTGGTTGAAAATCGTTGCTTTATATATAGTAGACGTTATCATCGTCGATGCGCGTATTTGTGTGGCTTAAGGGTTTTTTTGTGGTCTCCTGGGGGCGCCGAAAAGAGGAGATTAAAAGGAGGAAAAGGAAAGAAAAAAAAAAAGAAGAAAAGAAAAAAGGAAGGAAAAAAAGAGAAAGGGAAATGATGTGTGGGATAAGATTAGGGAAAAAAGCATGGGAAAGAGGAAGGAGAAAAAAATGAGAGAAAAAGAGAGAGAGAGAGAAGGGAAAAAAAGGAGAGAAGGGGGCGCCTTTAAAAAAAAATAGGGGGTCGCGCAAATTCGACAGTAAAAAGGGGCGCCAAATTGACTTTAAACTTAGGGCGCCAAATCGAACGTTAAAATTTAGAGGGGGGGCGCCTATCGACCTTAAACTTAAGGGCGCTAAATCGACCTTAGATTTAGGAGGGGCGCAAAATCGACCTTAAACTTAGGGCGCAAAATTGACCTTAGATCTAGGGGCGCCAAATCGTACTTAAACCTATAGAGGGGCGCCAAAATGATCTTAAACGTAAGGGCGCCAAATTTAGATCAAATGTAGGGGCGCAAAAATGAGCTGAAACTTAAGGGGCACTGAACTGACCTGAGACTTAAGGGCGCTGATTTAACCTGAAGTTAAGGGGGTGCCAAATCGATCTTAAATTAAAGGACGCCAGATTGAGCTCAAGTGTAGGGGCGCCGAATTGACCTGAGACTTAGGGGTGCCAAATTTATCTTAAACTTAGTGGCTCCAACTGTATCCTATTTACTTGAAACTAAGGGGGGCCAAAAAACACACACCAAAAAAAACAGAAGGGGTCTTTAAAATGGTCTCTATCTAGAAGTAGCAAAATTTTAAAATTCCATGCCTCCTGGTTTGTATATACATAGCAAAATTTTCGCTCGCGCTTCGCGCTCGCATCATCTTTTCCCATTGATTTATTACATTGTGTCGAGGAACGCGTAAAATGACCCATTTTCTAATCATTCGAATGCATCAAAATTTCCGTTCCCTATTCGCACACGCCTATGTTTTTCCTCTTTTACCAGAATTTACATTAAACATTTAAATTTACTTGTTTTCACATTACATTTTTTATTTCTTTCTTTCTTTTTTTTTTCTCTTTTTTTGCATTTCAAATTTATGTTCAACAATTATTAGCGGCGTCGAATTGAGCTTACACGTACGGGTGCCAAGATGACCTGAAACTTATGGGGGCACTGAATTGAAGTTAAGGGGATTTCAAATCGATTTTAAAATTAGGGGCGCCAAATTGAGCTTACACTTATAGGGCGCCTAAATGATCTGAAATTAAGGGGCGCCGCATTTACCTGAAACTAAGGGGCAACAAATAAGTTTTTAAAATATGGTCTCTATGTACAGTCTGTGTCAAATAAAATGGTACAGTTGGAAAACGTTTTTTATTGTGTGAAGGTTAATATCAACTTGGTATTGTTTGTTATTTTCATAAAGCAGGAATATCACTCTTTCTTCTGCAATTTTTTTCATCACATTTGGATCAGTATTTTTTGAGATATGACTAATTTTCTACAATCAAGAAAAATACATTTTTCGCACGCCGTCCCATGCCTTTGTGTACGATTTCGCATAATGACCGTGAATTCAGCGCTTCAGAACAATAGAAGTGCGTAATTTCGATTTGTTCCTCGTCGCACAAAACTTAGCATAACTTTTGTTTTATGAAAGCAAATTATACAGGACAAAGCGCATCAGCAAGAAAAATCTTTTGGCTTTAATTTGGTACCACAAACACACATTATATGAAAAGATTTCACACCTAAATGATTTTTTCCCCGACTGTATCATTTTTTTTTACACAGACTGTAGATAGAGCAAAAATTCAAAATTAATGCATCCGGGTTTGTATATACATAGCAAAATTTTCGCTCGCGCTTCGCGCTCGCATCATTTCTTTCCCCCAATGAATTGTTACATTGTGTTCCTGAGGAACGCATGAAATGTCCTGTTTTCTAATCATTTGAATACATCAAACTTCCGTTCATGCTTCGCGCTCGCCTGTGTTTTTCCTCTTACCAAAATTAACATTATGGGATTCTAACCATCAAAACATTTCAATTTATTTGATTTCACGTTACATTCATTTTTGCATTTCAAATTGACCTAAATCTTAGGGGGCGCCAAATTGAGCTTAAACGTAGGGGCGTCAAATTGACCTGAGACGTAGGGATGCCAAATTTATCTTAAACTTAGGGGCTCCAACTTTATTTTGAACTTAGGGAGGTGTGCCGAATTTACCTGAAACTAAGGGGCAACACCTTGGTATTTGAAATATGGTCTCTAAAATTTTTAATTCCTCCTGGTCTGTATATACATAGCAAAATTTTGGCTCGCGCTACGCGCTCGCATCATTTCTTTTCCCAAATGAGTTATTACATTGTGTTCCTGAGGAACGCATGCAATGCCATGTTTTCTCATCATTTAAAGACATCAAAATTCCGCTCTCGCCTGTGTTTTCTTCTGACCATAATTCGCATTATAGGATACTAATCATCAAGACATTTAAATTTATTTGAATACACGTTACATTTATTTTTGCATTTTCCCAGGGGCATCAAATCACCTAAATCGTACATGTATGGCGCCAATTCAAACTAACATTTAGGGGGCGCCAAATGATTAGTTGGCGCCAAATTTATCTTAAACTTAGGGAGGGAAGCAGAAGGATAGATAAGCAGCTAGATAGATAGATAGATATTCATCTCTCTTTCATAATCATGTAAAATTACTGGGCAAAATACGGTATATGGAGGCCAAATTGATCCTAAACTCAAATGTCCCGTTTTCAGAGATCATAATTACCGATACATCAAATTTCTGCTTGCGATTCGGGCTCGCCTATTTTTTCTTTATTGTAACCAGATTATGAGGATTCTGAACAACAAAACATCAATACACATTTGTTTGATTTCACATTACTTGATGGACAAATTTCACATGATTTTATATGGCTTGCTTTCAAATCGTTTTGATGGACAAATTACAGCTCCCGTTCATATGATATTCTGATGAAGAGCTAAACAAAATTGATACCCCTAATTGCTTAGAATTCTTTGCTTTCTGATCGTTAAGTAGAGGGGAAAAATCTGATCGCGCTTCGCGCTCGTATTTAGAAATAGGCCTATTCGTATTTTCATCTATAGCGGTATTACCTCATTTACCTAGAAATTCTTTTCCATGAACTCACCATTGGCAAGTATTTAAAAAAAAAAAAAAAAAAACAGGAAATTAGGTACCAAATTAAAGATCACGGAGTGATTAGCACGTGTGAAGGGGAAAAACTATTAACCTGTCTTTTCATACATGTTCTATATTTCATTGTGTTAACTGAAGCCCATGACAATGGGAGATTTTTGGAAATGAACTCCGACAATGACATACGTTATTCAACCGATTTTTATGGGTAGCAGTGGTAGAGCAATTTATTTAGTAATCTACATAAATAAAGAAAAAAGTTTTAAGTGACGTGCTACTGAGACATGATTTTAATAAATGAAAATTGGTAATAGGTGTACCACACGTTGAACAGTCATTAGAATAATACAAAAAAAGATATAAATATTTATGTACAGAATGACAGCAATTACTCACTTAATGTTTTCACACGGTTTTTATGGTGTTTCATTGCAACCTCTTGAATTTTTTATTCAATTTGTTTGCCCGAAAAGTTTAAAACCTCTTATTGAAGTTTACCAGTCACCTGCTTAACCGTAACGCTACATTATGACAAAGACTTAATAAATTCTCTAAACTATAAAGGTGAATGAATAAGAACGTTATCAAAGGGTACAGGGTTACAAGTCTGTTACGTCAACTAAAGAATATTTATAAGACCATTAATCTACCTTAACATCAACGGTGACGCATACCAAGTCACTATCAACAAAGGTTACAGGTTCGCGTATGCTAGTCACATAACATATGAAAAGACATTAGTCTTCTTTACTACTGTACGGTGATCACCGACAACAGTTATCACAAGGTAACGGGTTAGTACTGTTAGTAGTAACATCCTATTGAAAAGAAAATTAATCTTAATTTACACCATTTAAAACCAGGGTGATAAAAAGAACGTTCATAAAAGGTACAGGTTCCCGAGTCAACTTGAACAGACTAACATCAATATGACAGAACTATTAATGCTATATTTACAACATCAAATGGTGTAATCCACCAGACCACGATCACTATCAACAAGGTACGTGGGTTACCAGGAATCATGTTAACGTCATAACTCTATGATAGAAATATTAATCTTACACACTAAAAAACGTAGCTGGGATCAAAGACGTCTATACAAGGTACCGGGGTTCGAGACGTAACGTCAATATCCTCTATGAAAGACCCATTAAGTTTTAGTTTACACAACCGGGTGAATAAAGACCCGGTTCTATCAAAAGGTCAGGTTCATGAGTTGCTAAGTAATAACATCCTATGAAAGACTGTAATCTTCAAGATTGAACAAGTTACGAGGTGATCATCCAAGACGGCGCTTATCAAAATGGTAGGGTCAGTGTTACACGAAGCTTGTAGCAGGATTCCATAACATCGCTATGACTAGACTAATATTACCATTTACAACTAAAGGTGAACACATAGATGCGTTAATACATGGTACAGGTATTGAAAGTTTCTGCTACGTCATACATTATGAATGAAGACATTGAAAATGGTTTAACTACAATTTCGTACCACAATCCTCAAAATCGCTGGGTTGGAGTACCGTAGATAACCGACCACAAGAGTTTGATTAACGATGTATCTAGTCGCTTAGCAGGTGTAACATCACCCAAACGGGTTGATCTTAGGGTTCTCTGAGGTGCGCTTGCGAACTGTGGAGGTCATACATCTATTAATTGTGAAAGGACATATATGCTGTTTAAATTACGACTCAACAGGGAATTGTCGCTTACGTAAAGATACAGACGGGGTGTTCACTTAATCCACACAGAGGTACCAGTGTGTTTTCCGATTCTGTAGTCCATAACAACTAATGATACTTGACAATTAATCTACATATCCATTACACCAATCAATGTTGAAACTTCACGACGTCTGTCCACTTAAGGGTACCAGGGTTAAGAGTCATGTACTTAGTATAACAGTTCTACTTGATTTAAGGCATGAATCCTTACATTTAATAACTCAAATACCACCAGGTGGATAAGAGCTTAGGCATTCCATACAAAGGTAAATCAGGAGCGGTTCGAGTTGCTGACGTACTTCTCTCGTCGATTTCGCGCAAGATAAATTCACCTATGAAACCCGAATAAGAAATTAATCCCTCATATTTCATACCCACAACTAAACTAAATAAGGAAGGTAGCTTTCCTGGCTACCCTGGACTAGGGTACCAGCGTCCTTATTCCATTTTACTGAGAAACCGATCCCCCTTCTTTACCTTACGTAATTATTTTGTGTTATTCTGCTTCAATCAGATTTAAAAATATCCGATTTCTAATATTTATATGAATAGAAATACAATGTACATGTAGTACAATGTTCGCTATTGGTGTTTGTAATATTAATTCAATAATAATCTATAGTCATTTCTTGCGTTAGGAGAGCCAGAACTATTTTCAATCAAGGGAATATTTCTACTGCTCGTAGCTAATTTATTAGAGCTTCTCTGATACTTTAGATGTACCGTTATATTATGATTTAAATAGATGTGTTTTTAAAGTTTTACGACTTGGAATATAATTCGAGTTATAGTGCTTCTAAAACATATCTTTATACCTCTTTGTGGGCATAAAATCCAAACACTCTTTTGTATATGATTGTTGCCAAAAAATTCCCTCATCCTATTCTTCACCGCTGTAGAATTAAGTAAACGCCTTATAATTATGTCAAGTATGTTAACTGATGCATAATTCTCAAAGTGTTGAAATTCGTCTGGTAAAATGGTGCGCATGACAAATTACTTGACAGTCGTTACAGCAATATTCGGTCTTAACCGATTGAACAGATAGTCGCAGTCCCACCACACTCCCTTCAGCAGAAGTATAATAGAGCCGCTATAGTTGTACCTAGACGCCTTAGTGACGACCTACACCACATCCATTTGAATAGAAACGAAATCGCTGGGATTCCGCTCGATAGTAGGCATCGTGACTCAATCCTCACTTACAATGGGGTGTCAATTGCTAGAAAACGTGTAGCATTCATCAGGGGTCTCCAATAAATGATGTTTGATTCTACACCATTTTTCGGTTCAAAGCGCATATGTTACATTGTGTATGGTCACATTTGTCCGATTTCTTATTATTTTTCTCAAAGACTTTGGTTTAAATTACCTGTATAAGCCTTTGTCTTCTCGCCCCCTCCCTTAGAAAATAGTGTCATCCGTGAATAACCCGTCGGCTAAAAATGCTGAACAAATACGTTCGATATCATCCAAACCTTCCGATATAAAGTTGGACTTATAATGGGTACCATCTAGTAACCATACCTATAATTAAACTGAAGAAAAAATGATAAATGTAAAAGGATTGATTGCCATGCATTGGAAATATAACAATAATAAGCCTTGCCCCCCAAGACTTTAATATATATTTTTTATTGGCGTATAAAGTATATAATATTTCCTTGTATTATAAGAATTTCGTTCTTCTTTAGTTATCATTTCAATATCTTGGTCTCATGCCCGAAAATTGACGTTATTCCTTTTTGTTAAAAAATAGAGGAACCAAAGTTGCTAACTATTATGCTTTATATGAGAAGAAAACATATTCGACTTGCTTTTGTTATATATATTTTATTAGAGGGGACGAATGATACAAATTGTTTGTTTGGGTTTTAATGATGGCTGTAAACACAGATAATCCTGTAGATTCAGTACATTGTTATATTGATAATAAACAATATGTTTGGATATTATTTAGTTAATATTTAGATAAAACTTGCATGCACTTAATGTTGAATTGAAGCTATGTATAGATAGACAACTTGGGAGTTCAAAACTGCATAATTGCAACAAAATTCATACACAATGCAATGGGAATCTTTACGTGATTCAGAAAATCTAAACCCCTTGTCAAAATATCTGTTTTTATTTTCGAAGTTTTACTCCTCTTTGTCATAAAGGTAAGTTGCCCCCAATTTTTATTCAGGCTTCTAATGCAGTAAGGGCTGAGTATTACAATTAAAAAGGTAATCCGCGGCAACAGAGGCGTCGAGAATGCTAGTTGGAAACCGTCACCCTTATAGCGGCAACACCGATACTCAGTGCTCCACTGGTATGCACGTCATCCTGACTGTGCAATATTATAAAATTTTCGGATAACAAATTGAAATTCTTTTGATCTCTTTGATGTAGGTTTCTTTGTTCTCCGTTTTCACTGATCATTCTTTTCCTTCCCAGCCTCGAACTAAATTCTTTATGAGAGCAGGTGAAGTTCTTAACTGGAACAGACTAGTTTACCAATCAAACTCATTATATTATTCTAAATATAATAAAAGATAGATAAATTACCCATAGATCGCAATATATATGAGTATTTTATCAATATATTATAGCCACATCACGGAATAGAGGAATCCTTCTCCAGGCAAGCGAGATGAGTAGAAAAAAAAAAGTAATAAATACAGAGTGGAATTGTTTTCTTTGTTGGATGCTTTTCAAATCAACAAGTGTCTCTCTGAAAAAGTTGTTATTTTGTGTCATATTTTTAATTGGAAAATTATCAGTAATACCAATTAATTGTACCCTTTTATATATCTTTTTATTTGTAAAGAAAATCAATAATCTTGCAAACTGTGTGATCATTTGTGGTTTTTGGTAAGGGTCTGTGCTTAATTTATTGTGCTGTGCATGATCCGAGATATCGTGATCATATTACACAATATTATGCGTCCAAATTTTTGGATGAATAGCTCCTTTATTCTTCAGTTACAGTATGTGAGTTTTTCGATGGTTTAGATATTGTTTCAGATGAAAATAACATTATTTGGTAGATTCTGGACCTTGTTGCTAGTGGCAATTTGACAGTTTTGCATGATGTGAGATTATAACAGCGCAGTCTTTACGAGGGACTGACTGTAATTGTAATTTCCGCTCTTGCCGGACTGGAATTCAGTTTACACTACCCCATCCTGTTTCGAGTGGTAAGAATTAGGCCCAAAGAGCTGGACTTCACCCTCGCCCTAAATTAGGTAGACTCGTAAATATTGCAACACATTCAATGACTTACATCATTGATTCTTATATTCTGTCGCTCTTCACTAATTTATTGGACTTATTTTAAGGAAGTTCTGTTCGTGGTAGAATGATTTCAATAAAAGGAATTTTGGAGGAATGTTGACAGATGACGCACCTTTGTCATAATTAATGATGGTGTAGTGTAATCGATGCTAAATATAGTTGGGAAACGTCATGACTCGGTGGCCGGATTGATTATTTTTCGCTCTAAAACGATTAAATTTGGCAGGTGATTCATATTGTAAAAAAAAAATCTATTGAAATCCAGTATAGATTCAAACAGAATAGTCTTCTTAAGAATGAGAGTACGCTATTTAAAATTTCACGCTGGAATTTTAGCATTAGTATCTCCCAAATGGTCAATCGGCAAATTAAACGATCGTTTCACAACAACCAATGGCGCCGCACCCTTCCGGCCCGGTGAGAGATGAGCACGGCACTTCGTGCTTTTATCACATGATTGCAAATCTTCGAAAATCTATCGCCAGCAATTCGAATCTACAAAAGGCTAATATCTTCAGTTAACAATATTCTCAAAACACGAATATTCTAAGGATATACAACCCTGTATGATTTGTCATTCGTGTAATCAGTTGATGATAAAAGAGCCATATCATAATCCGAGACACACCGAGATATAGCAAAGCTAAGTAACAGTGCGTAAGCAATTTGTTTACGTGAATATATATGCATTCAAGCTGCCGCGACAAGCTCAGATCAGCTGGCTGTGTTCGAGCTGTGTACCAAGTGCGACGTGGTCACAAACAGATGCTCCTCCGCACGCGAGCGGCCCATTTCGGCGGCGGATTTATAACCAAAATCGCTAAAAACCATGTGGTGCGCAGCTAGTATTTCTGAGAGATTCAAGTATCTTTCCAGATGTAATCATATAAACCCCGAGAAAATCTATTCTAGTAAATGTAATTTGGCCATGTTAGCAATATTGGTATTTTCTCAGATGTGTCTACTTTAATGTATCATTTCATTTATGGTTCTCTTATGTCTCTTTTGCATGATTATCCTTTTCTTCTCTTGAAATCCATTGATGGAATGCTGATTTCAGGTCAAAATTGCTTTAATGAGTGAAATTATGTCATTGCTTTTGTTGATATATGACAGTTTAAAAATGTTCTAGATCCCAATATATATTAGGATTTTTATGCTCTTTAATACTTCGTATTAATATAAGTCTTATACATTTTTGTCATTTGCTATGGTTAGTGATTCCCTTAAGCATTCATGTACCAACTCTCTCTTCTTGTTCATTATGTCCCATCTTTTGATATTTCTGTTTATTGAAGATACATTATTGTTGTCTTTCTCTTATTGAGTTTATATTTCACGATATAAGATTTCATCTAAATAAAAAAAGTAGTTCATACCTAAACTAACATTTTCAAGATATCTGGCATTTTTTGTATAACTGTTTATGATTTTATAACATAATTTATATTTATCTTAATGAGAAAAAAATGGTTATAAAAAGTATTTTTAAAAGTTAGGACATCATTTAGGGAAATCATTAGACCTACAAAAACCATGAATCGCCCGAGGCAAACGTGAGAGAGTTGAGTAGAGGAGATAAACTTTTAGAATTATTGGTGTAACTAATTCCATATAAGAGCTTCCTGGAATGAGCTGGGGATGGGGAAGTGTGTGTGTGTGGTGTGGCCCATCATTGGGGTGTGTGTGTGTGTGAATAGAGAGAGAGAAGAAGCTGAGAAAGGAGGGATGTCAGAGAAGAATAGGAGAAGGAATGGATAGAGAGGAGAGAGAGTAAAGGGTGATGAAGAAAGATGAGGCGATTGAGAGAACTGAGATGAGAGGAGAAAAACAGATTGAGAGAGGGAGAGAGAGAAACCGAGAGTACGCGAGAGAGACGAGAGAGGGGAGGGAGGGAGCCGCGAACAAAGAGCGAGAATGAGATTAGAAATTAGTTTTAGTGTAGAGAGATGCAAGATTAAGGTCATTAACGAAAGATAAAATGGGAGAGTGGAGATACAAGTGAGAGAATCTTAGACTTATGAGTAATTGTCGTAAGGGAAAAAGGTGCATTTGAGGGTTTGGAAACGTGGGGCGATTAAGAACAAAATGAAAATGGCGGTTGAGTGGTGTGTGTGGTGTGTGTCGTGGTATGGTTTGCGTGTGGAGGGGGGGGTGTATGTCTATAAATAATTATTATATGTCTATTATCGTCGTATAATTCCAAATCGAAGAATCATTAGGTCTTGCGATATTGGGTGGATATGTTCTGCTACAAAATTACTTACACACTTCATGCCCCATTTCTAACAAATACCTCCCTACTAAAAGTTATCATACACAACACACATCATCACACACACACACACACCACACACAACACACACACACCAAAGACACACATACACTAAACATTATCTTACACCATGGATTTTTTATACAAAGCGCTTAGCTACTTTTTATCTTTGATACAGACGCATTTATCTGTCTAACTATAAGTTTACCCCCACCTTGATACCACAATCCTCATTACAAAAAAGCAAAATTAGTAATCCTTCTCAAATAAAATTACCTATATTTTAAATCCATGAAAAAGAATATTAGTAACTCGCATCTTTTTTGTTTTTGTTAATATTTATTATAACCTCTGATCAACTCAGCCGTCATGCTTGCAGTTAATTATTTATTAACCTCCTAATTCCCTTTTGATAATTAAAATGGAAGGCCCTAGATAAATAATGTAATTGATGACGTAATCTTGTTGCATTTATTGTTTTTTTTCGTTAAAAGCGTGTGTTATTCACTTTTTTTTTCTTTTAATTATATTTATTATAACCAATATAAACCAAAATTAGTCAAATGAGTCCAGAAAACAATAATAATCATTTTCAGTTCGTTATTCTCGTAAACATTTCAATCTTCCCAAACTGACTCTAAATGGACAAGCTGCTTAATCAGATTTTTAAAAATGAAATCTACTTTGTTTGTTTAATTGATGTAGGCGCTACTATACTTTTTTTGTTTTAACTCTCTAAAGGTAAAAAAAAATAAAAATTAAAAATCTGAATATATAATAAGATAATTCATGCCAAGATTGTTTGGTTATGGACTTTGTCGAAGCGATAGATTTTAAATGGCCTGATTATCTGTCTTGCATGTATCTTCATTTGTAAATACGAACCAGTCAGTCAGTCAGTCATGTTCTGAATAACAGAGACCAAAATAATTGTAAAATGATAATGAAAATTAAAGATAAATGATAATAGGGTAAAGAGATTGTGCTTAAACAGACTTAATAAACGAATATTTATTCTTGAACCATGCTCGCTATTACAGCAATATACGAGTCTTATTAACATATGAAGTGAAGGATTACAACAAAGATGCTCCAAATGCCTAAGATGGGCCTACATACAAAAAAATTACATTTATACTTTTATGTAGTTCATTTTTTGTCATTAGCTTTTCCTCATGATAATCTCTTTCGGAATTAGGCTTTTTATCTTTTCACGATTACGCCAAATCATATTGTATCATCATACTTTTTAAAAAGAAGAAAAACAAAACAAACAAATTACACATTCCGTGGGTCTGTTTGGCATGTGCGAGCACTCCAAATGCTGTTAATCGCCATTACATCTAGTATGCGACAATTTGACCCAGATCCGGACATATGGCACACAATGACCTCGTTGAGCAAATTTTGATCTTTTATATATTCAAAGTGATTATTGAGGACATCTTACCTTAGTTGCATCGTGATTGAATCTCCTGAGCAGTCACAGGTCCTGCGGACAACGTCATATAGCGTCTCCCAGATTGAGCTTATTTCACCACAGGAGTCGTTACATGAACCTCTTACTATAAAGCCACACAAACGAAGCGAGGATCAACTGGATGTATGATGTAAAAATTTACAATTAACGACCTACTCCCCAGACAACAATATGAATTTTTTGAACGTGGACAACTGGTGGGTTATTCTTCTATAGACATTTAACCAAAAATAAAAATAAAATAAACATCATACAAACTAACAAGTTTGAACGAATACTTTTTTTCAATTCCATCATTGGATTCAATGAACTCATATTCATAGAGATGTTTTTATTAAGGTGAAACTTATTTTTGATACTTCTCAATATTTCTAATCTGAATTGTTACCAAAAAGTGTTGTTTGGAAGCTGCTTGTTTTAACGTTGAATCATGCTGATAGGCTACGTCTTTAGCAAACATAGTGAATGCTCCATCGATTCATCTCTTTATTTATGTCTCGCTCTCAAGGGACTTGTATAAAAGGAATATGCTCTATTTTCATTCAATAAGAGCGGTGGCAGGAGTTAGTTCCGTTGTCGATGGAGGAGAGGAAGAGTTGGTCTGTTGCCAATGACATTGACTTGTTTGAGTGGGTGGTGGAGTGGGGTCGTCCGTTGTGGGTGGTGAATGGTCTACCGAGCCATTTCTCAGATGGCCGGAACGCTTTGGTTGGACTCAGTTTAGCTGATTGATTAGCGTTTGAGTTAATGGTTTACCCGAAGTGCCAGTTACAAAATGATCGAAGTGCTTTTAATATATACCGGTGCCTGGTTTGATAGGTCGGGAATGATTGCCGGTGCCCATTACCTGCGGTGATGGTGAGCAGGGTCTGTGTGTCCTGTTGGAATATGGGCGTGGAGTCACTAGGATTATGCCCTTGGTGTTGTCCATTACCTGGTTTGTGTGGCGCGGTTAGGACTCTGGGTGCTGTTGAACCTAGGGAGCCGTGAGATGTGTCTGCCGCGTGAAGTGACCCAAAGATGTGAGCGCTTTACAAACGGGTGTCGTTAGATAGGGCAAGTGGATGGATGGTTTAACCGGGTCGCATACATGGTTGTGGTGGGAGGGTGGTCTTGTGCTGTTGTATATTGCGTTGGTGGTTGCGGTGAGTTTCCAATAAGAATGAGCGTTTTAACAAAAACGTTGCCGTGATAGGGGCGTGAGTGGTTTGACCGGTTTCGTTCCTCGATGATAGAGCTGGAGAAAAGTTGTGAAATTACTAGGGAAGTTGTGAGTTAGTTCCGGTTGCATTATGGGAATGGTGGTGCGGTAGCTGGTTTGGCATTGATAGTGGGTTATGGTAGTTGACCGGTGAAAAAGTTACCAAAGAATGAAGCGTTTTCAAAAGAGGTGCGTATAAATAGGGGGTTTGATGTTCCGGGTGCCATCTTACGTTGGTTGTTAAGAGGAGGGAGGGTCTAGTGCCTTACGATAGCGGCTGTTGAATGCCGGTTTTGCAGATTGTCACTTACCTGGTTTGTTGTTTCGTGGGAGGGGGCTTTATGGTTGCCTGTTATGCTTGTGAGTGCTTTGCTCGGTGATTTCCAGAATTGATGTTTTATAAAATGTGCTCGTTGATTAGGGTGGTTGTAGTGGTGCCGGTTGCCATTCTGGTGTGGCGGAGGAAGGTTTGTGGCCCGTTTGATAGGTGCTGTGTAGTTTGTTACCGTGCCATTACCTGGTGAATGGTGGAGAAGTGGTTGGTGCAATGAAAATAAGGGTGTGATGCGTAGTTACCGGTTGCCATTTAACTTGGGAAATGGTGTGGAGTTCTGGTGCATTGTAGGGTTGAGTGGCGTTTGCCGGTGAAGTTACCAAAATGAATGAGCGTTTACAAACGTTGCCGTTGATAGTGCTGAGTGTTAACCGGTGCATCACCTTGTGACGGGGAAGGGCGTGTGCCTGGTCCCAATTGAATGTGGCCGTGAGTGGTTGCGATGCCATTACTTGGTGTTGGTGGAGGAGGTCTGGTGCGTGTAATTGGTGCAGTGAGTGGTTGGCGTGGTGAAAGTTTCCAAGAAATAGCGTTTTATATATGATGTGCAAAGTTGAATTAGGGCGTGAGTGTTGCAGGTGCCATTAACCTGGTGGTGGCGGAGGAGGTGTGTGCGCGTTGATAAGTGGGTAGTGAATGGTTGCTTGTGCCATACCAAGACCGAAGCGTTTAACGATACGGGTGCCGTTGATTAAGGGTGTGAGTGGTAACCGGGCCATTACTTCACGTGAGGTTGTTGAAGAGGGTCTTAGTGCCGTTGATGGGCGTGAGTGTTAGACTGGGTGTCATTACTGGTTGATGGTGGAGGGCCGGTGCACATCAGTTGATAAAGAAACAATAAATTAGAAATGTAAAGATGAACAATTAAGAACTGGAGGTTGGATTGGTTTGTCAGTGGTGCGTGTGTGGCATTACCTGAAGTGGTGTGGTGCGGGGGGTTTCGTGAACAGTTGAATAGGGCATTATAGATGGTTTGACCGGTTGCATTACAATTGTGGTTAGTGTGTGAGGGAGGTCTAGGTGCGTTGATAACAGGTCGTAGTGAGTTATCGGATGCCATTTCCTGTAGGTGGTGGTGGCGGGGTCTTTCTGCCCATTTGATAGTAGGTGAGTGTTGCCTGGTGCCATTTACTATGTGGCTGGTGGAGGACGGTTGTGCCGTTGATAGGTCGGGAGTGGTACCCGGTGCTGCCATTTACATTGGTGGTGGGGAGGGGTCTGGGTGTGTGATAGAAGGTATATTGTCCGTGACGTGAGCGATTTGCCTCCACTGGTGCCGTTACTAATGTCTTGGACAGGGGGATATGCGTCGATTTACCGCCGAATGCTATCAGTTTTCGGGCGAGGAATAAATATGAAAGGCGTGGTGATCCAAGAAATCCGAATCGAATGCATTTTCGGGCCCATTGTCTAGGGACCCAAAAGCACGTATGTAGCCGGCACTATAGTATCGTTTTACGCCATTGGGGCCGTTAACCTTTTATATTGATTATGAGTCCGGTTCCTGGGTCCCGCGCTAGCCTTACCTGATGGTAATGTGGCACACAAAAAGATTAAAAGAGTTATTGTTCACTATTAATAAGAGCAATAATCAGCTAAGTAAAATCGTAAACTTAACGTACTGCTTACAGATTGTGCCACCGCCACCAAATTAGTAGCGAGGACCCAGATGACCTAGAAGTCACCGGGCGTAGCCACTGAACGTCAGTCTCTCTGGTTGCCCCTGTAATGAGGGTCTGTTTACTCGTGATCAGTATCTGGTTGGACCTGCTCGCATTGTGTCTTCCATGATTCCACGGCGGTACTCCAGGATTTTCCGCCACCCCCGCGGCCCCCGACGTGAATTCTCGGCGTGGTTCTGTACCCTTTTCACAATATGGCGCCCCCCCCCCCCCGGCCCAGGACCCATAGTCCTACGGCCTTAAATGAATCGTTGAGGGATTTGACAATAATATTTATTTCAAGC
>CALNVZ010000641.1:27971877-28042003 GCA_940671915.1 Paracentrotus lividus
GGGGGGGGGGGCGCCATATTTTGAAAAGTACACAGGGGCGCCAAATTCACGTCGGGCCCCCGGGGTGCGAAATCCTGGATACGCGCCTGATCATGAAGACCACAATCAGCGTCCAACCAGATACTGATCACAGGTAACAGACCCATCATTAACATGGCAGGCCGAATACTGTTCAGTGGACTTCTAGTCATCGTGATCCTCGCTACTAATTTGGTGGCGGTGGCACAATCTGTAAGCAGTACGTTAAGTTTACGATTTTACTTAGCTGATTATTGCTCTTATTAATAGTGAACAATAACTCTTTTAATCTTTTTGTGTGCCACATTACCATCAGGTAAGGCTAGCGCGGGACCCAGGAACCGGACTCATAATCAATATAAAAGGTTAACGGCCCCAATGGCGTAAAACGATACTATAGTGCCGGCTACATACGTGCTTTTGGGTCCCTAGACAATGGGCCCGAAAATGCATTCGATTCGGATTTCTTGGATCACCACGCCTTTCATATTTATTCCTCGCCCGAAAACTGATAGCATTCGGCGGTAAATCGACGCATATCCCCCTGTCCAAGACATTAGTAACGGCACCAGTGGAGGCAAATCGCTCACGTCACGGACAATATACCTTCTATCACACACCCAGACCCCTCCCCACCACCAATGTAAATGGCAGCACCGGGTACCACTCCCGACCTATCAACGGCACAACCGTCCTCCACCAGCCACATAGTAAATGGCACCAGGCAACACTCACCTACTATCAAATGGGCAGAAAGACCCCGCCACCACCACCTACAGGAAATGGCATCCGATAACTCACTACGACCTGTTATCAACGCACCTAGACCTCCCTCACACACTAACCACAATTGTAATGCAACCGGTCAAACCATCTATAATGCCCTATTCAACTGTTCACGAAACCCCCCGCACCACACCACTTCAGGTAATGCCACACACGCACCACTGACAAACCAATCCAACCTCCAGTTCTTAATTGTTCATCTTTACATTTCTAATTTATTGTTTCTTTATCAACTGATGTGCACCGGACCCTTCCACCATACCAGTAATTGACACCCGAGCTAACCACTCACGCCCATCAACGGCACTATTAGACCTCTTCACACTCACGTGAAGTAATGCCCGGTTAACACCACACCCTTAACTCAACGGCACCCGTATTCGTTAAACGCTCGTTCTTTGGTATTGGCACCAGCAACCATTCACACCCACTATCAACGCGCGCACAACCTCCTCCGCCACCACCAGGTAATGGCACCGCAACCACTCACGCCCTATCAACGGCACATCATTATAAAACGCTTCATTTCTTGGAAACTTCACCGCCAACCACTCACGCGCATATCAACAGCACCAGACCTCCTCCACCACACACCAAGTAATGGCATCGCAACCACTCAACGCAACCTCAATGTGGGAACCAGGCACACCCTTCCACCCGTCACAATGGTATACCGGTTAACCACTCAGCACATTCAACGGCACCCGTTTGTAAAACGCTCATTTTCTGGTAACTTCACCGGCAACCACTCAACCCTATCAATGCACCAGACTACCCACACACATTCCCAAGTAATGGCAACCGGTAACTTACTCACACCCATATTCATTGCCCAACCCCTTCCACCATCACCAGGTAATGGCACCGGTAACCACTCACGCCCTATCAACGGCGCCACACCTCCTCCGCCACACCAGGTAATGGCACCGGCAACCACTCACCCCTATCAACGGCACATTTTATAAACACTCATTCTTGGAAACTCACCGGCAAACACTCACGCCATAACAACAGCACCATACCCCCTCCCACCACAACCAGGTAAGTGACAATCTGCAAAACCGGCATTCAACAGCCGCTATCGTAAGGCACTAGACCCTCCCTCCTCTACAACCAAGTAATGGCACCGGCAAACACTCACGCCCTATTAACGGCACCCACTTTGTAAAACGCTCATTCTTTGGTAACTTCACCGGCAACCACTCAACCCCTATCAATGGCACCAGACTCCCACCACCATTCCCAAGTAATGGCACCGGTAACTACTCACACCCTATCAATTGCACCAGACCCCTTCCACCATCACCAGGTAATGGCACCGGTAACCACTCACGCCCTATCAACGGCACCCGTTTTGTAAAACGCTCATTCTTTGGAAACTTCACCGGCAACCACTCACGCCATAACAACAGCACCAGACCCCCTCCACCACAACCAGGTAATGGCACCGGTAACCACTCACGCCCTATCAACGACACCCGTTTTGTAAAGCGCTCATTCTTTGGTCACTTCAGCGGCAACCACTCACGCCCTATCAACAGCACCAGACCCCCTCCACCACAACCAGGTAATGGCACCGGCAACCACTCACGCCCTATCAACGGCACCAGACCCTCTCCATCACCTGCAGGTAATGGCACCGGCAACCATTCCCGACCTATCAACGGCACCGGTATTATTAAACGCTCGATCTTTGGTAACGGCACTGGTAACCACTCAAACGCTATCAACGCTACTGGTCCACCAACTCCGCCATCAGGCAATGGCATCGGTAACCATTCACACCCCATCAACGGTACCGGCCCGCCTCCACCACCACACTCACAACAAGTCAATGTCATCGGCAACAGCACCAACCTTCCTCCTCCTCCATCGAGCAACGGAACTACTCCTGCACCTCCTCTTAGTGAGTAGATTATAGCATATTCCTTTTATTAAGCCCTTGACTCGAGACAAAATAAAGAGATGAATCGTGGCATTCAGCTATGTTTGCTAAAGGACGTGCCTATCACATGATTCAACGGTTATAAAGCGCTTCCAAACAAACACGTTTGTAACAATTCAGATTAGAAATATTGAGAAGTTATCAAAATAAGTTTCACTTAATAAAAACATTCTCTTGAATTATGAGTTCATTGAATCCAATGAATGGAATTGAAAAAGAATCGTACTTTGTTAGTTTGTATGTTTGTTTATTTTATTTTTTATTTTTTGTTAAATTGTCTATAGAAGAATAACCCCAGTTGTCCAGCGTTCAAAAAATTCATTTTGTTGTCGGGAGTGGTGTTAATTGTAATGTTTTACATCATACCATCAAGTTGATCCTCGCTTTCGTTTGTGTTGTCTTTATTATAGTAAGAGGTTCATGTCACGACTCCTGTGGTGGAATAAGCTCATCTGGGAACTGCTATTATGACGTTGTCTGCATGGACCTTGGTGACTGCTGCAGAGATTTCAGATCACGATGCAACTAGGTAAGATCGTCTCATAATACACTTTGAATATAAAGAGTCAAATTGACTCAATTGAGGGTCATTTGGTGCCATACGCGGATTCCGGGTCAATTGTCGCATACTAGATGTATGGCGATAACTGATTTGGAGTGCTGCATGGCCCAAACAGACACGGAATGTGGTCAATTTGTTTTGTTTTGTTTTTTCTTCTTTTTAAAAGTATGATATGACAATATGATATTTGGCGTAAATCGTGAAAAGATATAAAAGTCCTAATTCCGAAAGAGATATTCATGAGGAAAAGCTAATGACAAAATATGAACTAATAAAAGTATAATGTAATTTTTTTTGTATGTTAGCCATCTTAGAGCATTTGGAGCATCTTTGTTGATATCGCTCATTCATATGATTAATGAAGACTCGATTATTGCCTGTAATACCATGGTTCAGAATAAATATTTTCGTTTTTATTAAGTCTGTTTAAGCACAATCTCATTTACCCTAATATCATTTTATTCTTAATTTCATTTATCCATTTTAAACAATTATTTTGGTCTCTGTTATTTCCAGAACGGAATGACTGACTGACTGACTGGTTCGTATTTACAATGAAGATACATGCACGACAATCAGGCCATTTAAATCTATTCCTTTCGACAAAGTCTTATAACCAACCAATCTTGGCATGAATTATCTTATATATATTTCAGGATTTTTTATTTTATTTTATTTTTTTACCTTTTAGGAGAGTTAAAACAAAAAGTATAGTAGCGCCTACACAATTATGAACAATTACAAAATATGATTTCTTTTTAAAATCTGATTTAGAGCATTGTTCCATTTAGAGGCCAGTTTGGGAAGATGTGAAATGGTGGTACGAGAAACGAACTGAAATTTATTATTATTGTTTTGTGAACTATTTGACTATTTTTGGTTATATATTTGGTTATAATAAAGTATAATTAAAAGAAGAAAAAAAAGTGAATAACACACGCTTTTAACATAAAAAACAATAGCAACAAGATTATCGTCATCAATTACATTATTTCTAGGGCCTTCGCATTTTAATTATCAATAAGGGATTAGGAGGTAATAATAATTAAATCTGCAAGCATGGGTGATTTGGATCAGCGTTATAATAAATATTAACAAAAACAAAAGATGCGAGTTACTAATATTCTTTTTCATGGATTTAAACTATGATAAGGTAATTTTTATTTTGAAGAGGATACTTAATTTTTGTTGTTTTGTTTGAGGATGTGTGTATGTGTGGGGGTAAACTTATAGTTAGACAGATAAATGAGCTTGTATCAAATAAAAAAGTAAGCCTGGCTTGTATAAATCCATGGTGTAAGAAATGTTTATGTGTATGTGTGTCTTTGTGTGTGGTGGTGTGTGTGTGTGTGTGTGTGTGTGTGTGTGTGTGTGTTTGTGTATGAGTAAGTTTTTATGAGGGTGTATCTGTGTTAGAATGGGGTATGCTGGTGTAAGGTAATTTTGGTTAGCAAGGAACATATCCACCCTTAATATCGCAAAGACCAATGATTTGATTTGGAATTATAGACGTATTTATAGACATTAATAATATTTATAGACATTACACCCCCCCCCCTCCACACACACACACACACACACACACACACCACACTCAACCGCCTTTCATTTTTTGTTCTTTATCTCCCTTCCAAACCCTCATCCTTTCCCTTTTGACGACATTACTCATGTCTAATTTCTCACTTGTATCCTCTCCCACTTTTTATCTCGTTATCCCTATCTTCAATCTCTCTCTATATCTCTATATATCTCATTCTCCCTCTTTGTCGCGCTCCCCCCCCCTCTCTCTTCTCTCTCTCTCTTCTCTTCTCTCTCCCTCTCTCTCTCTCTTTCTCTCTCTCTCTCTCTCTCTCGCTCTCCTCTTTCTCCCTTTCTCTCTCTCTCTCTCTTTCTCCCTTTCTTCTCCCTTTCTCTCTCCTCTTCTCACACACACACACACACACACACACACTCCCATCCCCACTCCTTCCAGTACTCTTTATATTGAATTTAGTTACACCATAATTCTAAAAGTTTATCTCACTCTACTCCCCCTCTCTCACTTTGCCTCGGTCTGATTTCATGGTTTTGTAGGTCTAGATTTCCCTTATAAATGTATGTCTCTACTTTTTAAAAATCTTTTTATAACATTTTTTTTCTCAATTAAGAGATAAATATAAATTATGTTATCATCATAAACAGTATACAAAATGCCGAATCTTGAAATGTTAGTTTAGTATGAACTACTTTTTTTTATTAGATGAAACTTATACACGTGAAATAAACTCAATAAAAGAGACAAGACAATATGTATCTTACAATAAATGCAGAATATCAGAAAGAATGGACATAATGAACAAGAAGAGAGAGTTGGTACAATGCTTAAGGAATCACTTAACCATGCAAATGACAAAAATGTAGTATACCTATATCTAATACGAAGTATTAAAGACGCAAAAAATGCCTAATATATTTGGATCTAGACATTTTTAACTGTCATTTCAACAAAGCAATACATAATTCAGTCTAAGCAATTATTGTACTGAATCAGACATTCCAGTCAATGGATTTCAAGAGACAGAAAAGGATAATTTGCAAAAGAGAACATAAGAAGAACAAAATGAAAATGATAAACATTAAAGTAGACACACGGAGAAAATACACAATATTTGCTAACAATGGCCAAATTACATGTTACTGAATAGATTTTCCTTCGTTTATATGATTGACATGCTGAAAATGACTTGAATCTCTCAGAAATAGCTGTAAATGGTTTTTAGCGTTTTTGTTTAATCCGCCCCCAAATGGGCC
The DNA here is from genome assembly GCA_940671915.1 of Paracentrotus lividus. Classification (NCBI taxonomy): domain Eukaryota; kingdom Metazoa; phylum Echinodermata; class Echinoidea; order Camarodonta; family Echinidae; genus Paracentrotus; species Paracentrotus lividus. The sequence continues at coordinate 27,977,979 of CALNVZ010000641.1, forward strand.
GCTCGGCGTGCGGAGGAGCATCTGGTTTGTGACGTCGCACCTTGGACAGCTCGAACAACAGCCAGCTGATCTGAGCTTGCGCGCGCAGCTTGATGCATATATACACGTAAACAAATTGCTCGCACTGTACTAGCTTGCTATAGCTGGTGTGTCTCGGATTAATATGGCTCTTTTATCACAACTGATTACACCATTGGACAAATCATACAGGGTTGTATATCCTTAGAATATCGTGTTTTGAGATATTGTTAACGATTGTGATTATTTTGTAGATTTGAACTTGCTGCGATAGATTTTTGAAGAGTTTGCAATCATGATAAAAGCACGAATTGCCGTGCTCATCTCTCACCGAGGGGCCGGGAACGGTGCGGCCCATTGGTTGTTGGTGAATCGTTTAATTTGCCCATTGACATTGGGAGATATAATGCTTAAAATTCCACGTAAATTTATAGCGACTTCATTCTTAAGAAGACTTATTCTGTGTTGAATCTATACTGGATTTCAATATGATTTTTTTTTTAAATATGAATCCCTCCAAATAAGGTTTTAGAGCGAAATATAATCATGCCACCGTCATGACTTTCCCAACTATATTACACGGATTAACACTACCATCATTAATTTGACAAGGTGGTCATGTCACATTTCCTCCAAAATTCCTTATTTATTGAAATTCAATGGCTACAAGACCAGAAACTTCCTTAAAATAAAATCAATATATATTGAAGAGACAGAATATTTAAGAATCAATGATGTAAGCATTGAATTGTTTGCAATATTTACAGTCTACTAATTTAGTTTGGCTTAATTCTTACACTCGAAACAGGATGGGGTAGTGTATATCAGTCCGGCAGGAGCGGATGGAATATACAGTCGTCTCTCGTAAGACTGCTGCTTTTATCACACATGCAAAATCTGTCAAATTCACTGCAACAAGGTCGAATCTACAAAATAATGTTATTTCATTCTGAACAATATCTAAAACCATGAAAAAAGCTTCACATACTGTAACTGAAGAACTAAGGAGCTATTCCATCCAAAAGTTTGGACGAATTATTGTTATAGCTAACGGATGAAATTATCTCGGGATCTGCACAGCACAATAATATAAAGACTTACAAAACCAAATGAACAATTTCAAGATTATGATAATCTTACAATATAGATATATAGGATTATTGGTTACAATAATTTTTCATATTATGACAACAAAACTAAAAGTGTGATTTGAACAGTCCACAATGAAAACAATGTCACTTTGTTTTATTATCTTTTTTTTTTCACTCATTCTCGTGCTGAGGATAGGCCTATTCTAATGATGTTAATATAATGAAAAATAATTCATTATTGAAACGGATTAACTTATATAGATAAATGGTAGAGGAACAGTCGGCAAGAGATGTCACCTTTGACCAGTTAGTCAGGGCCTGGGGAGAAGCATGAGATGAGAAGAGAAAAAGAAACTTTTCAAGAATCACAATGTGCAATGTACGCGATATAGCACAGTGCAGGATACGTGCATACAGTGGACACGGTACGGGTGCCCAAGGTGTGACGTCATAATCTCGACGCCCTTGCGCGGTACCGCTGAAGCCTGAAAATGGGGGCCCTTCTTTGAAAGGTGATAACTCCCGATCTAAAACAGATATTGACAAGGGGTTTAGATATTCTGAATCAGTAAAGATTTTCCATTGCAGTGGTATGAATTTTGTTGCAATTTAAAGCAGTTTTGACTCTCCAGTTGTCTACTTTAATAGTTGCTTCAACATGAGATGACGATTTTTACGAAATATAACTATTAATTCCAAACATATTGTATTATTTATCTCAATATAATCAATTACTGTAACATGGTATACTTTTTACCATCATTAATCCCAAACAAACATTGTATTATTTCTCCCAATAAATAATATAATCAATTACTGCAATATGTTTTTCTCTCAATAAACATATATATCCCTTATTCAAAAGGATAATATCAATTTCGAATTGACCATAATGAATATCTAAGAAGACGAAATTCTATATACAGCAAATAATATATATACTGCCAAATAAAAAATATAATATAAGGTTCTTGGGGGCAAGGTTTATATGTATAAAGCATGAATCATATTACATTTTTACATTCTGTTCAGTATATAATGTACATGTGTACCATTATAGCCAACTTATATGGAGAGGTGATGATATGACGATTTACATTTTACGACGTCAGTGACATATTTTAAGGGCGAGAAACAGCTTTATACAGTAATTAAACAAGTCTTTGAGAAAAATAAATAATGAATATCGACAAATGTGACCATACACATGTAACATATTAATGCGTTTTACGAAAATGGTGTAGGAATCAAACATCAATTTTCGGAGATCCTTATAATCCACGTTTTCAACATGACACCATTTATAGATGATCATCATCCTCTAGGAGCGGATCCAGCGATCGTTCTTTCAAATGATTGTGTAGGCCCAATGGTCTGGTGAAAATAGCGGCTCTATTATATTTGGGTGTGGACCGATTCTTTCAATTGTATGACCAAATCTGTACGACTTCAGTTGTCATGCCATTCCCACAATCATAACTTGAAATTGCTATAATCATTATCTGACATTTAGGCGTTTACTTAATTTACAGCGGTGAAGATAGGGGATAGAGGGATTTTTTTTGGCATAAATTATATACAAAGTATTATTTTGCCAGAAAAATATGTAGCATAGCACTATACTCAATATATTCAAGTCTAAACTTAAAACACATCTATTTAATTAATGACAAGCATATCAGAAGCTCCTAAATAGCGCAGTAGAATATGTCCCTTTGTTGAATAGTTTCTGCGCTCTACAAATTGACTATTATTATTATTATTATTTACACACACATTACATTGTATCTATTCAGATATTTGAAATCGGTTTTTTATTGAGCAAACCATTACCTTTAATGCTCTCCTTTTAATAGTTGAGTGTGGTAAATATAGATTAATTTCTTGTCATAGGATGTTAGTGACGTAGCAGGGACTCGAACCCTGTACCTTGTGATCGAAGGTCTGGTGATTCACCTGGGTTGAGTGTGGTAAATGTAGATTCATGTCTTATCATAGGATGTTACTGACGTAGCATGGACTCTAACCCTGTACCTTGTGATAGACGGTCTGGTGATTCACTTGGGTTGAGTATGGTAAATGTAGATTAATGTCATATCATAGGTTGTTAGTGACGTAGCAGGGACTCGAACCCTGTACCTTGTGATAGACGGTCTGGTGATTCACCTGGGTTGAGTGTGGTAAATGTAGATTAATGTCTTGTCATAGGATGTAAGTGACCTAGCAGGGACTCGAACCCTGTACCTTGTGATTGACGGTCTGGTGATTCACCTGGGTTGAGTGTGGTAAATGTTGATTAATGTCTTATCATAGGATGTTAGTGACGTAGCAGGGACTTTAACCCTGTACCTTGTGATAGACAGTCTAGTGGTTCACCTGGGTTGAGTGTGGTAAATGTAGATTAATGTCTTATCATAGGATGTTAGTGACGTAGCAGGGACTCGAACCCTGTACCTTGTGATGAACCGTCTGATGATTCACCTGGGTGAGTGTGGTCAATGTAGATTAATGTCTTTTATGATGTTAGTGACGTAGCAGGGACTCGAACCCTGAACCTTGTGATAGACGGTCTGTTGATTCACCGGGTTTAGTGTGGTAAACGAAGATTATTGTCTTTCATAGGATGATAGTGACGTAGCAGGACTCGAACCTGTACCTTGTGATAGACGGTCTGGTGATTCACTGTGGTTGAGTGTGGTAAATGTAGATTAATGTCTTATCATAGGATGTTAGTGACGTAACAGGGACTCGAACCCTGTACCTTGTGATAGACGGTCTGGTGATTCCACTGGGTTGAGTGTGGTAAATATAGATTAATGTCTTGTCATAGGATGTTAGTGCGTTGCAGGGACTCGAACCCTGTACCTTGTGATAGACGGTCGGTGATTCACCTGGGTTAGTGTGGTAAATGAAGATTAATGTCTTTCATAGGATGTTAGTGACGTAGCAGGGACTCGAACCCTGTACCTTGTGATAGACGGTCTGGTGATTCACCTGGGTTTAGTGTGGTAAATGAAGTTTAATGTCTTTTCATAGGATGTTAGTGACGTAGCAGGGACTCGAACCCTGTACCTTGTGATAGACGGTCTGGTGATTCACCTGGTTGAGTGTGTAAATGTAGATTAATGTCTTATCATAGGATGTTAGTGACGTAACAGGGACTTGAACCCTGTACCTTGTGATAGACGGTCTGGTGATTCACCTGGGTTGAGTGTGGTAAATGTGGATTAATGTCTTGTCATAGGATGTTAGCGACGTAGCAGGGACTCGAACTCAAAGAAGAGTGTTTTAACTTTTGCAAACAAAATAAATAAATCAATTCATGGTTGAATGAACACCATAAAATACCATGTGAAAAAACATTAAGTAAGTATTCTTTCCATTTTGTACAATAAAATCATGTGAATATCTGTTTTTGTATTATTTCTATGACTGGTGCACGTGTGTACACGATCCAATTGCATTTATTTAAAAATTCATGCTTCAGTGAGCACGTGGCACTGGAAAAGCTGTGTTTTTTTTTATTTAGAGACTAAAATTAAATTGCTTACCCTGCTTACCCATAACAATTCGTTGAAAAGTATTCATTTGATTTCATTTTCGCAAAAATCCCGATTTGTCATGCTTCAGTGAACACAAGATATAAGGAAAACATGAAAAAAGGAACAAAGTTTATAGCCCTGGCACGGCCTAATGGCACGTCCGATTCTTAATTTGACCTAAGTTCCTGTTAGTTACTGACCTCTTAAAGATTTGTTACAAGTTTCAAGAATTAACTCACACTATAACGAACAAAAATTGACAATGAATATGTGCAATATTTGACTTTTGTTCCCTTTTTGTTCAAACTCTATAAATAAAGTCAATGGGGAGGAAAACAATAGTAAACAAAAGTCAAATATTCCCCATTTTCATTGTCATTTTTTTGTTCATTATACCGGTACTGTGAGTTAATTCTTGAAACTTGCCACAAATCTTGAAGAGGTCATTAAATAACAGGAACTTAGGTCAAATTAAGAATAGGACGTGCCATTGAGCCGTGCCAGGGCCGTAAACTTTCTTCCCTTTTTCATATTTTTCTCACATCTTGTGTTCACTGAATGAAATCAAATGAATGCCTTCAAACGCATTGTCATGGTTAAGCAAAGAAAGCAATTTAATTTTAGTCTCTAAATAAAAAACAGCTTTCCCAACTAACGTCCGTTTTTAAAACGTTCCAAATTGGATTTTGGACGTTTTGTAAAAAACGTTTTATGGACGTCAAAATGTGGTAGGTTTTAGACGTTTTAAAAACGTTTTATTGGACGTTTTAAAAACGTTTTTTTAAACGTTAAAAGAACCAATAAAAAACCTTTAAAAACCTTTCGGAAGCTCTAGACGTAAAAAAAACCTTTTGAAAACGTTTTAAATATATTGTGGATGTTGTTAGAACATGCAGAAAACCTTTAAGAAACGTCTGGAACGTTCTTAAAACGTTTTTAAACGTTTTTAAAACCTTGAAATGTAATGCAAAACGTTTTAAGAACGGCTAGAAAACCTTTAAAAAAAACCTTTGGAAACCTCTTAAAAACTGGTGAAAACAATATAATAAATACAAATATGTTTCATGCACCTCAAACCCTTGGCCACCATTTGTGGAATGGCACTTTAGAGTGAGGTGTCTCCAATCCAAATCATGCTTAAAAGTAGACTTTACTGGATATCATTAGGATTTAACACTGTATGATGCTCCAGAAAATTTATAGTTTATTGAAAGTATCGTTTGTGATGGTTAGTTATTAATTTATTTGTTATGTTTGTACATTCCAATACAGAATTAGTTTTTTTTTTAAATTTATGTGTGTTTCAGAACAATGTTACAATAAAATGAAACACCAAAGAATGAATTTATAACTGTTAAATGGAAGTAATTTCAATAAACACGTTTATTTCGATATGTCTAAAGTATTATATACTAATCACCTTCTCATTTGCATAAGGTCCCATTTGGACGTATAAAAAACATTCATAAAACGTTTAATAAAATAAGTCTCATTATAAGGTTCAATTAAAAAGTTTTGTGAACGTTTTGATTAAAGGTTACATTTTGTAATTTTCTGAAAACGTTCTGTGTTTGCTGGGATGACGTCATCGATCAATCCTCGGCGCGCATTCTCGTTCGTTGATGTGTAAAGATCGTCGTATATGAAATTATTTGAAATTACCGGTAATGAAATTGAGTATGTAAAATCATTAAAAATATTTTATTGTTATGTATTTATTTTTTTAATGAATCCTATATATACCCATATATAATGAAACAAACAAATCTCGCTTTCAATATAAAAATCGCCTATAGTATTTTAGTGATTTGTGTTTTTTTTTTTTGTTTTTTTTTTTATTTAGTTGCACGTAGAAAACATAGTGATCACTTCTGGTATTTGTTTTTAAAAGTTCTAAGTTGATCGATTTATTGAACTGGACGTATATAAAACGTTCTGTAAACGAAAACGAAATCAGAACGTCCACAAACGTTTTGTAAAGGTCCTATATCAAACGTTTTGTAAACGTCCTATACAAAACGTTCAATTTTGCAACGTCCAAAAAACGTTCTCAAAAAACCTAAACTTTGACATAAATGAGAAGTCTAAACTTTAACGTTTTAAAAACGTTCATTGAGGACGAAGACGTACAGGACCTAGAAAAAACGTTTTGAAAACGTTCTGAATACGTTCTGTGTTTGCTGAGTTACCAGTGCCACGTGCTCACTGAAGCATGAATTTGTTTTAATAAATGCAATAGTATCATATACACACGTGCACCACTCTTAAAAATAACACAACAACGGATATTCATATGATTTTTAGCGTATAAAAGGGAGAGAATACTTACTTGAAGTTTTTACATGGTATTCTATGGTGTTCATTCAACCATGAATCGATTTAAATTGTGTGCAAAAGTTAAAAACACTCTTCCTAGACATGAATACCATTGTATTCGATCAAGTTTTACCATGGCAAAGAAGTAAAAAATCGCAAGTTTGGCATTTTTTCCTGCATGCTCACTCAACCGTGAAATTTTACGCAAATGTCCTTTCTGTATGTTTGGAAATACGTTTTGCGTACATTCTGTTGCGTGAAATGTTTAAAATCTAAAAATTGGTCCGATATCATTGAATCAAAGTTGTGATTTTAGGCTTGTGAACTTAAAAAATGACGTTTTTGCATTCAACCATTGCTCACTGAAGCACGACTTGATCATTTTTCCTAAAATTCGCTCCCATGGTAGCTAATTAAATTCCCTACATGGAGATATAATCAGATTCTTTTAACTCATCCTGGTTAAAAAATTATTGATATTTGAAATAGAGGAACTTTTTCTTTTTGTGTTGTGTTTAGATTCGTCAAGTAATCCATGAATGAGTACACATCAAAGAGTAGATTGTCCCTGACATACGTAAAAAGGTCTCTTAATACTTTTAAAAGTGATTATTTTGTCTTTGACGTGTGTTCACTCATGCCTGACTCTACAGATCTATCTCATTTTCACCAAAAAAAATGTAGTCAATATGTGTAACAACATCCCTGCCAAGTAATTCAGCGCAAGACACTTTTGTTAAAAAGTTAAGCTATTTCAATCAGGATAGAGTTGCTTTTTTACAGCTTTTTGTTGTTTTGATTTTACTCCCACTTTTGCACTATTCGAAATTTACATGTTCGCAAACAATGTGTCGTGTTCATCTAAGCGTAAAGATATAACACACAACATTGGTACCAAAAGATGCTGGGAGAGTTACTCTTTCGGAATATATATACACTAATTTGGAGCTTATGAATTGGTTTTCTTTTTATTTAAATTTTTCTAGGTTTTTTCTGACTCACTCGGTACATGTAGAAGATTTCTTCCGCCACATTATGCCTATAATCAATGACATCAATGTTACCACAAGATCAAAAGGAAATGAAAAAAGTGCTCTGAATTACAAGAGTGAAATTACGAACACCATTAAAAAAAAAAATCACTACCGACAGTCCAATCGTCTGCTGTGCACACAATATGAAAAGCTAAATATAAAATGCATAAGGAAAAGAAAACACTTCAGAGAAAATAAGGGAGATTGTTTAATGCTTATTATGTGTCATGTAATCAAATTCAATCTTTCCCAGTAAGAACATATTTCCAGACACATTATAAAATGTCCTGAAACATAGATATTTACAGGCTGAATAGCTTTTTGAATACGAGAATGTCATCTCCATCACAAGCAATTATCTTCCCTGATGACGTCATCATTAAGCGAGATAATACATGTAATAAAATGTGACTTAACCGAGACCGCTTCTCCGTCAGCCTGGTTGTTATAGGGAATGATGCAACTCTTCCCTTCTTTATTTCACCGCCACTCATCACCTGATCAATCACACATGTCTTGCACTCATCATCTGATGTCACGACGTAGAGGTTGTCTGTCATAGGATCGATGCAGATATTCATGATTACATCACTGTGGGGGATTTCCCTGTGATCACCCTCTCTGTCGATGATGAGCACTTTGCGATCTGCTGGGTAGGGTCGAGCGATGATGTGACCTGATGACAGCACACCAAGCATATCTATCTTCTCTCTACATGTGATTGTATTGATGATCTTACCATCAGCTGGGTTGATGACGTATGTCTTAGACTGACCATACTCGGCAGAGATAATCATTCCATCCTGATCAACAGCAACATCCACCCGTGTTGAAACATCTGTCGTGTTTCTTGGTATTGTGACGTCATTGATCAGCTTCCACTGTCTGTCATACACACTGATGCATCCAGTCAAACTCTCTCCTGTACATTCTTTACGCCGTTTACCGCACACTTCCTTGTCATCATTCAGCAATACACATGATGTAACATACGATGTATCACTACATGTTATCACTTTCTGAGTGTGTTTATCTTTCATATCTAACATGTATGTATGTTGAGCACCTGCTAATCTATCTCTGATGATTACATGACATTCATCAATGCATCCTACAATGAGTGGGGCTGTGATTTTATCTCTGACATTGATTGTATCAATGAGTTTCCACTCCCCATCATACCCATCAATCCTCCCCTTATACTTCTCCCTCCCAACACCCTTCACAAACCTCACACCTGACACAGTACGAGTGATATGTTTTACCCCATCCTCATCCAGGGGCTTCTTTAGTTCATCAGTCACCGATGTGTTCACGCGATGCCCGTCTTTGACTACATTTTTATCTTCTTCGATTACTGTGTCAAGTGTCTGTATTGTGTCTTGAGTGGTTTTCATGTCATCTTTACACGATTTCTCCAACTCACCAATCTTTCTCTCTTTCTCTTCACCGATAGTTTGAATGTCAGTATGAAAAATGCGTTGGGCATTGTCAATGGATTCTTGTCTTCTCTCCGAAGAAGTTTTGTTTTGTTCAAGTCGGTTCTTTCTCTCCTCATCGTTCTTTCGGATCTGATTATTGAAGTTTTGGATTTCTTCATTAATCTTTTTAATCTCATCATTCTTCTTCTGAATCTTCTCTCGGAGTTTGTTATTCTTCTCATCAATCTCCTGATTGATGTTTGTATCACCTCTTTCTTTTCTGTCTTTGTTTGTTTCAAGCGCCTCCTCGATGACCGAATCAACGTCATGCTTGACGGTTTGAAGATGGGTGTCAGTGTCCTTTTTACACTCAAGGATCTTGTCTCCATGGGCACGGTATAACTTTAGCTTATCAGTAACCTTTTCCTTCAAAGCACTCAACTTTTCTTTATTTTCCTTGATTGCGCCCTCTATGTCCTGCCGTACGCAAGGTTGTAGGTGGTCTACAAGAGCGCACGAATAACATAAATATATCTCATGAGTCTTACAATACAGTTTTATTTCTTCATCATGTTTATCACAATAAAGATTTGGCCCACCCTTTCTGTGAAAACATTCCTTTTTCGAGGCGCAGTCGTCACAGAGCTTCTTCTTTTCCTTTACGTAGTACGTCACATTTGTGATCGCCCTGCAGTCGTCTTCTTCACAGATATCTTGTGCAGAACTGAATCCAGACGCCATCTTGATCAGAGTATCTCTATGATAGAAAGAGGGTTTTCCAGAGAGAGAGTGAAAGAAACTGCTGAACGCATGGTTGTAGGAAATAAGTTATTTAAAAGATAAGTTGACCCTCGGAAATTATATTTCATTGTAGTTGACACAAATTAAATTGCAGTTGTATATATTTTGTCAGTTCGTCAAATATTATTATTGATGGCAATGTATCCCCTATTTAAAGTGGGAGAGGGGGATAGAGTTAAAGGCAGAGAAAGAGGTAGATGTATTCGGGGAAGAAAGATTAATATTTGGAACGGATGAATGAGTCGATCATTCGGTCTAACATTTTAAATAATGTTAGTCGCATTTGTTTTGATGGTTGAAATTATGACATCGGCCGGATTTTGACTTACAAATTTTCGTGGTCAACAAAAATCTGAAAATCGACACCCCCCCCCCCCCCTGGAATCATTTGCCACTGAATTAACATCCGTGCAAAATTAGTCCCCGCTTCAGAATACATGCCTGTATGTCAATCAATAATACTCACAGTATCGATGTCTGCGGAAGAAATATCACACGAGCGAAGCCGCTTTTCCTGTTTAGGTGAAAGTGAACCCTAAGTTCACGAAAATTATGAAACAGATAAATTCTCATTTTGATATTTGCACTACATATTGTTCTTGTTCATTTTTTTTTTTTTTTTTTTTTTTTTTTTTTTTTTTTTTTTTTTTTTTTTTTTTTGTTTTTTTTTTTAAGTAATGAATTCACAATATCGTATCCTTTTTAAATTTCAATTATGCACTTTTACTGAACGATAATGCCTTCAGGTTCAAAATTCTGTCAAAGATCTGTTTCTTTCATCTTAAAACCATAATTTTATACAATGCGTTGACTGCAATCTCTTTCTCTAACATATTATTCAATAGAATAAAGCATTATGAAAAAAAAAAACGTGGTATGAAATTTACCAGGCAGGGTAAGATAAACACATACGCTTTCATATATGATAAAATATGAAGGGTCGAAACATTACATTTGTGGGTCCATCGGGGCAATACCTATTCAAGGTCAATAATTATAGCCATACGTCTTGTACGGCCCCAATTAATATGGAATGAATAATGCTACAGTCACACAGACACTTATGCTTAGTTACGTGTTTGTTGTTTTATCCTTATTTCATCTTGTATTCTATCATTTCTTATGCATTTTTTGTTTTATTGGATGAACGAAATTATCAATATTTCCACTGCTGTCTATGACGGGAAGGAATCCATGGGGATATGCAGAAAAGAAAATAATTTGTGGACGCAACCGGACGTAACTCAACGTAAGTGTCTGTGTGACTGCAGCATTATGGCCCAAACGGACCTAGAATGTGGTCATTTTAACCATTAATTTCTATAATGAATACTCACCAGTCTGAAAGAGGCGGAGTTCAAGGACTGTAGTGGAAATATCAGAAGAGAAGCCTCAAAGAAAACCAGATACTGAAGCTCAGGGTGAAAATGCATAGACCTACTGTCGTTTGTAGTTGGTGGAAGAGAGCTCTTTCGTCATGAAATAAAACAAATAAAATGTGATATTTTAAATTTGATTTTCACAGTAGACCTACATATTGTTTTCCGTCATAATGGATTTATATTTGATTTGTAATTTGTAATTACTTCTGGTTCATTAAGTCTATCAATCTCATTCTCTTACATGTTACATGTCATTCAAGATTTTAAAAGATATATCATAGATTTTCCCCGGTAAAGTTTAAACTATCTCCGATCAATTTGACATTTCTTTTAAGTGCTTTCGTCCGAAATGTGATTGCGATTACAAATCTGCACTGAAATTCGTTTATGAGTAGCCAAAATCAAACACCGTTCAATCCAATTGCAAATTGCACCGAGGAATTTGGTGTTGTTAGCAGTCGTATTCGTTAACGTTTGCTCAAATTTGTCCATTCGTAAAATTATCGTCTTCTGGTGAACTCAAATTCGTTTTGGGGCATCCATATTCGAAATACCTGTATACAAATCAGAAATATTAGGTTCGGGAAGGAAAACAAAATTTGGGAGGGGGCCGCGAAGTGTTTCTGTCTGATCATGGTGGAAGGGGTAGGCAGAGCTAGCAAAAAAAAAAAACAAAAACAAACAAACGAACAAACAAACAAACACATAAGCTGATTATAATGTCCGCGTTTTTATCATTATATTTTCAGCAACTATATGTCTGCTCGAAAATGTAATGTCTACAAACACAATTATATTTTGTATAAAACAGAGTTGGGGCTGCAGCTCCCATCCTCACTCTTATTCATCGGAGTATGCGATATCCCAAAATTCGATTTTACACAATCCTAATTTAGTCTATTACGTAAATAAACTCGTAAATTGCCATTTGGTCTAAGCCCACTGTGACTAATACCCGTTTGGTCTCATCAAACATGATCTAATTTCATCTCCATTTCACCTCAAACCAAAATCATTAGGGTAATTATAACTTCAAATTGTATAAATCAAAATTACTAATAATGATAATGCACACACAATTAACTGCAATCATCAGCTCAAAATTGAAGTTCTGGGTAAATAAATTTTGGCATATAATAGGAGCGCTCGCATAAGAACTAAAAAAAAACAAAAACAAAAACAAACAAACAAACAAAACAAGCATAAAAAAAACAAAAACAAACAAACAAACAAAGCAAATTAAAATACAACTTTTATATACTCAGCCCCGCCCTATCCCATAAATTTTGATCATTATGCCACTGAGCTAAGGGGCCCCCTATTCAGAAAAAGTGTCCCTTTTTCACTGTAACCCCCTCCCCCCCCCCCAACTTTCAAATTCATTCGGCAGCCTCTGAATACAAATTATTGTTTATAACTTGATTTTGTGTTCACCATGGGCGCCACCCCCTTGCTTCGTGTGTTCACACGGATTAAACGTTTTTAAATTAAATGCCTAAAAACGAATTTGACTACTGGAAGCTCACCTCCAGGCGCGTATCCAGGATTTGTCACCGCGGGGGGCCCGATGTGATTTTGATTATGGCGACCAAAGTGGTAGATACAGAAAGGTACATCCTATTTTTTTTTCTGTTACATCGGGCGAGCCAAAAGGTACATTCCATTTTTTCCATGTTACGCTGGCCGAGCGATAAGCGGGTGGGTTTAAGATGTCAATCGGCTAAAATCATGTATATTTTTTTCTTTAACTTTTTGCTCGATTTGGCGCCACTCTATGGTAAATTTGGCGCCCCTTTCAGGTCATTTTTGGGCGCCCCCCGGGGGAGGGCTGGCCCGTAAAGTCCCCCCCCCCCTCCCCCAGAATACGCGCATGACCTCCACTTCCTTTTTACAGCTGTGATTTATTCAAATTGATCAAACGAATTTGATTTCATGAATATTGACGAAATTTACTGCACATAAATACTTTTGATAGCACATAAACGAATATGAAAGGTCATTAACGATTATGAAATAACATAAACGAAATCGATTGTTCTAAACGTTAACTTAAATTACCGATAGCCCCGCTCCGGGAAGGTATCATTTAAATTGACTGAACCTTAACGAATTCGATTGTAAAGAGTTTAAAATCGACCGGGGAAAACCTATATTATTTAAAATGGGACTGAATTCATAATGACACAATCATACAAAGGTTACTCAAGATAATACTCACTTTCACTAAGAAGATGAATTACGGCATAAAATGTAGTTTTATATCATATGGCAGAAAATGTAAATATCACATCACACGAAGAACTAAAACATTCAATGTTGAGCACGGAGGTAACACTGGCGCTTCTGAGTTGCTGAAAGTCATCACTGAAATGAAACGAAACAAATATTCAGCGATATCCTAAGTTAATATTTTACTTTAATACATATTTATTCTCGGTCATGAGATTGATAATGCCGATAAATTACTGTCCCTATAAATCAAGACGATCATATAACTGTACTGTTTACACTGAATATCTGTATTTATTTTGGCAGGCTATAAAATTATGATTAAAAGCAAGGCGGTACAAATTTCAAATTTCGCGTGTTATTATTGTGTCAAAAACAAATAATAAAACGACAAAAACAAAACAAAACAAAACAATGCTGTACTGATTTAAAAATCATTTATAGATACAGTGCAAATACGGTATGCACGCAACTCAAACAAATAAACTTTTATTGTCATATTAAAGGCGTAGACACTATCTTCTGAAAATAAAGAATTTGTGCGCCCGATTTCGTATGCCTATTATACATGCATGAAATAGAAAAATGATAGTAAAACCTGGATAATGGTTTGATAATAGCGACTTTTATTTAGGGCCTTTTGTATTGAGCTCTGAAAATATATATGGAGAAGTAGTATAGGGCCTGTAATAAAATATTATATTTTGCATTTAAACGCTATAATCGATGTATTTCTTATTTTGTTGTGTGTCTCGTTATGGGTGAGACGGACCATTACAACTAAACGTGGCAAAAATTATTTAAACTTCCCCCCCCCCCTTTTTTTGTCGACCCATGTCAACAAAAATATTATATAAAAAAACGTTTAATTACTCCTCTTCAGACCATTGTTTCGACTTTTTGTCTAACGTCACGGGGTAAAAAAAAAAGATAATCATCTCTTCTTCCGTTCAAACGGAAGAGCGTCGTGTCGTCAGCAGTTAATCAAAAGTCACATGACTGGTCAACAGAAAGGGAATTGAGTTAGTATAGAACCTCACAGAAAGTGAAATTTTGTTTTTTGGTGAATAAAAATTTTAATATGTTGTGGTATAGGAATCATTAAAGCATGTCAAAAAATGCAAGGTGCCATATATACAGCAATGGTCGTACCGAACGAAAATATGAAATTGTTGAATAGTGCACGCTTCGGCCTATCCCTTAACTAAGGGGGCCGTCACACTGGGTCGTTCTATAACGTTCTTGCCCGTTCTTGCCCGTTCTTTAAAAAAATGCTGAACGGGCTTTGGTCGGGTTGGAACTTATAACTTGAAAAATAATTTCTTGAATACGATACTAGGCAGTTCATAAATAGTTCTCGTTACGTCAATTCCGTCTTTATCGTGTCCGCAATACGTTGTTATCCAGTTCAGACCGAGTAAACGGCTCGTTCACTCTATTACCGTTCGTAGCACGTCCAAACCGTCACTAAAAGTGCCTATGCGCAGCATGATAAAAGTTAGATACCATGTTCGTAGTACGTCCTCTTCGTTCAGAGTAAGTCCTACCCGTTTAAGGAACGTTGTCACTACGTTTAATTTTAGAACTTGAAGCCAGTACGATTTTTTAACATGTTCAAAAAAATCGGAATGCCTTTCCGTTCTCTCCGTTCGGGCCCGTTCCCAAGTTCGTAAACAGATTGTAAACGGTCTGTACTAGATTCTAAAAGGTCTGCACTACGTTCAGTCCGTGTGTAAACAGATTGAGCCCGTTTCACCAAGAACTACCTAGAACGCAGTGAGGAACTAGCTCAGTGTGACGGGAATTATGACATGCCGTTCTGTTTAAAATTGAAATGTATGTTCGTAGTACGTCCTTCTCGTTCAGAGTAAGTCCTACCCGTTTAAGGAACGTTGTCACTACGTGTTAATTTTAGAACTTGAATAATTAAATACAATGCTCGTTTGTATGACGTCCTAGCACATCTTTAGAACGATTTAAGTACGGCAATTTTCGTTCGTAGTACGTCCATCTCGTTTCAGGTACGTTGCCCCCCGTTAAATTTTAGGACGAGATTTTTGGAAATCCGACCGAGCTAGTCCATGAAGCTCGTAAACAGATCGTAAGAAGTATTTACTACGTCCACTCAGTTTACACACAGACTATGCCCGTTCGGCAAAATTTACAAGGACGTAGTAGGAACGAGCTCAGTGTGACGGGGTATTATAACCCCGTCACACTGAGCTCGTTCCTACTACGTCCTTGCAAATTTTGCCGAACGGGCATAGTCTGTGTGTAAACTGAGTGGACGTGGTAAATACTTCTTACGATCTGTTTACGAACTTTATGGACCAGCTCGGTCGGATTTTAAAAAAAGTGTTCAAAAAAATCGGGCGCCCATCTCGTCCTAAAATTTAACGGGGTGGCAACGTACTTGAAACGAGATGGGCGTACTACAAACGAAATTGCCGTACTTAAATCGTTCTAAAGATGTGCTAGGACGTCTTACAAACGAGCATTGTATATTAATTATTCAAGTTCTAAAATTAAACGTAGTGACAACGTTCCTTAAAGTTGAGATAAGAAGGGCATGAATTTCCCTAAATTTGGGTTCTACACCCATTATATAGTTTATATAAGATGTTCAAACAGATAGCATATCATAAAACTCCCCTGACTTCTCGATATTCTGGTTTGAAAGTCTATGAAATAGGCTGCTCCCAGGCCCCGATTAGACTAGTATACAGAAGTACACGCTGAGGGTGACGTCACGGCCGGGTGTTGGGTATATTCGAGTGCCCGGATGTACATACAATGATGTGCAGATAGAGAGAGATGATTTTACCAATTTTTTCGAAGGAGGCTATATTAAAAAAAAATACGAATCATATGTACAAATCTTTACTTTCCCTACATAGAAAAAAGTATAAATAAAGGTTTTCAAGTCTTAAATTGTGAAATTAGATTGCCAACAATGGGTTATTAATCAATATTTTCAATTGTTTTTCTTTTTTTCTACAACAAGAGTACGATCGAGTTCTCTGTTGTAAAGTAGATCCGGCCGGCCAAACACATACACAACACTATAGAATCTAGAATCTACTCACATATATTTCTCGACCTACCGAGTGATTTCTGTATTCAGGCTAGTTGAAACTTATAAGCTACATGTATATACAGACCTCATGTAAGCAAAATGAAGCGAAAGATCGATCGGCTACCCAGATATAGCTACGCCAGCCGCGCCGGCAGCCAGCGCAGACAAATTCCGCTGGCGACGTTTTTTTTTTTTTTTTCTTTTCTTTTCTTTTCTTTTTCTTCAAGCGCCGCATCACACGCGGATGAATATTTTACAACGGGACGAATAGCACGATAAGCGTCGGCTGCTACGTGTTTGACCGGTGAGAATATCTCGCTCAAATGTCATATTATTTATCTTGAAATTAATCTTTAGATCTATTGCATCATTTTGAGGGCAGTTACATATACTGGAGAATAAGTACGGCCAGATATCTACTTCTAACCTTTTCGATTTCACAAGTTTTTCCCACACATGAACACCAACTGATGCACTGATATGATACACATTCACTTTTGACGTTGATCCGCGGTGTCACGAAACCCCGAAGACAAGGCAGGAAAATCTACTTAAAACGCTACAAATGAGAATATTGTAACACTATAGAGACATATCATTGACTATATGACATTTCTTTATTATCATTTCTTTTAAAAAAATCATTCACACAATATCATAACGATGAAATAAAAGTTCTGACACGAAAGTAAATTCATTCATAATTGTCGTGTATACACACAATCAACTGCGCTGCCAGCTTTATTTACTTTCTTGATCGCCGTAATACCCGGCCGTGACGTCACCCTACTAGAACACTAGTCTCAGTACGCATCGCCGGAGCGATGACGGAAACCAGGGTTAGGGATAAATCGTTTAAATTTACTATTCTAAACTTATTTTTGGGGAATGAAACGTTTCTCAGAGTTAAGTTAGAGTCGTAAGGATGCTATTAGTGTAAATATCTCATTATTTGGGATCGTCTTCTTAATTCTACTTTAAACGGGTAGGACTTACTCTGAACGAGAAGGACGTACTACGAACATACGTTTCAATTTTTAAACAGAACGGCATGTCATAATTCCCGTCACACTGAGCTAGTTCTATCTGCGTTCTAGGTAGTTCTTGGTGAACGGGCTCAATCTGTTTACACACGGACTGATCGTAGTACAGACCTTTTAGAATCTAGTAAAGACCGTTTACAATCTGTTTACGAACTTGGCGAACGGGCCCGAACGGAGAGAACGGAAAGGCATTCCGATTTTTTTTAACATGTTAAAAAAAATCGTACTGGCTTCAAGTTCTAAAATTAAACATAGTGACAACGTTCCTTAAACGGGTAGGACTTACTCTGAACGAGAAGGACGTACTACGAACGTGGTACCTAACTTTTATCATGCTGCGCATAGGCACTTTTAGTGACGGTTTGGACGTGCTACGAACGGTATAGAGTGAACGAGCCGTTTACTCGGTCTGAACTGCATAACAACGTATTGCGGACGCGATAAAGACGAAATTGACGTAACGAGAACTATTTATGAACTGCCTAGTATCGTATACAAGAAATTATTTTTCAAAGTTATAAGTTCCAACCCGACCAAAGCCCGTTCAGCAATTTTTTAAAGAACGGGCAAGAACGTTATGGAACGTTATAGAACGACCTCAGTGTGACGGCCCCTTTATCACATGATCATAATCTACACTGTCCGTCATAAAGGTGGAATATTTTTTTTGCCGCTATAGCGACATGATTTTGCTCTGACTTTACTTTCTTGAATATGTTTGTCCCTGCTTTTACTTTTTGGGACCCTGGCTATATATTGGACATTCTCCCAACCCTTCACGTGGACCTTTTCCCAAAGAAGTTTTCTCAACCCCCGGGATGCCAATTTTTGTCATTTTTTCTCATTTTGTGGCCCCTTTTTGTTTTCCCGGCCGATCAAGCCCCCCTCAGTCCTACCCCCAGGAAACGCGACTGAGGTGTACTGTTTTATATTGTTCTTTAAGTTAAATCTATATTTCTGGGGACAGGCTTAGGTCTCTTGTCTAGGGGAGGGGTTGAAGTAAAAAACGAGATTGGTGAAAATTCTGAATATTTTATTCCATCTTGATGCTGAAAACAAAAGAAATGAAAAAGCACCTTTAACCCTTAAATATCATCATTTTCCCCTTACATTTTGTTTAGCCTTGATGACAAGGCTGTAAATAGTCATTATTGACTATATTTTATTTTGATTTATGTTTGGTTGAGATTTTACAATACAATTTACGGAAGATTGAAATTTCCATGGTGTAAAAATGAATAAAAATGAATGTTGAACCCCAATCAAAATAAATTTTGACCCCTCCCCTAGAAAAAAGGGTCGAGCCTGTAACCATAAATCTAGAATTGATTTAAAGTACAATAACAAATCTCCACCTCAGACGTGTTTCCTTGGGGTAGGACTGAGGGGGCCTTGGCGGGTCGCGTGAACAAAAAAGGGCCCCTAAAATAAGAGAAAATGACAAAAATGGCCATCTTCTTGGGGTGACAAACTTTTTTGAAGAAAACTCCCCGGGAAGGGTTAAGGGAACGTCCAAGATATACCCAGGATCCCAGAAAGTGAAAGCGGTGACAAACACATTCAAGAAATTAATAACGGAGCAACATAATGTCGATTGAGCCAGAAAAAAATATTCCACCTTTATGACGAACAGTGTACAACCATTCCCAGGGTTCATATTGACTTAAACGATATAATCGATGCCAATGCCTACTTATTTTCGAAGTTCAAACTCCGAACGTATATTAGTGACACTTATCCTAGTTATTGCTAATCTACGAGCCATATAATAGACTTTATTATGGCAAGTTTCCATTAGAATATTTGTATATTAAAATTAATTAAAGGCCTAAGCCCACTATTCACAAGCATGTTTAATTTCATTTGATATTATTGCAATGCAAACTTTTGTAGAGCAAGATTTGCAGGCGTTAATGCATATAAGAAAACTCACACCCAAAAAAACTAAATACCTACCAACCTACCAGGTCGACTAAACTGCTGAGACTGCCTAAAAATAATAAACAATACTGAAAAAAACACAAAAAAACATAATACTTTTCGAGTTGTTGGTAATCGTCAGGTTTTAATGACATACACTATATTGTAATGTAATCAATGATAATGTCAATTTGAAATGAATTTTTCTTTTCATTTATGACGTATGCACGCGCTTTATAATGAATTTTATTTTTTGCTTCTCCCCCCCCCCCCCTTAAAAATAAAAAAAATAATAATGAAATCAAATAGATGTTGTTAGAGGCTAATTTGAAGAAGAAGTGGGGGAATTGTGTTAACATATAGTTTTGATCAAAGTAAAACGCTTGAAAATAGTCACACACAGTATCCATATACTGGTTTACTCTCATTTTAAACCAAGATAAACTTTTCATGTGCACAGTCAGAGCGAGTGGTATGTCTGAGCAGCTCTCTAAATAGTATACAATTTAGGTGCAAAGGTCTTTCAGTCTGTGACGCCGGAGAGTTTGTCTGGGTTTTAACTGGACGCGTGTGCTGTAAACATCCGCTGAGCCTATGTGGGTTATCCCCCATTGGCCAGAAGTTGTTTCGCGGTAAAGTGCGTTATTATGAGTAATTATTAATGTATGCGTTAGCAAGGGTGTTAAAATTATGATTCGTAAATGATGATGACTTAGTCCTAAAGGTATATTGGTCTATTGAGAATTACTCAGAATTTCCTTGCATTAACAGATCAATGCATATCCAAATTATTACCAGCAAACATGATGACGAAATATTGTAATAAATGTTTCTTTCTCTCAAACGTCTGATAGACAAAAAAAAGAAGAGAAGTATAGTAACTGTAAGAGGAGCTGGAAAAGAAAGAAAGAGAGATAGAAGGCAGGAAGAGAGAGAGAGAGAGAGAGAGAGAGAGAGAGGAGAGAGAGGAGAGAAGAGAGAAGAGAGACAAGAGAATGAGAAGAGAGAGAGAGAGAGAGAGAGAGAGTGGGGTATATGGAGGGGCAGATAAAGGGGTATGGATGACATAGATGTCATGGATGTTATATACGGTACATGTTATTTAGGTTAAACATTTTATAAAATGAGAGAGAGGAAGGCTAGAAAAGAAAAGCAGGCGTAAGGGAAAAAAGGAGATAAAGAAGGATAGGCTGATGGAGAGAGGAAGATTATGGGAGTTAGAGGAGAATGTACTGACTGAGAGGAGAGAGAAGAGAGACGGAGAGGGAGGGGAGGGAGAGGAGAGGGAGAGGGGAGGGAGAGGGAAGGGGAGAGGGGGAGGGGGGAGAGAGAGAGAGAGAGAGAGAGAGGGAGAGGGAGGGAGGGGGGTGGGTGAGAGTAACACCACTACAATACCTATGATTTTGATACTAGATTTTAAGCAAACGTTCACACTTTCATTATTGGTTCATGCTTAATTCAATTGACTGACATTATTCACCCAAGAGCACGAATAATATTGAAACTCCAAAACGAAAGTACATGAGAACAGGACTTTCACTCGTTTCTCTTTTCTAACGAATTTACTCAGACAGCTCGGCCATAAAGATGTTTAAGCATTGATAATGTTGCTATACAGTCTAATTTATTTGTGAATGTTTTATGGATCGTAAAGCCGAGATATAGTGACTTAAATTATACATTGGGAGCAACAAATCGATCATGATTTGCTATAGGAAATCAATTATTGCTTTTAGTCGTCTGTTGTACATGTTTGTGCTTTTAAGAGCAATAATTACCCCAGCAAGTTCAGGTGATGTGATGAACACTATACACGGGCCAGGTTATCAGGTGAGATTTTTTTTTTTTTTTTTGTGTAACGAATTCTTTCTTAATCATGTTAATCTTCAATAAAGATGTCAACAGCTCATACCAAGAGGAGCACATTATATTTATTAAAATTCTGCTATGGTCATTAAAAAATAGAAATATAATTTTGAAAAATACCGGTGCATATTTAATCTGATATTACCTCCGTTCTATAGCCATATAATAGGTTTGATATAATTATGAATTGATTGTTCTGCGCCCTCTCTCTCCCCTCTTTCTCTCTCTCCCTCTCTCTATCTCACTCTCTCTACCTCCCCTCTCTCTCTCACACACACACACTCACCCACACCTTCACACACACACACGCACCTCCCCACACATATCCTTCACTTTTTTTCTTTCTCTGGTATTCTTTCTCCCCCTTTTTTCTCCCCTCTCTTCCTGCTTTCGCCATTAGATTGAGGGCATGTCACATTTCCCTCTACTGTGCCATCACGTATATAATCTGCTGTATATCAGACAAAATTTAGTGACTATGTGTTATATTTTATACTAGGTAATACAAGCGTCACAGGTAGACGTGGCGAATATGTTAACCGCAGCTCGGAGAAGCATGATGATGTCACAAGAATTACTAGAGAGGATAGAAGAGAGGGGTAAGAGAATAAAAATTGTATTCTTTATTTCTCTCGTATGAGCACGCCATTATCTTAATCATATTTTCATCTTTATCCCCATCATCATCATCATCATCTCATTGTCATCTAACTTCACCATCATCATCATCATCATCATCATCATCATCATCATCACCCCATTGCCATCTTCATCATCACCATCATCATCATCATCCTCGTTGTCATCTCCATCTTCATCATCATCATGATAATCTCATTGTTATCTAACTTCATCATCATCATCATCGTCATTATCCTCATTGCCATCTTCATCATCATCATCATCATCATCATCATCATCATCATCATCATCCTCGTTGTCATCTCCATCATCATCATCATCATTGCCATCTTCATCATCGTCATTGCCATATCCATCATCATCATCCTCATGGTCATCTTCTTCTTCATCATCATCATCATCCTCACTGTCAAATGTTTGCTTTTATATTTTCACAACAAATGCCGATCATTTAAAAATGTTACTGATGCTTTTAAATAAAATTGATTTCGCTGTAATTTAGCTTAAAATATATCATAATAACTCAACGATCCGATCATTATGCATTATCTTTTATTATCCAATTAGTGATGTCTGCTGCCGATTGGACACCACGTGACTGCGCAGACATCCAAGAATCTGGTCGTAACGTGAGTGGACGATATGCTATCTATCCTGATGATTGTGACGATCCATTCTTTGTCTATTGTGATATGGAGACAGATAGAGGCGGCTGGACGGTAAGATACTATTTTATTCTCAACTATTTTAAAAGACTATAGATTGTAAGTTTCCAGGTATTGCATTTCAAGAGCATCTGTCACTTCTTTTTTAAACATTCTTTCTCACTTCTTTGTATACCACGTCTATTATTTGAAAATGAAGGGAAAAAACACATGTTGCGAGAGTGTGTCAAAAGCGTACTATTTTCTTGTTTTTTGTTTTGTTTTTTTCAGCTGCAAGCCTCTTAGTCGAATCGTACTTCTTTTTGAAACATTCTTTCTCACTTCTTTGTATACCACGTCTATTATTTGAAAATGAAGGGAAAAAACACATGTTGCGAGAGTGTGTCAAAAGCGTACTATTTTCTTGTTTTTTGTTTTGTTTTTTTCAGCTGCAAGCCTCTTAGTCGAATCGTAATATGAACAATGAAACCCAATTTAATATTGCATCGTCGCATTCAATATGCTTCGGCTGTTCTTACACGACTTTATTTACAGACCCCACACCGCGGTCAATCAAAACCCATGCATTAGGGTCTGAAAAGAGAGACTACGGTGTTAGTCTTCATTGGACACAAGTTTGCAGGCACGAGCGTAGTGGGGATTTCTACGTGTACAATACTGAGCCAGTCAAAACGTTTAAAACATAGTCTGGTATTTCAGCCCTTGTACTGACCCAGCAAGTGGGAAAGATAAAAACTTTCCTCTTGAAATACAATTAAAGGACAATTGTCCCTTTGCAGATAGCTGGCATACTGTGGATGCAGAAAAATCAAATAAGCACATTAGTGAAGATTTGGTGAAAATCGGATAAATGATAAGAAAGTTATGAGTATTTGAATACTAAACTACTAAACTCGGTCGTTGTCGTTCGCCTGACTTGTACGTGCCAGTGGACAGGATTCACCACGGGGAGGTCGACAACTTGACAACACTACTTACTACTATAACTCATACCAGGGAGGTGGAAAGGGAGACCTCCCTGCTCATACGAAAGAAGAAGAAGAAGTATTTGAATATTGAGATCTATAATGATATAGGAAATCTCCCGTTGGCAACTCGGTCACCATTTGTGATGTCACAAAGGGAGAACTCCCCATTATGGTGTACACAAAAACTATTCAAAATGTCTCTTTATTTTCATTCTAATGATAGAACAGCTTTTCTTTTCATGATATATTATGACTTTCAAATATTTGCAAGTCATCCTATAAAAAGATTCTTTATTCTCCCTTTAGAATCAAGAAAAAATAGGATTTTAGTACAATGTATACAATAGATATCAGGCCGGTAACATTGGGGGTTTCGGGAGTTCGAACGAAACCTCCCCCCCCCCCCCGCAGGCGAGCAGGGTCCGCTTGACAAAAAATAATAAAAAATAAAACCCCCGCTTTTTGGCAGAAATGCAGCAGATACTTGAATAGAATACAGAAGAGGAGAATTAAACATTTGCTTTCAGTCCCCCTACATGTAAAATCTTTCGCTCGCGCTTCGCGCTCGCAACTTTTTATTTTGTGGATGATAATCATGATTTTCCGAACAAATTACGCAGGAATTACACTTAAACCATTTAAACAGGAATGTTTCCGTTTGCATTTGTATTCTATTTTCATATTTTTAAATTATGTTATCTTCAATTTTAGGAAATGATATAACAGAAATAAGGCCTAGTGGCAGAGGCGGTGGAATCGTGGGGGGGGGGGCAGGGGGCACAGTGAACCCACTTTTTCATCCACCCTAAAGTTGCCCCTATTTATGACCAAAAAGTGTCCCTTTTCTAAGCTAAAAAAAAAATGTCATCTTTATACTAAAAAGAAGCCTTTCAGAGTTTTGAAAAGTCCCGTGGACAACTTCTGTTTAGAAAGGGGGCACTTTTAATATTAAAAAGGGCCCCTTGTTACTCCATATTTCTTTAACAACTCCAAAATTTCGGCTCGCGCTTCGCGCTGCGGATACTAAATAGGGTCCATAATGCACAATAAACTATAATTTTGAGCTCAAAGTTTTCTACTCGCCCTTCGCGCTTGTGGATATTGGGTTATTGGGTTAGAGGCGGTGGAACCGGGGGCAGGGGGCACAATGCTCCCACTTTTTCATGCACTATTGCCCCTTTTCTTAGCTTAAAAATGCCTTTTTTAAACTAAAAAGAAGCCTTTCATACTCTTTAAAAGTCCCATGGACAATTTCTTTTAAAAGTTTCACTTACAATACTCCAAAGTGCCCCCTTCTTTACTTCATAAACCCCAAATTTTCCTGCTCGGTCACTATGCGACATCGCACTGTAAAATTAACAAACAATAAGTATATTTAAAACAAAGGGTTGGACCCAGTGCCCTCTGCTGGAGACAAACCTTGTCAAAAGAATTGGTGTAAATGTGCTTGGCCAGATTGGGGGTGGGCTAGGGGCCTCCAGCCACAAAATATTCATAGCAAAGATTATTTATTTACGAGCCAAGATTATTATGTATCTTCAACATGGATCCTAAAAGAGTCTCTTAGGCCACCGCACACCTTACGACCCGGCTACCTCACGACTACCTCACGACTGACCTGGTGGAGGTCAGTCGTAAGCTAGTCGTGAGCACCGACACCGCACACCTTGCGACTGCCTCCCGACTGTCTCTGTTTCATGCGCATGCGCTCTTTACTTTACCAATGAGCAAAAGATAAGAAAATATAATGACGGGCTTATATTGTAATAGCATGCACCTGCCCCTTCCACAGATCATCCAGATGAAATGCATTTCATATTTCAAGGCATATGAGGTAACTGTTGGTATATGACTTTTAAAAAATCAAAACGTGGAAAGTCAGTTACTATCATTTTTCGTCAAACCTCCATTGATGTGTTCTCTCTTTTTTCTGCTTTTATAAAACCGAACTTGATTTCGGGTTGGACTTCCCTTTTAAGTGCCCCAAGAGCACACACACTTTTTTGCGCCCTATTTATCAAAGTACAATGTAGTAATGGCCCGCCCCACCCACATTCAGGGGGTTAACCATACACGTGTGCTTGTTCCGGATTCTTAGAGATACCCTGTATTGGTAGGGGAAGCCGTGTCAAAATTACCCCCTATTCCGGGCTTTTGAAGGAAAGCTACATCAAACTTACCCCCATTACACGTTTTTGAAGGGGAGCCGGAAAAGTTACCCCACAGGCTTTTTGACCATATTCGGGACCCTATTTCAGGATTTGTCCTCAAAAACGTGAAAACTACCCCCTAATTCAAAAAAAAAGAAAAAAAGTCGGGAAACCGGGATTTCCCATACCTGAGCCCCTAAATATATCCCTTTCCCGGAGAAATCGGGAACGAGCATACGTGTATAGTTGACCGTCTGAGTGGGAGGGGGGGGGGGGGGCGGGACTCATGTGCATTTTTTTATATTTTCAATAAAATACAGGTATGCTTATCTTCGGGATCTTTTTTAATTTGGGAAATATAACCACAATACTTCTGATAACTTTCTCTTTCATGCTATACCTTTCCAACATTCCTGCTTTCTTAACACACAGCCACACTCACATCACAAACTTTTAAGTGATACCCCGAAACAAACATGATAAATTGATACGTCTCATCAATCCATCAATCAATCTTACCCTCTTTCTCTCACTCTCTCTCTCTCCTCATTCTCTTCCTCACACCCACACATACAAAAGTACCACTTTTTTCCTATCTTTTTGTTTTATTATGTTAGCAACAATGGCATCATTTCTTTCCAGTACGAAACTTTTCTTCAAAACATTTCGGCGAACACAATGGACGGCTCCCCATGCCCTTCACCATTTATGAAATCCAGGATCCAACCCTGACACTGCCGATTATAAAACTTGAATTTCATAATTTCAACATTTTAAGTAACATTTATTTCCTTTTCAAAATACATAATACAAAATGACTTATAAAATAAATCATGTGAATGGAGGTGATAATCTCTATAAGCACGAGGCTTGAGTCAAGATCGCCATGACAATACATATTTACAAATATAATTTCATAACGATAAGAGAAATTAAGAAAAATGAAAAGAAAAGAAAAGAAAAGAAAAAAAAAAAAGAAATAGAAATAGACAGAAAAGTGAAATAAAAGGGAAGGAAAGGAAAGAGAGAATAGACAAATACAAATGCAAATAAGTACTGCAACATAATAGCTTCTGATTATATTGTACAAAAGATACATTTTTAATAGAGCGAGTACACGTGTGGATTGAGGAGCATGTTTTCGTGGCTCTATACAAACGTTCTAGAGTTTGGGACCAGCAACCGGATATTTTGGCTGAAAAGCAAAAATTTGAAATGATTACAAGAATAAAGAAGTAGCAGTAAGTCAACATTTTTAAACCCCCAACGCCAATAAGTTGTGGTATACGATTTGTGACCCTACAACGTGCAACCAAGAGACCAAGGCTCCACATGATTCAAACTAAGGGATGGGAGATGCGGGTGAGGCGCAAGTGGTAAACACCCCGCATTATTTACTCCTCCGTTCCCTTTACTAGCTCTTATCTTACATTTCTCATGGAATCAATTAATTCATTTCGGTTATTGTTTAATACATAAATAAAATTGCATCACAAAATTATTTTCCATTTGTTATCTTGAAACTCTAGTCCATCACTTTAGTCATTCATTGGAAAATATTTACATGTATATTGGACAGTATTATTTAATGAAAAGTTGATTATAATGACATGATGAATTATGATCAACAAAATCCGGAAATTTATTTTAAAAAATAAGTTTTGTTATGGCATACTCGCGGTTGAATTATCCCGACCACAAATGAGTTATACAAAATGACCTTCACTGCTTTGTTTCACTTTTGTAACTTACTTACTTTTACCATAACTGGGAAGAGAGCTGTGAGTAGGTCGTTTCTTTCTTTTATAATTGTATGATTTCTTTACGTATAGAAAAAGGAAAGTATTGTAACTTTTTATTTTAAAGCCAGTACGAACTAGCAGCCCTGGATAGCACCAACTCAAGTCCTCAACTACTCGATTCTGCCCTGATTCCTAACCCATAATGCAACATCCTGAGTAGTGTAGTCTTATATTCAGGCCCATTTGAATGATAACACGCTTTTTCACTACTCAATGATTTCTCACCGTGATAATTATGTTGCCAAAGTAACAAAACAATACTTTTCCCCCACAAAACATTTTATACAATCAAATTGTGTAGGTTATTTCACACATCGTTTTGTTAATAGTTATCTCCAAAGGTATACATTTAGACTAGCTGTTTATAACACACTCTCAATGAGAGTGTTGCTCAGTTCGGTCTCCCTTTAAAAAAAATCTACAAAAGTAACTATTTCAAGCTAGTGGTTACAAAAATATTATCTGTGTCCTATGAACTCACAGCATGAGTACAGAGGAATCAAGTTTGCAAAAAGGGATCACCATTTCATCTCAGAAAAAATGAAGATTTGTAGCAACGCAGAGGTATCTGTTATTGAAGAATGACCGTGAATATCCATGATACCAAACTTGTGATCCTTATTGCTTGTATCTCAAGTTGTAGGTTGGCTGATGTTCCAATGTCAGATTGCTGTACACTGAAAACCTAAACGGGTAGACCGACTAGCTTTAAAGCTAGTCGTAGTGATGCCCAGACTGACTAACTTTAAAGCTAGTCAGTCACGACGGACTAGTTTTCCTTCAACACAATCCGCTTATTACGGACTAGCTTTTAAGCTCGTCCGTCTCTACGGACTAGCTTGAAAGCTAGTCCGTCAAGTTAGTCGGTCACGACGACTAGTTTTAATGCTAGTCGGTCACGATGGACTAGCTTTAAAGCTAGTCCGTTTTGAACCGACTAGTTTGATGGACTAGCATAAAAGCTAGTCGTAGTGATGCCCCAGACTGAACGAGCTTTTGAGCAGGACTAGCTTTACAGCTAGTCCGTGAAGGTGTCAAAACTAGTCAGTCGCGCTTGTCTGTCGCGATGTTCTTACTTCTGTTCTTGAACCGACTAGCATTACGAAATAGCTTAATATGGCTTCATCAAGCTTGTCAGAGACGTCAAATCTGAAATATGAGAAAACATTTTAAAGATACGATTAATTTTTTTCAACAAAAATTCAAGAATTTAAGCAAAATCATTTTATTATGATGATATCAGAGTACAAGAATTAATACAGGAGGCACAATTAGCTTACCATTATGGCAATTATCAAATAATGTGATGTTGAGATTTAATTTGGAAAATCAAAATGTGAAATAATTAACTGAAGCCCGGCCAACAACGCTAAATAACGCTAAATAACGCTAATAATATGCATTTTGAATTTATACTTTATATGCTTGCTTCCAGTGCGGCGATTTGATGTCACGACTGGAGGGGGGGGGGGCTTAAAATAGCATTTAGCATTATATTCAACATACATTTTGCCTCTTATTAGCTTCACTAGCTGATCACTTTAAAAATCAAGGGGACGATCCTCCAGAAAAAAATCGAGGGTGAAACGGTCCCCACTGTCCCCCGGCTTCCCGCCAATGGCTTGCATCATCATTGTCTTGTTTGTTGTATAGGCCTGCCTATTTTTGCATTTTCTACGCATATCTTTCTTGAGAGCCACCTCAGACTGAATCCCGCATCGCACCTCTAATCCAATATTCTGTTCTTTCAGATAGTAATCTAAAAGAAATAGTGGCACATATAATTCTTAGAATTAGAATTGAATTCATTATTTAATGTTGCTATTATCGTTGTCAGTAACACACACGCAATTTATGAATTAATTTAGCAAGACAGAATTTTTTTCGCGTTGGTGATTATAGTATTAATCCTTGTGAAGAAAATAACGATATCTATAACTGAAAAATAACGAATTCAAAAAGAGTACTCACACATATCACATGAAGGAGATCGCCATTATCATCAAAATCTTCAGTTTTACGGGTATATCGGATCTGCTTCCTTACATTTGCTCATTAAATAGATTTTCACATACAGATAATACAAATAATAGATGATGTCCTTTTCGCAATGGGCATGTTATTCCTCGATGCTATTCACCTTGTATTCACTGCTGTTGCTTAGCCGGGCATTCACCAGTAATCTATAAGAATAGACCAGATTCTTGGGTTCTATAGTAACGAGGTATTCAATTAGCCTGTAATTAAAGAATGGCGAACAATAATTTGAACCTACTCGTGAATTGCATTCTTGTCGTGATTGATGTTATGTATCGTAAGCTTTAAAATTGTCAGGTCAAAACAACCTTTGTTTGAGAATAATGTATTCACTGATTATGTTCGGAAACATGCCGCTCTAAATTTACAATGGAGATAATTAATTGACATTGCATCTGTGTGTATTTCAAAAAGCTAGTCAGTCATTTCAATTGTAAGCGACATTGCAGCTATGTGTATCAAATCCTAGTCGGTCATTCTAATGGTAAACTGAGGCTACCATTCCAATTTATTGAGCCTCGTCCGTCGCATCGACGGACTAACATCAAGTGTGACGGACTAGCTTTAAAGCTCGTCCGTCAAGTTGAGAGATTTGATTCAGTTGTAAGCTAGTCCGTCTCGACGGACTAACATGACACACTAGCTTTAAAACTAGTCCTATCTTGACTGACTGCTTAAAGCTAGTCGGTCCACTGACGGACGAGGTTAGGTTTTCAGTGTATAGTAGGCCTCATTGTTTTGCACTCTAGAATTGAAAGCAATACAAACAACATTATAGGCTTTATAGGAGACTTATTGTAACTGAGTGGTTGTTTTAATTCATATTCATTTGTATAATAACTATAATTTGATTTTGAATTTACATATAATGACCATTCAAAAAAAGTAACCTAGAGTAACATGTTTTTTTATATTTATATCTTGTCACGAATAAAGTGGGTCTTTACAACATATAATTTTCTTAAGGGGAAATAAATTATTGTGGGAACCATGATGAAAAAGCCAAGATTGTCAAATCTGCAGGAGGCTTAAAATGGTAAAAGAAATGGTGATGCTAACAAATGCCATTTCTCTCTCTCTCTCTCTCTCTTTTAGAAAGAACCAAAACTATATAAGAAGCAGCATACTCAGAATGTACCTCATGAATTTAATTTTGCCATGTTTTCTAAACCTTAATAATAAAGGGGGAAAACAACGGATGTGTCTATTTTAAGAATTGGAAAGAAACGGCAAATCATATGTTATTCAAATCATACAGATCTGTATCATAACATTACACCAGATGTATATATGCCATATATTGCTAAATAATCATCAAATCCTTCTGATCTTTAAATCAATGATGTGTTTGAGCTATACTAACCTACCATGATACAGTTTGACCTTTAATATACAATTGGATGAATCCAATTCTTTTTACTTCTAATTAACTATCATGGAAATTCAAGTTTATATGTAGATGAACATTTGTACTTTTTTTTTTTTTGGGGGGGGGGAATGTAAACCTTACCTGAGTTTACTTGGTTCTGGGTTCAACTTTGATGTGATCAGTCATTGCTAGACAACAGGCAATACAGTGTTAGACCATAACTGTAAAAAAACGGTGGATGCATTGTACTTCGTACGAGAGAGAAGAACTCTCTGACAGTCTGCTCAACTGACTAGGCCTGCTCCTGCTAGACCGTCTCTAGTCCATCATTGTCTTTGGATATGACTTGTGATCCATTCCAAATCTGGCTGTCAAAAAAAAGAATGAAATCAAAGAGAGAAAACAATACAGCCATTCCGTTATATAGTAGCTTTGTGGCAAGATACATATCTAAAACGTATAAATCTGATTTTCACCACCTTTCATCTTAAACAACCGAGTTACACCAACTGCAAAGATAACAACAAATTTGCCTCCAAAAAAAGTAATGTTTTTGGTAATGATTTTAAATAAACATGTTCCATAGTGATTAGATTCATACATTTTAGTATTCTGTTTCAATTTATACCCATCTTGTCATATCAGCATTGATTTTTGAATTTATATGAACCAAGCTTGACCAATATTTTAATTGAAAACACCCTCAAAATGTGTCACGGCAAGTCACAAAAATACAGCCATTTTTTATAGTTCACAATAAAAAGTAGTAGAGTGTATAACTTTGTAGTTGATAAAAAGTAAGGAGCTTAGGGTCCTCATCATACCAGCAAAGAAGATTTCCAATGTAGACCCTCCATTGTGAAAAAACACCTCTAAAGCACTGTCCACGCGATCACATTAGGGTTTCTTAGGGTGCTGTCCACGCGAGTCAATTTTTAAAACAAGCAAAGTTTTTGAAAAATATGGATAATGATTAGAATTTTGGTTGAAAAGAAATAAAACCTGCCTTCAAAAAAGTCTTGTAAAATGTTCTAAATTATCACTTTGAAGCTAACAATTGGGTTTTTTGGCCAATAATGAGAAATAATAGGTAAATTTTACATTGAAAATTGTGGTGAAAATGAGAAAAATAGGATGGATTTCAACACCCCTAAGATCTCTGCATAAAGTTATTAAAACTTCTTATAACTTGGCATCCATGGTAGGACATGTTATGAAATATAATCCCTTAAAGTTTCATAACTTTATCTTAATATATTTTTAGTTATAAAAGTTTATAATCATAGGTTCATAATTTGCTTTCTATAATTAATGAATGCTACAATACACAAGTCAATGGAAAATCACCATTTGCATTGTATGATTCCAAGAGCTCCAAATCTGTCTTGAATGAAATAATTCTTTTGTTTTAAAAGTTGTATGTGATACACTGACTATAAATGTTTTGTTTGGTTGAATTGTGACCCATTCTACTATTATGTAATCATGATAATTGGTTCAACTTTTAGTCCAAAATGACACTCGTCACGCGAGTCACATTTTGAAATGGTGATTAAAATAAAACAACTGGCCAAAGGATAATTAAATTTTACCTGGTAATGCTTAATGTTCAAAAATTATCTCCAGAAATTTTCAATGAAAATCAGATAAGTAACTTCTGAGGAAATTTCAGTCAAGTACATTAAGGTCAGAAACCTTCATAGTGTCGCGTCACGCGAGTCACAGGAAAAAAATTGAATATCTCCAACAAAAAATGACTTTGCAACCAAAATTTTCTTTTTGCTAATGTGTATTGTCATTACTTGATTGAAATAAGTAAAAAACAGGTCTGCATTATGAAATTTTTAAGTAATTAGCCTTAACAAGTTGAAATTTTGTGTAAATGTCACGCGAGTCACAATGGAATGGCTGATAATGATATATCAATGAAAATTCCAGATGAACTCTAAAGCTAATTCTAGAATTTCGTGGGGATTTTTTGTTTTTAATCTAGGGTCTACAGGGATAGATATAGACTAGCGATCTATGGCCTAGTCTAAGGCTAGATATTAGTAGTGCTGAGATATAGAGTCTTACTAGTCTAGGCCCTAGCTAGCATGAGAAGATATATAGACTAAATAAATAATAGTCTAAGGCTATTCAGACTTTTTATAGTTTTAGAAAAAAAAAAAAACGCACCCAAAGCCAAGACCTTGCAAGCATCGTTGCTCACAGGACCACATTCTTCACTGCTCAGGCCTCAGCACCGGCCAAGAGTCCAAGAACCTGAAGTAGATTCTAGACCGAGGCTGCTCTGTCCTTCCAGGGCCGCCGATGAGGACAGAAGCAGCCTCGGTCTAGACCTGAAAGTGGCACGCATCTTATCGCCGAAACCTATTTGTTTCAAATTTGCAGGAAACAAAATGTGGTCTAGATTATTCGTTAGATCTAGATCTAGGATTTCTAAGTAGATCTCGTTACTTAGATCAAGTTAGATTCTCACACTCATTAATTATTGGCATGACAGTACGCCTCAGACTTCAGACACAGTTAATTAATAGGCAAATTTTATAGTCTATTGCACGAGAATCTAGATCGATAGACTAGTCTCGAGATTACAGGCCTAGACCCAGTCTTAACTATTATTAACCTTCTTTATGTCCTGACCCCCCGCCCCCCCCTCCCCGGCCCCGTCCCTGAAGACAAGTAAAAAGTTAAACGACCAGTTCATCATTATTCATCGGTCGGCGACTCATAAATAAAGTTAGCGCTCCCATTCTTGTGGGTTGTGTGGCGTAGTGCCAGTGGTTAGAGCATTGGACTCATGATTGCAAGGTTGTGAGTTCGAATCCCAGCTTGTCCACTATCTCCGCTTTAACTCAAAAAAGGCCCAAGAGTAATTTCTGTCGTCTATAAGGTCAGCCACTATGACTGATTAACTTAGACGTAAAATGCTTCTTATGTAATTGGTTATATATCAGCTTGGTGTTGATGCAGCAGAAAGCTGCTTTACCGAGTTCCTACGGGAGTTACTTTAACAGAAACTTTAACAGAATTCTAACTTTAGGCCTAACTTGTTAGAAATAACTTAACAAGTTAACTGTTAACTGTTAACGTTAGACCTAACAGTTAGTATTAGTAACAGAGCTAGGTCTAAATCTAGGACTTATGATTACGAATGCATAACCCTAAATGGCCAGCAAGTCTATTAGCCACCTCGAAGAGAGTGCAGTAATAGTATCAACAAGATTGACAACGACAACCGTACTTGATTATTAATAGGCCTAACTTAGATACTATATCTAGGCCTAACGTTAGACATCTACCGTACGTGAATCTTTATGAACGGGACTGAGTCTGGGGGAAAACTGTGAGTGGCGTTTATATGGCGTTAATTACCATACAATAACCCCATAAATCGGGCGTTAAACAAATCATACGTTTCAACAAAAGGTGATGCATATTTATCCCTCTACTGAAAATGCTTGGTTCGTTCTTGAAATGAATCATATTTGCAGAAAAAACAAATTTACTTACTTTTTCAGCCAGTCCCGTCAGCGGTAGTGCAACTACAAGGTGCTGGTCTCGGATTTCTTAGCCGGTATGACGTCATACAAACAGTGCTTTCTGATTGGTTTGAAGTTGGATTGAGCCTGCGATCCCTTGCGATCCAGTCGGAAGGATTCAACATGTCGAATCCTTGCGACTGGCCTTCCGACTGGCCTCTGACTAGCTTACGACTCACGACTAGCAAGAGCTGTGACGTCATTTTTGACCTCTGTCAGTCGTGAGGTAGTCGTGAGGTAGTCGGGTCGTAAGGTGTGCGGTGGCCTTAAGGCACAATTTTTAGGTCAAAGCTTTCAGCTCGCGGATACTAAATAGGCTCTATATTGCAC
Source organism: Paracentrotus lividus (assembly GCA_940671915.1). Classification (NCBI taxonomy): domain Eukaryota; kingdom Metazoa; phylum Echinodermata; class Echinoidea; order Camarodonta; family Echinidae; genus Paracentrotus; species Paracentrotus lividus. The sequence goes on from CALNVZ010000641.1 coordinate 28,013,226, forward strand.
AATTAACTCCAATTTTGTCCTTAAAATTTTGGGCTCGCGCTTCGCGCTCGCATTCCTTTATATTCATTACTAAAATGAATACAAAATAAAAGCCATTAAGATTCCTAAAATTTTCAGCTCGCGCTTCGCACTCGCGGAGTATAAGTAGGGTCTATAATGCACAATTAACCCAGTTTTGAGCTTCGTGCTCGCGGATACTAAATAGAGTCTATAATCATGATAATGCATAGTTCACGCTAAGTTTAATTCAAAATTTTCGGCTCGCGCTTCGCGCTCGAAAAAAAAATCTTGAAAAAGGTCGACTTTTTCAGATTTCGAACCCCCCCCCCCCCCCCCCCCCCCGTAAAAATCTTAGTTACGGGCCTGGATATGGGATAGATCTCCCTGCATTACATCACACATCATGGTCCCGTTGCCAATTGGAGGATCCCCATATCATAAGTGATCTCAAAATCTAAAAATTCATATCTCTCGTATTCATTGCCTGATTTTTCTGAAACTTTCCCAATATGATTTGGGGGTTTGTCTCCATTCGCTGAAGCTAAATTTCTCTGAGAGGATAATTCCCCCTTTAGATGAAACAATCTAGGAACTTGAAATATTCAAAATTGAATGACAAATACTATTTAAATAGAATCCTACATAACAAAGACAGCTTTCCAGTGCGTACAATAACGCGAGATGGGCGTAACATCTAATCAAGTCCTATACTTGAACGTTATTTTCTAAATTTGGAAAAGTCAGAGAGAGAGAGAGAGAGAGAGAGAGAGACATAATCGTAGACTTTGAGACATTGAGAACGTAATTCAATTTTCGTTTGCTTTTCCTGCGCTTTAGCATACCGCAAGTTCGTTGTTCTAATTCTAGGACAACTATACTCCCTGTACATGTTATATGGACGATTACCCCGGACAAGTACCCCCACCAAAAAAAATAATAATATTAATAATATTAATCTACTCCCTAGCTCTACACCTAATACTAACCACGAACCCTGCTTCTGGGGATAGTTGTCATGGTGGTAAATGTCCAGGGGTGGTTGCTCTGATATACGCATTGCAGTGGCGGATACAGGATTTCAGGATAGGGGGGGGGGGGCGCCGATTTTTTTTTCTTCTGATTTTAACATGTACGGTCAATGAAGGGTTTCAAACTATAGGGGGCGCGTCCCCTGCGCCCCTGCCTGGACCCGCCACTGCATTGTCGTTCATTCTGATATGTTTAAATCTTCCTTGATTTGTTGCTCTTTATTTATTAGTTTCTGTCGTCGTTGTTATTCTGCAGGTGTTTCAGAGGCGACTGGACGGAGGTGTTGATTTTGACCGGGACTGGGCGGCGTACAAACACGGGTTCGGTTCGGTGGTAAACGAGCACTGGCTAGGCAATGAACGAATACATCGTATATCCAAGCAAAAACTCTATCAGCTACGGATTGACATAGAGGACTTCGAGGGCGAGACGAGATGTGCTGAGTATCGGACCTTTCGACTCTCAGATGAAAATACCAATTATGTTCTGAGGGTGGGCCATTATACAGGAGATGCAGGTATGTACAGGTCCACTTGTGTAATGATCGGGGGACTAGGGCAGCAGTCCCATTACGCCCCCCCCCATAAAAACAAACAAACAAACAACAACAACAACACAAAAAAAAAGAAAAAGAAAAAAAAAAGTGCACTTCAAAATCGTACGTTCAATGCTACATGTAAAATGAATACTTTCATAATCATCAAATCGGTTATTATATTTCACGTATTTAGTTTATGCTTTTTTTTTTTTTTTTTTTTTTTTTTTTTTTTTTTAACCCCATTTGTTCAAAGTGCAACTCAAATTTTCAGTTCTCTATCACATTATTTGTTACAGCTATAAAACTCCGGGTTACGTATTAAACAAAATGATAATAATTAAAAAACAAATAACAAATGCACGGTCTTTTCTTTACAATATCAGACTCTATGTATACAGTCTGTGTCAAAAAAAATGGTACAGTCGGGGAAAAAATCATTTAGGTGTGAAATCTTTTCATATAATGTGTGTTTGTGGTACCAAATTAAAGCCAAAAGATTTTTCTTGCTGATGCGCTTGGTCCTGTATAATTTGCTTTCGTAAAACAAAAGTTATGCTAAGTTTTGTGCGACGAGGAACAAATCGAAATTACGCACTTTTATTGTTCTGGAGCGCTGAATTCACGGTCATTATGCGAAATCGTACACAAAGGCATGGGACGGCGTGCGAAAAATAGATTTTTCTTGATTGTAGAAAATTAGTCATATCTCAAAAAATACTGCACCAAATGTGATGAAAAAAATTGCAGAAGAAAGAGTGATATTCCTGCTTTATGAAAATAACAAACAATACCACGTTGATATTAACCTTCACACTATAAAAAAATGTTTTCCAACTGTACCATTTTATTTGACACAGACTGTAAGGTGGAGTTATGTAAAAATGTGTTAAAAAGTTTATCAAAGGGTATGAATTTACATTTTAGTTTACATGAATTCGTCACCATTCGCTATAGGTAATGGTCTGACGTCACACAATGGCCGACCTTTCACGACGAAAGACCGCGACAATGACGATCACGAAGGGAACTGTGCGGCAACGTTCTTCGGCGGTTGGTGGTACTACGCATGTCACACTACATCGCTAAATGGTCTCTATCTAGCCGGACCACATGAGGCGACATCACAGGGTGTGAACTGGTCGCCCTGGAAAGGACATCGTTACTCCCTCAAACGAGCTGAAATGAAGCTCCGTCCTTTATCAGCGTTAGCGAGGCTGGACGGGTTGTGAATTTTCAATGAATAATTAGCCAATGTCATTCAGTTCAATGTTAGGGCGGCAGGGACGAACTATCACTTCCAAGGCCATCTGTATGGAATTTTTTTTTTAATTCACGAATCAAAACGGATGAAAGATAGCAATTAAGATCGCCGACGACGTGATAGTAGGCCCGTGTCTCATCGCCTCGAACCCAAAAGTTGATAAGATATATGTTTTCAACAAGTGTTTCAAGTACAATATGAACATTTTTGTTTAGCGACAGGCAGCTTTTCAGAGAATGAACAAAATAAATTTAGATTCTTATTTGGATTGTCCAGTTTTTAGTGTTGGCATTATATTATGACATTCCGTGAGCATGATACGTATCTGCAACCAAAATAACAATAATTTGTTTTTCTTCACAATAAAAGTTAGAGCAGTAGTTATTGATTCATATAAACAAAGATTAAACTGTGTGTCATTTTGCAATTCTATGCAAATTAGGCAAATGAGCTTAGGGGGCCCATATTACCTGCATGTACCCTACACGAAAATCGTATACTCGTAAAGATAGGTTCCAGGACAATACCCCCCCCCCCCCGGACTACTGTCCCCGCAAAACATCTACCCCCTAACTCAACACCTAACCCTAACCCTATTTCTGAGGGTAGTTGTCCTGGGAGTAATTGTCCTGTGCCCTTTAACGTAAAGATTTGCGATGGATAAAAAGTTACGATAGATTTCACGGTAGATTTATTATGGTCAGGGAGCCCCGAAGTTGATGATCTTAAGGGGGTGGGGGGGGGGGGGGTTATAGGCAAATTGTTACACTTCTATTTGGCACATTTCTGAAGAAACGAAAATAACTAAGAAATAACCCTCCAAAACCATAAATCAGCAGAGAGGTTATATATCAAGGAATCTTATGGACGAAAACAAAATCACCAAAAATGCCTAATTAGCATAATTTATGAAAATTAGTCTTTTTTACCCAAAACAAGATCTACTGAATACCTTACACACAAATAACTCAATTTTTTTTTTTTTTTTTTTAAGATGAATTTTTTTTAATGAATTTTTTTCTTTTTCTTTTGTTTTTTAGAGACACATTTCACTAATAAGCATGCAAAGTTTGAACAGCAACAGACATTCCTTTCTTGAGATATTTTGTTTTGCACAAAAAAAAAAAGGCTCATTTACATGAATTATGCTAATTAGGCATTTTGAGGGATTTTTTTCTTCTTCTTCTTTTGTCCATAGGATTCCTTGATATATAACCTCTCTACTGATATATGGTTTTGATGGATTATTTCTTTTCATTTCTTCAGAAATAAGCCAAATAGAAGTGTAACAATTTGCCTATAACCCCCCCCCCCCTTAATCCTAATCCTAATCTCGATCATATCCTAATCCTAATCCATGAATGTATCTGCACTTCAAATAAGGCTGCCAAAATGGAATGAATCTTAACTTTTTAGCAAAGATAATGTAAAGATAAAAAAACTTCAGACATTATGGTTCATCCTTGCAACAAAATAAACACAACATAGACACAATGAAATGAATTCGGACATTACTATTTCATTCAGTTTTCATATTTTATTTGATATGAAATGTAGAAATTACCCATTGCATTTAGTAAAATGTCATTTAATACAGAAGAAAATCAATTGTCAAGAAAAATGTGATCAATAAATCAAAGATATACAATATTATCTACATGAATATTTTGTTCATTATAATGTAACTGTACATGAGCTATATGTACATGCGCAAAAAAGCCTTTAAATACACACTTTTTAAAGTTAAGTCACATTTTCAAACTGAAAAATATCCTGTAATGTTTTTCTATGTATGGTTTTCTAATATACGGTAAAGTAAATTTTCTTCAATGAATGCATTATTTTGGTTTTAAAGCTTTATTCATACATGTATAACAATAAAGACTCTTTTTAACAAATAAATAACCCAAACATAACAACCATATCATGATATGTAATTTGCAGGTAGGTTCTCCTGAGGAACATTATAATTTATACTTCACTTTTACATGAATGTACACAATAAATTGTCTTTTTGGAAAAATATAAATATTCATATCCATAATACTGACAAATACCCTTTTGCAGATGAATACCGTTTTCATACGTTTAATCATGTTCACAGTAATGGCATTAACTCTATGCCTTTCACAGATGACTTTGGTAATTTTTGTATATGTTAACTATACAATCATAATAGTTCAATTTTTCTTCAATGATAAAAAAAACCAATGTTATGTATATTGTTCAGTCTGTATTAAAAATATAGTGCAAGCGGGGAAAAATAATTAAGGTAAGAAATCTTCTCAAACGGTCTGTGTATATGGTCAACTTAAGGCCTAAAGTTTAATCTTGCTGAATACACTTTATTTTGAATAATTTGCCAACAAAAGCAATGCGACGAGGAGAAAACCAAAATTACACAAATGTTTTATTCACATCATTGTCATCTTAGATATGATGTTCAAAACCTTCACAGAGGCATAGACACTGCATACATTATGTGCAAAATGGGTTTTTGTTGATTGTAGAAAACTAATATCACAAGATCTATAGAACAAAAGAAATGTGGGGGGAAAATAACTCAGAAGTCAGTTTTTCCCTCTGTATAATAGTACCAAACACTACCAGGCTGTGATTAATCTTCATAATATGAAAATATGTTTCCCATCTGTACCATTTCATTTGATACAGACTGTACGTGTGCAGTTTCTAGTACAGTTCCCTCCAGTTTATGAAGAGCTTGAAACCAAACCAATCACCTCGCTATAATTCTTGTCATTACATATTTGGTATGAATTTGGAGCAGATGAACTGCCTTATTTCAACAAAATGTTATAGCATCCCTTCTCATTGTAATGGGAGTAAACTGTATTTATGAAACACATTACTTTTTCAAATCAATTTTAAAGATAGAAAGATCACAAATATGCTCTTTTGTTTGTTCTTCACAAAGGACAGGCATGATGTGTCTCCAGACTACAATGCACTTGTATACATGTACATGTACAACAGGCTAAAAAGATTAGTTGACTTTTATTTCCGAAAAATTCAAAATATGTATACATAGAGGGCAGTAGGTGGGTTGAGGATTTCTAGGAGTTGATGTCTGCACAAAATATGGATTTTAAAATATGTTGGTTCAAATGATAACTATTCTTAACAATGTTTAGCAATTGTTGGCAAAAGTTCCATTTACAAAGAGGATGGATTTTTTACATTGGCAAATTAACAGGTGGTATAAACATTCCTGGCAAGAGGTTATAGATTTGACACATCTTCATGAAAAGCGTACAATGTACATGTACAGTGTGTACAAAATAATCAATTTTACTTTACACTACAATAATGAAACACCACACATTTACAGTTTTTGACAATTCATTAATGCGAAACAATTGTAGACTTATGTTGCTATTTTTTATAAGAAAAAGCCTTTGAAAAATTAGGTTCCTCTTATTGTGAACATTGTCTTTACATATGAAATATCAAAGGGTTTCAAACTCCCATAGCATTATCATTCATTGCAAGCACCTCTTACAAATTTGAAGCAAAAATTCTTCAAGATCACATATCCCATAGCTGAATCTTTTATGTATCAGGGTTTTTGCTTATGTTATGTAAATTTTTGACAGTATCCATTGTGACACACTGGCAGACTGAAGACAGAAATTACATGTAATCAAAATTCCCAAAGTCATTCATCCTCTATCTGAGAAAGCAAATGATTCTTGGTATTAAAAACCACAAACTCTGCCACTACATGGAATGGACTCGATCACTAGCTGCATGTCCATTGGCCTAAATTTGCAGCAGCTGTTCTTCTCTTCTTCTTCTTCTGCTCTACATTCTCTGGTGAATTAAGAATAATATTACTAGACTGTTCATAATGTTTAGGGTAGTTGGCACACACAAGCTTAAAAACAGTAATATGCAAATGGATAACTTTGGGATTTGTATAGTCTCGGCAGTTTAGCCCATGGGTACATGTAATTATAATTTACATGTACTTGTATGATTCATTATAAATGTAAAATATAACAATGTAAGAGTATAAAACTAAATGATTGTCATAATGGAGTATGTACATACATGTAATATGTACAAATATGAAATGCCCTGTACATCCAAAATAAATAAATTTACAGATAATACATGTATGATAATTTTTCGTTATTATTGAAAGACATTGTTACAGGTACATGTATTTATGACAGGCCTGTACGGTTTTTGTTCGATACGCTTCATACAAAATGCTATTACACAAGTCACTGTTTCATAGGATTACAAATAAATGTCATCTGAAACAAGCAGTTTTGAATTGCACAACGACATAATACATGTAGGCCAAATTTCCTTTTGTAGTTTTGGTCATTTGAGAACTTTGTCTATATTAACAACTATAATGATGGTGGAGTTGACCATAACACATGTTGAATTGTGGAACAATTATATTAATCATAATGATTTATAACCCTAGGTACATAGGGCCTACGTTGTAGGTCTATAAATCAAAGATATTTTGGCACACCATCTAAACTATAGATCTGGAATAATTTGGAATCATGCTCATGTATATTAACAATTAGTACTCGACAAGACACCTACTTTTACTACATAAGATAAATGTACAATCAATAATATTTGTTGTTGTATAAAATACAAGTTCCAAATAATTTAAATATATCAACAAGGGGACAATTTATACATGCATCGGTACTAAACAAATTGCGGCATAGAAACTGAGAATGCAGTGTTCAACAGGCCAATACAGTGCAGCCTAGAAAAATAGAAACGTTATGGTCAGTCATTTTTCTTTTTAAAATCAAACAATTAACAAAATATTAAATGCATACATATATTTATGTACATCTTTTCTTCTTTCTTTTGACACTAAATACAATAGAAATATGTCACGCATAAATGAGCACGAAGATTTTGGGAATTTAAATGTAAAAATCATAATGCATAGATCAAAGTAATGGGAATCGCACTGGATGCCCACTCAAGTGAACAACAGTACTCTTTGTATTGACTCTCATTGAGAAACTTGGATGAAAGAAACCTACATGTAACAAAGAACACAACACAAATGCTAATGAACCCTACCTTTTCTTAGACAAAGCATCCTGTCCACTCATTCTGCGCAACTTCATTTTTACAAATAATTTTATGAACACTTCTAGCTCATCTAAGAATGGCTTTTTTTAAATGCATTACATATCAAATGAAAGAAGAAAGATTGAACTTCAAAATTATGCACTTAATATTTAATTAATTGCTTGCTAAATGCGTTAACTGTGAAAATGACTAAATATTTGGGTTTTGCTTTTTTCTGGGACGCACTGTATATCACCAGCGATCGAAACGACAACCTTTACATCCCCAGTCCCTTTGTTAAACCATATACTCTATTAGCAAATCTTCATGCATAACCTAATAAAAAACTCCTAATATAGTGTATACATCAAGACGCTTTGGCAGAATTTAACATGCAATTGTCGAACAGGATAAAACACAAATATGTCATCATAGAAAATACCTGCATCCCATGCAGAAGAGCTGCATTTTTTTCCCCACTCACACAAGAGAAAGGGTAAAATACTCTTTCTAGAACCATGCTGGAAAAACCCAAAGAGTCGCAGAATTCACCATGCAGCCCAATGCAAGCCGCCAGACATGCATGATCAGTTGTGACCAATGCAAACATGAAATCTATGCAGTCTGCTTTTTACTCCAGATCTTGGCTTTATAGACCAATCTGACTTCAGAGCAATGTAACTTCACGGCAGCCATAGCTGGGGGCTTCCAATTTACTATGCATGCGCCATGTGCGCGTATGTCTGTGCGTATGTACATTTTCCTTGGTTATGCATACATACCCACACATGGAGCATGCATAGTACACGGGTAACCCCCCAGCAATGGCCACCCCACAAGACAAAACATAATCTAAACCTAATTCGTCTATCGGAAATGTTAGATCGTCACCACATGAAAAGAAGGTAAAGGCCTTACAGCTCTTAGACCGATCACCATATTCTCCAGTCAACTGCGAGTCTCATGGCTGCTATGCTTAGATGATAAAGCGCATACGTGTATATGGAAATGATGAATGTGAAAGGTCACTGCTAGGGCATAGTCAGCTCTCTTCCTATTGCTGTCAGTGCAGAAGTGCTTGGATTTGACTGGCAGACAGCTTCCCTACAGAAAAGACACAGATAAATTAAGGAGAAGATTAAAAAGAAAAAGAAAAAGAATTTACATGTGAATACATGTATCACAAAATAATAACAATTGATATGGTATTAACAATAATTTTGTGGACTTTTAATGAAAAGTGAATAATTCAAGAATGTAAAATTAGTAGAGATTTAAGAATATTCATAATTTTAGCAAAATTGAAGATACACACGGTCTAAAGCAAAAGCGTCTATATAATGCATGTCTTGAAACTGTATAAAGAGACGCCCATCCAAGTCATCATGAATGCTGTCCAGTGCTCTGTTGCCTAAAGAGTGTATACTATTATAGTAACATTAAAATTACCATTAAGTCACAAAACGAGCAACAGCGTTTTTTTTTTTCATCGGATATCACAGAGGAATCTCAATGTGATATCTAACTTGGATATGTTGGATTACATTTCATCGCTTCTGTTAACTCATTCCTCAGGTCGTTCTGGTTTGCGTTCTTCAAATAATGTAAGGCTAAAAGAAATACGTACTAAACGAAGTTGGGGGGACAGAGCATTTTGATCTGCTGCGACTTTTTTGTGGAACAAGTTACCGCTCTCTATTCAGACGGCTAATACTCTTTCTACATTTAAGGCAGCACTTAAAACTCAACTGATGCTTAATGCATACTGCTAAATCATACCAGCAGTTTACAGTCTAGTTCTTTATTCTTATGTTTAGTTTGTTAATTTTTTGCTATCTGTATGCACCTTGAGCATCTCTTGAGATGGATATGTTGCGCTTTATAAATATTGTCATTATTATTATTATTATTGTGTTTTCAACAGCGTTTGACGTAACTGAAAAGCTGGAATCCGTAGCTTCAGAAAAAGAAAATCATAAATTCATACATGTATATAAATTCTAGGGACTAATTGGTGGTTCTGAGCAGGCAGGTACAATATTACAGACAACCTCACATCTTACTCACCTGGTACGATGGTGCACCTAAATACTGGCAGACGGGTCTGGTACTTGTGTAAGCTGCTCACATTAGGTTCCTGGCCGCCAAAAACATAGAGGTGTACAGGAACGGGTAAATGATGCTTCCCCTTCCCATCGATAGCATCCCCATTGAGTCTTTCATTGTTGTTTTGCATAGCCTTGGCATAGAGGGCGTGATCAGTTTGAGATCGTTTCTTCAATACGGGGCGTTTCCCACCAGGCTTATTCGGGTACTGCTGGTAGCGGTGGGTCCCGTTTGCAGAGGGCCTTTCACGTTGCTTCATAATCAGTGTCGCCATGTTAGGCAAATCGGTGAGAGAAAGATGACGCTCATCAAGTAGTTTGTTGACGAGCAGCTTTTGTTCAGTTAAAGTTAAACTATTTGATCGTGGACGGCAATGAGACATCAAAGAATCATCAGTGACTGTAAAACCATCGTTCACAAACGCAAATTGCTCGCATGACCGTGACATGTTTTTCAAATACATATCATCAATAGAGCCACTTAAAAGAGGGATTTCATCGGATTTGGATTTAGGCAGCACATGTATCACTTGAGGTTCTTTGTTGAATTTCTGAAGATTATTACACACAGCATTCCCCATGGAATTTTCACATACTTTTGATCTATTGATAAATGTCTGAGCATTTCTATGTCTATCATAGTCCTCTATACTAACCCGAGGTATGCTAGGGGTCGTTACATCTCTTGAAGCGATCCTTGTATTGTGGTTCAGATCCTCAAAATCTGTGACCTGTACATCTCCAAATGTAGACGTTCTTTCTTCATTTAATTTGCACACAGGATCAGTCACTACAGGTCTTACTCTTGTTTTCCTGAAGGTCTTGCTGCTTGAATCAGACTTCACACTCGCCTCATTGTCCAGCAAGTTCTCCCTGCTAGAGTTCATTATCTCGCCAACAGGGATGAAAAGCCTCGAGTCATACCCACTCTCCTCCTCCTCCTCCTCCTCATCCTTAGCATCACTGTCACCATCCGCATCATCCCTGCCAAACATCATCACCATATCACTATGGTCACCATCATCAGTGGGCGTGGTCTCTCCACTGCCTGGATGAACTTTGTTCTTGAAGACCCTCTCCTTCTTGCTGCTCTTGTTCTTAGTCTCAATTGAGTAGGGAGGGGAGGAGTGGGGTCGTGGGTTGGGTCTGACATGGAGAGACGACATGCTGGGGCGGTGGAGGAAGGGAGCGGAGAGCGAGCGCTCATCTTGAGGAGGATAGAGGGAAGCAGACTGGGGTATGTCCATTTCTAGGGTTTGGTGAATTGTGGGTGAGGGGATGATGTTACCTTTATAAGGTACTTTGGTCCAACTCTCAGAGCCTATGGAAGAGAAATTCAAGAGCAAACTCATTCACTACACCTTTTGATAGACTTTCATTATGAGTGTAATTTGGGATATGAAATCCAAGTACTTTCCATAAGAAATTCCCTCGTCATATCATGCTTCTCTTTTTTCTTTTTCTTTTTTTTGTAAAACAATAGAGGACAACTGTCTTTTACCTAAAGTGCTAGAGCTCAATACGTGTGAAATTGAAATAAACACAGTCTGTTCTAGATAACAGTATGTAAGTGAAGGTATGTAGATCACTTATAAACACCCCTTATAAACATTGAGTCAGTGAATTGAACTAAAATAAAAGCAGTCAATTTTTACTTTCAAAAGGAGGACTCTAAGTACTGTAAGTCAAGGTCTATAAATCTCTCCTGAAAACCTCCTCATAAATCTTGACTGAATTGAAATACAGTCAGTTCTTGTTTCAAACTGATAATATCACACTTACTGTAACTGAAGATCCAGAGATCACTTCTGAAGATCCCTTCTGTATCCTCTCCACCATAGATCATCATAGAGTCCCCCAGTGTAAGAGCAGAGTGACCCTGCAAGGCTGGAGGTCCCTGCCAGAAACGAACCTTAGTCCATTGCCTATTCCCTGTAAACCATTTCAAAGGCATATCAATCGTTTATTTGAGAATTAATTTTAAGAATTAAACAACACCTTTCATAAATATATTATTAAAGTAGTAGTAGTTTGAAACAAGTGCTTTTTCAAGACAGACTTGAACCGATTCCCGTATCTGTTAAGAAATTTTTACATGTGATTCCTCAGAATGGCCTTATCAAAAGAGTATACAACAGAGTTCCCACTATATTAAAGCCAATACGAACCAGCAGCCATGTATAGCACCACCTCAAGTCCTCAATTACTCAATTCTGCCCTGATTCCTAACCCATAATGCAACATCCTTGCAGTGTAGTCTTATAATTCAGGCCCATAAGAACGATAAAACACATTTTTACTACTCAATAAAGTCAAAATGTATTAATTATGTTACCAAATAGCAAAAATTTTATTTAAAATTTTATACCTTTCCCCTCAAAACATTGTAGTTTCTCAATACAAATTAAATTACAGGTTAATTTATGCACTGTATTGTTAATAGTTATCTCAATGGGTATATTTAAGACTAGCTATCTATAACACATAGTCAATGAGAGTGTTGCTCAGTTCGGTCTCGCTTTAAGAGAATATTTCCTGAGGGGCTTTTAAAAATTCCAGGATAAATGTTTTGACCTATTTCAACCTATTTGGATGTCGGTCACAAAAGACCGACGTTATTATTATTTTTTTTTTATCAAGTTCTCTGACTTATCCCTGATTTGAGGAATTTTTCTTAAATTCCCTGACATTTCTGTGACTGGAAAAAAAAAGGTGCTCATTTTCCAGTTTTCCCTGTTTTCATAGTAGAGTGGGAACCCTGTATATAGCTGTGTCAGCGCAGAGTTCCTTGCCAATGAAGAACCGAGGTCTATTTCCTAGAAAGCACTTCAAAGGCATATGGATGAGAGAATTAATGTGGCCATGTCCCAGTAACAGACGGGCTTGTTCATCGAGGACAAAAATGACAGAGCTACATGCACATGTATTTGTTCCTAGAGTAAAGACTTTAAACACCTGGGGGGGGGGGTATTTCATCAAAGGACTTGTCGAACATTTTATCCGACAAATTTGCTCTTAGCCAATCAGATGCAAGCATTTCAGTAGCTTATAACAGTTTGTCGGATAAAACGTCCGACAAGTCCTTTCATGAAACGCCCCCAGAACATGTCTGCACCAAAGTTATCTCTGTGTACATGTACAGTCAACTCTCATCATAATAAGCATGGATACAACAAGAATCGCTATAAGGTAGGACTTCAGGGGGGCATTTCATCAAAGGACTTGTCGGACGTTTTATCCGACAAACTGTTATAAGCTACTGAAATTCTTGAATCTGATGGGCTGAGAGCAAATATGTCGGATAAAATGTCCGACAAGTCCTTTGATGAAATGCCCCCCTGATTCGAATCCCAAACATATGTTTATGAGATTTCATTACGGTGATTTGAAACTTACCAAAGTCCCACTTCCACATGTCTTTCAGTAGCTGAAGATTGTTGCTGCCACCATAGACATACATAGCATTATTGTGGATGACAGCAGAGTGGCCGTGCCGAGGAGGTGGGCTAGGGTCCTGGTTATTATACACAGTGGTGTGCCAATACAAGGTTTCTAGAGAGAGAGATAGAGAGAGAGAGAGAGAGAGATGAGTACAATTTAAGTCAAAGAGCCATTACAAGGTAGAAATGTTTGTTATGATGATTATTAGTAGATAGATATACCTAGCTGTCCCTGTAGATTCCAAAACTACACGTTCCTCAGGAAAACTTATCAAAATTCAGTCTTGGGGCATCAGTGCATGTAAAGCCAAGTTGAATACTTCATGTTATTGAGGTATAGGCTACAATGTATGTACCCGTAAAAACAAATGGAAAGTTTTTACAGTTTATGATAGAATAATGGTGTCACCCAAGGGGGTCTTTAAAATGTAATGTCTATTTGCCTTCCCTTTTAATTACAAATTGCAAGCCTTCTTTTTTAGTATATCATGTACTCACCAAAGTCTAAAGTCCAGAGTTCATTTGATGACCCCTTGAGATCCACATGACCTCCAAATAAATGCATGCCACCTTTATGACACACAACGGAATGACCTCTGCGACTGGTAGGGGTCGTGACCTCTGAATTAATGAACTGCTTCTGCCAAATGAACTTTGTGAGGTCGAGGATCCAGAGGGAGGTTTCTCCAGGGTTGTCGAATCCACAAAGACCTCCAAATATGAAGATAGATTCCTGATGAGAATAGTTATAATTAAGAGTGATAACAAAAATAATAGTGATAAAAAATACTTCCAAGACCAATATATTTAAATATAAACAATACAAAATAAGAAATATCAACCATTGAAACGCGAAATTACTGTGGCCTCCAGTCTCAAGATTAAGAATGATAACAAAAATAATAGGGACATACTAAAACACTACCAAGAACTAAAAAAAAATCATATAGGAGCAGGGATTCAAGGACTCAGCATACATTCAGCATTCCCTTATTCAAGGCTTTTGTTATTAAATTCCTCTTTCCACCTGGATCCTGTACAAGCTAATTAAATATGGATAATTGTTATCCTGGAAGCACATCCTGGAAGAGGTGAGCCAGCATGGTGTCTGATGCCTCCCACCCACCCAGCACTCTATTGATTGTGGAACATTTGTCTTTACTTATTAGTTTCCAGGCTGGTGTGGTTCTTGCATGGGGTCATGCCCTCCCCCTAGTCAGGTGGTCTAATCTCCCGTTCATTAATAATGTTTTTCTGTGTGTAAGGAGATGAAACTACAATGTAATATGAATATCAGGAGAAAAGACTTTTATGGACTTAAGAAGGAAAAAAAGATAGAGGGAATGTGGCCTCAGATCATAGCCAGTTGATAGAGTTCAATAGATGTCAGGTTCAAAGATGGTCGTGGGTTACTGCCGCACAACTATACCTTGTATCCGACCATGATGTGCTCCTGCAGAAGGGGAGGGGTGTCCCCACGGCACTCTAGCTTGGTCCACAGGCTTGTGGAGGGTTCAAATCTCCACATGTCTTTGAGAGACACATTACCACATCTGCCTCCATACAGATAGATAGAGCCATTATGGTGACATGTGGCATGCTTGCTACGAGTCTTAGGCACCTGATGACAAACAAAAATAAATAATAATAATAATAAATGTAACTTCATAGCAACAAGTGCAGGAAGGCCAACCAGCACAGGAAAATTTTATTATTAGACAAAGAATCAGTATTTTGAAGAGAGCAGATCAATTATTTTAAAAGAAATGCCATAAGGCAACACATAAACTTCAATCTTGTGTGTTGCAGTCACTGGCATAAATTCTCTCGCCCTTTCTATTCATTAGCGGGATACTGCTTAGTATATCATAAAATATACCCCCAGATGATAGCATTCTTTACGGATTTACGGCATTGGTTACAGTCCAGCCCCACATTGTCTTCACAAATAAGTTCATGACATCTTTGCTGGTTTTGCCTATTCTCCTTCTCATCTCCTTTCATTCCTCAAAAGAAAGAGAAAAAAAATCAAACTGTTTGTATTTTCCCCTTGTGTATGAAAGTAAGGCATTATTGAATTGTGCAGTAAACTTATTTTAAATCAGAACTATATGTACAATCAAATAAAAACTCAAATGAATGATGATACATACCTGTGAACTTTCAGGGAAAATATGAGTCCACACAAAGCTGTGACCAATATGAAGCTTGGTGTGGGTCAGCACTGGCAGGTCTGTCACTTTCACATCCTCATTCATTCTATCACCTAGCACTACTATCTGGACCTGATCTACCCATCCTAGAAAGAGGGAGAGAGAGAGAATTAGACCAAATGGACTGTAACTTTCACATCTTCATTCATTCTATTACCTAGCACTACTATCTGGTCTACCCATCCTAGAAAGAGAGAGAGAGAGAGAGAGAATTAGACCAAATGGACTGTAACTTTCACATCTTCATTCATTCTATCACCTAGCACTACTATCTGGTCTACCCATCCTAGAAAGAGAGATAGAGAGAGAGAGAATTAGACCAAATGGACTGTAACTTTCACATCTTCATTCATTCTATCACGTAGCGCTACTATCTGGACCTAATCTACCCATCCTAGAAAGAGAGATAGAGAGAGAGAGAGAGAGAGTTTTAGACCAAATGGACAATGACTTTCACATCTTCATTCATTCTATCACCTAGCACTACTATCTGGTCTACCCATCCTAGAAAGAGGGAGAGAGAGAGAGAATTAGACCAAATGGACTGTAACTTTCACATCTTCATTCATTCTATCACGTAGCGCTACTATCTGGACCTAATCTACCCATCCTAGAAAGAGAGATATAGAGAGAGAGAGAGAGAGAGAGAGATAATTAGACCAAATGGACAGTGACTTTCACATCTTCATTCATTCTATCACCTAGCACTACTATCTGCTCTACCCATCCTAGAAAGAGAGATAGAGAGAGATAATTAGACCAAATGGACAGTGACTTTCACATCTTCATTCATTCTATCACCTAGCACTACTACTATCTGGTCTACCCATCCTAGAAAGTGAGAGAGAGAGAGAGAAAGAGAAAGAGAGAGAGAGAGGAATTAGACCAAATGGACTATCTGGACCTGATCTACCCACCCTAGAAATACGGAGATAAATTAATGGACTATTGAAAGGGGGCAGGTCTGTTACTTTCACATTTTCATTAATATTTTATCACTTAGCACCACTATCTGCTCCTGACCTACCCATTAAAGAAAGAGAGAGAGATAGAATTAGACCAAATGGAATACTGGGTAAGACTTAAGGTTATTTTCACGAATTTAGCGAGTCACTTGTAGCAAATATTTCAACCTCCACCTGTACAGCTATTTATTGTAATGAAAAAAATCACACAATTAAGCTCTTTCGAATTTTCCTACATACATGTAGTCCAAAATCGTGAAAATATTGGCTTAGACTACTAAAAAGGGGGTAGGTCACTTACTTTTACAGCTTCATCCATCCACGCTAATTGGTGGATCGGGGAAAAAAACAGATAAAAAGAAACCGGTCCTGCACTAGCTCAAGCTATTTTAAAATTATGCATTAATGACCGACCCGATCTTGAACAAACAAGCCCGATATATAGTGCGCAACTGGTAACTACCGCTAGCCGCGCAGAGCTGCCAACCGTCCCGAAAAATTCGTATTTGTCCCGAAAATAAGAAGGGAATACGAAAATACGAAAAGGCATTGAAAAATTACGAATTTTTGTCTTTTATAATGCAATATGATTACATGGTCTTTGCATGCAAGTGGCGCCTTGAATTATACTACAATAGCATTGTATGCAATACGATCATTGAGTGCATGATCTTTGCATACAAGCGGCGCACTACCGCTAGCGGGGGGTCGAATGCGCGCGCACACCCATGCTTGCATTGCTGGATGGATATGGAGGAGCGAAACCATCGACTCCCCGCTCGGCTACTCGCCCTAGCTTTCGGCGGTGGTTTGCTGCGCTGGCCGGGTGCATGCAGGCGGCTGCGCGCGCGCCTGAATACGATGTGTGCGTGCGACAACAACAAACTACCCTGGATTTTTTAGCTGGATTAAACTTGGATTATACCTGGATCTAAAAATCTATCGCATGGGAATTTGATTGAGCTCAACATGGCAACTTTAGCTTCCAAGAAAAGAAAGAAGAAATAAACTTAATGGCCTTGTATCATACCATCTTTGAAAGGTGACAACATGCTCATCATTGCAAGGTTTGTTCGTCCGATTTTTCAAAGGAAATTGCGTAAGAAAATAAGGATTTTTTTTTCTTTCGTCCGAACATGGTGGTGGTTCATACGATAGCCTATCCAAAAACGCATAAAATCAGCCAAATATTGAGCTGCCGGAGATGCTAGCAACAAAGCAAAATATCACTAAGTTTTGTGTACCTAGGCCCTAGGGCAAGGCTAAGGACAATTATGTGATGCGTGCCGATTTTTTTGCAATTTTTTTAGGAAATTCTTACCGCGTAAGAAATTACGATTTTTCTCTCAAAATTACGAATTTTGAGCTCCAAGATTACTAATTTCTACTTCTAAAGGTTGGCAGCTCTGCAGTAGCGTATACACGCACAGGTATTTAGCTCAAGCTAGTGCAGCATCTCGCAAAATAGCGTGCTATTTGTGCTAAAACCGCAAACCAGCTCGAGTTTTTTCAAAAATGCCTAAGGTGACTTGGGTTTTGATTTCCTCAAAATTAGTGTGCTATTTACCAAAAACTTGGATCTGCTCTGATCGAGCTAATTCATTGGATCACAAACAGCGCGCTATTTGAAATAGCTGAAGCTATTGCAGCACCGACTAGTGAGAGAGAGAGAGAGAGAAGTCAAAAATAAACCTTAATAGTACTAAAAAGAGACGCATGTTACGAAAGATCATAATTTCAAGATATCGCTACGTAAAAAAATCACCATAATTCAAATCTGTTGGGACTGTAATTGCAGAAAAAAATACAAAATGAAGATAGAAGAGGAGGGTACATTTTGTGGAAAGGGAAAGCAAGAGATTGTCAGATGTACAATGTAGGGCAGCATGGAAGACAAAATAGGCTTTTTAATATCAGGAAGATATTAAAACAATTTTATTGTCAATTTAAAGATAACATGGAAGAAATAAATACATAAAAAAAGTTCAAATTAACTCACCTGTGCATTAATGCATTATAAAGAGACATCCAGTCAATATTGGCAATGTTTATACTTAGTATTACCCGCAGTCATCCATCTAAAGCAGAGATCTCTCAGGCCTGTAGTTAATCCCTCCCTCTTCAGTTTGCTTTTACTTCAGGAGTAATTGACTTTCACTAAGTGGCACCAGAGACCAAGCTGTATGGAGGAGAGACAATGAAATAAATATGAAATCAGCTCAAATAGATTTTTTTTTTTTATTTTATTTCATTCACTGTGACAGGGAACACTAAAAGAAAAAATTCATGGTAAATGCACATGTCATGCATCAAGGTGACACAAAGATGCCATGTCTCTACATGTCTTTGAGAAAGAACTACAAGGAAATGTGTATACAATGTACATATCAAAGCTGTTAAATGTCTAAAGCTATTAAAATTCATTTTGTGGGCATAAAACGCTATCAAAATCTGTCCCATCGCAGTCCCTTATTTTTGCTCTGAAACATCAGCAAAACAGAAATTTATCTCCAAATATGTGATCGCCACCAACGACTACATGCCTTATTAAGCAAATAGTCAAATCATGGAACCCTCAATCTCATGCAGTTATGATATTATTTGAGCCTAGAGGAAGAAAGTGAGGTGTATGTTTGAGTATATATCAACACAGTCTGCTACAGGCATGCATGCCTTTTGAATATAATTTTATTATGATCTAGGCAAATCCAAATTTTATTGCAAACAGTATAGTATTATAATCATTTAACAGCAGATAATACAGTTTTGTAAGGCTTCCATGCTTCACATCAATAAAAAAGCAGTGGAAACTATATTACATGTATGCCTACATGTATGTATATGTATTGCAAGCATAAAATCACAGTCCGCATACAGATATGTCATAAATCCTATTTATAAAATTATGCAATACCTCTACTCCTGTATCCTGGGCATCACAACAATCAATAAAAGCTCTTTACACACAAATGACAGATAAGAGTACAATGTGTAGTTGGACATAAACCTTTAATATCCATTATCAATTTATTAGTATCTGGACTTTGATATTACATGCTGAATATGTCATGCTGTTAGGCGGGCATGTCAAACCAAGGGGGCTGAATCTCCTTGGTAACATAAACCAAAATACCGCAGAAAAATACATTGGCTCAATGTAACATGTAGTTTGGGTATTCTTTTTTTTTTTTTTTTGGGGGGGGGGTCAAATTAGAGTCTGCATGCAGACTATTAAAGTAAATACAACACCCGAGTGATATGCTCTGTACTACATTCAAAATGTAATGAACATTAAAAAGCATCCAATCAATATATTACATTTTAAACAAGTGTACTGTAGGCTACACAAAAAAAAAAGGAGAATTAAAAAAAAATCTTCTGAACATGTCATACTGACGAAAAAAATGATACAAGAATTGTAGAGTTATCAGTAAAGAAAGAGAGAGAAAGAGAAGGCAAAATGTGCAAAGAGAAGCAGTGAGATACAAATGTAGAGAAAAAGAGTTAGAGACGAGAGATACATTGTACATGTACATGTAGCAGAGGGGAATATTGTATTGTTCTGTTGTAGGCCATATACATGTACATGTATTCATTGAATGCAGAATTAAAAATCTAATTACTTCAACCACTACTCAGTTGATATTCTCTAAAATATATGGCCTTCGCAATCACTTGGCAGACTGACCATAAACGTGATATGAAAGTCTGTGGAGGAGGGAATGTTTACATTTGTTTCTATGGATATGGTGGTGTACGCACAGTGTAATGGAATTCTCTCAGCTCTGGACAGGCTAAAAATGCTGTCCTGCTATAATGTATGATTGACCCAGTTATAATCCACTCACTGGATGTTATGTACTGTATGCAGATATTTTTATGGAACTTATAACTTATGTATATATATATACATGTACAAGAAAATTCTGATTCATGTAACAGTTTTTGAACATCAGATAAGCTGAAATACATTTAGTGTTATTATATTGTGTAAAGACTTATATATTGTATCCAAAATAAAAGATATAATATAAAATATAATGCTAGATTACATGAATAAAATAGTTTTAACACATACATGTATTTAGGTTGTTCATTTAATACTGTAGTTAGTAACACATAGTGAATTTGTGTACATTCATGTACAAAGCATGTGCAGATCATTCGAGCCAAGTAATAATCCATAACAAAAGGCAATTGGTTGAAGTGTCATCCATGATGTGTCTTTGTATTGAATATTATTTTTTTTCTTTCTTATTATTATATTTGAATGAGAATGTATTATACTGTAAAGCGCTTTGGGCCGCTATGGGAAAAGCGTTTAATAAATAATAGTATATTATTATTATTATTATTCATTTGTTGCTCTTTGGGATATCAGTGACATATAGACCTAAGAATAATGTGAATGTCATCTACCTCAGACCACACTTCTCTGGAACCGTTTATTTCAAGGATTCAACTGTGACTATGCTCAGTATTCATTCATAAGCCCTTTGAGCCTAAATGGGAAAAGCGCATCATATATTATTAATTACTAGCCCTATGGATGTTTTGGCCTTCTATACTTTGCGGTAGTAAACTTTCATCCAATTGAAGTCCACATTTTTAAATGTCAATGTCACTGTTGTTACATTTGCAATTGGAATGGGCTCTTCATGGGCTTCAGCTACGTACTACTCATGGAATAGAAGACTGGTTTCCCAGAATATACAAGGCGAGTTTCCTCATGCTGTTCACGCAAACTTTGTTCCCGTCTTAATTACTTGTGAAAAAGGAAACTTTGTTCATATTCCATGACTAATATTATAAGATTTTCCTAGTGCTGTTCTCCAAGACATGCAAAGTCGTGTCTTAATTGATGATTTCATTTATTTGGTCAAGAAACCTTTTTTAAAAAGTTGCCTACGAAATAAAGCAAATTTTCAGAGAGATGGTTTGATTTATTTCCTCAAGAATTTTTTATTTTAAAAAAGTTATTCAATGAATAAAACAAATATATTACAGGGAGAGAGAGGATGGGATTTATTTTGTTAAGAATCTTCTAAATAAATTTTCGCTATCTATAAAAGCAGACTTTGAGAGAGGAGAGATGGTTAAATTTATATTGTCAAGTATCCTTTGTTGAAAACGGTGTTCACTAATTAAAGCAAACTCTGACAAAGAATGATGGCTTGTCTTATTTTGTGTAAGGTGGAGTATCCAAATTGTTATGCGATATATTGTTGAGACGGCAACGACATAAACATCAAGGAAACAGACGTTTCATCCAGAAAAAAAAGTCCAGGGAAAAACTTACTAGTTTCCTATACCATGATAATGCCAAAAACTGTGAAAATGATGAATAATCCCTGGCACAGACCACTCACAGGACGATGTAAATGCATTAGTATTAACCTCATACGATGGAGGTGTACCTTAGTCCACGCACTTTGTTTCTAACTGCTAAAAAGTATACTTACTGGGGAACATTTACAGAGAAAACTAAAACAGATATATTTGGTGAATGCGCAAGCTACCGTGTCAAGTTTCTTCTACAAAAACGAACTGTACATCAGCCATTCCATTGTGACTCGCGTGACATTTACACAAAATTTCATCTTGTTAAGTACTTCAAAATTTCATGATGCAGACATGTTTTTCTTACTTAATTCAATCAAGGTAATGACATTACACATTAACACAAAGAAATTTTGGTTGCAAAATCATTTTTGTTGGAGATATTTCAATTTGTTTCCTGTGACTCACGTGACGCGACACAATTGAAGGTTTCTGACCTAGTACTGTACTTGACTGTAATTTGCTCAGAAGTTACTTATCCGATGTACATGATATTTTCTGGAGATAATTTTGAAAAATTAAGCAATGGCCTGGTAAAATTTCATTATCCTTTGGCAAGTCATTTAAGACTATCACCATTCCAAAATGTGACTCGCGTGACACAGGAGTGTGACTCGCGTGACAAGTGTCATTTTGGACTAAAAGTTGAACCAAAGTTTTCAACTGTCGGGCGGAGTCCCTGATGAAGTCGACAAGCTCTTCTTATGGCTCCTCGGGAAAGTCCTCCTGCTACCCCACGACAGGATAAAAAGGAGACTTCTTGTCCATGCCATTTGTCACATACCATCGAGCAAGACGGTCAAGAGCCTCATCGAGAAGCTTTCGCTTTACCAGCTTCCCACCATTGAGGAGCTTATCAGTGCACCCCCTCCACATCATACTTCGAAGATCATGGTGAGAAATGCTGTTGAGGAATGTAGGGATGTCCTTACAGAGGAGGCCATCACTACAAAGTCATCGCTCCAGCTTCTGAACACTCAGCTTGACCAATTACACAAGATGCTGCCCACAGTCATTCACCCTCCAATGCTCAGACAGGCAGTTCCCATCAAAGTGCAGCCAGTGGCGTATACCTCACCCATTCACGCAGGCACATCATCAGTAATGCAACATCAAGCCCATCCTGCCCCTGTGGAAATCCAGAGGAGACTGTAAATCCACCTGGTAGGCAAGTGTCCTCTCTACTCGACCATCAGAGACAATCTTCTATCCCAGTGGCCAAGATCATGGATAAGACACTATCACTCAACTGATATGCCAGCAGACTGCTTCACAAAGCTATCTCTCCTTGGCTTATGCTCCCACACTTGCACATCTATTTCTGACTGGTATAACCCATCAACATTTCACAACTCCTCTCTCAGTTTTGTACTTGACTTACATGTTAAACGTACCAATGTCACTGTCTAAACGTAAACCCTGTGCTGTGTACTACCCCCATCCTGGCATCATGTATAACAAGTCCTCTGCACCAATTGCATTTCTC
This sequence comes from Paracentrotus lividus, assembly GCA_940671915.1. Taxonomy (NCBI): domain Eukaryota; kingdom Metazoa; phylum Echinodermata; class Echinoidea; order Camarodonta; family Echinidae; genus Paracentrotus; species Paracentrotus lividus. The sequence continues at coordinate 28,036,682 of CALNVZ010000641.1, forward strand.
CAAACTGGAGGAATCCATCCAAAGAAGAAGAAGAAGAAGAAGTGGATTAGTTGAAGTTCCTATTAATATTTCTCTTCTTTATTCTAAAAAGTATTGATTGAGTGGCTTTCCGCCGCATGTTTTGTGAAGTCGAGTCTTGCAGTTTTTCTTGCGAAAATGGGTCCACTTTAGTTATGATTCCATTAGCAATGGAACAACTAGCCCATGCTGCCCCTGTGGTGAAAGGACGGAGACTGTGATCCACCTGGTAGGCGAATGTCCTCTTTACGTTACCATCAGAGACCGACTTCTCCTCGCGTGGCCAAGACAATGGAAGAGACACTATATGGCACATCCAATACGCCAGCTGAATGTTTTACAAAGCTCTCCCTTCTCGGCTCTTGCTCTCATGCATCCACTTCCCCCTCATTTCAACCTTTCAACATTTTACAATACTTCTCTCAGTTTTATACTTGATGTACATGTTAAACGTACCCATGTCACTGTCTCAACGTAAACCCTGTCCTGTACTACCCTCGTCTGTATGTACCTATCACACATGTATTCCTCTGCAACAACTGCAGTTCTCCAAGCTGGAGGAAGTCAAGCGAAGAAGAAGAAGATTGACAGCGCGCACGATAAAAGCGGTCTTTCGGGAACAGCTGAATCGCGTTGTTCAGTTACGGATAATACAGTCAACACACTTCAGTCATCGCAACCAGGAGGCGGAGCTTCACGCGATAGCTAATTAATCAGAGCGCCCAACAATCAAAATGCATTGTCCTCTACTAGGCTAGCTCTGTACGAACGAACTTGTAATGTTAGGTACTCGTTAGACTGACCAGTTCCTGTCGCTTTGCGACGGGAACTGACTGATGATTAGTTGTGGGGCTGGTATACCCCGAATCTCTCACAAGTAATTTTTTTTTTTTTTAAATGATACTCACATTGAATTTATGTAACTACCAATTAGAATACAAGAGCAGATAGGTTCTTCCACATATTTATGTTGTCATAACATGAGTGATTGATATTTGAAGGCAAAAATAAGTTCTAAACACGTAACTTGTGTTGGGGGGTGCGATGTCCGGACACTTAACAAAAATTAAGCTTGGTTTTTCGTCTAAGGATTAAGCCAGAAATGTATGTTGAATACTAATATCATCATCAATATTTGTCCTCCACATTATTTTCTGACATTTTGTGCTGAAAACTTCAAAGATATTGATTTTAAACCCTTTCGAAAAGCTGGTTAAAATTGAGTGTCCGGACATCCGACCTGTCCGGACATAGACCTACAACAACTGGGTATACATGGCGATATAAACCCCCGGTCGCGAGCGCCGTCTGCTAGCAAGCTAGCTAGGCGGCTAGAGCAGGCGGCGCGGCTTAAGCGCTCCGTATGCGCTGCTGTTCAAAAGCACAGCAATTTTTTTTTCTACTTCCGGGTCGACCCATCAACAAGGTCACCCATCAATATTCAACGTAAATGAACGGATCCTTCTACAGCGCTGTCTATAGTTAGGTAGATCTAACTTTGTTACTCGTTAGACATTTCAACGTGTACGTGTGGGAGTTGGAATGAATGCACATACAGCTGCAAACCAACATAAGGCTCTACTGAAAAATGGCTGTCTGTCGCCCTCTTGGTTGCTGAGGAAACTTCTCAAATAAATTAGAGAAACCAGTTTCAAAACCTACTTAATAATTTAAGATAATCTATAGAGGGGTCTAGTATCATTGCAAATATAATTCTTCAATCAGAATTTTCAGATATTTTAAATTTTGTTTAGTAGAATTTTTAGACCCTTTTTTGGATATGCCACCTTGAATTGGCTGCCAGGATGGGAGCGCGAGCTGCTCAAGACACTTGTCTGCATTGACTTTCCATTGGAAGAAAACTGCTGCAATAAGGTACTTCCCAGTGCAAGGTCAATTATGAATTGACCATGCATAAGTGCACGCGTGGAGGGTGCCGTTATGAACTTACCGGAGACTAGCATAGACGGGACTACACGTACGAAACATCAACACAGTCGTACTCAAAAAGACTCACCAAAAGGCAATATGACAAAAAACATGGAAAATTCACTTACCGAATTGTTGGCAATCGTCTTAACCTTATTTCCTTTCCTTGAGCACTGCTCCCTAATGTCCTCAAAGTAGTAGATTTTAGTATTCAACCGCTATATATGTACATCTTTGCCACTGATTCCACTGCACAAATGAAGCAAGTAATTTAATGGCGGGATAAATTGTGCCGCCCTCTTTTGTCGAAAGCTTGCATTTCGACGATGTCTCTGTCACGAGCGAGTCGAATGTGACATGGCAACAGTAGTTATCCTTGTTTGTTTAACTTGTTGTTAGGATGACTAGCTTTTGATTCACCGCAAATAGAATGAAAAAATAAATAACTAAATAAAAACTAGTATGGCTTAATAATAATAAAATAATAATATAATATTAACAAAAGTTTTGTTTATTGTTTTTAAAGCTATGAGGTAGAGAGGCCTGGTGATTTTCTAATTTTTTTAAAGTGAAGGGCTGGGTCACAAGTGGGGGGGGGGGGGGATGGGGGGCTGAACAAGCTAAAAATCATGAATGTATATGTAACTTTTGTGTTTTGTAACATGTTTGCTGAGAAAAGTTGGCTGAACCTCCTCCCCGCCCCTCATTATAAATACTATAATGATCTTTTCTTTCCTTCTTTTTTTTTTTGTTGTATTGATGCAGTTTTTTTTTTTTCTTTCTTTTTTTTTTTGCTTTTAGTTTTTTTCATTTTCATGTTTGTTTATTTGTTTTTTGTTTTTTGTTCTTGTTTTGTTTTGTTTGTTTTGTTTTTGTTTTGTTTTGTTTTGTTTTGTTTTGTTTTGTTTTGTTTTGTTTTGTTTTTTTTTTTTTTTTTTGGGGGGGGGGAATAAGTCCAAATTCTATCCAAGATTTACTAGGGCAATTGTAGGCCTAAATTCTGCCCCCATTGTCCCCCTCCCCAATGAAATGGCTTAGATGTATGTACATTGTTAAAAAGAAAATAAATAAATAAAACAGAGACAAAGACAGTTAGATGTATTCAATTCAAGTTTAATTTTATTTACAAACACATGAAGAAATACAGATTATAAGGATTTAAAAGTAGACAAAGTAAACAAGACTAAGCTCCTCCGGGCCCCATTACAAAAAATCTCGTCCACCCCCAACCCCATCCCTTCCATCCACCCCCTAAAAAAAAGAAAAAAAGGCTAAGCTGGCGGGCCCCATGACAAAAATATTTCGTCCAGCCCCCCCCCTTTCCACCCCTAAAGAAAAAAAAGTAAAAGAAAAGAAGAAAAAGAGAAAAAAGAAAAAAAAAGACTAAAGCTCCTCCGGGCCCATGACAAAAATATCTCGTCCAGCCCCCCCCCCCCTCCTCCACCCCTAAAGAGAAAAAAAAAGGGGAAAAAAAAGAAAGAAAAAAAAAAAAAAAAAGGCTAGCTCTTTCCGGCCCCATGACAAAAAATCTCGTCCAGCCCCCCCCCAAAAAAGGTGGGGGGGGGAATTGACGGCAGGCCCGATTTAGGCACTCAACCCTACCCTATGGCCGATACACACGATGACCTTGATGAAAAAAAACCATCTTTCCATTTTTTTTTTATTTTTTTTATTTTAATTTTTTTTTTTTTTAATACTCAAGGTTGGAAGGTAGGTTAACATTGTTTATTTTAACGCGATGTTTAATAACACACCTCTCGCATAATCGTGATCGCGATCGCAGGCACTCTCTATCATATCTCTGTATTTCCATTTCATTTTTTTCTCAAAAGCGACATACGAAATCGAGTGGCAGAAAAAATCGGGAAGACTGCTGAAAATCGGTGGAGTTTTTGCTCTCATTTCAACCTTTTTTAGTTCAGCTAAGCATTGTCACAGATTAGTTATGGTTTAAAAAATAAAGATTGAAGTGCACATTAAGTCACAAAATTTTAACGTATAATGGAATTGAAAGTGTAAATTTAGGTTAGAAATTATTTTTTGTAACCACGCCAGAGTGTCGTAGAGTCGGAGGCACGAGTTTGATATATCAAACGAGTGTAGTGCATGAGTGCATAAGTGTAAAGTTAAGTGGAATGAATGATGTCTCCGCCACTAAGTTAGGCTAACAATGAACGGGAGATGAAGGGACTGGTGACTTATAACAGGAGAATGCCGAATTGAATAACCTTAATTCATTTAAAATAATATTTTACTTAAGATTGAAAATGATAATGAGGTCAAAATTTAGGTGCGCAGTTTACCAAATCTGCCGCTAGGCCTAACGTTACATCGCGGTGCCCCGGCCCCAGCCAGCCCGGCCCAAAATCGCCTGCAAACCGATGGCGATGAACCCAATTGAATAAGATCTGCAAACTGTCGCGTCGAATTATTTTTTGTATTATAAGTGACTCAGCATATCACTTCGTGTTGCCATATCTCTGAATGATAGAAAAGGATAAGAAACTCACCAATAATCTTGTATCATGATAAGGAGCGACAATCATAATTTCGTAGATGACATTGCTTGTGAAATTCTGATCGGCAAAGTTTTTCCAAGCGTCCCTCGAAACGCCATGACACAACAGCTAAAAATAGAGATTGTAAAAATAAACATGACATGTTTACCGTCAGATGGCGCCCTAAAAAATAGGACCAAAGAAAAGCAAGCTATTGGGGGCACACGAGTAAATAGACGCCCATAGGCTCACGTGTTAAATTAACGCTCTTCAAAAACAGACATTCCAAAATTCTGTCGATGGATATCGTTTTAATTATCACGCAAAGGTCTGAAAATTTAAAGGACTGCGCTAGTTAAGCGGACTTACTAGAAAATTTTTGTCCAGCTCAAAACAAAAATCAAAGAATGCCTTGAGGCGAAGACTACATGACAAAAGAAGACGACGTTATTTGTAGCGCGTGATTTAGTAGATGTACCAGAAAATGTGCGACAAAGAATGCCTAAAAAATACGCACAATAGTGCCCAAAGTTCTTTCAACTAAATGGTGTAAAATTAATGAAAGAAGTATGGACTTATAGGCACATATCTTAATCTCATGTAAACAGGCAACGATAAAAACACATTAAGAATTATTTTATATGACCGATTTTCCATCAAGTAAAAATGACATCTATCTTTGGTACAGGCCTCCCAAAAAAAAGCCCTTGCGTGGCAGATCATTATAGCTTGCGTGTGTACCCTATACGTGGGGGTCCATATTATAAAAAATATTGTATTTTTGTGTTTAATGTAAACAGAGTTTGCATCAACATGGATAAAAAGCTGATGACAAGCATATTCCTTGTATAAGCAAGGAATTTGCAAACAGGTAGTT
>CALNVZ010000641.1:28049884-28066505 GCA_940671915.1 Paracentrotus lividus
TTGTTTGATCTATTATACTACAATCAGGCGCGGATCCAGGGGGCCGACGGGCCCGGCCCCCCCCCCCCCAAAAAAAAAAAAAAAAAAAAAAAAAAAAAAGGAGGAGAAAAGGAAAGAAAAGAGAAAAAAGAAAGAAAAAGAAGGAATAAGGCCCGATGCTTGTACAATTTTCGCCCAACTTTATTCAATAAGAAGCGCAAAATAGGCTTTATAGGGGTCTAAACAACCATAACTAAGGCCTTTAATGTAGGGAGGGCCCACGAGGCCTGTTATACCTATATTGTATATTGCAACATATGCTCAAACACTTTTTTTTTTTTAAATAGTTTAGCCTCGTGGGAATATTAGAAAGTGCCCCATTATTTATTCAATATTTTTTTTGAAACCCCAAATTTTTTTTCAGCTCGCGCTTCGCGCTCGCGGATTCTAAATAGGGTCTATAATACATAATTAACTACCATTTTCTAGTACTAGAAAATGCCCCAACTTTTAAAACCCCAAAATCTTCGGTCTCAATTGCCCCCTTTTTCAGGATAAATGCCCCTTTTCCATCTCGACCCCCACTTTCAACTTCGTCCACCGCTTCTGGCATAGCAACTTGGGCATAACATGCCGTTCTTCCAGGTAATTAAATGGCATAGTTTGCGCTCGAGCGGCTGATTTAATTACAATGGGGGTAATAATCGTATTCATGGTAGCAATTTAAAATACATATTCAAACCACTAAAGTTTTGTTTAAAATATTCCGATTTTTTTTTTTTTTTTTTTTTTTTTTTTTTTGCTAGTACATACTATTATTTTGTTTTCATAGGAGTAAAAATGAAATTGTTCAAATTCCTTGTTTTAGGTCAGTATAGGCCTATATATTGTGGAATGTGGAAAGATTTTTTTTTTTTCAAAATTGGGCCCCCCCCCCCCACTCTGGAAAATCCTGGATCCGCGCCTGGCTACAATACATTTGGGGAAGATAAAAATTCCCATCTTGTTTTTAAAAAAAATATAAAAAAAAAAAAAAAAAAAATCATTTTTGAAGAATGAGGACGGTCCAACGAGGGTAAGACAATGGAAATGACGTCATCCTATTGTCTATACGTACGTAATCTCATTAGAAAATGAATGGTGTGTATTTAATAATGTTTAATATTCATAGATGAACAATAGACTCATGAATAAGACAATGGTACGATCGAAAAAGTAGTGAGGGAAGACAATAGGTTCATGAATAAGTACAATGGTACGATCAAAAAAGTAGTGGTGGAAGACAAAAGTTCATGAATGAGGCACAATGGTACGATCGAAAAAGTAGTGGGGTGAAGACAATAGGCTCATGAATATCATAGAAAAGAAGAATGTGTGACTACGAATGGACTACCATGTAACGCATAAACAAACCTCGTCCTGCGTCATGACAAACCCATCAACAAACAGTTGAGTGTTGAATAGAAATTAAGAAGACGTTATTGTTCAGAGTTATATTTAGGATAGTCGAGTAAAAGAGTAAATTGAATAGTTGCTGAGAACGAGAAAACATAGCAACGTTGTTGAAAACAGAAAAGCACGCTGTTCCGTAAATACTGTTCCAGGATGTTTAAACATGTTGCGTACACTTAGATCACAATGCTTATTGGTGAACGGCTCACATGAAACCTGCAACCCCACACCGTCATAATTATACCCGAGAATTTGAAATCCCAGTCATTTTCAGATGCGAGTGCTAAATTCCAAGACTTGTTTGTGGTGTTGCGGCGTTTTCTCTACGGCATTGCGGCGTTTAGCTACGGAATGCGGCGTTCAGTTACGGACTTGCGGAATAGACCAATACCAGTAACACCAGTTGACAATAAAGACGTGAACGTTTATTCTCATCTGAAGCTAGATAAGGAAGATATTAACCGAGTTATCAATCCTTCAACACTGTAAACCATTACGATAGAGTATACCGAATGCATCAAGACGTTCTTAAGAAAGCATGGATTCTCAACATGCAGCTGTGACACCTGCCGCGTAAAGTTCACTTTTAAGACCAATTGATGCGTCATAAACGCAGCGCATGCATAACAATTGTGTTATTCGTTGCGATGATTGTGCAACGCATTCAGTAGACTGGATAATCTGAAACGACATCAACGAAAACCACCATATCAGGCATACACTAAACCCCGAGTAACACCCCCTACTGATAAATTTGAATCAGCATTACACCATTCAAGAGGTTACTGTGAAACCTAATTAGTAACGATGGACAAAAAATAAAAGACATTCAATAGCTTTAGAAATACGCAATGCGTAGTACATGGCGTTCAGCTACGGATTGCGGCGTTCAGCTACGAATTGCGGCATTCAGCCTAGGATTTGCGGCGTTCAGCTACGAATGCGGCGTTCAGCTACGGAATTGCGGAATCGAGCATACATTATATAAGTTCAGTTATAATTCAACATCATTACAAACTTATCCGTCATGAGTCAACATGAATACTCTGGCCTGTCAAAGCGCTATCATTGTTCTCAGTGCGATAGGACATACAGCGCAAGTTCGACATGAAGAGGCAAGAACAATACGCGCACCCTGACATGGGAGAGGATCAAGAAACGATTGAAGATTCCAGCGAGGATGAGAGGTGACGGAAGGTGCATCCGATTCGTCGTCTACAAACCAACAGACACAGACACAAGTAATGAGGAAGATGAGAAGACGGATGATGATTCAGATAGCGAAGGAGAGGGTCAATCTTCAAATCAGAGACACCTTCAGAGGAAGAACCTGAAGACAACCTGTTTATCAAGAATGGTCGAACAAGCCATGACAGATACTCAGAGTTGAGGGACGAAAAGTTCAAAAGTATGTCTCTCAGGGTATGGATGAAGACGATGCTAATGAAAAGGTACATGTGAAAAGTTATGGGCCGCCAAATGTATTTCTTCAGTCTCTTACTCAAAGTTCTTTTCCAGTTTTAAAATCATGTCGGTTATCTCCAAAAGTTTATACTGGTCTCTCCTGGTGCCTTAGACATCGCTGTCGTCAGTTTCCTTCCATCTCTTTTTCATCATCTTCATCATCTTCATCCTCGTCCTGATACTGGAAAATACCTCGAATTTTGGTCCGTGCCTGGCTAACACTCTATGACTGCTTTCCGGATGTTCATGCCATTTCCACCTTATCCTTGATATCGGCCAGAATTTCCTGATTGGTGTCATCATCCTCAAGGTACAAGTACTGATGTAGAACTTTGAGTAGAGACTGAAGAAAATACGTTTGGCGGCCCATATACTTTTCACATGTATCTTTTCATAGCATCGTCTTCATCCATACCCTGAGAGACATACTTTTGGAACTTTTCGTCCCTCAACCCCTGAGTATCTGTCATGGCTTGTTCGAACCATTCTTGATAAACCAGGTTGCTCAGGTTCTTCCTCTGAAGGTGTCTCTGAATTGAAGATTGACCCTCTCCTTCGCTATCTGAATCATCATCCGTCTTCTCATCTTCCTCATTACTTGTGTCTGTGTCTGTTTGGTTTGTAGACGACGAATCGGATGCACCTTCCGTCACCTCTTTCATCCTCGCTGGAATCTTCAATCGTTTCTTGATCCTCTCCCATGTCAGGGTGCGCGTATTGTTCTTGCCTCTTCATGTCGAACTTGCGACTGTATGTCCTATCGCACTGAGAACAATGATAGCGCTTTGACAGGCCAAGAGTATTCATGTTGACTCAATGACGGATAAGTTTGTAAATGATGTTGAATTATACTGAACTTATATAATGTGTATTGCTCGATTCCGCAATTCCGTAGCTGAACGCCGCAATTCCGTAGCTGAACGCCGCAAATCCTAGGGCTGAATGCCGCAATTCCGTAGCTGAACGCCGCAATTCCGTAGCTGAACGCCATGTACTACGCATTGCGTATTTCTAAAGCTATTGAATGTCTTTTTATTTTTGTCCATCGTTACTAATTAGGATTTCACAGTACCCTCTGAATGGTGTTAATGCTGATTCAAATTTATCAGTAGCGGGGTGTTACTCGGGGGTTTAGTGTATGCCGATATGGTGTTTCGTTGATGTCGTTTCAGATTATCCAGTCTACTGAATGCGTTGCCAATCATCGCAAACGAATAACACACATTGTCTATGATGCGTGCGTTTATGACGCATCAAATTGGTCTTAAAAGTGAACTTTACAGCGCAGGTGTCACAGCTGCATGTTGAGGAACCCTGCTTTCTTAAGACGTCTTTGATGCATTCGGTATAACTCTATCGTATGGTTTAACAGTGTGAAGGATTGATAACTCGGTTGATATCTTCTTTATCTAGCTTCAGAGAGAATTAAACGTTCACGTCTTTATTGTCAACTGGTTGTTAACTGGTATTGGTCTATTCCGCAAGTCCGTAACTGAACGCCGCAATTCCGTAGCTAAACGCCGCAATGCCGCTAGAGAAACGCCGCAACACCACAAACAAGTCTTGGAAATAGCACGTCGCATCTGAAAATGACTGGATTTCAAATTCTCGGTATAATTATGCGGTGTGGGGTTGAAGGTTTATGTGAGCCGTTCTACCAAAGCATTGTGATCTAGATGTACGCAACATGTTTTAAACCAATCCTGGACAGTATTTACGGAAGCACGTGCTTTCTTGTTTTCAAAACACCGTTGCTATGTTTTCTCGTTCTCAGGCAAACTATTGCAATTTACTCTTTTACTCGACTATCCTAAATATAACTCTGAAACAATTACGTCTTCTTAATTCCTCTATTCAACACTCAACTGTTTGTTGATGGGTTGTCATGACGCAGGACGAGGTTTGTTATGCGTTACCATGGTAGTCCATCGTAGTCACACATTCTTCTTTCTATGAATATTCATGAGCCTTTGTCTACCCCACTACTTTTTCGATCGTACCATTGTGCTCATTCATAACTGTTGTCTTCACCCCACTACTTTTTGATCGTACCATTGTACTTTCATGAACCTATTGTCTCCCCTCACTACTTTTTCGATCGTACCATTGTTCTTATTCAATGAGTCTATTGTTCATCATGAATATTCAAACATTATGTAAATACTACACCATTCATATTCTAATGAGATTACGTCAAGACAATAGGATGACGGTCATTTCCATTGTCTTACCCTCGTTGGACGTCCTCATTCTCTTTTTGAACAACAATCAAATAATGTTTGACCCTTTCCTAGACAATATACCTAATCCTGTAACATGAACTTGAAATTAAGAAAGAACAATATCACCCAGGTGGTAGGACTGGTGGGCCTTGGTAGCTGGGTACAAAAAAGGTGCCCCAAAATGTGAAAAATTGCCAAAAGGTAATGTGGGGGTTGACAAACTTTTGTTAAAAATATCTCAGGGAAGGGTTGGGGAAGATCCAAGAAATAGCCAAGCTCCATAAAAATGAAGGGGGGGGGGGACAAACACATTAAAAAAATAAAGACGGAGCGAAAAGATGTTGCTCGAGCGATAAAAAGTATTCCACCTTTATGACGAACAGTGTAGTAAAACAGAAGTGGTGGAACCTAAATCAAAAGCAAAGCTTGTAAAATTTAGGCCCATACGATAATACATTAAAATCCTAGCATTTTCTTTTCGCAAAATTTTATTGAAATTTTTTAAAAATCCGTTTTTCCTGCCGCTCAGAACTCGGTATTAATTCCTACAAACGTTCCCCTTAACATTTCAGGGGATTTTCTGTTATTTAAAAGATTCTGTGACGGTGAGCCCTACTCTGCCATTTTCCTCATTTGACCCTTTTTGTTTACCGGGCCGACCAAAAGCCCCCCTCTCCCCCTCCCCCTCCCCCTCCCCTCCCCCTCCCCCCCTCCCCCCCCCCAAAAAAAAATCACACAAAAATTGGAGTGAAATTATGAGTACTAAGGAATATTCTTTTCTTCTTTTGGCTTCAACACAAAGTTGAATGAATAAAAAATTTAAAAAAAAAATTAAAAAAATCACTAATCACACTTTTACTTCAATGTACCCTCTCCTAGCAAAGAGGCCTGTATATATATAACCACTGAATCCACCTCAGATACGTTTTCTGAGGCCGGAGTTAGGGTAGGTCTTGGGTCAGTTGAGTGAGTTAAAATTATTCCAAGTTATGAGCAACAGTGTCATTTCATAATTTATCAATGAATTTTGAATATGTAATGAGATGAACGGGCCTAATTAATCGATAAAAAAAACATAGCCTACGCCAATTTGAATAGGTTGATTCAAAGGTCTTGAACCAGTAATAAAAGAAAAATAATTATTATACTGACACAAACAATTCGTGCCCATTTCAGCTACTATTCTACAATTTTCTATGATTGTAATAATTATGTATAGCCTATATTTTATTTATTCCACAGAGGGGTCCTCTCTACTTTTCATTTTGTAATGTTTGTGCATTGTCTATATATGTGTTGTTGCAGTATTTTGTTAGGATTAATTTTGTATTTGTATCTCTTTTCTTTCCTTCCCTATAATTCGGTGGCGGATCCAGCCTTTTAGGACGTGTCGGGGGTGGGGGCGTCGCCGAAATTGTCTGATTTTAAAATGTACAGTCAATTTAGTAGTTTTCAAATTATAGGGGGGGGTGCGCGTCCCCTGCTCCCCCATTTGGATCCGCCACTGTTATACTTTTCTGTCTATTTCTATTCTCTCCCTTTTTCCCTTTCAATTCTTTTCTTTTCTTTTCTTTTGTTTTTCTTTACTTTCTCGTATGATAATGTTATACTATAATATTGTCATGAAATTATATGGAAATATGTATTGTCATGGCGACCTCGACACAATCCCCGTGCTTACAGAGATTCCCTCCTCCTAATTTCACATGATTTATATTATAAGATTATTTGTATTTATATGTATTTTTTGGAAAGGATAAATAAAGTGTAACTTGAACTGGAACTGAAACTCTGTCTACTTTTTTATTTGGTGCGGTAAGCTGCTTTCAGCATGCAATCAATTTATTGCTTTTTGTGTCATGAGTAGCATGCAGGATAATCTGATTGTCAGAGTGCAGAGTGGGTATCATTCATAGAGTTACATACCCTAAAACTTTGTGGTAGATAATTATCTATATCTACCCACTCTGTCAGAGTGGGTATAGCGCCATCTGGAGTTTAATAAAGAACAGCATCGGCTGCTGATCTTTTTCGAAGCTCGATTGATCGACTGCAAAACCAGCGGTAATATTCTTCTAGCCTAAGATTCGTTCAAATGCTTATGATATTTATTGTAAATGAAAAATGAGATGCGAGTTTGTAATGTACATTTAGTATTTTCCTATGTTCTGTATCTATCTGTATGTGATTTTGATGGTAAATTTATAGAGAATGATGAAAATGTGACAATGGGGAGACCGTTTGAAATTGGTGCTCGGTCCCATTTGTGATAATATCTGGACTGGAGTCTTTTTAAAATTTTTTTTTATTTTTTATTATTACACTGTTACAGTCCCCTGACACGATGTGGGTGTTAAAGGCCATGCAAGTGTTGAACACTGGCATTGGTTAATGCCATCTACGTCTTCTCCCATTACATGTAAATGCAGTTCCATCCCGCACGTCCATGGCCATGCGTTGCCGTTGGGCTAACGCACTGCGTGTGTTTGTGTAGATCCCCGGTTAAGCCGGTACGCGGGTGAATGGGAGAAAAAGCTCTGATAACATGCTGATGATTGATTGAAAATTGCTCTGCGATAATTGTTTTGCCAGCAGTTGCTCTGATTTAAATAGTGACAATTGCAATGCAGACAAATCCTCCACGACAATATTTGATGTGTAGAATATTTTCTAACATTCTGTTCCAAAAAACTACAAAAACTTGCTTGTAAGTTAAACCTTTTCAAATGGCTGGTCAAAATCGTCTGTCCGGACACACAGCCTGTCCGGACATACAATAACTGGGTAGGCCTAGATCTCTAGACTCTAGTATGAAACAAACTCGGCGCTTAAGTTAAGATTTTCACTCATTATTCCATTGATCGTGATCACAATGCGCACTGCAGAAATAATAGATGACTTCCTAAATGTCATTGACATCAGGCTTCCTGAGTTTTGGCGGAACCAGACTATCTACTTAAACATATCCCTGACTGATAAACCTTTTAGTTACTTCAGACTTCTTTTTTTTTGTCCTATGCCCATCTCCCTGTATCTCCAAGAGATAACATGCACTCAACTCTATCAGAAAATCTCTGCTGTTTCATGAATAAAGGTCAATCAAAGATTTAATTTGCATAACACTTTTTTACAGCGATGTCTGAGGATGTTTCAGAAGTAGTCGCTTGTCAACGTGTGCTTCTTTTGGAACCGTTCTATGGAGGATCTCACCGTCAGCTCATTGATCTTATCAACAAGAGTATCCCAGAATGCACCTTGATCACCCTACCTGCTTCAAAATGGCACTGGAGAGCCAGAACATCTGCTCTGTACTTCTCCTTCCAAATACCCAATCATCATAATTTCAGGTAATATTGATGATAATATTTACAATAATAATTTTTTTAATTTTTTTTTTATGCAGCTTTCGAGTAAGTCACTGATCTGTCCTATTGTCCAACTTTGAACTCCAAATCCATGGTGACTTTTATTCAAAGTAAGTCCGAACTGATCACCACCCTGTGTGGACTCTCATTGCCAAGCTAGTTTGAGAGAACTTAGAACATTAATAGAACAGGGTGTTATAAAGCAAATTATTACGGGTGATGAAAGAGGTCAGGTTAAGTAGTTTAGGACTTGAGGTGGTAGGCCTGCTGGTCTGTACATACTACATCTATTTGCTTTAACACGGTGCTCGTAAAGGCTCATACATGTAAGCTAATGCCCCATGTTTTATCTCAGTACACGGACTTAGTCACCATTCTTATTCCAAATTTTAATAATCATCAAAAGCAAAAACAAATCATAAAATCGTAGTCACTGTTATATTTTTTCTTGATTTATGACAGTGTTCTATTTGCAGCTCTGTACTTAACCTTGCTGAGCATGTTACTTTAATTTGAGATCTGATCTGGCTGGGATGTGTAAGGTCCTCTACTTCCATGAAAACCAGCTAGTCTATCCAGTCCAGAAACACCAGGAAAGGGACTTTTAACGTTTCGTTTTCCTGATTTATTGTCAGTGTTCTGTTTGCAAGCTCTGTACTGAACCTTGCTGAGCTGGTCGCTTTGAGACCTGATCTGGCTGGGATTCGGAAGGTCCTCTACTTCCATGAAAACCAGCTAGTCTATCCTGTCCAGAAACACAAGGATAGGGACTTTCAGTATGGTTATAACCAAATCCTATCATGGTAATTATGATTATTTTATTACTTGTCTGTAAGTCTGTCTATCTGTCCTGTTTTAGATTGAGTGAATTACCTTATGATTGTACATGTGTGTACAACCAAATTTTGAGTACATGGTCAAAAATCAAAGGTCACAAAGGCGAACTTAATGAACTTCTAGGTACAATGTGTTGCTACTGGCCTCACTTTTTAACCCTAAAAAGACTGGGCTATTTTGATATACATAAAGACTGGGGGGGGGGGGCGCTCATTCAGCCTCCCCCTAAGATCTCGGCCGTTGAGCGCGCGATCACGTCGAAAATTGGCACGCACGTTACCCACGGCATCCTCTCCAAAACCGAAGAGTCATATTCTCCGAAAAATTTCATCACTAATTAATTATGCTAATTTATGCATAAAATCTAAGATTTGCTCTAATTAATTAAATAAAGCTCTGAAAGGGCTAATTTTGGGTTTACAGGCTCTTTGTAGGCTTGTGGAAATCTGTATCAAGATTTTTTTTCTTATGTATTCTATCGTTTTTTAAAAATTTCTTATGTATTTCTTTGTTTTTCGACTTTTTGTTTTATTGTTTTTCGATGGAAATCATCTGTGACACTATTTTAATCATAAAGACCTTAGATTAATTGATTTTAATTAGTTAACTCTTAACATGTCATATTAATTTAAAGCAATAAAAGGTAGACTTTCTTTTAAAATCTTTTAAAATGGTATGATATAGTCTTGCTTGGTGTAAATGACTGGAAATCAATCCACAGACACAATACAATCAACTGTGCTATTTGCAAAGACTATACTGCCAGAAATCAAGAGAAAATGAATTATTACGATTGTATAAATAATAAGTACAATTGCACGAAAACGTGTCCGTGGCACGCTAAGGGTTAAAGAGAAAAAAGTGATACATTTATGAATTTTGGCTAAAAACACAATTTGCATTGGATTTGTACACAAAATCATGTATACATTTGAGCAACTTTGGGTCTGACGCACAGTTACAAAATGTTACGTAATTTCGGGACCGCGTACCTGGGCATCGCAAATTTGGTCTCAAAAGTTGTGTAAGACTTGAAAGAAAATAGTCATGAAGCCTCGGCGAATTTTTTTTCCGGATTGCGAAGTTATCGCGAAAAATGTCGAGGGGGGGATGAATGAGCCCCCCCCCCCAGTCTTTTTAGGGTTAAGAGTGGAAGCAGAACATCAAAAATTTCCATTGCCCAGAAAAAATGGAAAAACATAAACAATCGCCCTCTTTTGTTACTTCTTTGATATATCATACCCTTATGCCTTGGATTTCTGCAAATCATGATGTCGGTATTTCAAATTCATTATTTGTTATGGCGATTTGCATTAGATGTTAAACCATCATTAAATTTGAAAAATTCATTCGACTGGGGACAAAAGATTCACTAAAATGCAAATTCCACCGGTTACATTAAATATTTGATATAACATGAATTTTTGATTAAGGGATCAAGAGGAGTACATTTCCATATGGCAAAATGACCACCAAACAAAATTGATACACGCGTTATGGTAACACTGTTTTGTGTGTTACACTTTCAATACCAAATTATTTGAAAAATTCTTATGTTATTTTAAGTGAACCTATTATCTTAAATATAAGTTAACCAAAACTAGGTTATTTCCATTGCAAAATTTCACAGAAATTTCAAACTGCATGAGGGAGGTAAAAAGCAATTTCTTTTTGACAAGTCTGTTATACCCGCCAACCGTACTTGGAGCATGAACATGCATTATGTTTTGATATTCAATTCATGTTTATTCTCTGTTACTGACAGCCTTGTTGCCGATGTCATCGTGTTCAATTCAAGTTACAACCAAGAGAGTTTCCTTGCCGCCATTGAATCCTTCTTAAAACTGATGCCGAATCGACCTAGAGGACTTGCAGAGAAGATCCGTCCAAAGTGCCAAGTCTTGTACTTTCCAATTGATTTCCCTACCAGAATAAGCAATGCTGAGCCAGAATGCACCAAATCTGCAAGGACTGTTCCTACAGACCAATCTTCAGAGATGATTCCTAGCCAAGAACATGATGAAACATACCACAGAGACTTTACATACCACAGAGACTTGAAGTCAAATCATAGTTCTGCCCAAAGTGCAGAAATGACTGATCGTACTGTCATAGGATGCCAGCATCAATCTTCTCACCATGATGACCCTAAAATGTTAACAGGTCGTACGGAAAGGAATAGTTTAGTTCAACCCGGACCAAGGATAGCCTCAGTTAAAGACAGTGGTGAAACAGTTGAAGAATTGGAGAAAAGATTTGACAAGAGTTCACTGGATAATTACAATGACAATTCTTCTTCTCAATCTACAGGTCCAGAGAATGAAGAAAGTAGTCTTCAAAACTCACAACAAAGAGAATCTGTAGTCAAAGTATCCATAAAAAAGACTAAAGATATTGTTGAATTTACAAAAGAGAAAGAAAATAATTTTGTAATGGATGATGCATTGGCATTACCCAATTCACTTATAGAGCAATGTGACAGTGTATTGTGTCATAAGACAGTGCAAGATGCTTCAATATCTGTTGGAAACTCTTCTGATGGAAGTAATAGTGATTCCAGAGGAAGCGACAAGAGTGGCGAAGAAGATGGAAGGTTTCAGAGAAGCAGAAAACGTCCTCTCCACATTCTTTGGCCTCACAGATGGTAAGATTGAATCCTCATCATCATATTAGAAAAAGACTACAAATATACGTTAGTAATTGCAATTGGTTTGCACATTTGTTGGTGATAAAGAACAATTTTATAGTGGCTTTTATTTTCTTCCATGAAGAAAAAAGAAATTATAAAATATGATTGAATTTTGAAATTATTAAGTGAGAATTCCCTGGTCCAGAACTGAAAGTTGAAATTGTGTTTGATGAATTAATGAAATTCTGTTTGATGAATTAAGAATTAGAGAAACTCAGATAATGTTTTCTCTAGTACTACTATCCCTTGGACAAGCTTGCCTCTAAATCCCCTACCACCTCCATATGTACACACATCTTTTATGGAACAACTACTCCTTGGGCGTATTTGACTAACAGTCAAGTTTGACCTTATGGTGAACTTAAATTCTTGGTTGCTTGCTGTTCAACGATGTATATTATGCAGCACTGTATTGCTTACATCATGCTTAACGGATGCGTACATGTACAATTTAAGTTCTTGACTCGATGTCAAACACCCTGTGAATTCCTGTAAAAGCTAGGAAGCTCATCCCAAACATAATTGCAATAATTGAACTTTTACTTTCCATATCTCACATTCCAGGGAACATGACAAGAACCCAGAGGAATTTTTCTCTGTCTTGTTTCAACTTTCTAATGAAGGGTGCAATTTTCATCTCTCTGTGCTGGGAGAAAACTACCTCCAAACCCCATGTGAGTGAGTATATTATGACACAATCATGAACAAAGATGATTATAGTATGGTTCAAAGCAAATAACAATTTTGGGGAATATAGATGAAAGCTTTTTGAGCTTAGTTTATTCAAATTTAGAGGTTTTAATTTGACCAAGATATTATCTCATGAAGATTAAAGAGTAATATGACAAAGTGAACAGGATGTGATTGATTTTAAGCTCTATCCTGTAATCCCTTTTAATGGTTGAAAAAGAATTTCATTGATCTATTTTGCTAATTCTGCTATGTGTAAAGAGAGATTACTCCATGTGTTCTTTTGTTCGTATCTCAAAGTCTGTATTCTTGGAGGGGAGACATTGTTAATTGGTCAACATGACTTTTACTTATAATTATAGATGAGTTCCACTGCAGATTTACAGTTTCGACACAAAGGAGTTATCAGCGGAAACCATAGAATACATGTCTGTAGCCGGTATCCGAAAATGCGGCTTGGGTCACATAAGAGGATTATACATAACAACCATCCAACTTCTCTACCTTTAAAATGATATGCAGTTGCATGAAACTAGTGGTAAACTGTACATACCACATTTTAAAAAAGAGATTGGCGTATCTTGCCAAGAAACACATATTTTATTTTCTGATATATTTTGGTGCCTCTGAATGATAACCAGAAGCACATAATGTTCAGTAATGTGATAAATATGACTGGTTATCATGTTTTTAAATTACATTGTTAGTATTAGCATTTAAAGATTAAATAACCTATTCTTACATTATGTTTATCTTAATTATTTTTGTTTTCATATGCAGCTATCATTCAAGAAGCAGAAGTTAAATTAAAAGATCACATAGTCAACTGGGGCTATCTACCAAGCAAAGAACATTACTATCAAGTACTCTCTGAGGCAGATGTTGTTGTATCCACTGCAAATCACGAATTCTTCGGAGTTGCAATGTAGGTACATTTTCTAAATGAAGGTCTTTACCAATAATGATCTACATGTACTTTATTATTTAAAGTCCCTGACCGGACCGAAAATTAAAATAGCCAAATTACATATAAAACAGAAGCTTGTATGCTAAATAATACAACAATTCCAAATTTAAACGTTTTTATACTCCATCTAGAAAGTATTTCATTAAATTCATTAAAAAGATGATCAAACCTCAACCAGGCCACCCCTCTCAAATACTTGAAAAATTACCCCTGGCGAGGGTGATGACGTCAAAGGATGTTAACGGAATGCTACAGCCACATGACAGCCAGACATGAATGAATTTGCCTTTTCATTTCATAACAATAGAATTCTAAGTCTATTTTTCTGACCTAGCAATACAAACAAGTTTTCTAAAGGCGACCACAATCATGTCTGGCCGCCGGATGGATGTAACATTCCATTAACATCCTTTGACGTCATCACCCCGAACCATTAAATAAGGGGTGATTTTTGAGTATTTTGGAGGAATGGCCTGGTTGTGGTTCGATCATTTTTTTATGAATACTGTTATGAAAATTGAGTTTTGTTTTTGTGTATTTATGTTGTACGTCTACTTAGCTTTCAATCGATGTAAGGTTGTATTTACTCCATCCACGGTCTTAAAAAAAGTCCATATAATGAATGACATTTCAAATAAAATGTAACCATAAGCTTCTTCTTTCTCCGTGTGATAGGTTGGAATCTACTTATTTTCATTGCTATCCGCTTTGCCCAGAACGTCTTGCATACCCAGAGATCTTCCCAGGTAAAAAGAAAAGAAAAAAAAACCTTTTGCCTGCTTTTCTTAACCCCATTGACTACTGACATTTCCCTTTTCCAATATTGATGGACTTGACTCTTTGCCTGCAATGTACATAATCCTCTGTTTCACTTCTGTAATTGGGTAAAATGAGACCGAGGTTGTATTTCAAAGATTGCTCACATTTAAGTAGCCTGTGAATCATGACCTATTTGTATTGAAAAATATCACTGAATTCAACATTCGTAGACTTTACAGATTACTAACAAGTTTCATCTATTTTTATTTTCTTCTCTTGGACCAGCTGAACATCTGTACA
Organism: Paracentrotus lividus; assembly: GCA_940671915.1. Lineage (NCBI taxonomy): Eukaryota > Metazoa > Echinodermata > Echinoidea > Camarodonta > Echinidae > Paracentrotus > Paracentrotus lividus. The sequence goes on from CALNVZ010000641.1 coordinate 28,064,609, forward strand.
GAACCTCGATCCAACTCCTAAAAAAACTGAGGCGATTTTGCAGAAACCCAGAGCTTCCTAGATGTCATGAATTCCAAGTAAGCTGATGTTATTCATTGTATAATCAATATTGGAGAGGCATGACAGCTCAGTCAGTAGAGTGGTGGTCTCGTAACGGGGAGAACCCTGGTTCGAAACCAAGTCAACGTGCTCGTTCCCTTTGGTAAGGCATGAATCTCCAATGCCAAATCCCTGGAATAGGACTTAAAACCGCAGACCTGTGGTTGCTTACTTTAAATATAAAAGCATTTGTTTGCTTCCTTAGCAAATAAGGTAAAATAAACTAATTAATGGATCAGTTGATAATTCAATTGATAAGACCTGCTGCATCAAAACCACTTATAGGAAGTCAGAAGTTATTTATGCATTACATATCCGTTTTGAAACTAGAGTCTCACAGCTTTTGAGTTATGCAATGTAACCCATTTCAATCTAGATAAATCAATAGCGTCTATTCAGAGGAGCTCAGCTTTGAAGTTTGGAACAAAAGGGCATGCAAAAGGAGTGAATTGTAATATACTTTGTGAAGGTATTATCAAAATGGGCTATGAATAAGACCACATCCTGGATGCATCCTATTCATTACTCTTACAATACCGGTATATCAGTTCCAGAGGTGCATTAATGAGAAACTGGTAATAATACCATTTATTATGTGCCAACTATCTAGTTACCTATTCAGTGGTGCAGTTATATTATTACCAGACTATGACCATAGATAATACGATGATGATGAGTACACAAGCTTCATCATTATGAAGCAAACTTGTGCTTTTGTAAATGAAGAGCTTTGTTAAAATGTCAAAGAAAAATATATATCAATAATATTCAAACCATTGAATTCCACGCCCCAAAACAAATTTGATTGATCTAACAGAATTTATCCATTTTCACAACATTCCATTGCTGGATTTGTGACTCGGTGGGTTTGAGGGGGCAGGTCACATACATGTATAGCAAAATGTACATGTTGGTGTATATTGTCTATGAGATGCATTGACTTCTGATGTAAATTGTGAGATGGCTAGGAATACCTTTAGCATATCAAAACGTATAGGCAATTGAAAAAGACATTTGTTTCAAATTTACTGACAAAGGATACACCTCTAAACCAAGGTTCACTCAGGAAAAAGCTGTGACAATGTCCAGTGATATATATTTAGATCTTTGTAACAGAGGTACTTCACTTAATACAAACAAAATCTATGGTCAGTGCCTTTGATGATACACAGAAATATGTGCATGTAATTGTTTTTAAATTTACCATTCATGATTTCTACTTATCTATTTCTTCTCATTACAGGGTGACTTGTTAAAATATAGCTGGCAGACTTTACGACCCGACTACCTCAAGCTTCTGATGTAAACATGGTAAGGAGGATATCAGGAGATGCTATGTTGTCACTGAACCATTTGGATTAAAGTTAAAATATCTTTTTAACAAATATTAATTCCATGGTTACAACCGGTGGTGCATAGTTTTGGAAGTGTGAGTCCTGCATATGCTGCCTCAAGGTGTCTTGCCCGGTATTACTAGATAACCTCACGACAACAGAGAATAACCTGAAGACCATTGAGTTTTAAAGTGTTACTTTATTCAAGTTTCATGTCATTACAATGTCATATGTGCATATGGTAAAACTATAAAATAGAAAGCACAGAAACAAAAGGTCAATCATGTATCAGTGGCTCATTATAAAATAAATCAAATGTATTTACAAGTATGTGTTTTCCAAACGTCGACAGGGGGTGCCCTTATGAATCAATCATAAGATGTTATGTTGTCTCTGCATCTTCTTGAATAAGTTGTAATCATATTTATTTATTTATTTAGTATTTATTTAGTAGAGTAACTCCT
>CALNVZ010000641.1:28067833-28080524 GCA_940671915.1 Paracentrotus lividus
GGGACAAAAAAAAGGGGGAAAAAAAGAGGGAAAAAAAACATGGAGGAAAAACAGAGAGAAAAAAAAAAGAAAAGAAGAAGAAGAAAAAGAAGAAGAAGAAGACAAAACAAAGGGGAAAAAAAGAAAGACAAGAGATAAATATAACAAAAGAAATAAAAAAAAAGGAAAGAAAAAAAAAAGGCAGTGGCAAAAATAGTCATATGCTGACTGCTTGCCAAAATAATATCAATGGAAGAAGAAGAAGAATAAGAAGTTTATAAATTACACACCCCACAGTACATGCTAATGTACTGCTGCTGGTGTTGTAATAGGTTCTTGAACTGTGCCGATGTGCTGCCATAATGAGGTTGAGAGGTAAACAATGGAAGCTTTTGAGAGGGAAATATAATAATGGTGGCTTCTTCATGTGTGACGCCCAAAGCTTCTCTAAGTCGCCAAACTGAAATGAAAACTTGACTTGTCGTCTCAGCTTATCAGTATGATGGCATCACCACTGATGAAATCAGTGGGCATCAAGTAAAGAAGTCACCATTATAATCATTTGTAAACAAGTGGATTAGTATATTACGCGATGCGGAATATATGTCCCCGCCAATAATATAAAATTCCCATTATATCGCATCAGAAAGATAACGTCTGTCCGTCCGCCGTGCGTCCGGTATTGAGTCAATTTTGCTACTCCTTCGCCACTTTTTGTCAATTCCGATTTCGATTCCGTTGCTTTATATTCATTAGCCACTAGGATGATGGCTACACAATACTTCTTCACAGAATTTTGACCTTTTGATACCTTGACCCTGATTTTGACCTTTAAATATTGTTAATGGCTACAAAAATTGCTTACTCCTTCGCCACTTTTTCTAAATTCTCGTTATCTGATTCTGCGTTGCTATATATGATCAGCACTATGGTGAGGGCTTATCCAAAACTTCTTCACGGAATTTGACTTTTGACCCTTTGGATACCTTTTGACGCTCATTTTTGACCATATATTGCTTATTGGCTACAAAAATGCCTACTCCTTCGCCAGTTTTCATCCGATTTCGAATCCGTTTGCTTAATATATGATAGCACTAGGTGCCAGGGCTATCTAACTTAGTTCGTGGGAATTTTGACTTTGACCCTTTTGACCTTTGACCTTGATTTATACTCTATATTGTACATTGGCCTCACAAAATGCAATACTCCATTCACCATTATTTTCATCGATTTCGAATTACCGTTATAGCTTTAATTGCTGAATAGCACTAAGTTATGGCCTACAAAATTCTCTTCACTGCATTTTTACACTTTGACTTTGACCAATTAATTTTTTTATACCATATAGATTAATTGGCTACAAAAATGTTACGTCTTCGCTATTCTTTTCATCGATATTTCATTCCGTTTGCTGTTATTATGATAGCACTAGGGTGATCGGCTACCAAACTCCTCACAGAATTTTAGACCTCTTTTGACATTTTTTGGAAACCCTGATTTTTGGATTCTATATTGATTAATTGGCTACAAAATGCTATCCTTCGCCTTTTCATCTGATTTCAATTACGCTTGCCTTTATGTGATAGAACTACATTGTAGGTGATGGCTAACATTTCTTCTTCACAGAATTATTGACCTCTTGACCTTTGACCTTGATTTGTGACCACTATATTGTTAATTGGCCTACAAAATGCTACTCCTTCGCAATTTTTCATCTGATTTCGATTTGTTGCTTTATGTGATAACATCTAGGTGAGGACTACAAAACTTCTTACACAGAATAATTGACCTTGAACCTAATGAACTTGATTTTTTGCCTAATATCTTTATATTTGGTTAAAAATTGCTACTCCTTCGCCATTTTCATGCCGATTTTGATTTTGTTTTGCTTTATGATATAGCACTAGGTGAGTGACTACAAAACTTCCAAACAGAATTATCGACTTTTGATCTAATTTCTGTAAACATAATTTTTCAACTATTAAACCTAGACGTTACAAATAATAACAAGATTTTGAATTGCTTTTTATTGTTTTTTGTTGACATGATGATCTTTTTTTCTTTCATTATTTCAAGTGTTTTAAAAAAAAAGAAACAGGGTAAACAGAGTTAGACCTATGTGGCACCAACATAATATTTCACAACAAATCTATCGTACAATGTCTGTATTTAACTATAACTATGTGCATATATATCCTGAAAACAAATAAACAGATATTATTTAAAAAAATTAATAAAAATTGTTAACAACACATAAATGTCATACAAAATTCAAAAGTTATCAAACAAAAGATTTGCTAGTGAATTTTATTATGATTGTGAATTCGCGTCACTCCTGTCGTGGTGCTTTGTGGCAACATTTTGCACCTTGAAAGAATACTAGAACATAGAATATCAGTGCAAAGTGCTTGATAGATCACAGTGTTGTTGTAGTTTGCTTCAATGTAATATAGCGATACCGCCTTCTCAACTCTCTTTCTTAATAGCATAGGTATTCAATTATAACATAAAAAGATTTTCCTAATTCTTATAAGGAATTCTTCTCTCGACATTGTCCTCCAAGAAAACTCACATTATACATGCCATAATCAGATTAAATATTATATAAATGAACAATACCACCTATGTCAAATCAAAATTCAAATAAACAATGTCTGCTGATATAATTCATATCAATAATAATTAATATAACATATTTTGCTCATATACTGTTGAGATCTTCAACATCCATTCTCTTCCCCTCCATAAATTTCTATTCTTAATTCCCGTTAGCCTCAAGCCCAGCAGCCAGAACTGTAACAGCTATCTAATGTCCAAATCGCAATAGCATTAGATATCTTGAAGAAATAATTTCATTTAGTTGGAAATTTTCTATATAACAAAAACCTATTTCCTTTCTTTCTTAGACTCTGAAACACAATTACGATGATTTCGATACTGAATGATACGACACTCAGCGACGATCCACAAGGTGTCAATTAAAGATCACCTCAACACTTCGTGGTTTTCATTGTCATATGTTTGAAATAATATATAATTTTGATTAATACTGTGTGCGAGATATATATAAGATACCATATATCTTTTCTTCATAACCATTTCTTAATCATATGTAGCACTACGGGACAGCCCTGGAGAGATGTGACTCGAGACACCATTAGCATGTGTCGCGAAATAGAACTTTGTGTTATCTTAATGAACAATTCTGACTAATACACAGATATTTTATTAAATAAAGTGTGATATTGCAAAAAACATGATTATACTCCGACAAAATATGCATTAATACAATCATAAATTCTTTTCTACAATAAAAGATTGTAACATTAAAGTTGATTAACCCTCAATTAATTATCAAACAGATTAAACTCTGGCGTGTGGATTCTATATTGATTGTTGATCCGCGTCGCCTGTCCGTGTAGTAAAATCCCTATGGTGGCTGCAGGCAACCATTTTAAGCCATACAACATTTGAGATACAGTAAGAACATAAATACTCAGTGCAAAGTGGCTGAAGGAATCACCCAGCTGTTATGTTGGTTTCTACGAATATCATGCATGTTTTTATAATGTTATCTCTATTATAATCTAATTTGCTAATTAAACCATATTAATACTCACTAACTCCTTCTTCTTATACACATACTCCATTCTCTTAAAATTTATGTCTCAATCCACCAAACCATGCAGCGCTCCAAGGAAACCATAATTGGTATCTGTCCACTTTCCTAACGTCCATCCATCAGAAACCATCAAAAGTAATACCTGCAAAGTTTTTAAAACAATAACTGTGCTACTGTTTCCTCTCTATCTCAGTTAGGACATTGCCTATGGTTTTTTGTTATGTTTACCATTGACTTACAGATTTGAGCATTGCATTATATAAGTTTTGCATGTACTAACATTTTTTCTTACTGTTTATATTTTGTGTTGTTTTGTTTTTTTCTCATTTCATTTTTAATTTTCATCACATGAACATTATTTCACGATTCAAATAAGGGAGGCGAAATTATCCGAGAAGCAGACATGCTTGTATTTGGGTTTGTTATTTTATCTCGTTTGTTTTGAGACATAAAATGAGTTGGGTTCTTCAATAGTTTCGTTGCAATGCATTAAGTTTTTATAATTACCAAGAATTGGAACCATTATTCTTATTCTTGCAGATCGTTCATCACTATTATTTTTATGAAGCTAGTCACCTATGAGCTTTAGACCAGCCCTGATTTTAACATTGAACATAAAAAAAAAAATGCACCTCGGCGATCAAAAAAGTCACTGCGCTTCTTCGTAGCTCAACGTCGACATTGTCAAGTCCAGAACATTCATCTTGACAACGAATATCAAAGTAAGCAAAAAAGCAAAATGAGATACGTACAAGCCAGTTATGTTCATTACCAGTGCACCCGGAACACAATGCAACCTCAGGACTATTAACAAAGAAATGCAGAGCTCATCCCAACAAATTTTAAGCCATCAATAAGTAAAATGACTTAAACAGTTCCCACAAGCACAGGAGAGTGATTTCCCAAGCACAAAAAAATCAAGAAAACAAGCAGATGCTATAACATTGATTTATGCAGAAAGTGATTTTTAAAAAGCGACTTTCAGAGTAGAGCTAACATAGACATAAATCAGAAAAACCAAAACGACAGCATAATACAATGGAAAATAGAAAGACCTATCCACAAATAAGCATATCGAGAATATGTCGGCAAACAAAGATTGCAAACTTCCTTACAGAGCCCAAATAAGAACAAGAGGTCAAAATAAAGTTAAAAAATACAAAGACTTACGCAAATGATCAAAATAGTACCAGAACCCAAGAACTTGGACAAAGATACTAGGATAGCGTGAAAGGATGAAACGAAGCTTGATAACATCGAACTGGAGAGCAAGGAAACTAAATAAAAAGAGAATGAAGAAACTACGCCAACAGATGTTTGAAATGCGCAAAGGATCGGCAGACAAAACAACAGCAAGCTAAAAAAAAAGGAAAGCGCTGTTAACGTAATAATGGATGAATGAAGTACCCAAGCTAAAGGGATATACGCAGACAAATACCACAGGCAAGTAAAAAAAAGGAAAACGCTATGGATGATGGCAGTACGCAGCAAAAGGATCGGCAGCACAATACAGCAAGCAGGAAAAAGGAAGACGCTTTATGGATTGATGGAGATACGCAAGGCAAGATACGGCACGTCAACTACAACAAGTAAAAAAAAAGGAGACGCTAATGAGATGATGGAAGTACGCTAATGCAAAGGATCAGGCAAGACAAATTACAGCAACCTAAAAAAAGGAATAGACGCTTAAAAATCGGAATGTAGTACGCCAGCAAAGATTCGGACAGACAAATTTACAACAAGTTCTAAAAAAAAGTGTAAGACGCTCCATATGGGTGATGACGTACGACAGCAAAAGGATCAGGTCAGACAATTCAGCAAGTCCTAACAAAAAGGAGACACCAATGGACTTAGATGAGTGCGCCAGCAACAATAGAGAATAACAGCAGACAATATACATAATCAAGTAAAAAAAAAGAGAGACGCATGAGATGATTGAGTAAGAAAAAAAAAAGCAATGAAAAAGGGATCGGTGCAGACAAACTACAGCAAGTTAAAAAAGGAGAAACGCTTATTTATGATGTATGAATGAGCGTAGATAGTACCGCAAAGCCAGCCAGGATCGGCAGACAAAATACAAACAAGAAAAAAGGCAGACGCCAATTCTTAATAATAAGGAATAGATGAGTACGCCCAGACTAACAGGATCGGCAGACAAAATTCAGACAATAATAAAATAGGGAGGACACATGGATGATGAGAATGCGCTAGCAAAGGAATCGGCAGACAAATACCAAACAAGTAAAAAAAAGGATAGATGCTAATGGTTATTAAATGAGACGCACGCCAGATAAGGACAATCGGCAAGACTCAAATACAGCAAGTAAAAAAAAGGAGGAGCGCCCATGGATGAATGATACGCTCAGCAAAGGATCGGCAGACAAACACACAGCATAAGACTACAAATAAGGAAAACGCAACAGAATGAATGAATTATGTAGCTATTTCCGAACAAGAAGCAAAATATAATCTCAAATGGATGAAATTAAGACACGACATTAGCATTGATGAGTACATAACATCTAGAGACATCAATTAAACTAAAAGCAGGATATAAGAACCAACTACGCAATCATTGTACTGCAGTATGTAAGCCAAGAAACAAATTTACTACTCGACAAATATAAGAACTTCAGAAAACAAAAAATGAATCTTAGCAATTCTATCTCACTGTAAACATCAGTGAAAACAGTTCTTAACAATACAAGAGAGAGCCATTGCTCTCAAGGAATTTCCACCTTACACATGCGCACTCTGTATCAACTTTAATATATTAGAACTGACTCTATGGAATGCAACCTATAATCAAATTACAACATATTGGAAGGTGTCCACAAAAATCTACAGAAATGAACATCTTTCAAACAAGATATTGCATCTATTCGATCATAGCGATAAACATGCCATAAAAAATACAACAACAAATAACATATGCGAAATGGAACATGCCTGTCCAATGTCACCAGTATAATTTAGATTGCTTTAAAGATATCAACAAAAGAGCTAAGAAAGACAACTGTATTCTTTTGAAATGTCATTTACTAGCGTCACAAAAATCATTCCATTTATGCATACAATTGTATCTCATTTACTAAAAGGAGCCCAGCAATGATGTTTGAAAGAACTGAGGTCAAATAGTTTATCTTGTAGACCTGCATTTCTATCACAAAGTCATGCACAAATGCTTACCAAGAGGTCTGCAATCCAACAATATAATAAATATCAATTAACACCTCGCCAACTGAAGAGGAGACCTTAAAGTGAACAAAAGAATAGCTGTCCAACAACAAAAACAGTTCATCAGACCAACAGTATGTTCAAATGAAACATAATTTGCAATTATACTCAAACCAAGCCAAACATACAATCCCTCTTACAAGATGTCACTGAGATACATAATCATGGGAAAATGACTGCACATCACTCAGTCAGATCCACACCTCTCGCGGAGATATTGAACACAACCAACTGAACCAAGTTCTCAACCAAATCTCACAAGTACGCAAGGAAATCAACAACAGTACTTACAATACTCAGAACGACTCAACAAGATTGAATTAGTCAGCAAACATCATCACAAGATGCCCTAAATAGTACACTCTCACAGGAGAGCTCAAGTGAGGTATGAAGTTTGAAAAGAAAATAACCAGCTGTAAAAGTTTCTAACAAACCAACATTGCCAAAAACCAAAACATTCCTCGGTCACAAATAAATTAACTCTAAGTTACTGTTAGATCGCAACCAACATCAGGGCCATCTGATCCAACTGAACAAATACTAGATCATTAATTGCACCAAGCAGAGCGGACAAATTAAAAATACCTGTGTGTAAGTGCTAAATCTCAATGAAGACACTAAAACTGGGAACAAATGGGCAATCATCCCAAAGCTGTCTGTTGGAAAGGAACATTATCAATATACCAGACCAAAGAAAAAGATCACACCTGCAAAATAATCTCTTAAATGACAAGCATATACAAACCGATGTGATAGATATTCAACAGACTACTGAAGATACATATTCACAGAGGACTCACTGAGAGCATAGAGAAGAGTCGAAAGAATTGAAAAGTACATTAACATCATATCACAAAAATGAAAAACGGCACCAGCAAGATATCATAAATGCAGAGCAAACTCAATATCCAGACAGCATGGTCCATCAGACTAACTTTATCCCAAGATGAAATGTTACAACATTTAAGGACGAATAGAGGACTCAACCAAATACTGCGAGAAACATGCAGTTGGATATGCCTAGCAAATAAATCAAGCTGTAATGGACCAATACAACATCTTATTCATAAATAAGGGAGTCTTGCCTGACTGAAATCCATATGGACGGAGTCATTCAAGTCGAAGATAGGTGAAAAACAAAATACTGGACAGCAATTTCAGTGAAAATGATAATCAAGAATAATGGATTGGCAAAGACAAAACAGCAATAAAATAGGCTGCAAACTATCAAGTACTGCAGACTAGGCAAAATAAGATACATTTTGTGAGCAACTACTGGGACAAGTGGTCCTCAGTGGCATTTCATCCCACCCATTGGGCAGATTCTTAACTATGACAATCCGGAAGGAAATGCTAGGGGTCGGGGCAACTCACAATTTTCATGCATGCAGTTCATGTATAAAGGATGCCAGACATTGACCAATGAAAAGTAAGATGAAGAAGTCAATCAACGTTATGTTACGAATTAAATACAATAAGCCTGACTCGACTCCAACACCTGAAGACAGACCCCAAGATTTGAAACCAGCTAATGAGTACAAATCACAGACAAACTCATCATCAACAAAAAACCTTGCAAATAAACAAAACTTAGGAGTAACAACTGAACAGATTTAATCATAATATGACCATAAGGCCACCATCAACTAAAAACGATGATCTGGCGACCGCTGAAAAATTACACAAAAGATAGTCAAAAAGCTACAGAATACACTAAAGAAAGATTCTCACAGCTCTTGCCAAGATTTGAATCCAATAACTCAGCCTACCAACGGCAAAGTCAATTCACTCAGCGCCAAAGAACAGATGATTTACTGAAAATGAACTACTATGGAAGCGAATGCAAGTGAAGACTTTACAAACGTGAGTCACGATCTACATGAACGCACAACAATCAGAAGACCCATGAATGTTCCAATAACTACAATGCTGTCATCCCTTCTAAAGCTCTGCAAGCAAAGACATGGACATACAATACTACAATCACACAAGTATGGATGTATTGTAAACTGACATCATAATGTCGCCACCTGACACGAAACAATGAGTGAGCTAAATGAAGAAGCATGCAAGCGAAGCAGAAAGAAACAACATTCAAAACAAACTGCAATCATATTAGGACAAGTGTTTCTCAAATGTCGTGAGGTATCAGAACATTGAAGCTATTGCTCGTATTCTTAACAATCTCTCCCACTAAGGCGATCACAATACGAAAGGTGACTTCATTACCAACTGGCCCAAAAAAGCAACGAACACAGGATGTATAAAACCAATCAATGTTCATTGCTGAACATGGAATGACCAGGATGACATGATGTTTATGTCTCAAGTTTGCATCCCGACAAAGTATGCTGCCAGGCCCGACTGTTTAGAGGATGCACTCACTGGCAACTCATTTTGTGCAAATTATTGTGCACCCGACCTAAACACTTGACACAACTGAAAACAGAAGAAGAACAATTGAAGTTGATAGAAGTGTCGCTGCAAAGAAAGTTCACCTCAAGAATAACCTTGGCAATTCATGTAACAAGAGCAAATAAAACCATGTGTATCTTCAGACATATTCATCAGTGATGTCAAAGAACAGAGACCCAGAGTTGTTCATTTCAAACTGTTGTGTATATTATCCATGGCCGGATCAAGAAGGAAAGTTTGCTGCATGCTGAGAATGGATCTCACTAGACTCTCCAAGTACAACAAGAGGTCTACCCGATCAAATACTCACCCACATATTCAATTCATCCTGAGCACATTCTACGAAAGATATTGAGAATGCAAGACATTGACTTCAGAATGAGGGTCTTTGGGAACTGGACCCAGAACTTAGAAACAACAAGAAAACTGCTCTCATAATTGGACCACACAGTTTGCTGGCTTGATCCAGAAATTTACTGGAGTATATCAAGTTCCAAGTGACCACATCAATGCCTCACCTGGATGTCTATGCCATGTCCAATACTTCTACTACAATTCTCACCCAGATTCACAATACTAATGACCAAATATCTCTCTCATCCAATGAAAATGAAACATACAAATTATTTACTGCTTACATTTTCCAGTGGGACCAAGATGTTTGCCAGATCAACTACTGACAGCAATCGGATTCTTCCAGACCCATTCTACATCTTCTTATCTGGAGCAGCAGGGTGTAGGGAAAGAGGTCATCTCATTCATGCTATTTACCCAAGTGCAATCGAACCTATGCGAAACAACCAGGACCAAAAATCCTGGCATTCAAACACAACAAGTGTTGCTTACTAGCAATCCAACTGATAAAGGCTGACTGCCATAATACAATAGCACAACATTGCAATAATCAAGCTTTTAACCTGGCCAGTATTCTGCACAACGATAGGCCACAAGCAATTTCAATATCGTCAATAGTCAGATGAATGAGAGCATCAACACATGCAGAAGCCACATGTATCCAAAATCTACAAGATCATTCATTATTGTGAAATTTACCAAATGAGTTTTGGGTGGGAAGTACACTGGAACAAACACAATTTTTTAGTTCTCACTAGCATCTGCAAGATAATTTTTGGCAATGCAATAAACCCTAATTGGTGCGTGTATCAAATACTTGCCCGTTGGAGATTCTGTTCTCCAGTTAAGCCACCATGATGGAGACAAGAGCCTGTATTTCAGACACCAAAGCTTAGATTTACAATGTTCTATGTGGACATCAATTATGGAAACAACATATTCTCAGAACTGTATGAACTCACCACAACTTGTACGTCACACGAGCAGATACACAGTAATTGCCGACCAATTACTATCCAGAATTCACCGTGTCGGAGATATTACACACCTCAAATCATGGAAGAATAAGCTGCCCCTTCAACCATACGACTGTGTCATATATGCCACCACAACCACACTGCATACTGATCTTTACAACATGAGGCAATGCAAAACAAGCACAACCAAGAAAATTGCTCCAAAAAAATCAGATTGCACACACACATACGTGACAGCTTCATGACATTCTATAGAAAGGATCTTCAGACAGATGTTCCTGTGATCAGTTACCATAACTTTCAAATAACATTATGAAACAGGCAGGTCTGCTTAAAACACAATGCAACTGATAAGTGAAGTAGACGCGGATGGAACTTCACCCCCCCCCCCCCCCCCCCCCCCCTGACTAAAAACACTGATCTCTCAGACTCATTTCACTCGTGAATGGTGCCACAGGCCGACCTATTGTAAATCTCATATCAGTCCAATCAAATCACTAGGAATTACATTTATGTACGAGTTTGATGATGAACAAAGGCAATAGGGAATAAATAGCAGGTAGACATAATCCTACTCATCATCCATAAAGCATGCAGTACCTGTCAGGAGCAAGATGGACAGCCAGGTATTCCTTCTATCGCCCAAAATCTCCAGTAATCGGTAGAAGACGAGAAAACAAGTACCCAGGAAAATGCTAGCATGGGCACCTCACTGCACAAAAAGGCTACAAGGAAGTACCTGCACTCACAATCATAGTGATCTAATCAATAGCCTCTCTTAAAGTTAAGTCACACCACACTGTAGCGTCTCACCAATTACACAATCATTAGTCGGGCCACAACTCGTCAAGGATGTTGAAGCTCATAAAATTTCACTCAGACAAAATCAATGGCTTCAACAATGCTGCACATGCAAGAATTGTCCGACATAAGCATGCTAAACTATCCAAGTGTAATTTGTAGTGGGAAAGCACTATTGATGAGAATCACAACTGAACCAAATCTATTGCTCATCTATATAATATTCATATCATGGAACTCCAATTACAAGAAGACATTCATCAGAGGATCCACTTATATCGAAGTAGTACCATACTAGGCCTAGTCACGAGACACAGTAGTCACAATCACTCATACCAATTAGCACTTGTCCAGGGGTGAGGAATATCAAATCGGCAAGTCTGTTCATCATCACACCCAGGAGGACTTGCACTTACTAATTAACATAGCACAACATGACTTCAAATAAGACATGCTTCAACTTCCATCTTCCATCTCCAAAATGATTCTACCCATGCATTTGTCCAAATGATAGAGCATCACTCCTGCCTATAACAATAATCATTGTCTATTAAGGGCCACTGGACCATTGCAAGGTTTTACAAGTCAATATGGACAACTTCACTAACCAAATGCACCTGGTTAACCACGTACTCTACATACAAATCATAATGGGAGATTTCTCAATAATGCTCCTCTTCAGCCAAAAACAAACAATTGGAGGCAAAGATATCAAACACATGAGCTTCAGCCTAACATATATATCAAACACACAACAATACACCAACTCCAACAGTGGCCACGAATTCACTAGATCTTGATCTTCACCAACACTCCCAGAGCAAATGGGTATCATCCAACTTTCATAACCAGACCACTTCATTACCTGGACCACAGCAACCGTCATCCAATAGGCTACCAGTGGCCTTATATTTTCCAAAAAGAGGTATAATCTAAAACAATCTACACTTTACACAAATTTCCATATTCATACCCTCTCTTCATCAAACACTGCCAACCACAAGAAAAGACATCCTCATGCACACTAATACCTTCGGAAAATATCACCTTGAAACCATACCTTTGATTGCCACAATACCATCACATGTCTCTTCACGCAAGATGTACCAGATAAAGGTGTGGCCAGCAGTTGAAGAAGCCTCTATACAGCCCATCTTAAAATCAAATTTTGATAAGATATCTTGAAAATCTTGCAGGAGTCGTTCGTGCCTCAACTGCTCGGACAGTGGGAGTTTATTCCATGATCGCGACCCTTTGGCTAAAAGTAGTATTCCTAATATATCCAGTCCGGAATCGATGCTTGGCA
>CALNVZ010000641.1:28082840-28129899 GCA_940671915.1 Paracentrotus lividus
GACGGACGGATGGACGGACGGACACACACACATACGTACGGAGCCCGTTTCATAGTCCCCTGCTCGAACTCGTTCGGCGGGGACAAAAACTACACAGTAAGTCACAGTAAGCAAGAAGTCATTGATTCTTATGAATCAATCATAAGATGTTATGTTGTCTCTACATCTTCTTGAATAAGTTGTAATCATATTTATTTATTTATTTAGTATTTATTTAGTAGAGTAACTCCTTCAGTGGTTAGTACACTGTTATTCTTGGAGGCCCTGCATACAAGTATAATACATAGATACACAAACATTAAAGAGAACACTACATGATAAAAACAGGAACAAAAACTACACAGTAATTCACAGTAAGCAAGAAGTCATTGATTCTTATGAATCAATTATAAGATGTTATGTTGTCTCTGCATCTTCTTGAATAAGTTGTAATCATATTTATTTATTTATTTAGTATTTATTTAGTAGAGTAACTCCTTCAGTGGTTAGTACACTATTATTCTTGGAGGCCCTGCATACAAGTATAATACATAGATAAACAAACATTAAAGAGAACAATACATGATCAAAACAGGAACAAAAACTACACAGTAAGCAAGAAGTCATACGAACATTATTAAGTAATTTAATCATTAATCATTGATAATACAATTAATATATTCTATTACTTATCCTGTATGTTTAATTTTTAATAATTATCCAGATGCTATTTCATATCATAAGAACACAAAATTTACTTATAATGCATATGTGATTATTTTTAGTAAGTCTTCAAGAAATTTGCAGAGAAAATTTGTTTTGATTGAGCATGTCTCAATTCACTTGGAAGATTATTCCATTCTATTGAGCCATTATGCGAGAACCATTTTCCTGCATTTGTTTTGGCTTTTGGTATAACCTCTCCCTCTGAAATGGCTGCTCTGGTCCTGTACGTATGTACAGTGTTACATTTATTGAAAAGCCTTGATATATATATATATATATATATATATATTTGTTCTTCATTCAAGCCATCTATCACTTCGGGATCATCAACTTCAGGATTTTCCCCTCCGCCAGTTTTCACACGTTCTTTCTGCATGCGTGCACTGTTGGTGACTCTGTCCTTCACACTCTTCTAAGTGCCTGTCATTTGTCTTTTATGTTCTGTAGGCTCCTTTCGGACCTGTCGTCAATGTTCTTTAGCACCTCTTTGAAAGTACCGAGTGTGTCCTCAGCAGACTTTGTTGCAAGGTCTCTGATACCCAACACCCAGTACCTGCCCTCCGCGTCCATAGCATGGTATCCCATATACTTTTCTGAGTATTTCGAAGTCTCGTCGCTGTAGAGGCACGTGTTGTCTTTGCTTGAAAAGTCTTCCCCGAATTGCTTTTGCGCAAGAGCAAGCCTCATAATATTCATGTTACTGATTGTTGTTTTAAATGGCAGTTTGGACAGCGTCATACCCAGTAGAGAGTCTTGACCAATATGATTAAACCCAATGTGATGCTCCAAGAGCTTGTACACCAAGCATGTAAAATCTGTTGTGTATTGGTTTTCACTGTAGGTTGTCACTGTTGTATTCTTCAGACTTTGGTTTTCATCTTCAAGGCTCCCTAGAACAAAACTCATTCCAAAAGCTTTTTTATCAACCTTTAACCAGAGAACAGAATTTGACAATGTATCATCAAAAACATCAATGTGATCTACCAAATATTCACATATAAAAACACATAAACCATGGATACCCCCATACCTGTGACTATAAACTCTTTTTGGCATAACAAATTTTAAAACCTGGTAATAAGTCATCAGGAATGTCATCCCACTTGAATTCAGAAAAAAGTTACAATGTCATTGATTAACGAAAGTCTGCAGCACTCCGCAATCAATATTGCTTCGCAAACCACATACATTCAGACCACCAATGTTTATAAGGTTCACTTAACATGGTCATGATGGTTATGTAGATTACGGTTTTCAGGGTCTGACCTGTCCTAAAAGTCCATGAAAAGCCTGGATTCAAGCAACTGATCTTCATTCCATCCCAGCTTGAACAACTCATCAGGGTTTTCAATCACCACTTTCCTTTCCTGGCTGCCGTCCTTCAAGATACAATGAATCTTCCCATCCATGGAATATGCTCTTATGATGTTTGGATCCTTCTTAACCTCTTTCAGTAGGCGGCTCCGAAGCGATGTGAGATCCAGACATGTCAATTGAGTATGAAAAAAAAAGCTGAAAGGGTTTTTGGAAACGACGTCGACAAGATGGTGGGCATAGCCCACTGAGCGAGCGGCTTGCCGCTCGCCCCTAACGGGTGGGGTCCAGGGGTTGAGCTCCTGGGTTTTATCAATTTTACAACCCCAAAAACCTATTTGAGTTGAATGATTTTATTTAAGTATTTATATGGATTTTTTGGTCCAATATTCAATAAAAAACATAAAAATATTTAAAAAATCAACCTTAGTTATTTACCAATATAATCAGTCTTACCTTAATAAGCTACTTGTCATACTTGTACTTGAGCAATTTGCGCTGAAAGCTATCTGATAACTTTGTCTTAGCTGATTTCTCTTGAAGTTCACCTTCAGCTATTTTAGTTTTGTCTTTGGAAACTGAGTTACTTTTGTCTGTTACTCTTGCATGGTTTGCAGGTTTCTTTTTCACAGGTTTTGCTTTGACTTGGTTTTTAGTGTTGATCACTTTTCGCTTGATTCTTTCTGCATGGTCGTGTCTAGCCCGCTTGGCGCTTGCAGTTGATACTTCAGCAAATTTTCTCTTTGACATTGCTTTTTCTTTACTGAGCTTTAGTTCAGTCTTTTGTTCATCCAAGGTTGCAGTCTGTTCATCCTGTTTTCTCTTCATCAGTCTCCATGCTTGTTTGAAGTTTTGACATAAACGGCTATTCACAGGGTCACGTTTGTAGTCAGCTTTTTTGAAGAATTCTACTGCTGTCTTTCCAGATGAGCTCAAGTGATATCTGACACTTTGTATTGCGCTGAAAGATTCTATGCTTGTATTGGCAGAGTGGGGATCAATGATTTGGTTCATGGCACTGAAACTACTCTCCACCTGTGGTCCATGAATACAACTTAACAGGCTTAATGCCATCTTTGCCAGCACAGGAAACTTCTGCAATATCGTAGAATTGGACCACCACTTGACTGCCCTGGTTGATGGTGTTGTTGGAAATGGTGGCAATGTTGCTGTACTTGAAACATAACTTCTGCAGTTGCGTTCATATTCATCTTGCTTGCTTCAGAAATCACATGCTTAGCCAAAGATGGCAACATCATGAGGTTAGAGAGAGTTTCACTATGTCCACGGATATGACACACTGGATCTATTGCAGATGCACATTTCAGAAATTTATTGTCTAATGGCATACTCTTCTGCAGTTGTTTTGCACATGCAATGTATGCTTTTTGTACATGTTTAGGAATTTCTTCTACAACTGATCGCTATAGCCCTGGATTCATTCTTTATGATGGACTTAGCTTTGGTCCCAAGAAACATGTCCTTCTTTGGAGGAGGTTGCCTTGTTTCTCAACATCGACTTGGCTGATCTTGCTTGTTCTGGATATTGCCTCTGGTCTAATGAAACAGACCAGTATATCACTGTACAACTCTGTCTGATAGTCATTCACTTGTGAATCAGGGGTTCAGTCATTTCAAATGTTTTGACGTAGCTCTGAAGGAGGGGCATAACAGACAGGTAAAATGACAAATGTAACCTTGTTACTTTGACTACATGAAACAACTTTTTGACGATTCTTGCTTTCCTCTCCTTCCCCTCTTTGGTCATCCCTGTTTTACTGGCACAACGTGATCTCAATTCCCTTATCCGCTGACGTGCTTCTTCACTCAGATTAAGTCTCTGTATATGGATGTTACACATGATGTGTAAAGTTGTCTATCTTCTTTGGACAAGAAGCCATAGTAGAATAGAATGAGCGCTGGAAACAATCTACTGAATCAGTGCTGGTGTCATAGATGCTGGCCATCGGTGAGGGATATAATTACGAGGTTCAGTGTACTTAATGTTCAATATTTGGCATATTTCATGCAAATTCTCCCGAAGATCTGCGGACCACTTAAAATCTGAGAAAATATCTTTTACAAGACCTTCCAAGTGATATTCAAATGGGGCAGACAGCTTCTTGGCAGAGTTATGAACGTGATGACAACTGTCCCCATCTACGTCCAGTAAATGTGGAGCCTTTGTCTCTCGAATTCGAGTTTCTAGTCCAGTCTTTGAACCCCTCATAACTGAGAGCTATCCATTAAAATAGCAAGAAGATTTGTCCATGGTAGGTCAAATTCATCAAAAATAGCAACTAAACAATCATACAATGTCTTAGCATTACAGTAATGACACTAATGGATTTCAAATGACGAGTGATTACTTGTTGTAACTTGTCATTGTAGTAGCTCACTAAATCGAAACTACTCTTAGTTTGTTGCTCTAATTGCCTCGTCGATATTTAAACTGAATGGTTTTTTCCCGAAGGTCATTTATAAGTTCTTCTTCAAAGGTTTTAGCTAACCCAAATTGCATCTTATATGCGGCTGTTGTACGAGAAAGGGATACCGTGTCTAATGCTTTTTATCAGTAGCCAGTTCCTTAGTAAGTTCAACCAATTTCGGTGCAATTGCATACGGCAAGTTTTCTTCCGCTATGAAACCCAGAATTGTTGCTTCATGATTTTTCTGCCGGTCTGTCACTGGTGTGTAAGGTAGAGGGACAGGTGCCTTGCTATTGTTGTCAGTAGATCTTGATAAACCTTTGAGCATGGATATATAAGATAAATGTAATGTAAGTCTAGATTTTGTTAAAGCTCTGACCATGGTATGTGAAAATCAAAGTTGCATTTAGATTCGAAGTAGGCGTAGAGAGAAAAAAAAAAATAATGAAAAGACACATAGGCTTTCAAAGCTAAAGCTTAAGCTGCATGAGCTATTCTTACAACAAATAATTTTTCTGGCTAGCTATGGCTCTAGTGTACTTGTGTACACCCTGATTAGGATTAGGATTAAGATTAAGATTAGGGTTAGATTAGGGTTAGGTAGGTTAGGGGTTAGGGTTAGGGTTATTTTAGGGTTAAAAAGTCAAGGTGTACACAAGTACACTGTCACTAGAAGACTAGCGCTGACTATTTTTTCTTTTTTTTTTTTTTTTTTGCAACTGCCATACTAGTAGGCCTATCCTTACAATAAATACAAAGGAAGATTTCTATGTCAAATATTTAACAAAAATATTACCAGAGGCCAAGGATGTAGATGCACAGCCTACAGATGATGAAGAACCATCATTTTTTGCATTAAAGAAGCTTACTCCGATTCTGTAATTGTTCCTAAGTGTTTTCATGAGAGTAGAGATGTCACACAAAAAATAGAAATACATGCAAATCATATCATGTTGCACCTCAAATTATCGTTATGACCTCCTCTACAATTTAAGTTATCGGTTTTTCGACGAAGATGGGTTTTATGCAAATTATCACTAATTAATTATGCGCATATATGGAAAATCACCTGTTCAATTTACATTATTGGAGAAAGCATTCCAAAAAATTACCTAAATAGCTTTAAAGTGTAAATGATTGAACCATAAATAACTTGAAGCTGTCAATAATGCTAAAAAGTATAATTTGCATGATTTTAAAATATTAATATGCAAATTAGTAAATATTAATATGCAAATTAGTAAATTAAGTATGCATAATCATTAATGTACGTGACAACTGAAAATAGTGAAAACTGTTAGGGTGGAGGTGGTTGTGTCAGTTTAAATAAGCTACATCAATTTGTCTTGTCAAGTCGTATGAGATTGAGAGATAACTTCCTCAATCTTATTAATTCATATAAGAACAATTATGTTAATTAGTGCTCATTAATTATGCACAGGCATGGAATAAAATGTACAAATATTTTCTTTCCGATATTATCAGTAACATTTCTTTGAACTCACCTATATTTTTTCTAAATTATTATTTCAGATCTCCCCTCTCAAGTCTTCAAAGCTTGTAGGTGTATATTGCCTGTCATCAGCATATTTGATGTTGAACCACTGTGGGTAGCCAGGAACTGTTGATATAACCTTGCCTTCAACAGGATACCTGGAATCTACATCCAATACCCCATCCTCACCCTCACGCTTAAAAAGTGTCTAACTCTCTTCCAACCAAAAATAGTGATTGTTTATTGTTTTTGTCCATTGATGATGATGCCTTGGTGATCAGCTTGATCAGATTCCTTCAGTTCTTCAGGTGTTAGGTTTCTTCTCTTCCTGGTGTCTCTGAAGAGCATTCAGAAAATCGGTACAGTGCTGGATCTGCTTCCTGCAATAAAATGTGCTGCCGGAACCTCAATTGTGCCTTCAACGATCCATCTTCTCCGATTTGGTCTTGATGGTTAACAGGGATGCCTCCACTTGATCACTACTTTGCCATAGTCCACTATAGAAATTATATCTCTTCTGTCATAAGCTCTTTCTCTCTTGTTTGCTTCTCCCTCCTTGCTTCTTCCTTCTGAGCTTCTCCTTCAGAAGATCATTTCTCTTTTCAATGATTGCTCTGCCTGCGCTCCTGATAGGTCTTCCTCATTGTTCGAGCTTCCTTTCTCTGCTCTCTGATCAGTTTTCACGATCACCTGCTTCCTTTGTGCCAATCCACTCCCCAGTCTTGTTCAAGCAGAACATGATCATAGCCTCTTGGCTCAGGTGAGTAGAGTTAGGTCGAGATCGAAGAAGCTGATCCACGTAGGCAAGGACACGCTCTGCAAATTTGTTGTGCTTTGCAACGCTCGGTAGGTATCATACATCTCAGCAGATGGGTTGCAGTGAACTCCGCCAGGTAGATGCTCTCCATAGTGTTTTTTGAGGAGTACACACATGGCGGGCAAGATGAGGATAGAAAGATCTGCATCATGTTCTGTTGGTTGAATCAAGCAGTCAATATACAGCATCAACCTTGACGAAGGACTTGTCACCGAAAGGATGGATCTGTCCTGTCATGAATTCATTTAGGTTCTCCTGTGCCTTCTCAAGATATACAATCAACTCTTGAATATACTCATTCATTTGTAGATGTGGATCTCCTTTCTTCTATAACTACATAAGTGATTACTTGTGATTAGCCCAAGGGCCTTGCATCCTTGCAATGTGAAGTGATTATTCAAATCATATTTGACTGCTTTGAGGAGGCCATTCAGAGTCCTCTGCTGTTCAAGGTATTCTCTCATTGACGATTGAGAAAGTACACATGAGCCGCATTGAAGAAAACTACTACCTCTAAATGGGCAAGAGATGGACTGCCCTCATCCCATGTCTGTCTAGATATGCTTCACAAAGAGTTTGAAATCCCCAAAGCATCCTAGAACTTCTGGTCACCAGTCCTTGAAAATGCCTTCGATGCCATGCGAATAACCTGACAGTACCGGAATTCATTAGACTGCTCTGAGCACGAAGGGTGGTGTACTTGTGCCTGATCTTCAGTGGAACGACTAGAATTCTCACAGTCAAGAAGAGAAGCCCCAGCTACTTCAGCAAGTTGAACAAAACTGTGGAGAACACAGAAGAATTAGTTAGAGACTCTACGGGTGCTCGATCCTCATCTGTAAGATCACTCCAGCTCTGTACAACTTCAGGTAATACTCTTTGGGAAAGGACTCAAGTAATTCATGCCATTTTTTCTCAGTTGATGCCCTGTCAGACATTATGCTCCGTATGGTCCCAAAAATATGCTTTGCAGGTTCGGAGTCTGTGCTACATGACCTGTCATCAATATTCTCTTAACACCTCTTTGATGTATTGAGCGTGTGTCGCTGATTTTTGCTGCAAGATCTCTCAGCCCTAACACCCAGTACCTTCCATCTTCATCTGTTGCATGGTACCCCATTACTTCTCCGAATATTTACTGGTTCATCACTGTACAGGCAAGTCTTCTCTTTCTTGGAAAATTCTTCTCCTAATTGCTTTTGAAGCAAGGCCAGTCGCATTATGTTCATATTACTAATAGTAGTCCTTGACGGAAGTTTGGATGGCCTTATCCCAACAAATTCAAGACATTCACTGATGACAGACTGACATGATCAAATCCCACATGATCGCTCCAAAAGTTTGTGGACAAGCATGTAAAGTCTGCTGTGTATTGTTTATCTCTGAAAGGTTGTACGCGGTTGTGTCGTAAGCATTTATTTCGTTCTTGGAGGCTCTTCATTTCGTCTGACATTGCAACTGAACTCTTTTTCATGTCTTCTATCGTCTCAAGGCCTTCTGTAATTCTTCTTCAAGAGATTGTATTTCTTCACTCTGAGAGTCATATTTTTTCTTGATTTTCTCTGTTTTTCTCCATATGGTAAGTCATCATTGACCGGCTTCTCTTTAAGCAGCATTTTTCTCTTTTTGCAAAGCAGAGATATGTTCCAGTTTATTCTTGGCAGCCTCAAGTTCATCTGTCTTATCCTCAAGGGACTATTCAACTTGCTAATCACTTCAATCTTCTCCTCCATTGTTTGTGTGCAGCACTGATGCACAGTTTGACCAGCCTCACGTCCATATCATGATCAGCATGCTTGCGTTTTTTGTAGCAAAATTTTTTCTAGAAACTCGTAAGGGGATGACAGGAAACTCTGGTGCCCATCTGTAAGCGCGATTATTTTTATTTTGTTTTTTGATATTTTGAAAGAGGCATTCAACGCTTTTCTTGTACGCCAGAGAAGTTGCACAAATTCAGGCCCCACTGGTCAATTGTAAGAGATTGCAACCACTGGGCACAACCGTCTTTACCCTTTTGCTTCTGTAATCTAATACTTGACCATTAGATAAATTAAGTTCGGGGGAATGGGGTTTTGATTTAATTCCTAGGGAGCTGACGCTATGGTTAATAATGAGGAGGGATAATTGCAAGATGTAATTAAAAAATTTAGATGTGCGAGCAGGAGATTTTTTAGCGTGCCAAGACAAGACAGAAAAAAATTTAATAGCATGAATGAAAGGTATATGCAATGAAAGATTTGAAGAAATATTTTAGTGAAGCATGCCCAGGCAAGAATGAGGTGAAGGAAGAGGTAATGCAATAGTCAGGAGTTCAGTAGAGTGGGTGAGAATGCAGGTAAAAGAATGTTGAAATAGTTGGTGAGAAAGAATGTATTTTGAGCATTAATGATGATATTAAAATTAATTTACCATGGTCCATGCTGAAAAAAAACAACAAAAAGTACTTAAGAATTTACTGGGAAAAGCAATATTAAGAAAATATCAAAATAGCAATTGTTATTACTATTACTTATTAATATTCCCTAAACTCAGGATAATCGTATGGCAGCACACAAAAAAAGAAGAAGAATGAGAAACACAATGAAGTTTTAACACCTCCCATTCCACAAAAAGTTCACATCTATTCTCTTGATAGATTCTCTATGGGAATAAATATGTATGTATTTCAAATTCTACCTGTACACATTTATAACATTTAAACCTTATTTTTACAGATTTCATACAATCAAAAAGTTATTTGACTTATTATAATTAAATCACAACATCTGCTATGTACACCACAGAAACATCCCCATTAAATTAAGGATGATCAGTCCAAAAGTTAATTGCGCATGCGCAACATAGAGGCGTCATGCGGGGTTTCGCCTCTACCAATTATAATCACAGGTAACTTAAGTAAACACTCAACAGAATACATTTTTAAAAATAATATTTCTTTATTAAAATATTTAATATTCACTCATGTTTAACTAAAAAGCGTACCACAATCATAAAAATAAGTCTAAAATTTATTGATACGCAGAACATAATAAGTCAAGAAAAACGACTCTAGGATGCAGGGCCAATGACATTTATGACGATCGTTTTTCCGCATTAAAAAGCCTTAAAGGTGATGCTCTAAAAAAAACTGCTATTGCGCAGAAATGCGCAACAACGAATTCAAAAAGGTTCATTTTTTTCTCATAAAATACAGTTTGAAAAAACATATAGCAAGGTATTTTTCTTTCAGTTCACAATATTTAAACATAATTGCATAAAAACCTCACTTTTTTCAGATTTCTGTCGCGATCTTGAAGATTTAGCCAGGATTTTTGCATATGGATAGTTAACCAAAACCAAATGAAAACAGATGATTTTCAACGGCATTAAATCTTCCTTTTTCGACTTCCGTTACCCACAATTCCTCAAAAATACCTAAATCGCCAATATTCAGCAAATCCATTGCTACCCCTAATCTTCAAATCCAAGATCGCAGCCGCAAAAAAAATTCGTACTGCTCGAAACGCATTGTCCAAAAATCTCACGAAAAATTTTAACCAAAAAGGCTCATTTTGACCCCTAAAATAATGCTAATATTGAGAAAAAGTAGGATGTATTTATATTAAAAATGCTTTAAATATTTTTTCTTGCTCGTATTTGTCGATTAAAAGCGGATTTTCTAAGCGATCATTTATACAGTGACAGATACGAAGTTTCAGCCAAGTCAGTGGACACCGTTGCGATATTATTTTTAATTTTATTTTTATTGTTTTTATTATTTCTTTTTATTTTTTTGTCTTTGTATTTGTTTCATTCTTACAAACCATTAAAAAACACACATGTGGACATTCGCTTAATGAGAGTCAGGTGCTTGTTTGTGTCCCATTTTTCCCGCTTTTTCGCAAAATGTCTCGAAGAGCTGGCAGTCCTCGCCAGAATATTTAATCTCCTTTTTGCCCAAAACAAGCAATAGCACTTCCCTGGTTTATATAAAGTTTCCTGATCACTTTCGAAGCAGGTTGTACCGAGAATTGTCGGGTCCTCCACCTCCACCTCTTACCAACTCCATCGCCACATATTAGCAAGTCCGTGGTCAATTTCATGAACATCTCTTGAAAGTCTATCCACAACATCTGTGCGGTCACAAGTTAGTCCCCCACAAAACGCCATTTTTTCTTCGTTATTACAACAATCGCGAATAGTAAAATGTAACGTTAGAGTTCATGAAAATTCCAAGTCCCGTCACAAATCTCCGCGAGCAAGTTCAGCTTACATCTGTGCGGTCACAAGTTAGTCCCCCACAAAACGCCATTTTTTCTTTGTTATTACAACAATCGCGAATAATAAAATGTAGAGTTCATGAAAATTCCAAGTCCCGTCCCAAATCTCCGCGAGTTCAGCTTCTTTATCGGTCTTTCACCGAATATGCGCACCCGCTCCCCGGGCCGCTACCTGCCGCGATTGCAAGCACACCACCGTACGGCACAGAAACACACCGCGAAATACATGCACGCGTACGCGTAGAGCTGACATGTGCTAAATAAGAGATTACTGCACAATCGTTGTAAAGGTAGAAATGTCACACACCACCGCTGCACTGCACAGAAATACACAGCGCACGAAATACACGTTGTAAAGGTCAAAATGTCATAAAATTTTGGTAAAATGTGCTAAAACATTTTAGCGCAAAAAAAAAAATCGGAAATTAAAACGTGGATTTTAAGAGTAAAAAAAATGGAAATTCAGCAAACAAAAAACGCGGAAAT
This sequence comes from Paracentrotus lividus, assembly GCA_940671915.1. Lineage (NCBI taxonomy): Eukaryota > Metazoa > Echinodermata > Echinoidea > Camarodonta > Echinidae > Paracentrotus > Paracentrotus lividus. The sequence goes on from CALNVZ010000641.1 coordinate 28,094,346, forward strand.
CCGTGGAAACGCGGAGAATTGTCATGCCTGCTTTTAATGGCAACTGGAAACAAGTGGCATAAGTCATTTTTAATTAGTATCTAACTCTATATGCCCCTCATGTAGGCTAAAATTTCATTTTGCACTCCATTCTTGCTTTATAGTACAGACAGGTTAGGCAGTCGGCATCATGGTTTTGGTGAGTAACGTACAAAACTTGATTCCTTTTGCTATTTGATGATTAAGGAAATATTGCAGTTTTCTCCAAAACAATTAACTACACAAAACATATTCAAATAGATTTAATTTTCTATTATCTACAAGATATGGAAAACATGCAACTAAATGCTCATTCATGTACCACCTCTTCCCCTTCCAATCCTCCTAGCCATCGTGGGAGAGAGAAAGAGAGAGAGAGAGAGAGACATAGGGGGTGGGGAGAGAAATATAAAAGCAATAATCATGTACACTTGAAGGGTTAAATTTGACAATGACAACAGAGTTAAATCAACACATCAGGATCGGACATCGGAAGATTAATGATGTGTTGATACAGCTCTGCTGTCATTGTCCTTTTGACCCTTCATGTGTACATGATTATTGTTTTGATAAGCACATTAACCGGAATCCTGATCAATCGGTGCCTTTGAAATGGAATATTTTCAGACGACTAACGAATAAAACCGAACGAGGCTGAGAATGCCTCGTGGCATTGCACGCACTTATTGATAGGTGGTGAAATGTGTAATACACGCAACAAATGGGGACATTGCCAAGTTGATCGATTTTCGTAATGTTTATTATTCTTAAATTCTATTTTTAATGCTGGTGCAAAATCTAAGATATGCGACATATTAGAATTTGCTTTATATATTATTTTATATATTATCATATCCCTAAAGTGTGGTGGGATGGCTAACCCTGGGAGAAGTCACAATTTGAGCAACCATCCTATAGTGCCCTTATGGCTCTGCTATAGTGCCCTTATGGCTCTTAACAGACGATATAGGAATGCGAGCGCGAAGCGCGAGCTCAAAATTTTGAGAACAAAATTGGAGTTAATTGTGCAATATAGAGCCTATTTAGTATCCGCGAGCTGAAAGTTTTGAGCTAATAACCGTGCCTTATAGACTCTTTCTAGGATCCATATTGAAGATACATAATAATCTTGGCTCATTAATAATCTTTGCTATGAATATTTTGTGGGCTGCAAGCACCTAGGCCTCCCCCAATCTAGCCCAAACACAATTACAACAATTCATTTGACAAGGTTTGTCTCCAACAGAGCACTGGGTCCAACCCTTTTTTTTTAATAGGGGAGACCGGGGATGGAAGTTACACGGGTCAGTTGTTACAGTTCTCAGTGTGCTAAGTTGGAACACAAGAGTTCGTGCTAACTGGCATCTATATACAGCCTACACATAGCTGTGATGAACTGCCGGTCGTGAGGTTTCTCCATTGTTTTATTAAAAAGTAAATCAACAAAAACCATTTGTTACAGTTCCAAGTGAATTTTTGACAAGAATTAAAATTTGTAATAGTTCTTACAACTGAAGGCACATGATGGTAGTCTGGTATTGTGAATATAGAACATGTATGTCACTAATATACCCCTGAGCCATGCCCTGTAATTCTGCCTATATACTGACGGCTGTGCTACAGTTGATTTTATGTGTAAAATCACCCATGGGGTACTTATTACAACAACCTATAGCTATACCCCATGTTGATATAACAACCTTCCCCAATTACATTACTCATGTATAGTAATTTTGTTTCAATTTACAGGTATTAATATTTTGATATTTCTATTATTACTTTAGGCTATTCTAGAGCTCTACTTGATCTACTGTTAACAATACCAAGAAACTGGAAAGTTGAAGAAAAAGTATGGTATAAGAGATAATACACATTGTAACAAATTACCCCGTATGTTTACATATAGTAATAATTTACCCCGTATGGTGTAACAACTTACCCCGTATACGGGGAAGGTTGTTAAAAAAAAAAATGTCTTCATTAATTAAGCTGTAGTTAATTAGTGTTTACATGTTTTCAAGTTTTATGTGCCTAAGCGTTTAGCCAACATAGTAGGCTAACTACAGACCCAAAATGGAGTGTGTGAGTACTTTCATTAGAATTATCTGGCCCAAAATGTGAATTTTGTAATGTCCATCCCCGGTCTCCCCTACTTATTGTTTGTTAATTTTACAGTTCGAGGTCGCATAGTGACCGAGCAGGAAAATTTGGGGTTTTAAAAGACATAATTTTTATGAAGTAAAGAAAGGAGCACTTTTTAGTATTGTAAGTGATACTTTTTAAGAAATATTATTTTCCATCGGACTTTTAAAGAGTATGAAAGGCTTCTTTTTAGTATAAAAAGGGCATTTTTAACTAAGAAAAGGGGCACTTTTAGAGTGCATGAAAAAAATGGGGGCACTATGCCCCTGCCCCCCGGTTCCACCGCCTCTTTTAGACCCCAATATCCTCAAGCGCCAAGCGCGAGCCGAAAATTAGGGGGTTTTAAAGACATATGGGGGGTGTTTCATCAATATTTAAAATCGATTTTAACTTTAAAATCAATTTAAAATCGGTTTTAAATCAGTTTTAAGGCCTTAAAATCGATTTGAAATATTGATGAAACACCCCCCTGGAGTAACAAGGGGCCCTTTTTAGTATCAAAAGTGCCCCTTTTTAAAACATAAATTGTCCACGGGACTTTTCAAAACTCTGAAAGGCTTCTTTTTAGTATAAAGTACACTTTTTTAGCTTAGAAAAGGGACACTTTTTGGTCATGAATAAGGGCGCTTATATAGGGTGGATGAAAAAGTTAGGGTCACTGGGCCCCTGCCCGCCCCACCCCCGGTTCCACCGCCTCTTTCTGTTATATCATTTCCTAACATTGAAGATAACATCATCTAAAATACAAAAAATAGAACACAAATGCAAACGAAAACATTCCTGCGAAATGGTTTACGTGTAATTCCTGCGTAATTTGTTTCTGAAAAACATGATTATCATCCCCAAAATAAAAAGTTGCGAGCGCGAAGCGCGAGCGAAAGATTTTACATGTAGGGGGACTGAAAGCAAAGTGTTTTAATCTTCCTTTCTTGTATTTCTATTCAAGTATCTGCTGCATTTCTGCTAAAAAAGTGGGAGTTTTCATTTTTTTTTTTTTTTTTTTTGGTCAAGCGGACCCTGCTCACCTGCGGGGGGGGGGGGGGGGGGGGGTTCGTTCGAACCCCCCCTGGTTACGGGCCTGAAGGTAATACATTTATAAAATGCACCTCAGAAGCAACATAATGAAAATGTATTAACAAGCAGACAGCATCAAAAACTCTATACAGTGCAACCCAGAAAAAACGAAACCGAGAATTATTGATGTTTTATCATAACTTGATCACAATTATAATTAATAAATGACACATATTTGTAAAGCTTACATCCTCTTTCATTTGATGCAACAAATATGATGTATATTTCATGCATGAGTGATTTAAAAGCAATTTGGAGGAAGGAAACCAAAAAGTCATATTTGGTTTCCTTTTCACATTTCTAGAAAGTTCATTTTCTGCTCTTTCATACGAAACTTCAATCAGGAAAAATGAGCCAGGAATAACAAATTTCTGTTTGTTTAAATTGATGCTTGCATTTCCATAATTTGATTAAGCAAATTCGTTTTCACTGGGTGCCTGCCGTAGCAACAAAAGGAATTGACAAAAGACATAGACGAAAGACTTCATGCATGGCTGATTGTCAATGTCAATGAAATGGAGTTAAGCCTTATGTCAATTCTGCTTGTTGCTACGGTAGGCAGCCAGTGAAAACAAACTTTTAAAATCAAATTATGGAAATGCAAGCATCACTTTAACGAACAGAACTTTGTTATTCCTTGCTCATTTTTCCTGATTGAGGTGTCATATGAAAGGGCAGAAACTGAACTTTCTAGAAATGTCAATTTTTCTTTGAAATTCAGATACCGCCCGCCAAATGACTTTTTGGTTTTCTTCCCTCAAATTGCTATCACTCATGCATGAAATATGCATCATATGAATTGCATCAAATGAAAGAGGAGGATCTAAGCTTTACAAATATGTGTCATTTATTATTTATAATTGTGATTAAGTTATGATAAAACATTAACAATTCTTGGTTTCGTTTTTTCTCGGTCGCACTGTACAATACCACAAAATACAAGAAAAAAGTATGGAGGAAGGCATGAACAATAACCAAGAAAGGCATGAACACTTCTCAAAAACATGTAAAGTGAAAGTGAATATCTTTCTATCATCTGACAAATGTAACAATCATAGTCACATGGCAATGAATGAGAGTTCATAGGGATTGGAGAAGAAGATACATACAGGTTTCCTGAGCTCTTTTCAAAGTGTGGTATTTTTTATATCTAGATATTAAAACCACCTACTTATATTAAGTAATTTGGAACTCATTTTGGTCAAAGTTCTTTTTGAAATTTCTCATTTAACTTTACCATTTTGAAATAACTTTTATCCTGCCTGGATAAACTGCTTTTCCTCGCGCAAAGCACATGTCCTTGTAAATCAATTTATTGTCTACCTTTACTTGCGAACAAAATTAATAGCAAAACATTACATATCCTAAATATCCATGTTTCAAGGTCACTGAACAACAACATTCCTCTGCTAACTTTCTAGGAAAAGGTGATACATTTATAAAATGCACCTCAGTAGCAACATAATCCAAAAGTGTTAAAAAGCAGAAGCATCAAACACTCTACCGGTATACAAGATAATAAAACACTACCAATTCAAGAAAAAAAAGTATGGAGGAAGGTATGAACAACCACTAAACTTAAAAGCAAACAAATATTCAAGATGCTCTTGAAAAAGGTCATGTTAATATGTGTTGACAAAATGCATTTTCAATGTATTTAGCTGGACCTAATAAGTTTGGGATTTTTATCCAAAATTTTATGACCATGAAATGTAAACATTTGAAATTCAGTTACAATATAAAATTGAAAATTGGTCTACAATCCAATCGCACTCAATATTTGTCATAAGTTTCCTTCAGACCAGTTTACTGTTACTGTATTTCTACTGGTTTTAACAAATATCTTTTCTGAAAAACAAAAATACCTGGGCACAAGAATATTACTGTAATTATCAAGCTTCTACTGTACATTGAATCATTAGTATCACTGTTTTGTTATTATGGATATAAAAATTCAAAAATCAAGAAGTGCAATTATTAAGATTCTTGGTTAGGTAAATACATTAAAAAAAAACGCTAAAAAGAACAGCATCATTCTGGCAAAGTCCATTTTAAGATTCCCAGAGCTTAACACTGCATCCATTTCTTGTCGGAATTCATGATAGCTTGGGTAAGTGGAGGGAACTGCCAGTGTAGGCCCACAGGTGTGAACTACTGGCCTTCTGGCCAAGCCCTCTATTGCTGTAAATTGAATGGTTATTTTCAATACGCTCATGACTTGTGAACCAGTGATAAAGTGCAGAAGCTTCTCAAGTCCTTTGCGATCCAGAGCTCGGACATACTGGGTGAGGTATCTTAGTGACTGGCTTTCCTCCCTTGTTGTTGTAACTGCTCTGAATAAATTGATAATTCCCTTTGCTGTACAGCGCGTCCCCAAAAAAATGTCCCTCTGATTGGGCGCTAAATAACTTCAATAACAAAGAATTATTGCCAATTCCATACGCATATTTTGAAAGCCCACTTAATACTGCGATTCTTGTGAAAAGTTCAAACGTTTCGCTTCATTGGTTTTGAATACACAGGCTCTTTTGTAAGAGTAGTCACTTTCGGCCCATTCCAAGTTTGATGAAAAGGAATACATTACAAAAATGCCATTCATTATTCTGTGCTTCACTTTTATTTCAGTTTAACAACTCTGATGTTCATGCTTTTGTTTTCAGGAGCAATGCCATATCTCATTGGCCATGAGTCTAGACTAGTTAGCGATTTGAGTCTCGAGAGTCGTGGAGATGACTCCTGAGTCTCTGGAGAAGAGTGTGGAAAATTGAAATAAAAGTTTTAAAAATTAGTTTTTCCAGTCGTAGATGCAGTCAACCTGACATCGCCGATACTCTTTTGTCTACTAGTGATACACCAAATCGGTCTCGACTAGTTTGCGACTCCAGTCTCTGTAGTCTTGAAGATGTCGCCGTAATGTCGTCTGGGTCTCCAGGGAGTCGCTCCAAAAATCCATTAAAAGACTTTGCAAAAAGCCTTGCTTACTTGTAATAAAAAGTGGAGAAATGTGTCTGGCATTTTTTCACAATCTTTTTATTGAATTTTGAGGCGACTCCCTGGAGACCCAGGAGACGTTGCAGTGACATCTTCAAGACTACAGAGACTGGAGTCGCAAACAAGTCGAAACCGATTTTGTGTATCATTAGTAGACAAAAGAGTATCAACGATGCAGGTTGACTGCAGCTACGACTGGAAAAACTAATTTTTTAGACTTTTACTTCAATTTCCACACTCTTCTCCGGAGACTCAGGAGTCATCTCCACGACTCTCGAGACTCAAATCGCTAACTAGTCTAGACTCATGGCCAATGAGATATGGCATTGCTCCTGAAAACAAAAGCATGAACATCAGAGTTCTTAAACTGAAATAAAAGTGAAGCACAGAATAATGAATGGCATTTTTGTAATGTATTCCTTTTCATCAAACTTGGAATGGGCCAAAAGTGACTACTCTTACAAAAGAGCCTGTGTATTTGTTCATTTAACCTAACTTGATGAACATACCCAGCCACCATTAAATCCACCTGATCAAGTGAAAGTTTGTTCAAGTTTATTTATCTTACTTTATTTATTGAAATCTGTGATAATGCGTTTTTCAACAGAATAAAGGCCATTGTTATTAATTCATAACAGAAGATGATAAAAACAAAGAAGAGCCATTAGCGGGATTTGAACCCGAACCTTTGCAACCAACGCCTTTAACACTGAGCCACAAGCCACAAGCAATTTACGACCCGGTGTTCTAATGGCTTTATACCAGAGTACGCACCCTAATTTCAATGGCCACACAGAGCATTGTGAATGTGCGGTCAGTTGTACGAATCTGAATTGGCGAATATAGCCGTGTTCTCACGTGATATTTTTTGGGTAGCTAGGCGGTATTAATGGCTGCTGGGTACATTTGCTAAGATGGCCTGTTTAAATAGTCAAATTGACATCATTTTTATAGTTTGTAAACAAAGTGCATAGCTTTAAAGTTTAGCCTAGGTCCCGGCCTCATCCCCCATCATACACGTGATGTATGGTAAGGTGCCCCAAGTCTGCGCAGTTTCCATGTCTGCGCATACGCGAATCGGCACGATTCTGATAAAAGAAGACAAGTAGCGACCACCATCTTTGTACCTGCAATACATCGACAAATATTCACTACAAGATCTGAGTCAAAATGGTAAAATAATATTGAATTTCAGACATTTCACTTAACGGCCTCAAAATGCAACCTTTTCCATCAAAATCCCAAATCATGTGTAAAGTGAATGGGTGCACAGACATGGGGCACCAATGTTTTTTCAAACTGAAAATGACTGGCCATGATTTTTATGCAAGAAAATCGTGTATTTCGTTCAAATAATCATGAATTTTTTGGCACACTTACTCCTAAGAATATAATGAACAATATCAACTGAAAGTTGTGTGGAATTTAAAAAAAATTTATGTTTAATCTTAAGGTCAAATCTTAGGTGCGCAGACATGGGGCTCCCCTTCATACATGTGTACACACACTCCTGCCCTAGCGGCCGGGCTGGCCGGCCCGGCTGGAGCTAATGCATGCACTAGCTGTACTGGTGACCGGCCCATACTTGCACTACCTAGGACCCTGCCCTGTACCTTTACTTTAGTTTTACCACCAATACCATCCCGATTCCATACATGTGTACCATAATATTCGTAATATTTGCAAGAAATGACGACAAAACACACATAATATACACAAGTGAGTTTACTAACTAGAATTTCATTGTGAACTTACCATAAGCTACATTTTAATGGCTGAAAGGCAACGGCTACGGCTTATGCTACGCAGATTGTCACATGTACGTACGGTACTCGTACTCACTCGAGCTGAGCTGAAAAAAAAAATGCACATTTTTGCATTCAAGTCGAGGGAATGAGTTACTAAGTCGTGGGAACGAGTTAGTAAGTCGTGGGAACGAGTTACAAACTTACAAGTCGAGGGAACGAGTTAGTAGGTCGTGGGAACGAGTTAGTAAGTCGTGGGAACGAGTTAGTAAGTCGAGGGAACGAGTTAGTAAGTCGAGGGAACGAGTTACTAAGTCGTGGGAACGAGTTAGTAAGTCGTGGGAACGAGTTACAAACTTACAAGTCGAGGGAAAGAGTTAGTAAGTCGTGGGAACGAGTTAGTAAGTCCTGGGAACGAGTTAGTAAGTCGAGGGAACGAGTTAGTAACTCGAGGGAACGACTTACAAAAAAAAAAAACATGACATGTCACCTTAGGGGCTCCGTTATTTCCCCTCCAATGAGGCTGATAAGTGCTGTAACTCCCATATCCTCTTCAATCTTGTTGATGAAATACTGCTCAAGCCGATCGCTTTATGAAGACCAGTCTTCCTGTTGTGGATCAAAATGCCCTTTAGCACCCACACCTGTGCTTGCTGAGTAGCACAGATGGTTAAAATCCATTTAAGCAGCTCTTCCCTTTAGATATGTAATACATTTATTTAAAAAAAAAAAAAAAAAAATGGTTGAATGGTTAAATGGCTTGGCGTGTCCTTCGACACCAGTTCTATCATTCTTCTCAAGAGGGTTCCTAGTGTCTTAGTTGAAAGGTTTCGATTTTTGTTCACAATACTAAATATACGCGTACAACAGCATTGCTGTGATACATTGCAAGAAGTATCTTCGATATCTTCACTAGTGTTGGTTATGAAGCATTTCTGGTGGCTGCAGATTTTAATTTGAAAATTTCATGTCATACAGAGTCAGTCTATAGTTTTCATCAGATATGATGAGTCGATAGCAGCATTGGTGATCAGGGTATTTGAATCAAACAATACTCACTGGTCAGTCTATGTTGGGTTGAAAGCTTCCCCACTGTCTATAGTTTTCATCAAATAGGACAAGTCATAAGAATATAATTATGAATTTAATTTATTAAAGAATTCTTGAAATTTTTCACTGGTCAGTCTATGTTCATTCGGCCATATATGCTTCCCCACTATCGATAGCTTTCATAAGATATGAAGAGTCGATAGCAGCATTGGTCATCAGGGTATGTGAATAAAAACAGTACTCACATGATCATTCTTTTGCTGGCTGGTCCATAGTGAAAGAGGATTATGTTTGGCTTTCTTTTTTGATACCACAGAATCTTTAATCTTCAGCCACTACTGTTTGTTACCATTCTTTTTCTTGTGTTTTTTCTTCATATTTTTGAAGAGTTGAGCATCCATTCCTTTTAGATCGATGAAGTCATCATACTGAAGCTGTATCATATCATACAGGTTCTTCTTAAGAGCCATATAAATAACATTCACCCACTCCTGTGAGTGGTAGGCGGAGTTTGTTCCCTTTGAATACTCTATGGCCTAATGGATGGAATCCACCTCCATGTGCGTATGTCCTGTTTCCATGAACTTTTGGTCAAATAAATGTAACTTAAACAGGCAGACACATACCGATTTCTATTTTGACCTCCACAACAGTCTGAAAATGGACCAACCTGCTTGGTGGAATCAAGCAAAGCTAATATGAAGCCTTCATCAGACGTGTGCAAACCTTAAAGGCTCCATTTTTACCCTCATTCTCTGACCAAAGATAGCATGTCCCTACGCTAGTTGCTTGGTCGTAAGTCGTCAAGTTGTAAGTATACAATTTCCTCTTATAATAAAAGAGGCTTGCAATAGAACATGGTGTGGGCAGGGTCTACTGGAGATCAAAGGTAAAGCTTTTGAAGGAGGGATCTGTTCGTCTTCTTTCCTTGTCAGATGCTTTTTCTGCCCTTGTATTCTTCTTTTTGTCCAGGTGTTCTTTGTGGTTTTCAGCTCCCTTTGCTCTCTCATCTTCAGAGGAATTATGCAATGAGGCTCAAGTGCTGCATTGATCCTTCTTTGGTTGATGGAAATAGTGTGTCATGTGTCGATACACATGCACAGAACAGAGATTTTTGCTTTTATTCTTGCAAGTGTCGACATATAACTTATACATTGTTATTAGGTTTTGATGAAACGGGAGGTACTTCCTTGAGGAACTTTTTCTGCAGTTGTGGGTTCCACAGCAGGAAAGCTGTCAATGTGAGCACAGATGTGCTTGATCCTGTGATATTCTGTTTTGTTTCTTTTTGTTAAACCTTACCTCTTCTGTCTTCTTTAGAAGTTGCCCTGCATTTTTAAAAAATGGTATATCAAATTGGTCATCAGGGTATCTGTAATACACACAAAATCATTCTTCTGGGACAGTTCTGTAATTAGAAAAATATATATAAATTTTACTTATTTTATAATTTTTTTTTTTTTTTTTACTGCTCAGTCTATCTTTGTGTGGCCAAATGCTTCCCCACTGTCCATAGCTTCCATCAAGTATAATGGCTTTGAATGTCACATCAAAACTAAGCGAAAGAGGATGATGTATTGCTTACTTTTCTGATACCGCAACTGTTTAATCTTCAGCCACTTCACTTTGTTGCCATCCACATCTTTCTTCGTAGTGGTTAAGAGTTGGGCGTCCATATCCTTCAGATTGATGAAGTCATCATGCTGAAGCTGTATGGAGGTTGTTCTCTTTGAATACTCTATGGCCGAATGGATGGAGTCAACCTCTATGTGGGTATGTCCTCTCTCCAGGAACTTCTGGTCCGTCATGTCAAGGTGGCTACTCCTAACAATGTAACTTAAACAGGCAGACAAATACAAATTTTCTATTTTGACCTCCACAAGTGTCTGATATTAAACTGACCTGATGGAATTTGGCAAAGCTAATAAAACCTTCATCGGGCATATGTACCAACCTTACAGGCCCCTCTCTTGCCCTCATTCTCCAACCAAAGATAGCATGTCCTTGTGCCATTTGCTTGGTCGTAACTTGTCAAGTTGTACTTAGATAATTTCTTCTTATAATAAAAGAGGCTATGGTGTTGGAAAGGGTCTGCTGAAGATCAACGGTAAAGCTTTTGAAGGAGGGGTCTGTTTGACTTCTTTACATGTCAGTGGATTTTTCTGCCCACGCCTTCTTCTTTCTCTCCAAGTGTTTTTTGTGGTCTTCAGCTGCCTTTGCTTACTCAGCTTCAGAGAAATTGAGGAAAGAGCCCCACATGCATTGATCTTTCTTCATTTGATGGAAATAGTATTATACATCGTTCAAAACTTGTGTAAATGTAGATGCACAGAACAGGGATCTTTGCCTCCACTCTTGCAGGTGTCGAAATATAACCTATACATTAATAGGTTTAGATCAAACGCGATACTTCCATGAGGAATTTTTCCTGCAGTAGTGGGATTCCACAGCAGGAAATCTGTCAATTTTAGCACAGATGTGCTTGAACCTGTGATCTTCTGTTTTATTACTAATATATATATATATTTTTTAATCTTGCCTCTTCTGTCGGCAGGAGAAAATTACATGCAGCCCTGCTCTTTTTTTTTAGATGGTATAACAAATTTGTCTTCAGGGTATTTGAATAAAAACAAATATTCATTTTTCTGCAACTGTAGTCTGTTCTGCCATTTACAAAATAAACATACTTGACTTATCTAAAATTTGTTCAATGTTTTACTGTCAGTCAATATTCGTTTGGTCATATGCTTCCCCACTGTTTATTGCTTTAGAGCACTGGTAATCAGGGTATTTAAATAAAAACAATACTCGCATGATCATTCTTGTGCCGACTGGTCAGTCTATATTCATTCTGCCATAGGCTTCCTCACTGTTTATTACTTTCATCAAATATGACGAGTCAATAACAGCATTGGTCATCAGGGTATATGAATAAAAACAAAACTCAAATGATCATTCTCTTGCCAATAGTTATATCATTTAAAAAATATATGAATTTAATTTGTTTAACAATTATTTAAATTTTTTACTGGTCAGTCTGTCTTTGTGTGGCCTAATGCTCCCTTATGATCGATAGCTTTCATCAGATATGATGAGTCAAAAACTGCATTGGTCATTAGTTTATCTGGAAATAGTGTTATACATCGTTTAAAACTTGTGTCGATATACATGCACAGGACAGGGATCTTTCCCTCCATTCAGGTTTTGAAATATAACCTATACATTGTTGTTAGGTTTAGATCAGACGGAAGGTACTTCCATGAGAAATTTTTCATGCAGTAGTGGGATTCCACAGCAGGAAAGCTGTCAATTTTAGCACAGATGTGCTTGAACCTGTGATCTTCTGTTTTATTATTATTATTATTATTTTTATTAAATCTTGCCTCTTCTGTCTTTTTTTTTAGACGGTTTAAAGAACTGGTCTTCAGGGTATTTGAATAAAAACAAATATTCATAATTTTTTTTTTTGCAACTGTAGTCTTTTGTCATTTAAAAATATACATACTTTACTTATTTAAATTTTTTTCAATGTTTACTGTCAGTCTATCTTCGTTTGGTCGTACGCTTCACCACTGTCTATTGCTTTAGAGCATTGGTCATCAGGGTATTTAAATAATCACATGATCATTCTTGTGCCGACTGGTCAGTCTATATTCATTCGGCTATAGGCTTCCTCAATGCTTATTACTTTCATCAAATATGATGAGTCAATAACAGCATTGGTCATCAGGGTATACATTGTATGAATAAAAACAAAACTCAAATGATCATTCTTTTGCCAATAGTGCTGTCATTTAAAAAATATATGAATTTAATTTGTTTAACAATTATTTAATTTTTTTACTGGTCAGTCTATCTTTGTTTGGCCTAATGCTCCCTTATGGTCGATAGTTTTCATCAGATATGATGAGTCAAAAACTGCATTGGTCATCAGTTTATCTGAACAAAAACGATATAAAATGATCATTCTTTTGCCAACAGTTCTGTCATTTAAAAAATATAAAAATTTAATTTGTTTAACAATTCTTGAATTTTTTATTGGTCTCTCAATCTTCGTTGGGTTGAATGCTTCCCTACTGTCTGTAGTTTTCATCAGATATGACTAGTTAAAAACAGCATTGGTTATCAAGGTATCTGAATGTAAACCTACTCACACGATCAATCTTTTTCCGACAGGTGAGTCTTTCTTCATTGTGGCGAATGCTTTTCCCACTGTCTTTAGTTTTCATCAATTATGTCTTGATGTCTTGACTCTGATGGCTTGAATGGCACATCAAAACCATACAAATAATGTTCAGTCAATCCTGTGGATGGAAGACAGTGGTTGTTCAGTTCTCCTTGAATATGGCCAAATGGATAGAATCCACCTCCATGTGAGTGTGTCCTGTCTCGAGGAACTTCTCAATAATTTTAATGTGGCTACTCCTAACAGGACGCAAAACAGAATCTCCAGGCGAAATATCCAGTGTAGGACAGGCGTCATTAAGATGTTCATCAGGTGTTGTTAGGTCAGAGAAATATTCAGAAAATTCTTCTATGACATTATTTCCTTCAAATAAAGTGCCTTTGTAGTTCAGTAGTGTTGAAGAGCGGGGCTCAGATGTTGGCTCATATCGATGCAGCTGACCATGAGAATGAAGAATTTTCAGGTACATAGCAGCCTCAGTGACTGCCACACCAGATGGCTTGTACTTAGTTCTTCTTTGTCTTGGCTGGAGGAAGTGGTTGAGGCCGTTGCTCGGCTTACATGGCCTTGATGCTTGCCTCGTTCTCCTTTCCATCGTGGGGGCCATTGTCGTTGCCGTTGGAGTTGTTCGAGACTGTGAGCCCTGAAGATTGGCATGCTTCTACATGTATGTTGACTTCTACTAGGCAGAATGGGAAGATTCCTGTCGCTCGGAATGATGCCTCTAAGTTGGACCGGGTTATCGTCCTCTCATGTGCCTCCCAGAGGAGGTGACAGATGCCGTACCTAGTGATGACCTGTCCAGGATGCTCCCTTATGAATGTGCTGCGAATTGCGTTGTACGTTGATTTCATGTGGCTGAAAATCTCTACATCCAGTGGTTGCAGAAAATGACTGGTGTGGCCTGGCAAGATAAAGATGATAATGTTGTGGGAACGCCCAAAGTCAATTACTTCTTTGGTTATGTGGGATTTATGTCCATCACTCAGGATAAGGAGGCGTTCATTTTCCTACCTCTTGTGGACAACGAAGGGGAGGACAAGGGCTAAGCTTTTGATGCTACATAATCTATCACAGTAATGAGGTCACTCTCTAGTTCCCTAGATAAATTGGTTGATGCTCCCATCCTCCCATCAAGTGGAACTCTTCCATTCACCCTATCCCCCAATGATCTTTTTGAACCTTTGGTGTTCTTTGGCGGACACAGATACAGGGATTCCATATGCTTTGTCTCATTAGGCGCTGCTGCACTAGCTCGAGCTAAAAAATAGCGCGCTAATTGGTGGATCGGGAAAATAGCCTGAAAAAAGAAACCGGTCCTGCACTAGCTCAAGCTATTTTAAAATTTCACTTTAATGACCAGACCCGACCTTGATCAAACAAGCCCAATGTGTATTGCGCAACTCGTAACTACCGCTAGCTTCTACACGCACAGGTGCACGATTTCGAAATTAGCTCGAGCTAGTGCAGCACCGCGCAAAATAGCGCGCTATTTCGTACTAAAACCGCAAAACAGCTCGAGTTTTTTCAAAAAAACCTAAGATGACCCAGGTTTGAATTTCCTCAAAATTAGCGCGCTATTTGACCACAAAGTCGGATCTGCTCTGATCGAGCTAATTCATCAGATCAAAAATAGCGCGCTATTTGAAATAGCTCGAGCTAGTGCAGCAGCGCCTATTTTTCCATTTTTTAAAAATCTGTCTCTTGTGCTTTCATCTGATCTTACAATGTGCTTATTTCAAACTCATTAGTTTCTTGCCTTTCCTTGACATTCTGTATCTCTGTTGTGTTTTTCTTAATTTTTTCTAGTCAGGGCAGAATGAAATTGCTTTAACTTTTCAGGTAGTCCATCTTGTTGATGGACTGCCTGAAAGAATTTTTTTGGTCAGTTTCCTCCAGGCGTCATGTCTTCTCCGCAGAACCTCTGGTTTCACTCTCCCCTGAAGCAAGGGGGTAGGCTTCAACATCATATTTGATGGCATTTGGAGGCTGGTCATCAGTAATATTCTTGATGTTTTCCTTGATAATTGATGTATCATCAATTATTTATCTTTTTATGGTAAAATTTAGTACTTTCAAACCACAAACAAAAGCTTAATCCGAGTTTCAAGCTGCCCATCATCTCTTCTGGTTTCTTCGTCCTTTCACTGGGACAAGTTGGCTACTTAGGCTGGTGGTTGCATTGCTTTCCCCGTAAACTCTAGTAGGTGATGAACTGCCTCCTGTCGTAGTTTTCTGTTGATATCAAACAGAGAGAGTTTATGAGCAAATGCTTGGAATTGGCAGTTCCCATTATATTAATGTGCTGATTTCTCAGGCGCTGAAGTCTGCTCCTGTGTGTGAAAAGAACATTGAACTTTTTCCAATGTTTGGCCTCATCAGTCGCTGCCTCTGTATCTTTTTGTGCTATTTCAGCGGTGATATCCGACACAGAAACCCATGTCGTGTCGACCTTTCCATCTGGCCTCTTGAACTTGACTTTGTACTGATTTTTGCTCAAGTTCCTTTCTTGTACCACAGCTTTGCATGTGTATTTATTTTCTTGGTACATGCTTAAAAACAAAATATATTCTCTTCACAGAAAATATACTAGGCAAAAATATGTCTTTCAAGTTCAAAACATCAATATATATATATATAATCTATATAATTATATATAATATTATTCTCCAAGTTGATTTCTATCCTTCGGGTTTATGCCAGGTTTATAGCTTCTGACCACTCCGAGCATTGAAGAGTCAACGGGTATTAGGGACAACCCATCCGGGCTTACTATAGCTCAGATGGTTGAGCGCCTGACTAGTAACCAGGAGGTCTCAGGTTCGAATCCCGATGGTACTCACTCCATTTTCTTTGCTCATTTTTTCATATTATATATATAATATATATATTTTTTTTTGGGGGGGGGGGGTGGGGGGGGGGCTAAATTCCCAAAACTTGTCTAGATGTAGAATCAAAGATGTTCGTTAATTTAATATTAACAAATAATCTAGTCAAGACTAAACCATGTAGGTTATGATACCAGTTTTTTAAAATCCTTATGGGAAGTAACTTTTTCACATTTTCCCACATATTCAGATCTAACTTCGACATTAGTCATTACCTTTTCTGATTGTATTTTTTAATTCCTCAGACATCTTCCTTTCAGAATGTTTATATACTTTTATGGGTATAGGATGCCAAAGGCATGATTGTGCATCACCCTGTCTGTCACTGCATTCAATGTTATATCCGTCTGTCGGGAAAACTTCATTGTTGTTGATATCAGGGCTCAACCATAAATGACTCTGTCACTAAGATGATTGCAGGGTCGTGTTCTTGTATCAGGACACGGAACGATTGCTTCTTTGTTCGGATGCTCTGGCAATCGACATTCAATATCTTTAAGGCTCTGAACTTGTTCCCGGTTTTTTATATTTTCTTCGGTCTTATTGGTGTTGAGCTGAACGCTGGAGGCCCTGGTGTGATGAGTTTTGTCTCCTCTTCTTATATTATGTCTACTATGACCGGGCTAGGTGGTGACAACATACACGCAGTGGCTATACCAGTTGGCTTACAGACACTCAGGAAGTCTTGAGTAAAACTTGAGTTGACTGCTCTTACCGGCATTGCTAAAAGAAGTCACTGGCATTGCTTAGAGAAGTCATTGATGTGCTAGTTCAATTTTTCAGTCTCTTTCTCCTTTGCTTTAATCTGCTACTTTCTTTTTCCAAGTTTTTTTTTTACGGAAACTGCCTCTGCTTTCTTTTTGATGGGTTGCATGTTGGAACAACCTTTGTGGATTTTGGCTCATTCGAGTCACCGGACTTGCCAGCATCTTTAAAGGGCTCACTGAGTGGTCCGGCCTCATGGAGTTAGCTCAATCTCCGAACAACGACATGATGCAAAATACCTCAGAACTTTGGTAACATGTCATAACAGGAAAAATAAAATATCTCCAGGTAAAGTTCAGAAACAAAATCTCACTCCTCAAAAGGAAATATCTTGTAGAATGATGTGTAAAAGTGTAATTTTATTCCAGAATTGGACTGCTAATCCGAGAAGTTACTTCTCAGTTAGATGTGAAGAAGTGATATGACTGCACATGCATGAAGTGGTTTCTCATGTGAGCTCTTATGGAGTCTCACAAAGTAAAATGATACTTGCCGGTATATCATGCACAGTTTAGTTTTTACACCATTACAAAAACTCACTGTTATTAGTGTTATTACATTAGAGATCTATAATAAATGAGAGCAAACATGACACCTGACTATTTACTTCCTCAAAGGGTGATTTTCCAGCAATTTCAGTCTCAGTGGCATCTCCACAAATAAACATTCATGAAAACAAATGACCAAGATGTGAAATATTTTCCTTTCCAGAGCTGTCGAATTCAGATAGTTGTTGTATGACTGCGCATTGAGATGATGACTGTTTCAGGCATAACAAAGCAACATTCACATTTCTTAGTGAATATCTCTCCATCCAATAACACCCCAAAATGTTGTTCAGTGAACCGTTCTTCAAAACATGTTTCACAGTTCCCTCTCCAAATGCATGGTGAAAAATATTCTTTTCAAAACCCCTAGTGATCACCACTTTAGGATCTTCCTTCCTCCTGGCAATTACATAGGTAACACTTCACATCTGCTCACAATCTGCTGCACAAAAGATCACTTTGCTCTTTCAGATATGATGGTGTTTCTTTACTTTCACTCCTTCAAATCAGCTTATTGCATTTATCAATCCATTCATTATATTTTGCTTCCCATCCAGGATATGTAACAAGGACTTGGCTACCTCTCATTACGAGATTTGCCAGGCATGGCTAAAGGTGTAATAATGTCACCAGCAAGAATAAAGTGTATTTTGGAAGATTATAGCCACTTCTACAGTCATCACTGTAGAAGAGATGGGTGGCACTGTGTCGTAAGTGTATGGCTACAGGGTCTGTAGCTCCAAGCCTCCTTAGTTGATGATACAAAGCTTCTTCAGTAAGTATACTTGCCTCCACCAAAATTTGGCCAGAAGGGGGTTTGGGGTTTGGCAAGTTTTCTAATAAGTGTATTTCTTGCCTTCAATCCTATGAAAATTTCCTGCAGTGCCCAATGGTTTTCTTTATTATCAAGATCTAACTTTGCCAGGGCTTTTGCACTCTAATGTCTTTTCTCTTTTCTTGCTTGATGAATATATTGAGGAAGGATGTCAACCTGGACAGCTGCTCATCATGAATGGGATGTGCCATAGTCAATATGAATGACTTTAGGAGAGGAAGGACTGACAACCATAATATAGTATCCCTTGTGGAGAATAGTTTTCTAACCACACAGTGCTTACATGCTTTTCCTTGTTCAGTAAGGTCCTTGCATCTGCAGGCCTGGACAATTATTTAAATTCTTTTTAGATGTTTCTGAGACAGCCCTTTGTTTTTTTAGAAGCTTCAACTAATATAAAACAGTGATTTCGTTAATCATTTCTTCCTCAAGAACATCATACATTGAAAGCAAAATAATGGAAATACTTTTCCTTGGCATATGAAATACCACCTCTATAATGTTGCAGATTTCACTCAGATACTCCCTTAGGTCTGTCAAAAATTTGGGGTCAGTGTGCCATTCTTTGGTGAGTCCTACGACATTACCATAAAAATACTTGCCAAATGACTTACTGGCATCGTGAAACGAAACAATATTTGAGTAAGTCATTCACCTCATTATGCTTAAGAGTTTCAAAGACACTGTTTTCCCCATGCAATGATTCGTGGAATCACAAAGTATTGTCACAAGATTCTGATATGTTAAATTTGTTTCTTTAAGCACCTTCACAGTGACAGTTTTCAAATTTATGGAATTGTAATGTGTGACTGAATTGTTTCTCGCTTCTCCAGAGAAAAATGAGTCATCATGATGCAGAATCTATTTATTGTTATTGCTGAAGCACTTATCAACATTTAAGGTAAAGGCGTCTAGTGCAGTTCATTAAGAATTTTCGCTCAGACAAGATCAAATCTCTACAAGTAAAATGATGAAAATAGAGTTATTGGGCTGTTTAAAAAAAAGGTACTTAACTTTTGAGGTTTCTTGCCAATTTACTGCTATTTTGCTGTAACATAATTTTATGTGATTTAAAAGAAGAATGTTATTTATTTACATTTTAAACCCAATAGAATAAACAAAGTAATGAATTTTACGAGATTAATTGTTGGAGCAAATGTAGCAACTCCAACTTAACAAAGTTTTGAGCGATGGTTTAAAATGAACTACTCTTTTAACACTTGAAATCAAAGATACTTTGAGAAGGTATCAATGTCACACTTTTAATCAATGTTTTTGGAAAATGTTTTCGACAGTCAAGCCCCTATTGATGTTTACAAAGTCCGAATTGGTACATACACGTGTACAGTGCGTCACTGAAAAAGCAGAACCCGAATGGTTAATCATGTTTCTCAGTGAAAGCAATATATGAACTATAAAGTGCATCTTTCATTTGAATTGCAATTTGAAGGAGTCACGCTATGCCCAAGAAGTGTTAGAAAGTTATTTGTAAAAATGAAATTGGTGACTTTATCCATTACATTGCATTACATGGTGGCAGCGAAGGGATAGTTTGTATAAGGTGTCAAAAGAAAGAAGAAAAAATTAATTTGACAATAATGCATTTGATATTTCGTCGTTCGATTTCACTGAGAAAATAACATTACCGTTCTGCTTTTTCTTGGACGAACTGCATATTAGTCATAAAACAATTAGTGCAGAAATTGCACAAAATCTTATTTGAAATAGAGAATAAATTTTTGTAAAGAAGGTGCAGCCTTTTATATGTTTTCCGTACCGTATCAGAAATGCAGCTTGAAGTTCATCATTTCTTCTTTTGTTCTAGTGCCTTATCTTTGTTCAATTTGGGGGGGGGGTATTTTTTGGTAATGTTGACTGATGGAGCCACCCTACTATAATAGAAAAAAAAAACTCAAAACAATCAAGTTAATAAAAACTAATATATGGAAAATATGCTATTATCGTTGAAATGGCAAGGTCCATATTATGTAAATTTTTAAACTGTGATTATTATTTGTATCATTAAATGAAAACAAAAATTATTGGACCAAGCTCATTTTCTGTTCTAGGGCAAGAGCAACATTTGCAATTAGTAACGAAAGGTCTATTAATCACAGGTCAATGATATAATTGTCTTAAGAATGTATAGAATAGAGTAAGTCTGTGGTTAATTATGTTTTACTACGCAAAGCGAGAAACACACACAATGAAACTCATATGAAAAAGAGCTTGGTCTAAAAATAGGTTTTCCCTGAGCTGATTATTCTTAATGCTGCATGAAGAAGTATTAAAAAATGTCGTTGAATTTGCCTTAAATTGAAAAATTTTATATTGGATATAATAAAATATTGAAAAACTAAAACCCAGAGAAACTGTTTTTCTTTTTCTTTTTCTTTTAAAACATGGGAATACGATTGAAAAATGAGTTGAGATTGATAGAAACCATTTTAAAAGAGAAAAGTAGTCATTTTTGTCATTTAGGCATGTTCACATAGTTGACTATACACACTATGAACATTCTGTTGGACACTGTTCTTTCTTCGACGACACTGGCATTGCAGTAATCACAACATTAGGTGAGCCTTGTTACGACCGGTAATATCGCAGCGACGTATAATGTTATATCAATGCATTATTTACGTCTGGGACCAACCCGTGACGTAAACATCCGAATGACGTGACAGGGATTCGAACCTCAGTCCGATCCGTATCAGTTTGGAGTGTAATTTTCTTTTTCCATAAGGTTATCAATTTAATTTTTTTACTTATTCTCTCTAAATAGGCCTACAAACTGATAAGAATAAAACTGAGGTTCGATTCCCAAGCACGGCTTTCGGATGGTGACATCACAGAATGGTCCCATACCTTAATAATGCGTCTGTGTGACAATATGCGTCGCTACAACATTAATGGTCATAACCAGCCCAACCAAGCCCAAAGGTGTGTAAACATGTAAACACAAGCAAAGAAAAAACAAAAGAAAAAACAAAATGGGAAAGACAAACAAGGCATTTGGTTCCCCCTTGTTTTTGTTAGTATTTTATCTGTTATGGTTTTTTTTTTTCTTCTCTTTTTTCATTCCTTCTTTTTTTTGTGTGCTCATCCTGGTGGTTTGAGCCTATAGTAAATTATTCCTGGTCTTTTCAAATTCTTGCTTAAAATGCAAATACTCATCATTTTTTTAAAAGAAAGGTGTGCAATAAAATCACAATTTTGTAATAATATGATATAATATAATTCATAATTTGTAATAAATCTAAGAAATAAAAAAATGCAGTAAACGTATATAATGAAAACAAAATATGAACGATGTGGATATAACACCCGCCCATGAAAAAACGTTTTATCAGTTTACACTTTGAAAGTTATTTGGGAAAAGGGATGGAAAAAATAAAATATAATCAATCATGACAAATGCTACATGTATGTGTGCAAAGAAGCTTACAGTCTGAAAATGGACGGAGAGCTTGAATCGGGCCAAACTTTACGATAAAGTTGTGGATGTTCTGGAGTGTAAGATTGAGCTGTGAGAATATCAAGGTTACAAAAATCACTCAAACTTGAGTGACATACAGGGTGTCCTAGATAAAGTAGTAGTACTTTCTTTTTTTCTGTGATTGCAACAA
Source organism: Paracentrotus lividus (assembly GCA_940671915.1). Classification (NCBI taxonomy): domain Eukaryota; kingdom Metazoa; phylum Echinodermata; class Echinoidea; order Camarodonta; family Echinidae; genus Paracentrotus; species Paracentrotus lividus. Next base: position 28,116,214 of record CALNVZ010000641.1, read on the forward strand.
ATGACGATATATCAAATCCATGATTTGAAACTTCATCTTTTCCTCTTTCTTTTGACACTGAATACAATACAAAACAGCAACAAAGATGAATATGAAGATATTGAGATTTATATGTCAAAACTACTTTTCTCATATCAAAGCAATATAGGAATCGCAGGGATTGCTGCAGGACGGGATGATTCCTTGTATTAACTATCAATAGGAGATAAGATGAATAAATTCTAAAGAAGTACATGAAGTAAATGCTATTGAAACCTCCCTTTCTGAGGGAAGGTTGTTGCATCCATCCCAATCCCACCACTCATTTGGCACAAAATGAATTTTACATGTGATTTTTAAACACTACTTGCCCATCCATGCATGATTCTTTCAAAAGGTGACACATTTACTCCTGCTCCAAGCTTTGTTTCGTCTTATAGGGCTAGGGTTAGGTTTGCAATAGGGTTTTATGTAGGGTTTAGGGTTACACGTAGGTTAAAGGTAGGGTATAGTGTTAGGACTGAAGTTAGTCATTTGATTAGTGGGATTTCTAGCGGAGCAATTGTCGCCGGAGCAGATGTCATAGAATTCTTTTGAACTGTATTTTGATGCCACATGACAAAGAAAAGTTAAAACTTTGAAATGCTGCACTTGATATTTAATCATCTGCTTGCCTTCTCTGAGAAAAATGACCAACCATTCGGGTTCAGCTGTTCTGGTATGCACTGTATAACTGTTTTGGCGAATTTGATACAGAAAAATTTGAGTTTACTAATCAAAGGGGTATTAAGCATCTTTCGTTGGGGGACTATGTTGTACTGCTATATCCATGGAGGGGAATATTCTGCTATTGTCCCTCAATTTTATTTTTTTTTTTAAAAAGGGGCACTGTTTTGGGCACCCCCGCTTAAGGCACCACATTCAGCAAAGGTGCACCGCCAGACGATAAGTTTTGTAATGCGGCGGTCACAACTCGTCGTAGGCTACGGGGCACGTGCCATCAACGTAGCCTGCGTTGCATGTGCAATGTATATACATGTCGGTCAATTTCTGCGATTCCTGCGTTTCTGTAGTAAGGGTATTGGAAAAACTTCCTGCACGTCGTACATGCAACATGCCTCCAAGGTACCTGCGCTGCATGATTTTCCCACGAAATCCATCGTAGGGAATTGCACGTCGAAGGTATGGCGAGTTGTGACTGCCGCATAAGTGTGGAGTTCCTCACTGTGTCATGTAGCTGCCTGACTTATTCGTGTCACATTTTGTTTTCCTCTTTTTCTCACAGGCAAATGCCTTCTCTTTTCATATCTTCCTCACTGCTCACTCATGTGCACTGCTTTCTCACATGTGTTTGATGGAGTATTAATGTCCACTGGCCCAACAGATCAAATAACCAATAAGTCACAAAGGTCTGAATTAACAAACGTGGTACAACTTCAGGGCGGGCTAATATTTAGCATGGAAATCGATGGAAAATGGGATAATATTACACCGGGCTAAAGTTGTACCTCGTTTGTGAATTCAAAAAAGCAAAACAGGTTTTTCTGCACATGTCATGGATATAACTCTTACTCTTGTGTGATTCAGAATACTGGATACACATAATTTAAAAGCTTGGAATATCTATCTTCAGAAATAAAAACCCCAAAAGATCCAAAACAAATTCTGACGACTTATTGGTAGTTTTGAGTGGGCACATTATTACATTTGTGAATATTCCTATACATATACATATAGATATGTAGAGATGAGGTAGTTACATTGCAGAACAGATTATCTTTTCATTTTTTTCAATTTGAGATATTGCAATTTCATGTCGCCGAAGAAAAATTGTCTTTTTTGTTTTGATCTCAACCACAAAATCAAACTAAACCGCCCTTCATCTATTATGAAAACGGCACCATTTTAAAGGAAAGTTTCCCCCTACCTCTATATGAAAGGGTGTATTAATGATTGGTCTAAACTCACTTTAATAGACTTATGCCATTTGGTCTCATCCCACATGATCTAATTAAATATCGTCTACAGCCCTTTTGGTCTAATTGCCACTTTGCAAATTTACCATTTTGTCAAAATCAAATTTCGTCTATAATCTCCACTTATCCCAACACCACTTACTGAATTCCTGTAACAATCTTGCAATAGACCAAACACTTATTTAGGAACAACGAAAATGCAATAAGACAAATTGGTTATTAGGCAAAGTGGCGATTGGACCAAGTGATCATTAGGTATGTATTAGACCATGGGGTCAAAACCAAATTGTTAGTAGACCAAATAAATTTAGCCCATGTTGTATGAGAAAATGCGACCAACTGCAGATATAAACCTATGAAAGTGTTCCTTGCTTGAAAAAAAAACAAAACTATAATGTAACCAAACTTAGTGCAGAGTCTCTGTGATTTGTGTCTTTATACAAACGAGTCTGTCTCAAGGTACTGCATTTCAAAAGACTGAATGCGATTGCAGACGTTAGTTGTTAGGTTGGACTTGGTGAGCTACGTGTAGCAACCCATGATGTATGCAATTCACAATCTGACTTGAAAAACCATTCTTTGAACCAGGTTCATTGAATCATTTAAATCTAGGCACTTCACTAAAGCTCTGCATTAGATTTGGTTACATTATGAAAAAAAGGCATTTTGCAGTTTAACCTGTATTTGCAATGAAAGCCTTTTTCAAGTGTGATTATCTAACAATTACATTTACACTTAAAGATGGGCTCAGCCTTTTGCCCTTTTTTTGAATCCTCATTGTACAAGGGGCAAATAGTTAGGATTGTGTGTATGAAGTATCTAAGTCATGGGCTTGTGAATTTTCCGTAGGAAAGAAAAAAAAATACTCCTTTACTATGTGTATCACAATTGCAATTTGAAATCAAAGTAATCTTGATGTCAGCGTCCAAGTTTGTTGGTAGAGGTCAACTGATTGTCACGCGATGTATCATAATGCAGTATGTATAGGGAGCTGGTATGTGCGTGCTACACACAAGTCACTGTTGGTGATATGATTACACATGACGGGAAAGCCATTAAAATTTTCTGGGCCGTTTCATTGAAGTTCAAAATATAGATATCCATCCAATAATTCATGTAGCTTAGCCATTTGATTGGAAGATATTTACAATGACACTGTTCAGTATACTACCGGATTCAAGGAATGTCAAATTTCAGGCATGCAAAAGGCTGACACCATCTCTAAGTCGCAAACTGTCGATCCAAAACTATGGATTCTGGTGAATAAACTGACCAAAATTTTCCCTTGCACAGCATCTTTTCTGTTTCAGACAAAAATACAAGCCAGACAATTTTATATTTCATTCTTGTTTTATTCAGCTGCCACCTATTAATAAACTGAAGAGAAATAGACAGATATAGACAGATATGGTTTCCACAAAGACAAGAGAAAAAATATACTTTAATTTAAAAATCTTAATTGTGTAACAAATGGAAACGGAAATGGGGTAGGCTCTAATGTTGGTTACTGGAAACATGGGACAAAATTTCTTGACTTGTTCAAACTTTCCAACTTTTTTTCTTTTGTTTTAAGTTGTTCCATATCACACTATCATCCAGTTTTTCATTTAATTAATACATATTCTATTTTTTTTTCTTCAATTATTACTGGTACTGATTATCTTCCTTGTGATTTAAACATCGTAAGAAGGGGAATTGGTTACTTAAAGTTATAATACCTATATATTTTTTATTGCTATTAAGTATCTCCCTCACGGCTTTTATTTGTTTAGAAGAATATTCACAATGATATTGGATTAACCAAGTTCATATAAGTTGCAGTCAGAGGTTGTACTCATCTATGCTAATCAAGTATTCATTCACTCCAATTTATCCTTTTCTGGAGTCTTCTTTGGGTAGTCATATAGCCTTATATAAATCAATTGAAGAGAATAATACCAACACTGACAATAACTTTCCTTTTAAATGTATACATCGGCCTAATTACAGTTTTTGTCTCTGACAAAGATTCGGCTAGAATCAAAAGTTCACGCTCTTTTTGGCTCAAAGCTTAATTAAATATTCAAACAGATAATGCCGATATAAAGACCCTTTCTAGAAATTGATATAGTTCTATTACCTTTTAGTTATTTGATACTGATTACCTAAAATCTAGTAAGGGTGATTAAAAATAACATGATGATACTTAATATTCCGGTATATCAACCCCGAGGCTTCATTTCATATTAATCTCAACACTTCATTATTATCAGACGAATTCTATTAAAAACAATAGAAAATGTAACAATAGAAGTATGTCAGCTGGATAGTATCTTCCAAAAGAGAATAAAATATGTAATTGGAAGATCATGAACCTTTTTATAGTTGATTAGACACATAATTTAAAATATATATATATATATATATATATATATCTGATGTACAAGAAAAATATAATATCCAAATATTTAAAGACGAGGAAACACTAAATATAGGCAGCTGAATCTAGCTAGAGGAAACAATTCTTTTTTGTAATTTCAGAATACAAGGAATGATTATCCTCATAACTTATTTAGAATAAGATAAAAGAATAATCATTATAGCTTAAGGTGCCATTGTTGGTGCTGGCATGGGTCTAAGAGCCGCTCCAATAGGATCATAAGCGCAGCCTCTACAGTCACACTCCTCTATCACATAGTATTCCTTTTCGTATGAAGTACCGTCTTCGCAGTTGAAGGTTGCTGTCCTTGTATACATGGCAGTCGGCTGGCAGCAGTGGCAGTTGGTATCAAGGTACGGTGCACCATGGAGAGCCATGTTCATTATGGCAGTGGTGTTAGACTCACAAAAGCCAGAGCAAGAAGAGAAGGTGACTGGCCCTGTTGAAACACAATTTCCAGTCCTCATCGCATCTACCTTCTCTGTTACTGCCTGGCATGTAGACATCGGTTTCTCTGTGGACCCGAAATTGAACAAGGATTACACAATTAATCAACATATTCGTGCAAATACACGTATTAACACGACTTGTGAGGAGAGTAATAAAAGACCAGTTAATTGCATATGTATTTAATTTTAAAGCACTTAAGCCTACTTCTTACAATATAACAGTTCTCATTTTATCAAAAGTGTTTGAAACATTAACATATCAAGAATCTGGAAACATTACAGTGATATCTGGTAGTTGTTAGCCTTCCAATGATTTAAATTGTTTAGTTTATTTATTTTCATTCATTTACCCCCTCATATTCACGGTTAAGTGCAAATCACATAGTATTTTTTACATATTTATTGCTGTACATTATGCGACAAGCGAGTTCAATTGCGAAATTTAAAATATAAACAAATGGTCAGAAAAATATCCTATTCTGTAAAGATGAAAGAGGCAACATGACTGTAAAAAATTATTTGTGTCAAATAGAACAATATGTACTTACCACAAATAGGACAGCATTCACCTTCCCTTCTTACCAGTTTGCCCTGCAAGAAAAGTTATAAACCATTAGAGATGTTATGAAAAAAGTTCATATTAATATCAATGACTTTATGTTAAATCATAATATTCTTGACAATGAGAAAAACTACAAGAGGGAATGGATGTCTTCATATAACCATGTTCAATTCAATTTCAATTCAATTTCAATTTATTTCCTCATAAAAAATCCATAAAATATACAATATTACAAAGAGTCAAGTTCACAAAAAGAAAAAACATTGACAACAATATACATTGAATTAAATGTACCTGGTCCGCGCCTGAAAAGGGGCAATTTCAGTTAGCCCACTTTAAACTATATCAGGACTCATTTAGTTTAAAAAAAAAAAAAAAATCTATGCCATATTCTTGCTATAAGACTGGGTTTGTATTCATCGAAGTTCGCAAAGCTATTGTGCGATGCTTTTGTCTGATGCATCATTGAACATTAGTCAAAAGGATCGTACACTACCTTGTACGAACTTGCGACGCATGCAAATCAGTCTTCATAGCAGAATATTGGCCTATGAATGTGTCAGAAAGGAATAACTGCATATTTTATTATTATTACATGTCAACGGACTTACCCTCACACACAAGATCTTGACACTGTTGGGTAATTGACATGATCAACATCCTTCTTACAGCTCACTTTTGCATGGGTCATGACAGAATCTCCTCTTCCCACTGTTTGAAATGATACAAAATTAAATTGATCATGATAATTCAGGGCTTCATTTTGGAAAATTACAGGAGAGCAATAAATTATTCTCCTGAATGGTCGAAAAGAGTTGTGAGGAGAGTAATTTGAGGTCACTCCATAGGGTAACTGATAAATTAGCAATTAAGAGAGCTAACTATTGCTTCTAAGATACATTTGAGAGTGTAAGAAAGTGAGAGCAATCACTCTCCTTAAAATGAAGGCCTGTAAATTGTCTGATAAAGTAAAAAATGTTATGAAGGATGTTATGATGGAATTATTTCCTGTGCACATATATTTGGGGTTCTAGGCTAGAGCCATTCCGAGGCTCTGGTGTCTTGCTAAAGTAGTATTCAGTATGAATATATGAAATGTCCAAATGGTATTATAAATTGAATAACATCTCTGTTGTCTTTGTTAGAGTTTGTGTTCTTCAAACAAGGTGGCCCTCTCTGAACTATGGTTTGCATTCAGAAATGTTGGCGTATTCGAGAACTGTTCTGTTTTTTGGAAATCCAGTTCTTCCTTTAGAGGAAATTGATTTAAATATATGCACAATCTAGCACACTTTGGGCTTTCTATAGAATCTGAATGGGTAGTCATTTTTCGTCAAGCAGCAAAATATATGAATACTAATTGAAGCATTTAAAAGTTCAACCTTTCTTCTTTCATTTGGCATCAAACACATTTCAAAAGAGCATCAAAGATGAAAAAAAAGTGTTTGAATTAATTGTAAATTAGTTTGCGCCAAATGACTGGGCGGGGTTTAGGGGGGGTTTATTAGCATTTATTTTTATGTTGTGGTAGGCTTCATATTTCAAATCTCCACTGATAGTGAATACAAAGTGTCATCCCTTACTTTGTTGTGTCAAAAGAGAGGCAAAGACAAACTTTAGAATCATGTATAATATTCATAATTGCTTGCATTCACAGAGGAATGACTGACATTGGGTTCAGGTTTATTCGAATGCCCTGTATAAAGCCCAAACAAGTGTTTGAAAAACATGTTCTGATAAAGATGTGAGTACCATGAAAAAAAATAGTACTCTAATGTTAAGTGCAAATGAAATCTGATCGGTCAAGTTTGGTTTGTAATCAACATTATGTTTTATTATATCTATTTAATCATATCTTTGTGATTTTTCCTGTATAGTCATTATCACACAAAAAGTGAAAATAAACCTTTAAAAACAGAATGAACATTGTTTAATGAAACACAAATTATTCTTTGTTTTGCTTATACAATTGCTGGAAACACCTTTATTTTTATTATGTAATTTTAAGCATACATGTACTTTCAAGGATTGTATTGAAAAAGAGTGCAAGTGTGCAGTTAAATTCTTGGTTTTTAAGTAATAACATGTTAATTATATTAAAAAAAATAATGCTACTGTTATTCTTCAGGCATTTTTAACTTAATCACAAATTTATTTCATTATTTGTTCTTTATTTTTTTGGAGCAACTAAAAAAAAAAAAATTCTCATAGAATACACACTCACTTGATATCGAACACCGTCCTTCAGACAACCTGTGAAATAAAAAAGGATAACAAAATGAATGTCATTTTTCATTTTAAGCATCTTTAGTTATGTCTTTGTATTGAATTATATTAACAAGCTAGGTAGGTTGTTAAGTCCAGTATAGTGTTCAATATTCATTCAAAAGTAAGATCATTTTTAAAATGCAAGAGAATTACCAAGTTTATGTTTGATACAATAAATGGGGGTTGTTAGAATCAAACAATTTATGTCTTTTGCACAAAACTAACTCTGGGTATTTGAATAAGTTTCATATAAATGAAAATGATTACACTCTGCAACATATGTGGTCTATACTCCACTCTCATTTTTTCTCAACAATCCCACTCACATTTTCATCCACCTGTAATTTACTCAGTATCCCATTAATTCATACACTCACTCATTCAAAATTTCACCATTCACATCTCTCATCCATACTTGCTCATTTTCACACAAATCTCCAAATTTACCAACATCTTCCATCCACCCTCGCACATTCTCAGACCAATCCGTACATTTACCCACATACAATTCCATAACTATTCATCAGAAGCAGATTAATTTTGGTGAAACATTGTTTATTATGTGGTACGTCCTCTGTAATAGCATTTTTTTCAATGTCTTCTTATTTGAGATAAAAGGAATACAACACGTAGGTAAACTGGAAAATTTAATGATATATTAAAAGCAAACATACCGGTTTCATTTCCTGGTTTTGGTGTGGTCATAAGCATGGTAGTACCAGGTGTTGTCGTAACAATTGGTCGACTGGTAGTTGTTGAAGTTGTTGTTTCTCCTTCTGTTGTAATCAACTGGGTGGTGACAGCCTCTGGCGTTACAGTTGTGACCTTCTCTATGGTCACTTCTTCTGTGGCAGTTGTTTCTATTCTTGTAGTTGTCTCTCTTGTAGTTTCTGGTGTAGCTGTGGTTGTCAGGATCACTGTTGTAGAGATCTTGGCTACACGTCACAAAAAAGGTCGTGAAACGTAGTGAATGGTAATAGGACAGAAATCAATTCTTTTTTCGAAGATATACAGTTACTCCTATATGAGATGCATCGCATCGAAATGAGACACAAGGAGCAGATAAACTCGGGAAAAATGACAAGCAGAATTTTAAAAAAAATGAATAATTTGGTCATATCTTTGACTTTTGTCTGGATCATTGTTGTAGAGATCTTGGCTACAGGACACAAACAATTAACGTCGTGAATGATAATATAGAAATCATTTTACAAGGTATACAGTTTCTCCTATGGATAATAATACTTGAATCTATGTGTGATGCACCACATCGAAATGAGACACAAGTCGCACATACAAACTCTGGAAAAAGACAAGGGGGGAGTATTTAAAAATGAATTATTTTGCTGATATCTTTGACTCTTCTCTAGCGACTTGTGTCTCATTTTCGTATGATGGGTCATAGTATATAGTATACCTATCCTGATTTCTTAACAGTGGCTCATTCTGGCATACCATAAGTTTGACATTGGTAATTTAGGTCTGGTGCCTTTTGGTTCTTTCTCAGAGCCCAATAGTTTTTTAATAACGTTATATCACTGGTTCTTGACAAATTGACTTTAATACATTAATGTTGGTTGCATAATTTGCCATTGATATCATGAAAGGAAAGAAAGACGATTTGCTTTCCAATGACACCTTGGATGAATTTTGCAGATTACACATCACAATAAAACATACTTCTTTTAACTTTTAGGCACACCATTGGTTGGCATGCCTTTCGGTCCTATCTCCTCAAGGCCCCTTGGATGATGTGACAAAAGGCTTCATTTCTTGCTTGGTTATGTCTAGTTTTACAAGATTTTGTTTCTGGACTTTTGTAAGGTCACTATAGTGACATTGACCAAGCTGAGGATCAGTTACTTTGACAAAGCCATTTCAATATCTGGTTCGGAATTACTCTTTTTCTAATTGTCTCAGACAATAGGAAATGGAAGTAAAGCAACTGCGATTTTACACGATAATATCAAAGATAATGGTACTTGGGAAGCCTTTTCAAGGTATCATTGAAAAGCTGATAGTACATTTGATCATTGTTATTGCCGATACACAAGTACAGTCTGTGTCAAATAAAATGGTACAAGTGGAAAACATTTTTTTTATAGTATGAAGATCAATCACACCCTGCTATTGTTTGGTATTTTCATAAAGTAGGAAGATCTTACTTTCACCTGCAAATTTTTTCATCACATTTGGTGTTGTAATTTGACAATCAAGAAATATCCTTTTTTCGCACGCCGTCCCATGCCTTTGTGTATAAGTTTCGCATAATGGCCATGAATTGCTCAATTTCGATTTGTTCCTCGTAGCACAAAATTTAGCATAACTTTTGTGTTACGAAAACAAGTTATACAGAACAAAGCGCATCAGTAAGGGAAATCTTTTGGCTTTATTTTGGTACCACATACACACATTATTTGAAAAAATTTCACACCTAAATAATTTTTTTCCGACTGTACCATTTTTTTTCTACACAGACTGTAGTTCATCCATACTTGGTATCTACAGGTGGGCTACTTAATATAAATATTAATTTTGTTTTCTTTTGTCAGTGACTTACCTCCTGATGTTGGAGACGTTGTTTCAAAAGTTGTTGTTTGTGTTGTTGTTGATAATTCAGTCGTTGCTGCATTGGTAAAGAAACAATAGGGTTCATTAAAACTTGTATAAATCTGATTCATGTTCTAAAAAAGTGAATAAGACCAAGCTATTTAAAATTGAATCTCAATAAACTGCTCAAATTGTTATTTAAATGTTTAATTGGGACAGAGAGAATTAATTGCACGAGTATTGTACTTGTGTTCATGATAGAGGGACTTGTCTGTATCAATAAATAAAATATAGCAAAACACACATACATGATTGTATGTCCAAAACTGTATAACCTTCATACAATTGCTGTGCTTAAAATTACACCGCAATAAGAAAAAGGTATGACACAGTTTGAAAAGAAAAAGAAAAAGTGGGACTGGTCTGTATCAATAAACAAAAATATAGCAAAACACACATACATGATTGTATGTCCAAAACAGTATAACCTAACTATTCATACAATTGCTGTGCTAAAAATTATAATGCAATAAGAAAAAGGTATGACACAGTTTGAAACTCGCTAATGTTCATTCTCCAGAAAATATAAAATGATTTTGGATTTTCACCTGCAGTTGTGGTTTCTGTTGTATTTCTGATCCTTGCAGTTGTAGTCTCTGAAAAATCAAAATATAATCAAAAGATAATAGTTTGAAGCTGTTAACCCATGGTCGCCTTTACTCGCAAACTGTCCTGTTTCCACATGCAATATATTACGAAGATGTACATTTAGTCTAACAAAGTATACCCATGTACATGTATGTGATTATGATGTATCCTGTATTACCTTGTAAATTGACAGAACCACTGGTATATGAAATTATAAGATAATTTGTACTGAAATGTGAAGTAAATGCTCTATCACTTATCATCATTGTCAAAAGGTTAAGAGCTTTAGAATTTATGTGTATGGGTTATGTGTATATTCTGGAATATACTGTCCATAGTTTCATTAACTACTGGCCAATATATTAATCATAATTCTTCTTGGGGTGATATCTGATTTTATTTTCACAAAATTCCAATGTCATGCTTCAGTAAGAAAAAGATGTAAGAAATTATGCCAATAAAAAGAAAGTTTAAATGCAATATGGCATTATCTTTATACACAATATGGCATGGTCTCATGTTACTTAATGACCTCCTGAAGCTGTATGTCAAGTTTTATGAAATAACTCAGAATCAGATGAAGAAATCTTCTATACACGCAAATTTTCAGGTGATCTTAAACTTTTAATAATTATGGTACAATACTAACAAAACTGAAATTTCAGTGTCAGAATCTGAACAACTTACTAATCTATTTACGATCGGAGTGCGATTATCAATAAACAGGGTAAATTGAATTTTGTGCCAGACATGTTTCTCAAACTAAAAACTATGACTATTAATTATAATAATAATATTGTGATTTGTATAGCGCCAATTCCACTCTGTAGAGAGCTCAAGGCGCATTACATTATCTAATTGATTAATTAATTACTAATATGGTGGCATGAATAATTTCATGATTCAATGGTACATGCTTACAGGATGCTGAGAAATATTTACAAAATGAAGAATACGTACCAGTAAGGAATGGTGTTGTTGTTTCTGTTAATCAATAAGATGGAGAAGATATAAAATAGGTCATTGTAAACATTTAAAGTATGAGAATAAGTAAAAGAATTACACGTATATGCAGTATTTTACGCTTTAGAAATATTTTCAATCATCAGTATTTCTGCTAAACTCAATACATAATAATGATGTTAGTAAAACTAAGGTTTCTTATTAGCACCTCAACAGGAACTTTTTACTTTGTCATTATTTATCTTTATTACATATGTACTGGAACATAATGTAAAGTCTGGAATGGATGTCCTGCATAGTTATTTTTAATACATTTTTATACATTTAATGTAATACTTAATACCATACCTTCAGCTGGTTGTGTAGTAACAACAGTTGTGGTAGTTGCTTCAGTAGTGGTGGCCTCGGGAGTGGTTGTTGTGACAGAAGCGGTGGTAATGGTCACAAGCTCTGAGCAAAAATAACATTATAAGGACTCTTGATTTAAAAAAAAATACAGTAGTAACTCCCAAAACAGGGGGGGGGGGACATCAAAGAATGAGGAGTACCAGAATGGCACATACATACCAGTTCTATATTCTATTATTTTTGCAAGACATACACATCATTGCTTGTTATACATACATCTGGTAAACTATCATTACTAAGATAATCATTACATAAACATATTGGTAACCAGTAACTGGAGGTTTTGTTGAATTTATAAGGAAACCTCATACAGGAAAATTTTCCAATTGTTGTGTAATTATGTTTAGGCCTACCTGTTGTTGCTGGTTCCCGTATGCGAGGTGTTGTAGTTTCTAGTTGAAGAGATAAATCATAAAGTTAATTAGAATTCCATAACTCAATCCCCATTTTGTACATGTATATATTGTCAAAAATAGAGAGGGATATGTTGTTTGTTGTTGTTTTTTTTAATTTTACGGTGTTTTTATTCATTATATGAATATTGAATCATCCATTGGTACACTGCTCATAATGTATGTCGGTTCTGTATTGGATGTGGCAGATGTACCAATAGCCCCAAAGTCACCAAAATCTTAAGAAAAGAGAATCTGACTTATTATTTATTTTCATTTTATTTTTCTTCATTTTTTTAAAAATCAATGACTGACTTTCAGCGTTTATACACACAAGGGCAAAACAGAGGAAATGCTTCTACAGTTTCCCCTATCCCCTTTTTAATCTCTTTTATCCTTCCTCGTGTTGCTAGTGTGTGCTTCTTTTTTAGCATTCAAAATAAAACAAAGTATATTGGAAAATTAATTTAGTTTTATTATTATAACTGAGGAAAGATTTCTTGGTGCCATAGACATAAGATTTCTTTTCAATTACAATTAAAATTTTCATAATTATTAAAGTGAAATCATGAATAAGTGGGTAATGTTGACAGTTCTGTATTTGTCCTTTGATTTGATAATTATATGCACAACAGAATCGATCAAAAGAGATCTGGAATTTTTAAATTAGAACTGTGTGGGAATAACAGACTGTATTATGCATTGGAAGACTAATCACTCATGGGACGGCTTATCTTTTTGAATTTGATTTGTTTTAAATTGTTCACAACAGTTGTGGGGAAAATTGAGTTAATGCTTTGTTATGGGCTTTGAAAAGGATTTATTCAATTGACGATATGTGACAAGAAGCTTACCGTTTAAATCAAACAACTCTGTCTTGGATGTGGTTTCTGTTGATAGAAAAGAAACAGTAAAATTTAAGATGTTAAGGTATACTCTGGTAGATGTCTTCTTTGTTCGATTGTAATTGTGAATTGTATCTCCCGATCTACATTGGCCGATGTGGCAGAGTATCCCGGAGCTTTTGTTGCATAGCTTGAGACAGGTTTGCGTGCAGGCCATCGATTGAATG
>CALNVZ010000641.1:28133755-28159456 GCA_940671915.1 Paracentrotus lividus
AAAAAAGAGAGAGATCGCGGTTACCTTGTCTGTGAAAGAAAGTTAAAAACCCAAAATTCTGAGAGGCATATTATTACATAATGCAACATGGGTACAAGGCCTAATCCATAGACACCTGTATAATAAAAATTAGCAAACGAAATGCCCTTTTCTCAGAATGACAAAATAGGGATTAGCTCCTTTTGGAAATCAAAACTCTTTCACATGCTAAATTAAAAAAACAACTAGCAACAAAGGAACAATTCGCACAGTTTTCCCTAACCTAACCCTTGGCCAAGGATGAGGGTTTTTAACGTGGAAGGCTTACCTAAATAATGGAGGTGGGGGCTAAACAGAGCTATAAATCACAAGTTTTTGCACACATTAAACTGGAAAAAGTGAAGTCCTCAGCTCTGTGGTCCCTGGCCCAACCCTCCCCACCCCCACTCGAGTCAGCAGCATATTGCTGTCTTTCTTTTCAGTGCATGGCCAAGTGCCAAAAATTTTGCATAACAGATGCAGTAATGTGGAAGCATATCATTAATGCCTTAGGTGGCAAAATCAATGCTACCTTTCATTATGAAAGAAATAATCATAAGGAATTTACATGTAATACTATGTTTACTTGTTTTGTCAATTGAATTATTTCATTATTGTTGAAAAATTGTCATTGAAGGCATGGTTTTGAAGTTAATAAAAAAATGAAAAATTGCACTTACCTGTGTCACCTATGGCTGTTAGGTGAAAAAAAAGTTGAAATGATAATAATAATAATAACAATAATAATATTGTTTTATTTACCCAGGTAGCCATTTCAAGTTCTAAACAACTGTTCTCTCCAGTGGGCCGTGCATAACATGATATGTTATTATTACCACCAAAGCTCCTCGTGAAAAGCAGCTTTTGGGTAAAATTTTGTAAGACTTTGGAACGATTCGGCCGGGGATTGCGGGTATGTGCCCGCCTATTAACTACAAGCTCACAAGAAATACATCTAATTTTATTACATAGGAATAATGATTTTCATCTAGAAATATGCTTTTCTTTTAGGAAATTACCCTAGCAGAATCTACAAATTATGATAAGGCGCAAAAGAGCTTTGTCATGTGAGTATATTAATGTTTATTGCAGTCCATTGGAAATTCAATGGTTATTTTCAAGTTGCTGAGTATCTCAATGTATTGGTTTATTTTTAAGTTTAGTGAATAGACTCATTTGATAATATTTTGGATATATGCCTGAAAATATAGAGAAATTATTTTCCGTTTAAATCTACAGTACCGGAAGTTGTTGTGGCTATTGTAGTTGTTGTTGCAGTAGTAGTGGCCTCAGGAGTTGTTGTTGTGACAGTAGTTGTCTCTTTCAACAGTTGTTGTACCTTCTGTTGTTGTCACTGTAGTTTGTGACTTCTTCTGTTGTTGTAGTAGCAGGAGTATTAGTAGTTGCAGGGGTAGTAGTTGTAGCAACAGTTGTGGTTGTGGCTGTGGTCAAAGCTCTGCAATGAATAACTCAAACATTTTGGTATAATTAGGGTGATTTATGTTGAAATAATTTTACAGTAACTACCACAAAAGAAAAGGGCAATACAATCTGGGAACTAGGAATATATATATATATATATAATATATTCTGACTTCTAAACATTCATAATTTTGCAACAGGATTCCAACTATTGTTAGAGGTATTTCCGTCCTACTATCAATTATGAGGTTCTATAACATATTTTGATTGATGCATATCATTCATACAGGTAGTATATAATATCATGGAAGTAACAAGTCATCTTGTGGTTAATGTAATTTTCTTTTGCCTACCTGTTGTCGTTGCTGGCTCCTCTCGCGAGGTGTTGTAGTTTCTAGTTGAAGAAACAGAACAAAATGTAAATATTAAATGGAATTCCATAAGCTCAATCTGAATTGTACATTGATTATTCAAGAATGAAGAGCAATATTTTATGGGTCTTTTGCTCATTGCTTATATAAGCCTAATTGGTGCCATAGACATAAGATTTCTTTTCAATTACAATTAAAATTTTCATAATTATTAAAGTGAAATCATGAATAAGTGGGTAATGTTGACAGTATGATATGTCTGTTGATTTGATAATTATGATCACAGAATATCGATAAAAAGATCTGGAATTTTTAAAAATGTAGACTGTGTGGAAAACAGACTGTATCATGGGAGACTACACTATGGACGCCTTATTTTTTGTTAATTTGGAATTTGTTTTTTTATGTTCAACAGTGGTAATTGAGTTATGTTTGTATGGCTGAAAAGATTTATTTCATTGACATATGACAATGAAAGCTTACCTGTCACCCTTTTGGTTGGTTCTGTTGATAAACAGTAAAATTAAATGTTAAGATACCTGTATGTCTTTTCATTTATTTTGTATTCGGTGGCAGATCCAGGATTTGAAAATAGCGGGTGCAGGCCAAAATTAATTAAAAAAAGGAAAAATAGGGGCCGCTGTCAAATATTTGTCCATATTTTTGACAGGATTCCACTATTGTTAGAGGTATTTCCGTCCTACTATCAATTATGAGGTTACTATAAATATTTTGATTGATGCATATCATTCATACAGTAGTATATAATATCATGGAAGTAACAAGTCAATCTTGTGGTTTAATGTAATTTTCTTTTTGCCTACCTGTTGTCGTTGCTGGCTCCTCTCCGCGAGGTGTTGTAAGTTTCTAAGTTGAAGAAACAGAACAAAATGTAAATATTAAATGGAATTCCATAGCTCATCTCTGAATTGTACATTGATTATTCAAGAATGAAGAGCAATACTTTATGGGTCTTTTGCTCATTGCTTATATAAGCTAATTTCTAATCAGGTTCTTATTTCTCTATATCTTTGATTGACTTGGTAATGTTTATACAAGAAGAGTTTAATTCCAAAAGGAGCTGAATTCATTTCTGATGCAAACAGAGTTATTGATATCAACCATTATTTACACGGTACCTGTCTGAAAGAAAGTTAAAAACCAAAATTCTGAGAGCAATTATTACATAATGCACATTTGAACATGCCAATTCCATAGACACCTGTATAAAATTTAGCAACAAATGCCCTTTCTCAGAAGTGACAAAATGGATTTAGCTCCTTTTGGAATCAAACTCTTCACATGCTAATAAAAAAAAAACTAGCACAAAAGGAACAATTCCACAGTTTTCCCTACCTAACCCTGGCCAAGGAGGGTTTTTAACGTGGAAGGGCTTAGCTTAATATGGAGGGTGGGGGGCTAAACAGGCTATAAATCACAAGTTTTTGCACACATTAACTGGGAAAAGTGAAGTCCTCAGCTCTGTGGTCCCTGCCCTACCCTCCCCCCCCCCCACTGGAGTCAGCAGCATATTTGCTGTCTCTTTTCAGTTGCGTGGCAATTTGCCAAAAATTTTGCATAACAGATCAGTACTGTGGAAGCATGAATCATTATTAGCCTTAGGTGCAAAATCAATGCTACTTTCATTATGAGAAATATCTTCGTAAGGAATTTACATGTGATACTATGTTTACTTGTTTTGTCAATTGGAATTTATTTTATTATTGTTGAAAATTTGTCATTGAGCATGGTTTGAAGTTAATAAAAAATGAAAAATTGCACTTACCTGTGTCACCTATGGCTTTAGGGGAAAAAAAAGTTGAAACGATAATAATAATGCTAACTATAATAATATTGTTTTATTTACCCCGGTAGCCATTTTCAGTATCCTAAAACTGTTTCTCCAGTGGGCCGTGCATAACATGATATGTATTAATTACCCACCAAGCTCCTCGTGAAAAGGCAGCTTTTGGGTAAAATTTTTGTAAGACTTTGGAATGACTCGGCCGGGGATTGGCGGGTATATGCCCGCCTATTAACTACAAGCTCACAAGAAATACATCTAATTTATTACATAGGAATAATGATTTTCATCTAGAATATGCTTTTCTTTAGGAAATTACCCTAGCAGAACATACAAATTATGATAAGGCGCAAAAGAGCTTTGTCATGTGAGTATATTAATGTTTATTGCAGTCCCATTGGAATTCAATGAGTTATTTTCAAGTTTGCTGAGTATCTCAATGTATTTGTTTATTTACAGTTAGTGAATAGACTCATTTGATAATATTTTGGATATATGCCTGAAATATAGAAGAAAATTTATTTTTCCGTTTAAATCTACAGTACCTGAAGTTGTTGTGGCTATTGTAGTTGTTGTTGCAGTAGTAGTGCCTCAAGAGTTGTTGTTTGTGACAGTAGTTGTCTCTTCAACAGTTGTTGTACCTTCATGTTGTTGTCACTGTAGTTGTGACTTCTTCTGTTGTTGTAGTAGCAGGAGTATTAGTAGTTGCAGGGGTAGTAGTTGTAGCACACAGTTGTGGTTGTGGCTGTGGTCACAAGCTCTGCACATGAATAACATCAAACATTTTTGGTATAATTAGGGTGATTTATGTTGAAATAATTTTACAGTAACTACCAACAAAAGAAAAGGGCAATACATCTGGGAACTAGGAAATATATATATATAATATATATTCTGACTTCTAAACATTCATTAATTTTGCACAGGATTCCAACTATTGTTAGAGGTATTTCCGTCCAACTATCAAATTATGAAGGTTACTATAACATATTTTGATTGATGCATATCATTCATACAGGTAGTATATAATATCATTGAAGTAACAAGTCAATCTTGTGGTTTTGTAATTTTTCTTTTTGCTACCTGTTGTCGTTGCTGCTCCCTCTCGCGAGGGTTGTAGTTTCTAGTTGAAGAAACAGAACAAAATGTAAATATTAAATGGAATTCCATAGCTCAATCTGAATTGTACATCGATTATTCAAGAATGAAGAGCAATACTTTATGGGTCTTTTGCTCATTGCTTATATAAGCTAATTGGTGCTAAGACATAAGATTTTCTTTTCAATTACAATTAATTTTTCATAATTATTAAAGTGAAATCATGAATAAGTGGGTAATGTTGACAGTCTGATATGTCTGTTGATTTGATAATTAATGATCACAGAAATATCGATAAAAGAGATCTGGAATTTTTTAAAATGTAGACTGTGTGGAAAACAGACTGTATCATGGGAGACTACACTATGGACGCTTATTTTTTGTTATTTGATTTGTTTTATTGTTCAACAGTTGTAATTGAGTTTATGTTTGTATGGCTGAAAAGATTTATTTCATTGACATATGACAATGAAAGCTTACCTGTATCACCTTTTGAGTTGGTTCTGTTGATAAAACAGTAAATTAAATGTTAAGATACCTGTATGTCTTTTTCATTTATTTTGTATTCGGTGGCAGATCCAGAATTGAAAATAGCGGGTGCAGGCCAAAAATTAATTAAAAAAAGGAAAAATAGGGGCCGCTGTCAAATATTTGTCCATAATTTTGCACAGGATTCCAACTATTGTTAGAGGTATTTCCGTCCTACTATCAATTATGAGGTTACTATAACATATTTTTGATTGATGCATATCATTCATACAGGTAGTATATAATATCATGGAAGTAACAAGTCAATCTTGTGGTTGTGTAATTTTCTTTTTGCATACCTGTTGTCGTTGCTGGCTCCCTCTCGCGAGGTGTTGTATTTTCTAGTTGAAGAAACAGAACAAAATGTAAATATTAAATGGAATTCCATAGCTCAATCTGAATTGTACATTGATTATTCAAGAATGAAGAGCAATACTTTATGGGTCTTTTGCTCATTGCTTATATAAGCTAATTTCTATCAGGTTCTATTTCTCTATATCTTTGATTGACTTGGTAATGTTTATACAAGAAGAGTTAATTCCAAAAGGAGCTGAATTCATTTTTGATGCAAACAGAGTTATTGATATCAAACCATTATTTACACCGGTACCTGTCTGAAAGAAAGTTAAAACCAAAATTCTGAGAGCAATTATTACATAATGCACATTTGAACATGCCAATTCCATAGACACCTGTATAAAATTTGGCAAACAAATGCCCTTTTCTCAGAAGTGAAAAAATGGATTTAGCTCTTTTGGAATCAAACTCTTCACATGCTAATTAAAAAAAACTAGCACAAAAGGAACAATTCCACAGTTTTCCTACCTAACCCTGGCCAAGGAGGGTTTTTAAAGTGGAAGGGCTTAGCTAAATATGGAGGGTGGGGGGCTAAACAGGCTTATAAATCATAAGTTTTGCACACATTAACTGGAAAAGTGAAGTCCCAGCTCTGCGGTCCCTGCCCTACCCTCCCCCCCCACTGGAGTCAGCAGCATATTTGCCGTCTCTTTTCAGCTGCATGGCCTGAGAAATATCTTCGTAAGGATTTACATATGATACTATGTTTACTTGTTTCGTCATTGGAATTATTTATTATCGTTGAAAATTTGTCATTGAGCATGGTTTGAAGTTAATAAAAATGAAAAATTGCACTTACCTGTGTCACCTATGGCTGTTAGGGGAAAAAATTTGAAATGATAATAAGAATAATATTGTTTTATTTACCCAGGTAGCCACTTTCCAGTTCCTAACAACTGTTCTCCCAGTGGGCCCTATAAGAATATGCTTTTCTTTTAGGAAATTACCCTAGCAGAATCTACAAAATTATGATAAGGCGCAAAAGAGCTTTGTCATGTGAGTATATGAATGTTTATTGTAGTCCATTGGAAATTCCATGAGTTATTTTATAAGTTTGCTGAGTATCTCAATGTATTTGTTCATTTTAAAGTTTTAGTGAATAGACTCATTTGATAAATATTTTGGATATAAGCCTGAATATAGAAGAGATTTGTTTCTGTCCGATTAAATCTACAATACCTGAAGTTGTTGTGGCTATTGTAGTTGTCGTTGCAGTAGTAGTGGCCTCAGGAGTTGTTGTTGTGACAGTAGTTGTCTCTTCAACAGTTGTTGTACCTTCTGTTGTTGTCACTGTAGTTGTGACTTCTTCTGTTGTTGTAGCAGCAGGAGTAGTAGTAGTTGCAGGGGTAGTAGTGGTAGCAACAGTTGTGGTTGTGGCAGTGGTCACAAGCTCTGTACATGATTAACATCAAACATTTTGATATGATTGGGGTGATTGCTTTGGAAATAATTTCACAGTAACTCCCAAAGAAAAATGGGGCAAAGAATCATGAACAATAGTCTGAATCTTTAACATTCATAATTCTCACAAAGCATAGCAATGTATGTTAGAGAATTTGCTGACATACAATCATTGTTGTAGTTTTTATACTATCACATATTAACAAGCAATTGAGTGTCTTGTTTTCATAATATTTGAAGAAACAGCCATATCAATCAATAAATGAAGTGTCATGAAAATATGTAATTATAAGCCCCAAAACGACAAGTTTACAATAGTGTAATGTTCTTTTGGCCTACCTGTTGTTGGCCGCCTATTGCGAGGTGTTGTAGTTTCTGGTTGAAGATATAGATGAAAATGTGAAATATTGATTAGTATTCCATACCTTAATCAGCATATCAAACAAGATAATGTATAACAAAGAAAATCATCTACAGGCTTATTGCTCTTGCTACATAGGGTAAGGCACGGTACACAGTCAATATCATCACGTTAAGAAGTGTTTACGTATGACTGTGTTCAGCTAATAATTTTTGTTTTTTAATCATACTTGTTTATCAAAAAAGGAATTTAAACTGCACTTTTCCCCACAATCTTCCCCATCCACCCATCCTTTTCAGGTGAAGTCACCAATTAATGCTCGTTTCTTTCTCTCCTATTCTATACAAAGGGGTGATATTACAAAAGCACATAATTTTTATTCTTCCAATTTTCCAAATTCAAGTAGACTTGTTTTGGTGGCATCTCTAAATAAAAATATATAAAAAATGATATAATTTCCACTGTCTCCCTTTTATTATAATGATGCTTGTTCCATCTGATATGCCATGTCAATTCCCCACAATTAAAGAATATTTGGGTCTATGAGAGATCCTAGATCTTCAAGGTGTTTTTTTCACCAGAAGAGACGGCTTTGAGACTCCTGCAACGGATACATCACATCACTCTTCCAAATTGCCACCTCTGCCATTAGAACTTGGAGAAATCTCTTCAACTTGAAAATTCACATAATTATGAACATTTTTCTGAGACTGGCAAGGTCAGGGTTCCCAGCATTTCAAGAAAAAAAATTCCCTGATTTTTCCCTTATTTTTCCCTGATGAAATCTAAAAATTCCCTGATAATTATTTAAACCCATTTCCAGTTTTGAGCTTTTTCTTTGTTGTCGCCGTGAACTATTTGCAATATGAAACACTAGTCCGACTGACTACCGAAATTTCAAATTTTGGGCGAATCAATATTCCCAGACTTCTCCCTGATTTTGAAGTATTATTATCAAATTCCCTGACTTTTCCCTGACTGGAAAAAATTAAAATAATTTCTCCTGATTTCCCTGATGGACTGGGAACCCTGAAGGTGTAGCAGAGACTTTGACCAGACTCAGATGACAGAGTTGCAAAGTGTGCCTAGGCATCGCGATCTCTGCAAATCCAGAGTCTCAGAACGCAAACCAGTCACAACAGGTGACAATATCAAGGACAATGTCTGTTTCAGTGACGCTTTTGCATTATCTTTGAAATTAGAATGCCATGGAATATGAATTGCATATCAACAGAAAGAGCAAAAATCAATGAAATAAAGAGATTTTTTTTGCCACTGTACATTGAACGGTTCTTGAATTAGAACACTTTAAATGAAAATAATCCTTGAAATCTCTAAATTGGCAATGCAAAGAAATATATGAATAATCACTATTTTCAAGGGCAAATTGGCAATTTTTTTCGATGTTTGTAATTTTCATTAGTAAAGTGTGGTTAATTATAAATTTGATTTTTTTAAAGGTTGCAGGAGTGAAATAAAGTTATAAAATTAGCCAATTTGAGGATCAAAAAAAGGATTCATTTTGACCATTGGGAAATCTCTGTCATCTATGGGTTAAGGTTATATTGGGGGATCATGCTAATTCATGGAATACAGTCCTATGTTTACTTGTTTTTGCTTTTGATTTCTTTATTGTTGAAATTCTGTCATTGAGTATGTCTTGGAATTGACCAGATAATAAAGTGAAAAATTCCACTCACCTGTGTCACCTGGTGCTGTAGAAAAAAAATAGAAGCTCATATTTTAGTAACTGCCTATTTAGTACAAGATCCAGGATTTCAGGACAGGGGGGGGGGGCCACCAAAATTTTCAGATTTGAACATATAAACACGTCTGAAATCAGTGCGATTTCAAAAATATAGGGGGGGAGGTCGGGCTCCCATGCGCCCCCGCCTGGATCTGCCACTGAGGTTCTCATATTCAAGCGCACCGGTGTTGCAACCTCAGCACCTTTTAAGACTAATAATTTTCATCAAGAATAAATGTTATTTCATTAGAGTAACATACAAACCTAATCCAAGAGACAATCAACATAATATTACCATAACTATAAACCCTATCAGCACTGGGGGGGGGGCTCAATTTGACAGAGACCCCATCTCTACCCCCCACCGTACGAGACATCCAGGACAGCACCAGCCCGCGCAACCGCTACAGGAATCGCACTAAAACTCTCGGTGCTTTGTAATTAACATCTCTCTTTCAAACGTGTGTCGTTGCAGTCTAGAATTTGACACCAAAGTTTTCGGAAAAAGAATTCACGATACTTCGTGGTAGCTCCTGTCGCCGTACGCAACATTACGTAATCGTCATGATCAGGCCTTAAATTGGAACGAAAATCGTCACTTTTGCATGCGTTAATTGCGTACAAAATACTTCGCATATATCTAAATTTCTTTTAACACTGATATACAGGAATGTGACACATTCTAAGCTCAATCTTTACTATTACAATCTTGTATAGTATATTGATCATAAAAATTACATTCTCAAGCATAAAAAAAAATACAAAACAAAGAAATACCATCCAAGTAGATAATCAAAACACATATAGAATCATAAGATAGAGTGCCTAAAACTAATATGCGAAATACAAAGAAATTCTAATTCTGAAATTTCTGAATTGTTCAATTCAATACGGTTGTCTTCGACATGATAAGATCAACTCAGCAAACTTTTTTACGAGAAAAATTTGGGCCTTTCCATAACTTTAATTATTAATGAAATTATATTAACGATTTCCATAAGAGAAGTCACATACTATATTTATGTCGAGTACTGCCGTATATATATGTGGCATCTTCTTCAACAATAAACTTACTATACAACTAGAGAAATATATTTTTTATCCAACAAAAAATACTAGCGAACCCGTTCTACAAGTGCAGCTACGTTTGTCGCGCAAAATTTCGCCCCGCGCACGCGGACCATCCGCGGCCGAAAAGTTCAATCTCTTCGCGGGGGGCTGCTGGTCAATTTGATCCCCCCCCATCGTCAAAATCCCCTCTTGAAAAAGCCCACAGTCTGAATAGTTAGGAACTGAGTTTACACGAGACCTTCTGAATTAATGATGTGTAGTTACACCGTTTATTCTGACCAGACACTTTCTAGTATTTTTTGAGTAATCTAGTGCCAATTTTTGATATATTTTGCTGTCCGTTACCTTAAGTCAATTAATTCTCTACACGCATAAAGGTAATCGGTAAATTAACCCTTAGCACCTAATCAGAGACAGGCCCGCTAGTTTACTCACTAACGCCCGTGCCGAAATACCCACCTCTATTTTATTCCAATATCACTTTATCTGACATTGGACTGTAGATTCTAAAAAAATAAATAGTGATCAAACATGCCCATACTTGTTGTTGCATTTACCACTGGATGCCCTGGTCTAGTCCTGATCCTTGATCTTGCACAAAAAAGTAATTTTACAATAAAAAACAAACTGTTTTTCATCGAAACAACCCGGATGCAAACAAAGCAGAAACCTTTTCCGCATAGGTGATTAAGCTGACAACTTTCAATACAAGCAGTCACGTGCTGAATGCTGCCTATACATGCGATGAACTTAAACAATTGGAGGGTCTCAATATATTGCCGATACTATTGATAAGGCCTAATGCCATATTGCATCTATTACAAAGCCTTTAGCATCTCTTTTCATCTGTGCAATTATGTTCATATCTCGTGATTTCCTGAATTAGACATATTTGTATAATAATAAAATTCTCCAGACATAAATCCGTCGCACAAGAAGAATTGTGACTATTCCAGAATTATAGGCCAGTTGTATATAATGAACTATGACTGAATTGAATTGAAGGTTCATATGACTATCACGCAGTCCCTAGATCTGTATATCTGTGACTAACAGCTTACCGACTCACTATTATTACAAATACCAATTTTACCAATCAAAATGGTAAGATGTATCACAAACCTGACAACTTGAGTTTAGACAAAATACAAATTTCATGAAACGCCGTCCAATCCAGAGTGTTATCACCTCCTGGCTCAATCATTCTCTCTACATGCCTATTAATGCGTGCCAAATTTGTCTTTCAATGTCATCAATGTCTCAGAAGCATCATGAATCTATGTGCTGAAATAAAGATTCTGAATGTGACATACTATAGTTCAGGACAAATTCTTTAGCACTAGACCAAGCTCTTATTTCATATGGTTTAGTATTTTCGAATTTTTGATGGAATGAAGTCAAAGACAGGTACAGGAACACCAAGCCGCCCAAAAGAGGAGATTGAACTTGTTGAAGCAAGAAATGCGGCTGAAATTAACAAAGAGAAACGCGCATAGCTTTATGTTCAAGAGTTACCTTGTACAATTAATATTTTGCACTCAAGCTGTTATATAGCATTTAGATGCAATTTATATTGAAAAAGTGAGCTCACCAGCTGTTGTTGTTTGGACTTCCGTCCAAGAGATTCTTTCCCGTAGTATGTCTCTACTCGTCGTCCTGCAGGTAGTTTTCAAGGTAACTGAAGTTGTGGGCGTCGTCACAGCTGTTGTTGTAATTGTCAGTCGTGCTCGTGGTTTCTATGTACTGAGAACACAAAATGATTAATATAAAAACGTACCATACAGACTTAACCACAGTTTAATGTTACTATAACAAAAGCCTTAGACTAGTTCACGTTATATTGGATTAATTACTCTGTGCAAAACACTAAATCTATATGTAGGCCTATACACAAAGCGTACAGATCAGTGCAAAAGCGTTCAATTTCCCCGATCCACATTTCTTCAGCATATTTCAATTAGCAATGGATTAATTCGAATAGTGCAAGGCGGAGCGATCGACACTGACAAAATACGGCATTTTACCGACAGGACCGCGAAGTTATCTTAAACAGATTTGTGCTACTCTAAGATAAATTTGCCATGTACCAGCTTGCATCCTGCGTCGCTATCCCGCCGTATGGTAGCCGCGCGGTTCTTGGCGTTGAACATAATTGTAGAGCTCGGGTATAGCAAACATTCTATCTGAGCACCAATATACCGAGACAAGAATCCGGAATTTGTCTTACCCAATGTCGGCCCTCTGTGCAGTTGGTCTATTTAAAGCAAACATGGAAAGAGACAATGATACGTACTAGTATATACTAATGTAGCACCAATTATTAACATCCACCCAGCTAATGACTTTTTTATTTCAAGAACTAATGAAATGATATATACTGAGAGATCATATTGCAGTACTAAGAGTGTCCAGCCGTTCGTGTTCACCATAGACATAAAGAACACGTGAATCTTCGATCCAATAATAAATTTTATAGTATATTAATACTTAGAAGTGAAATCATTGACGAAAGGGGCTAGCAATCTAAGATGGTCACATTTACGTTTTAACAGGATGCAGTAACATGAGAGAATGATATTTCAAATCATCAATTTAACATTTCTCAACCGTGGACGCTTATTTTGGCAACATAAATTATAAAACTTAGAGGTCAGTCTGCAGGTATCTCTACTTAAAATTGGCAATAATTGCTTGCTATACCTTCGATGATATCAATTATAGTCACATACTCAAATAAGATTATTAAACCAACAACACGGTAATATGAATTTATTAAAAAACACATGTGCTTTCTCAACAACCACCATTTCCTGTTGTAAATTCCCCTCTCTAGACTGTCGTGAGGCCTGAGTATAAGCGTGCATCAGCATGAGTGTACTTGGTGTTCGGCTGTGTGCTGCTGGGCTTTAGTATGATGACACGTTTTAGGTAAAGTAAATGACTTCCATTGATTCTGAACTTCAAAAGCTAGTTGTTTTTTACTGTTGGTAGCTCATATAATATTTCTGTAATTCTTCGTCAGACCCCTGGTATAATTGCTCTTGTTTTAAAAGCTACTTTAAATCCCTTCATAATAGGATTCAAGAACAAGTTTCAATCATTTCTACTGAGTGTATCGTGCGATAACTTGTCATAAAGCAGAATTTCATCTTTATGAAATAGATCTTCACATAACCAAGATGATAGAGAATTAGAAAAAAAAACATAAATAAAACACCTTTGTATATGCCCTAGAATTCGCAGTATGGAGAATTAAAAAAAAAAAAAAAAAAGAAAAAATAAGATATATATATATGGTGAATGAATGAGCGAACTAAAACACACAAGTAAAAAACAGTGATTATCAATTATTTTTCATTATGTAAATTACAAAAAGTTTGAAAAGAAGCTACCTTGGATGGTTGTGACCAATGTAAGTGTTTGTCTCTGTATGGGTTCCAGGACACTGTGTCTACACTGGTAGCTGTCTACATACTACATATGAGTCATGTTACTCTGCTGTAGTTGTAACTGCAGTTGTTCTAATAAATACTATGTGATATTAAATGGGTAGCAGACTGAGAAATTTGAAAAAAGTCACGCAGAGGTCGTGGTTGTTAACACCGTGTTCAACCAGTATCTCAAAGCTTCTAAGTCGAAAAAAGAGAATCAATAGAGATAGTAATAATAATAATAATTAATGATAATAATTAATAATAATTTTGAGTTACAAGGTATACTGATGTCCCCACGATAAACCTTACATCTGCAGCTTAGCTTATCTTGATTGCTATTACCTCCTGATGTTACCCATTTATATTCCGACAATTTTTTTTTGATCAAATTTACGTTATCTTATAAAGTTGACTGTAAAATGTTCACTGCTACTACAATGCTTGCGACTCTTGTTTACTCAAGGAATGGTTCTACTTCCTATAAATTCCAATTATAAGATGTATGTTATCATGTCAACTGATATATAATGAATTTCAATAATAATATAAATGCAATAAGTCAACGATGAATACCAGTAGATTTACGAGATTCATACAGAGCAGCAATTATATGAGGGGGGAACACATTAATTCTTGACAAAGCCTCAACAGGAAGAGAACAACTCATTTACTGTCGGTAATATTCTCTTTAGAAAATCCGCGAAGAAATGAGTAGTGACGTTCATGGTGTTCATAAATTGTGAAAAGTTACTAAATAGATGAATGGCTTATAGTCATGTCTGAAGTTCAATGTAATAAACTTTCAATGAATTAATCAGAATTTGCAAATAAAAAAAATAAATTCAAATTGTGGTAACTAAAATTTCAACCGTACCATGCACATCCCGACAAGCCATATACTTACAACTGCTAGAATAGACTGCTTTTTAAAGCATTTTCAGGGCCTTCATTTCTACACAAGTATCGTATATTAAGAATATCACATCAAAAGGGCCACGACACCCAAATTCTATCAACTATCCACAATAAAACAAGCATTAGGTAGAAGTACGTATAAAATCATTTACTTTAAAAGAGGATGATTATCACTTCTGGTGCCTTTAGATTTTTTGATCGAATATTGCTAGATTGTAATTTTGCTACTTCGAGAAATGAGTACCCGTTGGGCCTCTCTATGAGGTTGTGTGGTGGTTGACATGTAGTTGTCTCTTCAACAGTTGTTTACCCCTCTGTTGTTGTTCACCTCTCTAGATTTGTGGACTTCTTTCCGTTGATTAGCTACCATAGCGCAGCGTCCAGTAGTAGTGCGCCTGCAGATTGAGTAGTATTGTTGGCTTTATCAGGAGAGTAAAAGTTATATAGTAGCCGTAGGCACGCGGTCGTAGTGTTTGCTAACAGTCAGATTAAGTAGTAGTGGTAGCGTGACAGTTGTTGTTGTGCGCAGAGTCACTGTGCATACTATCATAAACCATTTTTGGTTATAAGTGGAGTGATTTCGTAATGAAATAATTTTTGACTTAAAACCCCCCAAAGGAAAAAAGGGGCCTCCAAAAAAAGAAAAAACAGGCGCTGCCACAGAACAAGAATACATAGTTATATTTATAAACAGTCATTAAAATTCTGCAAATGCTGAATAGCGAATATTCGGTTCATGGATATTTCTTGCATTTTCTGTTGCTTTCATATGTTCTATTGAATTTTTGTTAATAAAAACAAGCATATCATCGATACAGCGTAGCATCAATTGATCATTGAAATATTTATAAGCAAGTTACCGTATTACCTCTGATACCATTTACCATCAACGGTCAAACATGTCCAGACCTGACAACTTGTTAGACAACAAATGTTCATGAAACGCTCAATCCAGAGTGTTATCACCTTCCTGGCTTAATCATCTCCCTACATGTATATTAATGGTGCCAAATTTGTCTTTCAATGTCAATGTCTCGATATATAGTTCAGGACAAAATTATTAGACCAAGCTCTTTTTCATGAGGGTTTAGTATTTTGAATTTTTGGAATGAAGTCAAAGACAGGATACAGGAACACAAGCCGCTCAAAAAGAGAGAATTGAATTGTTGAAGCAAGAACGGGCTGAAATTACAAGAGAAAGGCAATAGCCTTATGTTCAAGAGCTAACTTGGTACAATAATATTTTGCTCGAGATGTATATAGCATTTAGATGCAATTTATTATTAAAAAGTGAGCTCACCAGGTGTTGTTGTTTGGCCTAAAGTGGTAGTTTCCACGGTGGTAGTTTCAGCAACTGAAGTTGTGGGCGTGGTCACAGCTGTTGTTGTAATTGTAGTTGTTGTGGTTTCTATGTATGAGAATACAAATGATTAATAGTAAAAAGGAATTCCAGTTTTATTTCATCAACCTTAGAACTAGATGGATATACTTCTGTGCAAAACATGAAATTTATAGGACTATACACAAAGTATAAGATCATCAAAATGTCCCGAATCCACATTTCTTCAGCATATTTCATTAGCAATGGATTAATTTAGTAGTGCAGGGAGGGGGGCAGACATACATACACCAATATATGAAAAGAAATGGAATTTGTTCTTACCAATGTCGGCCCTTTCAGTTGGTTCTATTTAAAGAAAATGGGAAAGAGAAAATAGTTAAGTATATACATGAGCAATCATAGCAAGCATTTTCTTTATTTTCCAAGAACTAATATATACATACAGAAATACAAGAGCAGAAGTTGGTTTACTGACTAAAAAAATTAATTTCACAATAACAAATATTTAAGACTATGAAGGAAATCATTGACGAGAAGGGGGGCTAGACTGCCCTACTTTGGCAAAAGGAAGCAAGTGACAAAAGTGACATTTCCTGTAAAAAGAGCAAAATGTGTCCATCATTTACACTGATATCAATGTAATCGCCTAATGTCTTACCTTAAATATTTCAAAGATGGATAAACTTTGAGATATGAAATTTGGACAGCAAAAAGATGGCACCACATGAAATATGTAAACATTAAAAACTCAAATTTGATTAGTATGTCACTTGCTTCCTTTTGCCACAGTAGGGCAGTATAAGAGTGGTCACTTGTTTTAAATAGATTTCAAGACAGTTTCATCATGTTCATAGTTTTCTCATTAACTTTGTATAAAGTCGATTCCATTTTTTTGAAAGACTCTTACAAGATTGAAGAATTAGAAAAAACAAAAACAAAAAATGTTGTTGGGAATATGAGGATTAAAAAAAAAAAAAAAAAAAGGAAGTAAATATGTGAATGATGAGCGAGGTAAAACACCCAAGTAAAACAGTGATTATCATTTATTTTTCATGTTTGTAATTACAAAAAAGTTGAAAAGAAGACTACCTTGAGTGGTTGTGACCAATGTAGTGGTTGTCTCTGTAGTGGTTTCTTCAGGAGCACTTGTTGTTACACTAGTTGACTCTTCTACAGTTGTTGTACCTGCTGTAGTTGTAACTGCAGTTGTAATTTCTTGTGTAGTTGTAGCAGCTGAAGTTGTAGTCACTGCAGGAGTGGTCGTGGTTGTAACCCGTGTCACAGTTGTCTCAAGCTCTGTCGAATAAGAGAATAATAAGAGAATAGTAATAATAATAATAATAATAATGATAATAATAATAATAATAATAATCTTGAGTGTACAGGTATGGCAACATCTCAAGCTTTAAGCTTATATTGCTATACCTCTGTATGTTACCCCATTATATTCCGACAATTTTTTTGATCAAATTTACGTTATCTTATAAAGTTGACTGTAAAATGTTTCATATTATCTTGATCTTGTTTACTGCAAGGAGTTACTTCTATAAACCTTTAATGTAATGTATCATTGAGAAATAATAAATAAATCAATAATAAATAAATTTGTAATAACAACAATACATAGATTGAGGTTTCAAACAGAGCAGATTAAGAGGGGGACATATAACTTATATAAGCCTAAAGGAAAAGACAATTCATTACTGTGTTATATTTTTTTTTTAAATCTGGAAAATGAGTGGATTCATGGTTTCATAAATTGTAAAAGTGCAATGGTTGTGCTTTATAGTCATGTTTGGAAGTTCAATGTATAAACCTCAACGGATTAACAGATTTTGCAAAAAAAAAGTTAATTTCAGGCAACTAAATTTGTACATGCACATCCGAAAGCCTATACTTCAACGGCAATAATGCTTTTTAAAGCATTTTCAAGGCTTCATTTCTACACAACAAAATACTCAGAAAGGGCCACACAGCCCAAATTTATCAAGCTTCCACAAAGTACTATAAAAAAATCATTTACTTTAAAAGGAAATACCTGGTGTTGTTTGCGATATTGTAGTTGTTGCCTCAGAAGTAGTGGCCTCAGAAGTTGTTGTTGTGACAGTAGTTGTCTCTTCAACAGTTGTTGTACCCTCTGTTGTTGTCACTGTAGTTGTGACTTCTTCCGTTGTTGTAGTAGCAGGAGTAGTAGTGGTTGCAGATGTAGTAGTGGTTGCAGAGTAGTAGTGTTGCAGGAGTAGTAGTAGTGGTTGCAGGGGTCGTAGTGGTTGCAGGAGTAGTAGTAGTGACAGTTGTTGTTGTGGCAGAGGTCACTGTGCATAAATAACATAAACCATTTTGGTATAAGTGGAGTGATTTCTAATGAAATAATTTTACTAAAAACTCCCAAAAGAAAAAAGGCTCCACAGAACAAGAAGTACATATGTATTTATAAACAGTCATAATTCTTGCAAATCTGAATAGCGATATTCGTTCTGGATATTTCTTGCATTTCTGTTGTTTTCATATTTCAGATTGAATTAGCAATTGATTGAAGTTTTGGTTAATAAGAAACAAGCATATCATTCGATACAGGTAGCATCAATGATCACTGAAATATTTATAAGCCTATAACAAGGAAAATTATGTATATTGTGTAATATTGTTTTGACCTACCTGTTGTCCTATAGCGTGTTGTTGTCGGTGCTAGTAGAAGAAAATAGATCAAAATGTAATATATAATAAGAATTCTATAACAGGATGCATTAAATATCAGTGAAAAAAAAAAGAACAATTCATGTGTTTATTGCACATCATATATATCGCCTACATTTAATTAGGCTTTCATCTCTCCCAATTAGTGATTGACTGGTAGGCGGGGTAGTATCCATTCATGTACATTAAAACAAAAAACAAACAAAATGGTAATCCAGGAGAAAGACTTCCTCAGTTTTCTATATCCCCTCTTCCGTACGAAATACACGCCCTCCAGTTACCGGTGTGTGTACTTCTGTCCTGTTCGAAAATTTTGGATTTTGAAAAAGATACGTTCTCTCTTATGAACATTCCATGGTACCATATCTGAAAGAATACTACCCGTTAGATATTATTTACTATCCGTTTTCCAGTTGCAATGCCAATTTACCTCCATTTATTAAAGACGGGGAATCTTCAGCTTCCATGGGTAATATGACACCATGGATGTTTATACAGTAACAGGTGTCACCCATCACTTGACCACTGCCAGACTATGTAATGCCTTGTTTATTCCACCCATCCCTCCATCCGGTAAAGTCATTAAATCTCACTTTCCCTGGCCGTCATTCCCGAAGCTCTCCAGGGTGGACAGATTGTTCTGCTTGGTCAAGAAATTTACCTTCAAGACAAGATGCCCCATGTGCTTTTCACCAAATCTGGGGTCAGCAAATTTTGATCAACTCCCCATGAAACTCAAGATTCCCCGTCTTTAAGTGGCAAAGTCTTGTGAAAATTTTCCAATCTTTTGTATATCTTCTATTGTGGCCTTTTCCTTCTGTTATGACATTTGATTTACTACGATCACAGAAGAGAATGGGTCTCTCGATGAATTATTGCAGATACAGTATGGCGTTTCAATAGTTACTTTGCAGTCTCTGTATTATGAAGAAGCAGAATCGTGCTTTAACATGCAATAATAAGTATGCTGATAATAATAATAATGATATGTCTGTAAACACTCAGAGACATAGTCTAACGGTGTAATACATGCTATATAAATCCAAAATGTTATTATTATAATAATAATAGCAATAATTATAATAATAGCAAAAATAATACTACTAAAAACTCATTTGTACAGCCAGCAAAACTGCCAAGGTCATATCACTTGCAATTAAATGGTATAAAAATAAAAAAATAATAAAAAAAGAACAATATTACATGACACAAGCTACATAATAATACAATATACTGCGCTATTCAAATAGCAGCCAAAAGCGTAGTAAATAAATCCTACAAACAGAGGAACACATACAAAAAATTATTACGTTAACGTGGGCCTAATGCAGGTCAATAAGCGATAATAGCCTTAGAGTAAACAAGAATTAATGTAACACGCAGACAAAAAGCTTTGTTATATGCAGCAATGTGGAAGATACGATAATTATTGTCAGGTGTATCTTCTAAGAGAAATTCGCATTTGACAATGTACTATGGATAATTGTTCTGTCGTTTGAAATTATATATTCCAGTTTCGTCCCTTGGTGCCTCTTCAATTTGGAATAAACAATGTACGCACAATTTACCTAAATTGGATAAATATTTACCATGTACTGCACGTATATCCATGTATTCAATTCTTGTTGGAAAATGAAACAACACGACCTAATGAGGCGGCAAGGCCTCATCTGGTTGGGCTGAGGATGCTGAACTGCGATGCAAATATGGAATTTGATTTCGGTTTTTTATTAGTATTAGTTGTAATATAAATAAAATAATAATAATAATAATTATGTGATTTATATTGCGCATGTATCCACTCTGTAGAGTGCTCAAGGCGCATTATCATATTATTATTACCCGGCTTAGCTAGGCTACCCCGAAAGGCGCTCACAGCATTCAAGGAATTTCTTCTACCGGTACCCATTTACCTCACTTGGGTCAAGTACGGCAAATTTGCAGGTTGACACCTTGCCGAAGGATGTTAGTGGTATGGACAGGATTCGAACTGCGTACCTTGTGATCGTAAGTCCGCCGACTTATCCACTCGACCACACCACTCCCACATACCACATATCAATTATTAGCATATGCTTTCAAGAGAACTGTTGCTGAGCTAGCGCCAGGAGCGTCCTTGGACGGTGTATGGCGCACTAGAAGTTTACACTATAATTATTATTATTATTATTTTAATTATCCTTGTTCACAATTTGTTACGTCACTAATTATCCATGAATTTATAATTTGTTTGATCTGTTTTCCAACTCTAATGACTTCAGCTTGTTTAAAACTATTCAATGATATTTAAAATTCTTACATAGCTTGAATTTATTATGTGTCACTGTACATGACATTATCTTCACATGGCACAGATAATGTTTGGAAAAACTTTATCCATAGATATTCTTGTGTTTGCTGTAATGTACAATGAACCGTATATAGGCCTACACCTAATAATTCCCTTCATATATCCCTATTTCAAGACCAAATTCCAAAATGTAAATCATGACTGAGGCAATATTCTATTGTTATCTGTACAACCATAATTCAGATATTGTGTCCAATTATGGTATTTTGTTGTTATTTATTTTGATTTGTTATTCCACAATGCCTTTTATTCTGTGTATACATGTATATCATTTTGTTTTTTATAAGTGTATCCAAAATCCAACCAGTATCAGGATAGCAACCACCAATAAAATCAATGGAAACAGTCATATTCGGCTCATGGCTCTATAGGCTAAAGATAATTCATGATTTAAACATTTCATATTTTTCAATGGACTCTTTATTCAAGTAAAACGGTGAAACAAGGTGATTTGCCATTAAATATTTAATTAATTATTATCTTCAAAATATTGTTTCTTTTTGCATGGTATGAATTCCTTTTTTTATCATTCTGTGGACAGGCTTTTAAACAATTCAATTTCATTCAACGTTTTTTCCCATAATTCAAATTCAACTAAAGAAAAATGTAATAGATGCACGTGTTTGAGTACATACCTGCTTCATCCTTCTCAGTTGGTTCTGTAAGATAGGAAAGAGGTAGGAAAGAGTCATTGTGTTTATTTAAAATTAGAAACTTTTATGCGCAAAAAGAGGTTGTATACATTGCTTTACTGAGAAAAGAACATTTCAAAATTTACTAGGGATATAATTAGTGTTCCTATTTGAAAATATATCACGTAACAATAAATAGCTTGCAATTCAGGGTGAATACTGAGTAAAATAAAAATAAAAGACAACAACAGATAAGAGTAGTTTTATAGATATTCCAAAAAATGACAGAGAAAGTGACACTGATGGATGTAAAATCTAATTGAGGAAATTCAAAGTCAGCATATTAAATGATTAACAAAATATTGAAATACATCATACCTGGGGTGGTTGTTATCATTGTGGTAGTCGCCTCAGTTGTTGTCAATTCAGGCGTAGTGGTTGTGACAGTTGTAGTTGTCGTAGTAGAAATAGGTTCTGTTTTGGAATATACAATTTTACTCAATGTAAACGATTTTCAGCTTAGAGGGGAAAAAGTGAAATGTATCAATCACCTTCTAAGTACAATTAATGACTTTTTATTGATTATACAATCTAATCACATCTGATTCATCTTGTCTTAAATTCTCCAATTTCTTGTTTGGTATTTGTAGAACATATTTGAAAGTTATAATTTCATGAATTGTTACTATAGTTTTGCCCTTTGCGTGGAAAACCTTTTTATCACAACTTTTAAATTTAGATCTAATGGATTTCCACTCAATACCAAGTCAATATTTACCTGCTTCTATGCAGCCGTCGAATTCTACTGAAACTACACTATCTGTATCACCATTGTCCACGGTAATAACAAAACTATCAACGGGTGTTCCACGGAGTTGTTCAAGCCTAAACATTCCGCTGGTGGAGGTAGTCGACGTTACGTCGCCTATGTCATTGAAGGTTGTTCCATCTGAAGGAACGATATCGGTGACTGAAATTCGTTGAGGTGCTGTCATAGATCCAGACACAGGCTCCAGTCTTATTGCCGTTACTGTGGTTCTGATCATCTCTGTTGTATCACTACTACCGAATCGAACGGTTACGGTAGTCTGGCCCTCTCCGCTGGGTATCGGCAGGTTTCGGTTGTCAGTAGGTTCAGACTGGTCTGGTGTTTGAAGAGTGATCATCGGTTGGTCTTCTGAATCATCACTGAGGTTTTCGGCACAGTCTCCTGATACAGTGCGATAAAATTGCACATTTAAAGAAATGAGTGTACACAAGTTAAGGTAGTCTACCAACAAAGAAAATTAAAGATTGACATCTCCCGATGCAGCGCGACAAAATATCACATGTCACCAATAAAAAACACATAGATTGGCATAGCAATCATCTTCTTTCAACTGATCTCATGAAGCATTCCATTTCAATAAGAGAAACTACCTACAAGTTTCATACATGTATGTCTTTTGAACTCAGAGTAGTAACTGCTCGATTTCTGAAGGAAGTATTTACACTCTGTTTATATAATGAGAATATTTGTAAAGAGAAATAATGATTGTAACCGATGGATAGAAGAACGAGGAATGTCAGACCATTCGAACTCATAATGGTATACTTTAATTTCTATCACCAACTGTTTACCTGGAGTAGTCATGATTATTGTGGTGGTTTCCTCAGTTGTGGTGACTTCAGGTGTAGTTGTTGTGACAGTGGTGGTCTTCTCTACCGTTGTGCTAACTGGTGTTGTTGTGACAGTAGTCGTCATTTCTTCTGTTGTTGTAGCCAAGGTAGTGGTAGTAGCCGGTGTCGTAGTAGTTGCAACAGTAGTGGCCCAGCGCGTGACCAAAATATCACATGTCACCAATAAAAACACATAGATTGGCATAGCAATCATCTTCTTTCAACTGATCTCATGAGCATTCCATTTCAATAAGAGGAGAACTACCTACAAGTTCATACATGTATGTCTTTTGAACTCAGAGTAGTAACTGCTCGATTTCTGAAGGAAGTATTTACACTCTGTTTATATAATGAGAATTATTTGTAAAAGAATAATGGATTGTAACCGATGGATAGAAGAACGAGGAATGTCAGACCATTCGAACTAATGGATATACTTTAATTTCTATCACCCTGTTTACTGGAGTAGTCATGATTATGGTGGTTTCCTCAGTTGTGGTGACTTCAGGTGTAGTTTTGTGACAGTGGTGGTCTTCTCTACCTGTTTGCTAACTGGTGTTGTTGTGACAGTAGTCGTCATTTCTTCTGTTGTTGTAGCCAAGGTAGTGGTAGTAGCCGGTGTCGTAGTAGTTGCAACAGTAGTGGTCGTTGTTGTGCTTATGGCTCTGCAAAAGGCAAAAAAGATATGGAAATTGAATAATTTCAGCCCGATGCCAAAATACATTAACACGTTTTACCATGTTCTTACGAACCATTATCCTTTTGAAATGCATGCAAGATCATGCAGAATTTATAACAAAGTATATGAACTGTCCCTCGTTACACATTCAATAACTTCAACGGCGATTATGTGGAGCTATGAAGGCAGTTCATTTGTAATTATGTTGTAGTATGATTGTTCATATCAGTGATCCAACCATTTGTAATTTTCAATTAAGTAAAGAAAAATAACCAACCCATCAACTAACCAGATGTTATACAGCCGTCGAATTCAAGAAACGACCTAGGTGTATCCATTGTCCACGGTAATGACAAAACTATCAACGGTGTTCCACGAGTTCTTCAAGTCTAACATTCCCTGGTAGGGGTAGTCGACGTTACTCGCTATGTCATCGAAGTTGTTCCATCTGAAGGAACGATATCGGTGACCGAAATCCGTTGAGGTGCTGTCGTAGATCCGACCAGCTCTAGTCTTATTGCGGTCACTGTCGTTCATCATCTCCGTTGCATCACTACTACCGA
Source organism: Paracentrotus lividus (assembly GCA_940671915.1). NCBI lineage: Eukaryota > Metazoa > Echinodermata > Echinoidea > Camarodonta > Echinidae > Paracentrotus > Paracentrotus lividus. Next base: position 28,158,205 of record CALNVZ010000641.1, read on the forward strand.
TCGAACGGTTACAGTAGTCTGGCCCTCTCCATCAGGTATCGTCAGGTTTGATTGTCAGTAGGTTCAGACTGGCCTGGTGTTGAAGAGTGATCATGGTTGGTCTCTTGTATCATCACTATAGTTTTCAGCACAGTTATCTAACACGGAGATAAAATGTACACCATAAGACAAATTTATTTCAACTGGCAATAAGACAAAGAGATTGTCTGCTTATCCTAATATTTTCATGTTCAGATGGCATAACCAAATAAAAGACACAATTAGCTACCTTATAAGAGAGAGTGAATTACAAGTGTACAAAACCTTTCTGTCTGTTTCTTGAGTCTTTTAAAGAATTATTAAGAATTGTTTAAAGGAATTGCTTCGACAAATTCACCATAGCATAAAAAATACTTAAAGTTTATCATTCTGGTACTCAGAAAAAATGGATTATAACTTAACAGAAGGTTTAATATTTAATGACTTTTACCAGGGGTAGTTTGGCCCAAGTTGTTGTAGACACTGTGTGAGTCTGACGGTGACGTTGTGGCTGTATCACGCTGATGTCGCATCCTCATGGTAGTGGTTTCTGTAGAACAGACCATGAAAGAGTAGCAACCACCAGTAAAATCAAATAAAAGTCATATCGGCCAGTTTAAAGATAATCATGATTTAAACATATTTTTCAATGACTCTTTTCAAGTAAAAGTGAAACATTGATTTGCATTAAACATTGAAACTATTATCTTCAAAATATCTTTTTGTTTCATCTATTATTCCTTTTTTTAAATTCTTTTACAGGCTTTAAACAATTCAATTTCCATTAACATTTTTCCTGTAATTAATTCATCAAGAAAAAATTAATAGATGCATGTTTAGAGTACATACCGTGTCACCCTCTCAGTTGTTCTGTAGGATAGGAAAGAGGTTGGGAACATATTTGTTTATTATATTAGAACACTCTTATGTGCAAAAGAGGGTGTATAGAATGCTTTACTCTTGAGAAAAGGAACATTTCAAAATTACTAGAGATTTAATTAGTGTTCCTCTGAAAATAAATCACCTAACAATAAAATAGCTTGCATTAAGGGTCGATACTGAGAAAAGAAAAAAAAAGTAAGATAAAATAATATAGAATCAAAAAATGACAGAGAAAGGAATCAATGGATGAAAATATGAATTGGAAATTCAAATCACGATATACATTATAATTAAATTGATATTTATACCTGGGGTGGTTGTTATCATTGTGGTAGTGCTAGTGTTGTCATTT
>CALNVZ010000641.1:28164941-28188904 GCA_940671915.1 Paracentrotus lividus
TGTTGTTGTGACAGTAGTCGTCATTTCTTCTGTTGTTGTAGCCAAGGTAGTGGTAGTAGCCGGTGTCGTAGTAGTTGCAACAGTAGTGGTCGTAGTTGTGCTTATTGGCTCTGCAAAAGGCAAAAAAGATATGGAAATTGAATAATTTCAGCCCCGATGCAAAAATACATTACACGTTTTACCATGTTCTTACGAACCATTATCCTTTTGAAATATGCATGCAAGATCATGCAGAATTTATAACAAAGTATATGAACTGTCCCTCGTTTACACATTCAATAACTTCATACCGGCGATTATGTGGAGCTATGTAAGGCAGTTCATTTGTAAAGTTTGATGATTGTTCATATCAGTGATCCAACCATTTGTAAATTTCAAGTTAAGTTAAAAGAAAAATAATCAATACCCATCATACTAACCAGATGTTATACAGCCGTCGAATTCTAGAGAAACGACACTAGGTGTATTACCATTGTCCACGGTAATGACAAAACTATCAACAGGTGTTCCACGAAGTTCTTCAAGCCTAAACATTCCACTGGTAGGGGTAGTCGACGTTACATCGCCTATGTCATCAAACGTCGTTCCATCTGAAGGAACGATATCGGTGACCGAAATCCGTTGAGGTGCTGTCGTAGATCCCGACACAGGTTCTAGTCTTATTACGGTCACTGTCGTTCGGATCATCTCCGTTGCATCACTACTACCGAATCGAACGGTTACAGTAGTCTGGCCCTCTCCGTCAGGTATCGTCAGGTTCTGATTGTCAGTAGGTTCAGACTGGCCTGGTGTCTGAAGAGTGATCATTGGTTGGTCTCTTGTACCATCACTAAGGTTTTCAGCACAGTTATCTAAACACCAAGATAAAATGTAACCCCACATAAGACAAACGTTTATTTCAATGGCAATTAGACAAAAGAGATTGTCTGCTGTGTCCTAGAATTTCATGTTCAGATGGCAAAACAATATAAAAAGACACAATTACCTACCTTATAAAGAGTAGATATTGAATTACTTACAAAACATTATTTTCATGTCGTTTCTTGAGTCTCTTTAAAGAATCTATTAAAGATTGTTAAAGGAATGATGCTTCGGACAAATATACCATAGCAATAAAAAATATCTTACAAGTTTATCATTCTGGCATACCAGAAAAAAAGGAGGATTATCACACTTAGTAGAAGGTTTAATGATATTTTATGACTTTTACCAGGGGTTGTTTGGCCCAAAGTTGTTGTAGACACTGTAGTGGTCTGAACAGTTGACGTTGTGGCTGTACTCACAGCTGATGTTCGCATCCTTGTTGTTGTGGTTTCTGTGAGAACAGACACATGAAAGGATAGCAACCACCAATAAAAATCAAATGAAACAGTCATATTCGGCGCACGTTATAAAGATAATTCATGATTTAAACCTTTTATATTTTTCAATGGACTCTTTAATCAAGTAAAACGGTGAAACAAGTTGATTTGCCATTAAACATTTGATAACTTATTTATCTTCAAAATATTGTTTGTGTTTGCATCGTATTGATTCCTTTTTTTTATAATTCTGTTTGACAGGCTTTTAAACAATTCAATTTTCATTCAACGTTCTTTCCTGTAATTCCAATTCAATCAAAGAAAAATATAATAGATGCACATGTTTGAGTACATACCTGTGTCACCCTTCTCAGTTGTTTCTGTAAGATAGGAAAGAGGTGGGAAAGAGTCATTTGTTTATTTAAAATTAGAAACTTTTATGCGCAAAAAGAGGTTGTATAAATTGCTTTACTGAGAAAAGGACATTTCAAAACTTACTAGAGATATAAATAGTGTTCCTAGCTGAAAATAAATCACCTAACAATAAAAATAGCTTGCAATTTGGGGTGACTACTGAGTAAAAGAAAAATAAAAGACAGTACAAGATAACAATAATTCCATAGAAAGTCAAAAAATGACGGAGAAAGGAATGTCAATGGACCTAAAATATAACTTTGGAAATTCAAATGCAGGATACTACATTATTAATTAAATATATTATACCTGGGGTGGTTGTTATCATTGTGGTAGTCGTGTTTGAGTTGTTGTCTTTCAGGCGTAGTTGTGTGACAGTTGTAGTCGTTTGTTGTAGACAAATTGGTTTTCTTGTATTGGAATATACAAAATTTTTTTACTTTCAAAAGTTTTTAAACGATTTTTGGCATAGACAGTAAAACACAAATGTATCAATCACCTTCTTAGTACTATTAGGATGCATGACTTGTTGATTAATATTCGATCTAATCACATTTGATTCATCTTGTCTATTCCTCCCATTTCTTGTCATGGTATTTGTTGAGGACTATGTCAAAGTAACAATTTCATGTTCAGCTAGCTATCACGAATTTTTCCTTGCATGGCGAGCCTTCTATCACACTTTTAATTTAGATACTGATATACTTTCTCATTCATGACCATTCATCAATATAGAGTACACTATTAACCTCTTCTAGGCAGCCGTTGAATTCTACGCCGAAACGACCACTAGTTGTATACCATCTGTCCAGCGGTATCACAAACTATTCAACGGGTGTCCACGGAGCTTTCAGCTGAACATTCCCGCTGTCGGCGTAGTCGATGTTACGTCGCTATGTCATCGAAGTGTTCCGTCTGAAGGACGATATCGGTGACCGAAATCCGTTGAGGTGTCTGTTCATAGATCAGACCAGGCCTCTAGTCTTATTGCGGTTCACTGTGGTTCGTGGATCATCTCGTTGCATCACTTACTCCGAATCGAACGGTACAGTAGTTCTGGGCCTGCCCATCAGGTATTGTCAGGTTGGAATTGTCAGTAGGTTCAGACTGGCCTGGTGGTTTGGAGAGTGATTCATGGGTGATCCTTGTGTCATCACTAAGTTTTTCAGCCATGATTCTCCTGATACTCATGCGACAAAATTAGCACGTAAAGAATGAGTGTACATCAAATTTAGTCTACCAGTAAGAAACATAGATTGAATCACTCATCATCTTCTGTACGCTGATCTCATACGAATATTCCATTTCAACAAGAGAAACGACATGCAATTTTCTTCTCCTAACTTTTTCTTCTTCCTTTTCTTTAACCCCACTTTTTTTTTTCAGAGTTTAGGGAAAACTGTTTCAATTATGATTATTTACATCTGTTTGAACACGCAACTATCTGTAACACAGAAATAACAATTTATACCGATGAATGGAGAACGGGAGGTCAGACCATTTCAAACCAATAATGTATTTACGTTAATGTAACACCAACTGTTAACCTGAGTAGTTGTTGATCTTGTGGTGGTTCCTCAGTTGTGGTGGCTTCAGGGTGTAGTAGTTGTTAACAGTGGGTTGTCCTCTCTACTGTATGTTTGTAACTATTGGCTCTGCAATAGCAAAACAAGGTTGTTGAACTTGTCAAAATTTCAGGCCCTGAAGCATGGCATTTACCCCTTTCTTATGGTACATTATTCTTTCAAAATTGCAGCTGATCATTCCACAGAACACCGACGTTTCAGAACGTTTAAACATTGTGTCCAGGTCTACTGCTCAGATCTTTGTCTTGAATGAACATTAAACAGAAAAGGTTCATATGATGTCCAAATTGGACTTTCCAATTTACAAAAAACAATAGTAAAAATCAACTGTTTTTAAACGTCTTTGAACGTCACAAATGTAACCAGAAAACCTTTTATTGAAACATTGAAACCTTATAATGATACATAGTAATTTTTTAAACATTTTATGACGTTTTTCAAACGTCCAACATGGGAGTTTATCAAAATGACGAAGGTTAATTTGCGATTAATACGTTTAAGACCATATGGAAATAAACGCTTTCTATCAAATTATTTCTATTATAACAGTAATAAATTCATGGCTCTGGTGTCATTTTATTGTAATCATTGTTCTGAAAAACACACATAAATATAAAGACACTAATTTCAGTGATTGGAATGTATTAACATACCATAAAGTATAATACATTACAACAGATACTTTCAATTACACGATAAATTTATAACGAAGCAACAATTAGTGTTAAATCAAATGATTCCATCTAAGTCTACTTTTTAAGCATATTTAGAATGGAGACAATTCACTCTTAAGTGCCATTCCACACTTGGCCAGAGTTGAGGTCCAATAATATGCGAATCATAGCATATTCTGTATATATTATATTCTTTACATATTAAGTTTTTAACAGGTTTTCGCCAAATTTTCCTAGTTACTTTTTTAAACGTTACTTTAAACGTTCTTTTGGAAAGGTGTACTTAACGTTCTAGCGGATATGAAGGTTCTCTAACGTTCCAGATAGGTCTAGATTCTTTTAGACATTCTTTAAAACTTTCTCAACGTTACAAAGGTTTTCTGGACGTCCAGAACGTCCATGGAATGGTCATAAGTTGTTCTTAAAGGTTTCTGGACTCGGGCACGAATGTCCACGGACGTTCACTTGCATTTCCGTAAAAGGTTGACTTATAACGTTCAAAGGTTTTCTACAGGTCCTCGATAATTTTTGAATGTTCATTTGGTCTTTTTTAACGTTTTGAAAAAGTATTTCTAAAACGAATCATTGATTTAGGATAATATAATGTCAAACCTTCCAAACAAAGGACGTTAAATTTAAAAAGGATTATGAAACAAAAAAGAACACGATAAGAAACGAAAACATAATAGAGAATGTTTAGAACGGTTCAGAAAACGTCAAATTGTGCCAGTGTCAGCATAATCATAACAAAGTTAAGACCAACAAGTCTTCATATATACATAACACAATCAAACGGATCAGGCGATCATGGAGAGCTACATGTATGTAGAGCAATTCATTTGTAAAAATTCATGATTCAACTTAAATAATTCAAGATATCATCATTGTATATCATGACAAGTGAAAAAAAAAAACCCAAACAACAACCATCAATCTACAGATTGATAAAGCCGTCGATATCCTACCTGAAACGACGCATGGATGATATGCCATTGTCCACGGTACAATGACAAACACATACAAACGGGATGTCACGAGAGTTCTTCAAAGTCTGAACATTCGCTGGTAGGGGTGTCAGTTCGTCGCCTATGTCATCGAAAGGTTGTTCCATACTTGAAGGAACGATATCAGGTGACCGAAATCAGTGGGTGCTGTCGTAGATCCAACGCAGACTTAGTGCTTATTGCGGATCACTGTGTCGTTCGGGATCATCTCCGTTGGCATCAACTACTACACCGAATCGAACGGTTACAGTAGTCTGGCCATCTCCTTTCAGGTATCGTCAGGTTTGGATATTGTACAGTAGAGTATCAGACTGGCCAGGTGTTTGAAGAGTGATCATCGGATTGGTCTTTCTTGAATAACAATCACATTAGAGTTTTCAGCCCACAGTATCTGAACACGGAAGAAATAAAAATGTGACACTGCATAAGACAAATATTTATTATACCTTGCAATATAAATAAAGACCAAGGAGTTGTAACAATGCATCTTCACTAATATCATGTATCAAGATGCATAACCCAATAATCGGACACAATAGATACCTCATAAAGAGCAGGTGATAAAAATTAAACTAAGTGTCACAGAACCTTTTTCTTTCGTTCTGTTTCTTCGAGTCGTATTTAAAGATTTATAGAATTTGAAAGGAATAGGCTTCAGACAAGTTCACCATAGCATTAAATAATACCTTAAAAAGAATTATCAATTCTTGGGTATCATCAGAAACTGGTTATGAGCTACAAGAAGGTTTAATATTTAAATGACTATTTACAGGTAAGTTGGCCCACAGTTGTTAGTAGACACTGTAGGTAGTCTTACAGAGCTGACAGATTGTGGCTGTAGTCACGGCTGATGTCCGCATCCTCAATGGTAGTGAGTTTACTTGTAAGAACAACGCATGAAAGAGTAGCAACCAACAGTAAAATCAATAAAAGAGTCATAATCGGCCAATGTTTAAAGATAAATACATTGATATTAAACAGTGCAATTTTACACAGTCCATCTTAAGTAAAAGTCTGGAAACATTCTGATTTGCATTTAACACCATCTATCCTGAAAAATATCATTCCGCACCATCATATAAAATTTCCTACTTTTGTTATCTCACTTTTTTATCGGGCCTTTAAACATATTCGAAAAATTATCCCCATTAAAATTATCCCCTTAAATGTGATTAATCATATTGTAAGAGAAGATAAGTGTAAGATGACAAGATGTTTAGAGTATACTACCCGTGTCACCCATCTCAGTTGGTTCTGCTAGAGACTAGGAAGAGAGTTGACGGACAGTTATTAATGATATTTTTATTAAGAACACTCTTAAGAATGCAGAAAGAGAAGATGTAATGGAATGCATAATATACTCTGGAAAGGAACATTAAAAATTACTAGAGAATTTAATTAGTGTTCTCGGTGAACAATACATCACTTAAAAGAATAGCTATGCATTCAAGGTACGATACTGAGCAAAAGAACAAACAGTAGATAAGAATAATATTGTAGTATCAAAAAATTAGTACAGAGAAAGGTAATAATGGATTGAAATATGATTGAGGAAATTCAAATACAGCATATTAAAAGAAGATTAGAATTAAATAGAACAATACAATACCTGGAGTGGTTGTTATCATATGTGGTAGATGCTTTAGAAAGTTGTTTTTTCAGAAGGCGATAAAAAGTATGAAGATGAAGTTGTAGTCGTATGTATGTGAGAAATTGTTCATGATTGCGAAAAATATACAAATTAAATTAACTCCAATGTAAACGCATTATTTGGCTAAGAAAATACAGTAAAACAAAAATCGTATCATCACCATTCTTAAGTACAATATTAATGACTTGTTTTAAAATCATTCGATTAATCACTATGATTCCATCTTGTTCTAATTCTCACCTATCTTGTCCATGGTATTTGTTGAGGATATTCAAAGTTAACAATTCATGTACATGCCCTACTATCACGTAATTTTCCATTGCATGGCGAGCCTTCTATCAAACACTTTTAATTTAGATAATGATTATACTTTAACATTCATAATCCAATGACCATTCAAAATCAATAAGAAAAGTAACAATATTAACCTGCTTCTACTGCAGCCGTTGAATTCATACGAACGACAAAACTAGGTGTATCACATTGTCCACGGTAATCACAAAACTACAACAGTGGTTCCACGGAGCTCTTCAGTCTGAACAATTCCGCTTGGTCGGGGTAGTCGAATGATTACGTCAGCCTATGTCATCGAAGTTGTTCACGTCTAAGACGATATCGGTGACGAAATCCGTTGAGGTGTTTGTCTAGATACAGACACGGTTCTAGTCTGTATTGCGTCACTAGTGGTTCGGTCATCTCGTTGCATCACATACATACCGAATCGTACGGCTTTCGTAGTCTGGCCCTGCCATCAGGTATTGACGGTTTGGGATTGTCAGTAGGTTCGGACTTGGCCTGGTTGTTTGGAGAGTGATCATGGGTTGATCCCTTGTGTCATTCACTAGGTTTTTCAGACAGTCTTCCTTTATACAGTGCGACAATAGCAGTAAAAGAATGAGTGTACATAACAGGTAGTCTACAGTAAAGAAAACATAGATTTGACATCACCAATCATCTTCTGTACGCTAGATAATCTTATACAATATCCCATTTCAACAAGAGAAAAGCATGCAAATTTTCATACTTCTCTACACTCAAAGAGTAGCAAATGTTCATTATGGAATTATTTAATTTCTGTTTGAACAACGGGCAATATCTGTAAACAAATACATTATAACCGATGAATAGGAGACGGCAGGTCAGCCATTCAAACATAATGAGTTATTTACGTTTAATTTGTAAACACCAACTGTTTACCTGAGTAGTTTGATAATTGTGGTGGTTTCTCAGTTGTGGTGGCTTCAGGTGTGTGTATGTAACAGTGGTTGTCCTCTCTACTGTTGTTGTACTTATTGGCTCTGCAATAGCAAAACGAAGGTGTTGAACTTGTCAATAATTTTCAGCCCTGGCATGCATTTACCCTTTCTTATGGTAATTATTCTTTCAAAATTTTGCATGCATGATCATTCACAGCAAACACGAACGTTTTCAGACGTTTTAAAACATTGTGTCCAGGTCTGTAGGTCTTGTCTGAGATGAACATTTAAAAAAGGTCATATGATGTTCCAAATTTGGACTTTCAATTTACCAAAAACAATAGTTAAAAAAATAACTGTTTTAAACGTCCTTTTGAACGTCACCAAAATGTAACCAGAAAACCTTTAATTGAAACATGAACCTTATAACTTTGATACGTAATTTTTTTAAACATTTTATGAACGTTTTTAAACGCAAATGGGAGTTTATGGCAAAGAGAAGGTAATTGCAATATAATACGTTAGCATATGGAAATAAACGCTTTTATCAAAGTTATTTTATTTAACAGTAATAATTCATGGTCTGTGTGTTTCATTTTTGTAATATTGTTCTTGAAAACAACATAAATATAAAGAACACTAATTCAGTGTTGAATGTATTAAATAACCAATATAGTATAAGTAACCATTACCATACTTTCAATACACGATAATTAACGGAAGGCAAACATATAGTGTTAAATCCAAATGATTCCACTAAAGTCTACTTTTAAGCATGATTTAGAATGAGACAATTCACTCTTAAGTGCATTCCACACTTGGCCAAGAGTATTTGAGGTCCAAATAATTGCGAATCTGCATATCTGTAATTATTATTTCTTTTACATATTTAAGTTTTTAACAGGTTCCCAAATGTTCTATTACTTTTATTAAACGTTACTTAACGTTCTTGAAGGTTGTCTTAACGTTTCTAGACGGATATGAAAGGTTTCTCTAAACGTTCCAGATTGAGGGTCTAGATTCTTTTGACATTCTGCCGACGTCCAGAAAACCTTTTTAAACAACTTATGACCTTCCAGGACGTTCTGCGACTCAGAAAACCTTTGTACGTTGGAAAGGTTTTAAGAATGTCTAAAAGAATCTAGACCCTTCTGAACGTTAGAGAACCTTTCATATCCGTCTAGACGTTAGCACCTTTCAAGACGTTTACAGCTAACGTTTTAATAAAGTAATAGGACATTTTTGGGGAACCGTTTTAAAACTTCAATATGTAGAATATATAATTACAGATATGCTATGATTCGCATATTATTTGGACCTCAAACTCTTTGGCCAAGTGATGGAATGGCACTTAAGAGTGAATTGTCTCCTTCTAAATCATGTTTAAAAGTAGACTTTAGTGGGAATCATTTTGATTCTACACTATATGTGCTCGCTTAATTTTCGTGTATGCTGAAAGTATCGTTTTAATGCGTTACTTTATTATTTATTGGTATGTTAATACATTCCAACACTGAATTAGTGTTCTTTGTATATTTATGTGTTGTTTCAGACAATTTACAATAAAATGAACCCAGACATGAATTTATTACTGTTAAATAGAATAACTTTGATAAAAAGCGTTATTTCATATGTCTAAGTATTTATATGCCAATTACCTTCTCTTTGCATAACTCATTTGGTACGTTTAAAACGTTCATAGAAAATGTTTAAAAAATTATGTATCATTATAAGGTTTCAATGGTTTCAATTAAAAGGTTTTCTGGTTACATTTTGTGACGTTCAAAGGACGTTTAAAACAGTTATTTTTTTTAACTATTGTTTTTGGTAAATTGAAAGTCCATTTGGACATTCATATGACTTTTGTTAAATGTTCATTTCAGACAAAGACTACAGTACCTGACACAATGTTTTTAAAACGTTCTGAAAACGTTCGGTGTTTGCTGTTGGAATGATAGATGCAAATTTTTGAAGAATAAGTGTACATAAGAAAGGCTGTAAATGCATGCTTCAGGCTGAAATTATTGACAAGTTCACACCTTGTTTTGCTATGCCAGAGCCAATAGTACAAAACAGTAGAGAGGACAACCATGTTACAATACTACACTCTGAGCCCACCACACTGAGGAACCACCACAATATTCACAACTACTCAGGGTAAACGTTTGTGTTACAAATTAACGTAAATATCATTATTGTGAATGGTCTGACCTGCCTCGTTCTCTATTCATCGGTTTAATTGTTATTTCTGTTTACAGATATTGCCGTTGTTTCAAACATAATGTAATTAATTCCTTAATTGAACAGTTGCTACTCTGAGGTGTAGGAGATAGGTATAATTTGCATGTTTTCTCTTGTTGAAATGGGATATTGATTGAGATCAGGTACAGAAAGATGATTGTGATTGTCAATCTATGTTTTCTTACTGGTAGACTACTTTGATGTTACATCATTTCTTTTAGTGCTATTTTGTCGACTGTATCAGGGGACGCTGTGCTGAAAACCTTAGTGATGACCAAGGGTATCAACCCATGATCACTCTCCAACACAGGGCCGTTGAACCTACTGACAATCAAACCTGTCATACCCTGATGGGCAGGGCCAGACTTCTGACCGTCTATTTTTGTCTGAACGGAGATGATCCGAACCACAGTGACCGCATAAGTACTTAGGCCTGATCTTAACACCTACGGACGTTCCTTCAACGGAACAACCTTCGTCTCTCTACACCCCGACCAGCGGATATGTTCAGACTTGAAGAGCTCCGTGGACACCTGTTGAAGTTTTGTGATTACGTGGACAATGTACACCTAGTTTAGAATTCAATGTGCATAAGCAGGTATATGTACTCTTATTGATTGAGATGGTCATGAATGAAGTAAAGGTTTTATCATATCTAAATTTTAAAAGTTGTGAATGAGGCATCGCATGCATGGAAAAAACGTTTAATGATAGTAGCATTGACATAGAATTTGTTACTTTGACATATCCTCAGCAAATAACCATGGACAAGAATGGGGGAATTTAGACAAGAATGAATCACATGTGATTAGACTCGATGTTAATAAAAGTCATTAATAGTACTAAGAGGTGATTGATACATTTTTGTGTTTACTGTCTATGCCAAAAATCGTTTACACTTGAGTAAAATTGTATATTCCATACAGAACCAATTTCACAACAACATAAACTGTCTATACACTACGCTGAAATGAAACACTCAAGCAACTACCACAATGCATAAAACCACCCAGGTATTGTATATGTCAATATCGTTAATTCATCTTTTAATATGCTGTATTTGATTTCCTCATCATATTTTTCATCCATTTGATGTTCCTTTCTTCTTCATTTTTGATATCTACAATATTATTCTTATCACTGGTTTGTTTCTTTCTCAGTATGAGACCTTGAATGCAGCTATTCTGTTAAGTGATGTATTGTCAACGAGGACACATATTAATTCTCTAGTATTTTTGAATGTTCTTTCTCAAGAGTAAGCATTCTATACACCCTCTTTCTGCACATAAGGGTTTCTAATAATAAATACATGATAACTGTGTCCCAACCTCTTCTTATCCTCACAGAACCAACTGAGATGGGGTGGACACGGGTTTGTACTCTAAACACTCTGCATTACATTTTCCTTGCAATTGATCACATTAGGGGAAATAATGTTAAATGGGGAAATCGAATGTTTAAAAAGGCCCGATAAAAATGATTGATAACAAAAAGTAGGAATTTATATGATTGGGAGACGGGATGATTTTTCAGGATAGATGTTGTTTAAATGCAAATCACGATGTTTCAGACTTTTACTTAAGGATGGGACTGTTGTAAAATAATGCACTGTTTAATTAAATCATGTATTATCTTTTAAAAACATTTGGACGTCCGATTATGACTCTTTTATTTGATTTATACCTGGTGGTTGCTACTCTTTCATTGCGTCTGTTCTTACAGATAACCAGACTACCATGAGATGCGGACATTCACCGTGACTACAGCCACAACGTCAGCCGTACAACTACCCAGTGTTTACAACAACTGTGGCCAAACTACCCCTGGTAAAGTCATAAATATTAAACCTTCTTGTTAAGCCTCATAATCCATGTTTTCTGAAGATACAGAATATAAACTTTTAAGGTTTATTTAATTCTATGTTGGACTTGTCTGAAGCTAATTCCTTTCAAATTCTATAAATTCCTTTAACAATAGACTCGAGGAAACAGACGACAAGAAGGTTTCTGGTGACACTTAGTATTTATCACCTGCTCTTTTATGAGGTACGTAATGTGTCCGATTATTTGGTTATGCCATCTGATACATGAAAATATAGAGACAGAGGCAGACATCTCCTTGGTCTTATTGCAGTGAAATAAATATATGTCCTTATGCAGTGTTCACATTTTAATTCTTCCGTGTTCAGATAACTGTGCTGGAAAACTATTGATGATCAAGAGACCAACCGATGATCACTCTTCAAACTACCTGGCCAGTTGAACCTAACTGACAATCCAACCTGACGTAACTGATTGGAGTGGCCGACTTACTGTAACCGTTCGATTCGGTCTGTAGTGATGCAACGGAGATGATCCGAACGACAGTGACCGCAATAAGATAGAGTCTGCGTCTGGGATCTATCGACACACCTTCAACGGGAATTCGGTTCACCGATAATCGTTCCTTCAGATGAGAAAACCTTCGATGACTTAAGGCCGACGTAACGTCAGCTACCCACTACCAGCGGAAGTTCAGACTGAAGAACTTCCGTGAACACCAGTTAGATAGTTTTTGTCATTACCTGTGGACAATGGCGATACAGCCTAGCAGTCGTTTTCAGTATAGAATTCTACGGCTGTACACAATCTGGTTCGTGTGATGGTATTGTTTGTTTTGGGTTTTTTTTTTCACTTTGTCATTAATACACAATGTATGATATCATTGATAGTTTAAGAATCATGAAACTTTAACAAATGATGCCTACATACATTGTAGCTCCCATGATCGCCTGAATCCGTTGTAATTGTGTATGAATAGAAGATTTGGTCTACTTGTATGAATGCTTGACCCTGCTACCAATTGACGTTTTCTGAACGTTCTTAGAACATCCACAGTTCGTTCTACGGACGTTTTGTCAAAACCTTTAAAAAAACGGTCCTTTTTGTGGAAGGTTTTTTTTGACATTAAAAAACGCTACAAATGGACGTTTAGAAAACTTTTTTTTAAACGTTAAAAAAAACCAAATATTGAACATTTTCAAAAATTATCGAGGACCTGTAGAAACCTTTGGAACGATTATAAAAGTCCAAAAACCTTATTACAAATGCAATGAATCGTTCCGTGGACATTCTGCGACGTCCAGAAAACCTTCTAAACAAACTTATGACATTCATGGACGTTCTGGCGGACGTCCAGAAAACCTTCTGTAAACGTGAGAAAAAGGTTTTAAAATGTCTAAAGATCTAGACCCTATCTGGAACGTTAGAGAACCTTTCATATCCGTTCTAGAACGTCTAAGCAAACCTTTCAGAAACGTTTAAGTAACGTTTAATAAAAAGTAATACAGGACACATTTGGGAACCTGGTTAAAAAACTTAATATGTAAAGAATATTAATAAATTACAGATTATGCTATTTGATTCGCATATTTTTTGGACCTCAAACTCTTGTCAAGTGTGGTGGAATGGCACTTAGAGTGAATTGTCTCCAATTCAATCAGCTTTAAGAAGTTAGGACTTTAGTGGAATCATTTTTTTGATTTTTAACACTATATGTTGCTTCCGTTAATTATCGTGTATTGAAGTATCGTTTTTTAATGGATTACTTATACTTTATTGGTTATGTTAATACATTCCAACACTGAATAGTTCTTTTATTTATGTGTGTTTTCCAGAACAATAACAATAAAATTGAAACACCAAGACATGAATTATTACTGTTAATAGAATAACTTGATAAAAGCGTTTATTTCCATTCTGTCTACGTATTATTATGCAAATTACCTTCTATTTGCATAAACTTCCCATTTGGACGTTAACACGTTTCAAAAATGTTTAAAAATTTCGTATCTTATAAGGTTTTCAATGTTTAATTAAAAGGTTTTGCTGGTTACATTTGTGACGTCAAAGGACGTTTAAAACAGAGTTAATTTTTTTAATAACTATTGTTTTTTGGTTAAATTGAAGTCCAATTTGGAATCATTGAACCTTTTAATGTTTCATTTCAGACAAAGACCGTACAGTACCTTGGAACAATGTTTTTTTTAAACGTTTGAAACGTTCGGTGTTCGCTGTGGAATGATCATTGCATGCAAATTTGAAAGAATAATGTACCATAAGAAAGGGTAATCGCATGGCTTCAGGGCTTGAACATTATTGACAAGTTCAACACCTTGTTCTGCTATTGCAGCAGTGCCAATAAGTACAAAACCGTGAGAGGAACACCACTGTACAACTACTACACCCTGAAGCCACCACAATGAGGAACCACCACAATTCAAATACTCAGGTAACAGTTGGGTTACAATTAACGTAAATATGCATTATTTGGTTTAGAATGGTCTTGACCTGCCTCGTTTCTCCCATATTCATCGGTTATATTGTTATTTTTCTGTTTCAGGATATTCCGTTGTTCAAACAGAATGTAAATAATTCCATAATTGACAGTGCTACTCTGAGCTGTGGAAGTATGGAAATTTGCATGTCTTTTCTCTTAGTTGAAATGGGATTTGCTATGAGATCAGTTACAAGTGATCGGTGATGTCAATGCTTGTTTTCTTTACTGGAACTAGACTACTTTGATGTACACTCATTTTCTATTTTACGTGCTATTTTGTCGCACTGATCAGGAGACTGTTGCTGAAACCTTAGTGATGACACAAGGGATCACCCAAATGATCACTCTCAAACACCAGGCCAGTCTGAACCTACTCTGACAATCCAAACCCTGTCAATACCTGATGGCAGGGCAGACTACTGTAACCGTTCGATTCGGTAGTAGTGATTGCAACGGAGATGATCCGAACCACAAGTTGACGCAATAAGATAGAGCCTGTGTTGCTGGGATCTGATGACAACATCCTCAACGGATTTCGGGTCACGATGTTATCGTTCCTTCAGACGGAACACCCTTTCGATCTTGACAATAGGCGGACGTACATCGCTTAACCCCGACCGCGGGATGTTTTCATGACTTTGAGAGCTCCGGTGGGTACACCGATTGATAGTTTTGTGATTACCGTGGACAATTGGTGATACACCTTGTGTTCGTTTCGTGAATTCAACGGCTGCATAGAAGCAGGTTAATATGTACTCTTCATTGATTGATGGTCATGAATGAAGGAAAGTATATCATATGCGTAATTTAAAAGTTGTATAGAAGGGCTCGCCATGCAATGGAAAAACGTGATAGTACGCATGACATGAAAATTGTTACTTTGACATATCCTCACAAATACATTGACAGAAATGGGAGGAATTAAGCAAGATGAATCAAATGTGATTAGATCGACATGATTATAAACGTCATTAATAGTACTAGAAGTGTGATTTGATACATTTTGTGTTTTACTTGTCTATGCCAAAAATCGTTTAAATCTGAGTAAATTGTATATTTCCAATACAGAACCAATTTCTATCAAACAACGACTACATACTGTCACTACAACTACGCCTGAAATGACAACAACTCAAGCAACTACCCCAATTGATAACAACCACCCCAGGTATTGTATATGTCAATATTCTAATTCATTTTTAATATGCTGTATTTGAATTTCCTCAATCATATTTTTCATCCATTTGATGTTCCTTTTCTCTGTCATTTTTTGATATCTACAATATATCTCTTATCTACTGTTTTTTCTTATTGCCTCTCAGTATCGACCTGAATGCAAGCTATTCGTTAAGTGTATCGTTCAACGTAGGAACACTAATGTAAATCTCTAGTATTTTTGAAATGTTCCCTTTCTCCAGAGTAAAGCATTCTATACACCTCTGTTCTGCACATAAGAGTGCTCTATAATAAATACATGAATTAACTGTCCAACCTCTTTCTATCCTCAGAACCAACTGAGATGGTGACCGGGTTATGTACTCTAAAATCTCATTTACATTTCCTTCAATTGATCACATTAATGGGGAAATAATGTTAAATGGGGAATCGAAATGTTTAAAGGCCGGATAAAAATGATGATAACAAAAGTAGGATTTTTATATGATGGCAGACGCGGAATGTGATGATTTTTCAGGTAGATGTGTTAAATGCAAATCACGATGTTTCAGACTTTTACTTAGAATCGGGGACTGTTGTTAAAATATGCACTGTTTAATCATGTATTATCTTTAAACATTTGTGCCGATTATGACTCTTTTATTGATTTTTACTGGTGGTTGCTACTCTTTCATGCGTCTGTTCTACAGGAACCACTACCATGGGAGTGCGGATCATCAGCCGTCTGACATACAGCCACAACGTCAGCCTTTACAGATACCCCCAGTGTCTACAACAACCTGTGGGCAAACACCCTGGTAAAAGTCATTTAAATATGTAAACTTTTTCTGTTAAGCCTCATAATCATGTTTCTGAGATCCAGAATGATAACTTTTAAGGTATTATTTAATGCTATGGTGACTTGTCTGAAGCCTAATTCCTTTCAAATTCTAATAAATTCTTTAAATTAGACTCGAGAAACAGAACGAAGAAAGGTTCTTGTGACACTTAGTAATTTATCAACCTGCTCTTTATGAGTAGCTATTGTGGTCCGATTATTGGGTTATGCATCTGACATGAATATAGGATATAGAGCAGACAAATCTCCTTGGTCTTATTGCCAGTGGAAATAAATATCTGTCTTATGCAGTGTCACATTTTATTCCTGATTGTCAGATAACTGTGCTGAAACCTAAGTGATGATACAAGAGACCAACCGAATGAATCACTCTTCAAACACCCTGGCCACGTCTGAACTACTACAATCCAAACTGACGATAGCCTGTGGAGATGGCCAGATACTGTAACCAGCCGACCAGTTCGATTCGGTATAGTGATGCAACGGAGTGATCGAACGACAGTGAGCAATAGACTAGGTCTGCGTCTGGATCTACGACGCACCTAACGGATTTCGGTGTCACCGTATCGTTCCTTCAGATGGAAAACTTCGATGACATAGGCGACGTAACGTCGACTACCCTACCAGCGGAATGTTCAGACTTGAAGAACTCGCTTGGGACACCCTGTTGATAGTTTTGTCATTACCGTGGACAATGGCGATACACCTAGCGTCTGTTTCAGTAGAATTCGACGGCATGTATCACCATCTGGTTAGGTGATGGTTGTGTTTTGGGTTTTTGTTCACTTGTCATTGTATTTACAAATTGATGATATCATTGTATTAAGAAATGAAACTTTACAAATGAATTGCCTTAAATACATTGTAGCTCCCCATGATCGCTGAATCCGTGAATTGTGTATCTGTAATAGAAGACAGTCTGGTCTACTTTGTTATGAAATGCGACCCAGTAACAATTTGACTGTTTTCTGAACGTTTAAGACATCCCAAGTTCGTTCTACGGACGTTTTGTCAAAACCTTTAAAAAAAACGTCCTTTTGTGGAAAGTCTTTGACATTAATAAAACGCTACAATGGACGTTTTAGAAACTTTTTTTTAAACGTTAAAAAAACAAATGAACATTTCAAAATTATCGAGGACCTGTAGAAAACCTTTGGAACGTTATTAAAAGTCCAAAAACCTTTTACCAAATGCAATGACGTTCCGTGGACATTTGCCGACGTTCCAGAAAACCTTTTAAACAACTTATGACCATTCCATGGACGTCTGCGGACGTCCAGAAATTACCTTTGTAACGTTGAGAAAAATTTAAGAATGTCTAAAAGAATCTAGACCCTATCTGGACGTTAGAGAACCTTTCATATCGTCTAGAACGTTTAGACAACCTTTTCAAGACGTTTTAAGTAACGTTAATAAAGTATAGGAACATTTGGGGAACTGTTAAAACCTTAATATGTAAAGAATATAATAATTCACAAGATATGCTATGATTCGCCATATTATTTGGACCTCAAACTCTTGGCCAAGTGTGGAATGGCACTTAAGAGTGAATGTCTCCATTCTAAATTCATGCTTAAAAGTAGACTTTAGTGGGAATCATTTTGATTTAACACTATATGTTGCTTCCGTTAATTTTATCGTGTATGAAGTATCGTTTGTAATGGTTTACTTATTCTTTATTGGTATGTTAATACATTTCCAACACTTGAATAGTGTTCTTTATATTATGTGTGTTTTCAGCAACAATATAACAAATAATGAAACACCAGACCATGAATTTATTACTGTTAAATAGAAATCAACTTTGATAAACAAGCGTTTATTTCCATAGTGTTAACGTAATTATATCGCAATTACCTTCTCATTTGCATAAACTCCCTTTGGACGTTTTTAAAAACTCATAAAATGGTTTAAAAACATTACGTATCATTATAGATGTTTCAATAGTTTCAATTAAAAGGATTTTTTTGGTTACATTTGTGACGTCTCAAAGGACCGTTTAAAACAGTTATTTTTTTAACTATGTTTTTTTGGTAAATTGAAAAGTCATTTGACATCATGATGAACCTTTTTTAAATGCTCATTCAGACAAAGACCTTACAGTAACCTGGACACAATGTTTTTTAAAACGTTCTGAAAACGTTCGCGTGTTTGCTGTGGAATGATCCATTGCATGCAAAAATTTTGAAAGAACTATGTTACCCAAAGAAAGGGGTAATGCATCGCTTCAGGGCTGAATTATTGACAAGGCTTCAACACCTTGTTTTTGCTATCTGCAGAGCCAAAGATACAACACAGTTAGAGAGACAACCAACTGTTAAATACTACACTGAAGCCACCACAACTGAGGAAAACACCACAATTATCACAACTACTCAGGTAAACAGTTGTGTTACAAATTAACGTAAATATCACTTATTGGTTTTGAATGGTCTGACTGCCTCGTTCTCCTATTCATGGTTTTAATAATTGTACGTGATTTCTGTTTACAGATATTGCGTTGTCCAACAGAATGGTAAAATACTTCATAACTTGAACAGTGTGCTTACTCTGACGTGATAGGTAGAGAAGTATGAAATTTGATGTCTTTTCTCTTGTTGAAATGGCGACTATTGTATGAGATCATAGCGTATCAGCAAGTATACCTGGTGGGATGATCAATCTATGTGTTTTTACTTTCTGCGTGCTAGACCTATATTGATGTACACTCATTGTCTTTAATTACGGTGCATATTTTGTCGCACTGTACTCAGGGAGACGTGTGCTGAAAGACCTTGTGATGACACAAGGATCAACCATGATCACTCTCAAACACCAGGCCAGTCTTGAACCTACTGACAATCCAACTGTCAATACCTGATGGGCAGGGCCAGATACTGTTAACCGTTCGATCTGGTAGTAAGTATGCACGGAGATGATCCGGAACCACAGTGACGCAATAAGGACTAGAGCCTGTGTCTGGATCTATGACAGACACCTCAACGGATTTCGGTCACGATATTCGTTCTTCCAGACCGGAACAACCTTCGATGACATGAGGGCGACGTAAACATCGACTACTGCAGCCAGCCGGGAGATGTTCGACTTGAAGAGGTCGCGTGACACCGTGATAGTTTTGGGTGGATTACCGTGGACAATGGTGATACACCTGTGTCGTTCGGTTTAGAAGATCAACGGCTGCAGATAGAAGCAGTTTATATTGTACTCTTTTGAGTTGAATGGTCGATGAATGAAGAAGTATATGCATATCTAAGTTTAAAAGTTGTGATAGAGCGTCGCCATGCAAGGAAAAACTGTGATAGTATAGCATGACATGAAATTGTTACTTTGACAATCTCAACAATACCATGACAAGAAATGGGAGGAATTAAGACAGATGAATCAATGTATTAGATTCGAATATTAATAACAAGTCTTAATAGTACTAAGAAGGTGATTGATACATTTTGTGTTTACTGTCTAATGCCAAAAATCGTTTACATTGGAGTAAAATTGTATTTCCAATACAGAACCATTTCTACCAACAAGCTACAACTGTCACTACAACTACGCTGAAGATTGACAAAAAACTCAGCACTACACAATGATAACACACCCAGTATTGATATATGTCAAGTATCTAATTCTCTTTAATATGCTTGTATTTGATTTCCTCAGTCATTTTTTCATCCATGATGTTCTTTCTCTGCTTTTTTGATATCTACAATTATTATTCTTATCTACTGTTTGTCTTTTGTCAGTATCGACCTTGAATGCAAGCTATTTCTGTTAAGTATTACTTGTCAACGAGGAACACTATTAATCTCTTAGTAATTTTTTGATGTCCTTTCTCCAAGAGTAAAGCATTCTATACACCTCTTTCTGACGTAAGAGTGTTCTATAATAATACATGAATAACTGTTCCCTAACCTCTTTCCTATCTACAGAACCAACTGAGATGGGTGACCGGAGTAATGACTCTAAACATCTGCATTTTACATTTCCTTCAATTGAATCACATTAATGGGAAATATGTTAAAGGGGAACGAAATGTTTAAAAGCCGATAATGATGATTAACAAAATGTAGGAATTTTATATGATGGAGACGGGGAATGATTTTTCAGGTAGATGTTTAAATGCAAAATCACGATGTTTAGACTTTTCTTAAGAATGGTATTGTAAAATATGCACTGTTTTAAATCATGTATTATCTTTAAAACATTGCCGATTATTGACTCTAAATTTATTATTTACTGGTGGTTGCTACTCTTTTCATGCTCTGTTCTTACAGAAAACCTACTACCATGGGATGCGAATCAGGCCGTGCTACAGCCACAACGTCAGCCGTACAGGACTACCACAGTGTCTACACAACTGTGCGGGCCAACTACCCCTGGTAAAAGATCATTAAATATTAAACCTTCTGTTAAGCCTCATAATCCATGTTTTCTGAGTCCAAGATGAATAAACTTAAGGTATTATTTAATGCTATGGTGAACTTGTCTGAATGCCTAATTCCTTTTCAAATTCTATAAATTCTTTAAATAGACTCGAGAAACAGAACGAAGGAAAGTTTTGACATTAGTATTATCACCTGCTCTTTATGAGGTAGCTAATTTGGTGTCGATTATTGGGTTATGCCCATTGAACATGAATATAGGATAGGCAGACAATTCTTGTTTATTTGCCAGCTTGAAATAAATATTTGTTTATGCAGTTGTCACATTTTATCTCCGTGTTCAGATAACTGTGCTGAAAACCTAAGTGATGTACCAGGCACCGATGATCACTCTTCAACACCTGTCAGTTGAACCTATTGACAATCCAACCTGCGATACCTGATGGAGATGGCCAGACTCTTGTACACCCGTTACGTTCGGTAGTAGTGATGCAAGGAGATGATCCGAACGATGCCGCAATAAACTAAGTTGCGTTTATACTGACACACTCGAACGATTCGGTCACCGATAGTCGTCTTAGATGGAACAGAGCCTTCATGACGATAGGCGACGTACGCGCGTACCCTACCACAATTCAGACTGAAACTGTGGAAACGTTGATAGTTTTTGTCGATTACGGTGCAATGGATACGACCTGAGCGTCGTTGTCAGGTAGGAATTCGACGGCTGATACATCTGTTAGTGTGATGGTTGTTGTTTTGGGTTTCGTTTTTCACTTGTCATGTATTAAATATGAGTATCATATATTAAGAATCATGAAACTTACAAGATGAATGTTACTACATTGTAGCTCCCTATCGCTGAATCGTTGATTGTGTATGAAATAGAACAACGTGGCACTTTTTTAGAATGTTGACCCAGCTAACAATTTGAGTTATTCTGAACGTTCTAAGAACATCCCAAGTTCGTTCTACGGACGTTTTGTCAAAACCTTTAAAAAACTTTCTTTGTGGAAGGTTTTTGACATTAAATAAGACGCTGAACAGAGATACCGTTTAGAAAAGCGCTTTTGTTGTGGAGAACGTATAAAGGACCGAAGTTGAAAACATTTCAAAATTATCGAGACCTGTAGAAAACCTTTGGAACGTTGATGAGAGAAGTGCGCAAAGGAACTGTGTGTACAATGGCGAGATGAGAGACGTTGCGGCTGGACATGTCTGCGTACGTCCAGAAACCTTTTAAACAACTTATCGGGATTCATGCGTTCGTCGAGAAATTACCTTTGTAGACGTGAGAAAAGAGGTTTTGAGAATTGGGTCGTAGAAGATGGTGAACGCGTATCTGGAAGTTTGAGAGAAGCTTGTCTGATCCCGTCTAGAACGAGTTAAGATAATACCTTACTTAAGAACGTGTGTTAAGTAGTTTAATATAAATATTAATAGGAACATTTGGGAATGCCTGTTAAAGAGCGTTATAAGTCACTGTAAAAGATGATAATAAGAATGACATAGCCTCGATGCTAATTAGCATTCCGCATATTATGTGGATGCCTCAATCTTGGCCGCTTGATCTGGAAGTGACGTGTAATAGTGAAGTGGTGCGTGCCGATGGTTGCGAAGTCGATCTAAAGTAACTTGGTGGGGAAGTCGTTTTTGATTTAGACGCATATAGTTTGTTTCCGTTAATTATCGTGTATTAGTATGCGTTTTTAATGGGTTACTTATTTATTTATTTGCGTTTAATGTTAATAATGTAGTCTCCAAACACTATATTATCTCTTTAGCTGGATTTATGTGTGGTTTCAGGGACAAGATGGTAACGGCTGAAGAGGTGAACAGCCAGAGACCGCCGGGCGATGGGTAAACTTATTTACTGCTTAAATGAAAATAAAAACTTTTTTTGATAAAAAAGCCTGATTCCTTTTCCATATTGCTAACCGATATTTATGCAAATTACATTCTCTATTTTTTACCATGGTGCACTAACAACTCTCCATTTGGACGTTTTAAATAATCGTTCATCTAAAATGTCTTAAAATATTAAGGTATATTATAAGCGTCAACTGTTTCATTAAATGAAGGTTTTCTGTTAATTTGTGACGTTCATTAGGACCGTTTATAAAACAGTTATTTTTTAAGTAACTATATGTTTTTAAGGTAAATTGAAAAGTCCAATTTGGACTCATATGAACCTTTTTTAATGTTTCATTTCAGACAAAGACCTTACAGTACTGGACACAATGTTTATTTAAAACGCTGTCTGATACAGTATGCAGGTGTTGCCTGGTGGAGAACATATGGATGCATGCTATAGATTTTGAAATTAGAGATAAATGTAACCATAAGAAAGGAGTCGGTTAAATGCATGCTGTCAGGGCACTGAATTAATTGAAAAGTTTGATCAAAGACTTGTTTGCATAGTGCAGAGACAATATGTATCAACGAACGAGTAGAGAGGACAGACCACTGTTACAGTAATACGACACTGAAGCGCACGACACTGGTATAGCAAGACTACCGACAATTATACAAACTACTCGCCAGGGTAACAGTTGTGTTACAAATTAACGTAAATTCATATTGAGTTCTGAATGGTCTGCTGCCTCGTTCTCTATTCATCGGTTATAATTGATCGATATTTTCTGTTTATACAGATATTGCCGTTTCAAACAGAATGTAAAGTAATTCCACTAATTGAACAGTTGCTACTCTGAGTGTAGGAGAAGTATGAAATTTGCATTCTTTTTCTCTTTGTGAAATGGGATATTGTATGAGATAGGTACAGAAAGATGTTGATTTTGGTGATGTCAATCTTGTTTTTCACTCTTTATGGTAGTACTTTGATGTACACTCATTTTTTTACGTGAATTATTTTCGTCGCACTGCCTAATACTCAGGACGTATCACAGAGATCTGCTGCTCTTGTAAACCTTTTACGTTGATGCACATAGGCGTAAAACTGCCATTGATCTCACTCTCAACACAGGCGAGTCTGAACTACTGAATCCAACCTGTCAATACCCTGGTCATGGGCAGGGCCAGACTACTGTAACCGTTCGATTTCGGTAGTTAGTTGATGAACGGAGTGATCCGATACCACAGTGACCGCAATAGACAGAGCCTGTGTGGATCTCCACACGGATTCTATGCACACGGGTAGTATCGTTACTTATCCTAGCGACCTCA
>CALNVZ010000641.1:28189236-28204092 GCA_940671915.1 Paracentrotus lividus
ACATATACAATACCTGGGGTGGTTGTTATCATTGTGGTAGTTGCTTGAGTCGTTGTCATTTCAGGCGTGGTTGTTGTGACAGTTGTAGTCGTTGTTGTAGAAATTGGTTCTGTATTGGAATATACAATTTTACTCAATGTAAACGATTTTTGGCAAAGACAGTTCAAAACCACAAATGATCAATCTCCTTCTATAGATCTATTATATGACTTGTTATAATCATTCGATCTAATCACATTTGATTCATCTTGTCTTAATTCCTCCATTTCTTGTCATGGTATTTGTTGAGGATATGTCAAAGTAACAATTCATGTCATGCTACTATCACGTTTCCATTGCATGGCGCCTTCTATACACAACTTTTAAATATATAACTTTTCTCATTCATGACTATTCTAATCAATGAGAGAATACATATAACCTGCTTCTATGCAGCCGTTGAATTCTACGAAACGACACTAGGTGTATCACCACTGTCCACGGTAATCACAAAATAAAAATCAACGTGTGTCCACTGGATGCTCTTTCCACAGTCTGAACATTCCGCTGGTCGGGGTAGTCGATGTTACGTCGCCTATGTCATCGAAGGTTGTTCCGTCTGAAGGAACAATATCGGTGACCGAAATCCGTTGAGGTGCTGTCGTAGATACAGACACAGGCTCTAGTCGGTCCTGTGGTTTCTGGTCATCATCTCTCCGTTGCATCATACTCTGAATGAAACGTTAAGTAGTCTGGCCTCCCATGCAGGTATTGGATTGTCAGTAGGTTCAGACTGGCCTGGTGTCTCAAGAGTGATCACCGGTTGGTCTCTTGTATCATCACTTAGGTTTTCAGCACAATCATCTTATGGAAGATAGAATGACAAAAAGAAAGAAATGAAAAAACCATCAAGTTTAATGTCAATGAGATCAAATATATTGTTTATTTTCAAATGATTATGATATAAAGGTTAGTTTTGGGAAGTATGGTGCTTTGAATATTTAACTACCTTCTCAGCTGAAATAAAATAGAATAATTATCGTGAATTTTTATGAAGAGATTTAATTATATGTTTAATTTCACACAGTTTCTCACATATATCGTTTCATGCAGACTAATTATACTCCGCATAATTTCTTTCTGATTAACATTACTAATTTATCCCTATACTGTTCAAAAAAAGCAATACTATAAATGGATAAAATCAATAAGTAATGATATTAATAATGTTGTGTCTACGTAGTGTAGCCACTTCATATCTAAGCAACCGTTCTCTTGGCTGTACTTGTGTAATATTACAAAGAACGTCCAGCTGTATGCAGCTGTTAGGCTAGAAACCATTTGTGATATCCTAACTGCACGATATATTTATTTTTAATATAATTAATATATCTTGAATTTTTACTTAGTTAATAAAGAGGTTGTTTTTCTTACGAAAGTAACTATAATGTTATTTTATCTGATTTTTCTTCAAAAAAGTTTGTCACCCCCAGTAGACGGCCATTTTCGTCATTTTTTTTATTTTGGGGGCCCTTTTTTGTTCACGCAACCCACCAAGGCCAGCTCAGTCCTACCCCAAAGAAACATGTCTGAGGTGGAGATTTGTTATTGTTCATTAAATTAAATCTAGATTTATGGTTACAGGCTCGACTCTTTTGTCTAGGGGAGGGGTCAAAACAATTGGTATTTTTGTTTTGGGTTCAAACATCATTTTATTCATTTTTACACCATGGAAATTTCTATCTTCCCTAAATTGTATTGTAAAATCTCAACCAAACATAAATCCAAATAAAATATTATCAATAATGACTATTTGTTAATGTTGTCATCAAGGATAAACAAAATTTAAGGGGAAAATGATGATATTTATTAAAGGTGGTTTTTCATTTCTTTTGTTTTCAGCATAAAGATTGAATAAAACATTCAGAATTTTCACCAATCTCGTTTTTTACTTCATCCCCTCCCCTAGACAAGAGACCTTAGCCTGTCCCCAGAAATACAGATTTAACTTAAAGAACAATATAAGACAGTACACCTCAGTTGCGTTTCTTGGGGGTAGGACTGAGGGGGGCTTCATCGGCCGGGAAAACAACAAGGGGCCCTAAAATGAGAAAAAAAGGACAAAAATTGGCGTCACGGGGGTTGACAAAGCATTTTTGGAAAAAGGTCCACGTGAAGGGTTTGGAGAATGTCCAAGATATAGCCAGGGTCCCAAAATGTAAAAGCAGGGACAAACATATTTAAGAAATTAAAGTCAGAGCAAAATCATGTCGCTATAGCTGCAAAAAAATATTCCACCTTTCTGACGGACAGTGTATATATAGTGAATGTTCCATCATACATCATAATTACTGGACTATATGAACTTCACATACTAAATTATTTTTTTTTACTTCGACCAGCGGCCTTGGTGAAAAAAACATGCACTTAAGATAATTTAGTATGTGTCATACACACAATCCAATATATTGTATTCTAGAGTGTCCACTATTTATATAATATAACAATCATTCACAAATAAGAGAAGTTGTACAGAAATAAATATTCAGTGAAGTCTACAACAAAAATATAAAGACATTTTTGGACCAGTTCCGATAGACTGCAGGAGCAATAGTTGACCCCGGTGTAGGGTCATCATGACAGTAACGAGACTTGGTGTCCTAGGATTAAAGTTACGTTTAGGGCATACAGCAAAATGCAACCCTAGGATAACAGTGTCCAGTGTGCTAGGGTCATCATGACCCAGTTTTGAACCTGTGGTCTATCGTCCCTGCAGTCTAACATGCTATAACCGACATTTTACCTGGTGTTGTTGTACCCCTCGTAGTTGCGATTGCTGTAGTAAAAGAATGTAAAGTAGAATGATACTTCAGAAACCAACTATATAATAATTGTCAAAATTTTAAACCAACACAATATGATTCCCTTCAAACTTACTCTTCATAATTCATAAAAAACATTGACAGTATTAGACATTATAGCAAAAAATGTTTTTCTTTTTTTGGGGGAGGTGAGTTTTAAAGTTTGAGTCTTACAATATCTAGATGCAAACTTTACTCTCTAAATAACGTCAACAAAGTAGAAGAGTAATACCAAATCAATGTTTATACACCTGTATGATACATTGTGATTTCCATGAAGACCTATTTGGGTGAAAAACCAGACCCGGGGATCCTCATTCACATTATTAGAATGCTTAAAATAATGACCATATTTCATTTAATGGTATATATTCACATATTTTTTATTGCCAGAATTTATTTATTTATTTTATCTATTTCTGTACAATTTTTGACAGGCACTATATAGATATTGAATTATTATTATTATTATTGTCCATCATAACTAAAAGGCTTTTTAGTGTAAAATTGATGTGGCATTCACCAGACATGCTCATCATGAGAATCATATGCCTACTGGTGATTTTCATGAACATGATTATCAATAAAATTTAATCATAGGCAACGTAAAACTTCACTTGATCAAATCTGACCACTTGAAATAGCTGTAATTGAATAACGATCTATTTTTATGGCAATCAGCTTCCACCAGAAAAAGTGATATCTGGATATACTCACTGGTGGTAACAACAGTCTCAGAGGTAGCAAAAGTGGTACCGGTCACAGTAGTTGTTTCCACGCCTTCACTCGTCGTTACTACAGTTGTCGTGATTTCTAAAAATAAGAAAGAACACCATGCACTTCTAAAAATAATCTTATTAACATGTTAATGTTATGTGTATGACAAATTAATAATGATGCAGCACAAAAAAATGATATAAAATAATTAATAATAATGATATTGTGTGTTTTATTTTTAAACAATATTGGTGGTTTTTACAATTTTTGGGGCCCTGAAAATAAACCTTAAAATCTTGAATGAAAAAAAAAAGGAAGTGTATTGCTATTGGGGGTGGATGGTCAAATGTTGAATGATAAACCACCACAACACTTAAACACAAGGCAGAGAGAATATTTTACATAATCTCTATTTTTACAGACCCAAAAATGACCTATGTGATCTTTGAAAATGTCAATTTCTGTTGTATTCTGTGATCACTCAAACATGTCTGCACAGGTCTATTGTTTTTTAAAGAGGTCTTTCTCTGTAAGGCTAGAACATCCCCTACTATATGACATTGATAAACACAACTTTTTGTTAGGTATATTGTGATAAAGAATATTTCCACATTGAAGTGTTCCAAACACAACAAAAACTATATGAACTTATTCTAAATTCCATACTAAAACAGTTTTAATTTCATATTCTACACGTCAAAGGTAGAGGTCCAACAGAGTTTATTTCAAAATGAAATAAGTATGAAAACTGGGTAGCAACAAGCATTTACCTGCACATCCATAGATTTGTAACCTCCATGTGCCGTCAATAGAATCAATAGGAATAATTCTAAGACCAATTATGTTCTCAACAATGTTAAGATTGACCCTATCCACAGTTTCCTCAGATGTATCAACTCCGAAAACCTGCAGAATAAAAAAGAAAACTCCATTCAGCATTCGTATCATTTTATTTTGGCTTCAATGTACTTGAACTTTAAAAGGTATGACTGTGCACATACACAAAGAAACATAAAATATAATAGTTTTTGCAATGACTCCAAAAATTTAAAAATTCTCTACATCTAAGTAATTTCACAGTTGAAAGTAAAATTATATTCAAAATATGATATCAAACATAACATCTGACTTATGATTTGCCTTAACTCTTTATATCTATGATTTACAAGTATCACGAAACTGTATTGTGCCATTTATTGTTGAGCTTTTTTTTTCATTGCCCCGAAACAGGCTGTTGCCCCATAGAACTGATACGAACCAGACGCCTTGTAGAGCACCACCTAAAGTCATCAAGAACCTAAATCTGACCCAGTTCCAAACCCATGATGCAAGATTCAAACCAGAGTAGTCTTATAATAATCCATTTTAAACACACAAATTCATTATTCCATATATTCATACAGCAAATAATTATTTTACCTAATAGCAAAAAAATTACTTTTCCTCTCAAACGATGTTAGTTCCTTATACAAATTAAATTATAGGATAGTTTATCTACTGTAATATTAAAATTAATCCATAAAGGTATGACTTAAAACATAGCTATTTATATTATACAATCACTGAGAGAGTTACTCTAACTTTAAAGAAATGTCTATATGCTGGTACCCTTTCACCAGGGGTAGCACTGTAAGAGCATTACAGTTTTGCTAACGTAGTTTGGTGAAGTAACAAAGAAGTAAACCCCAAAACTTTTGGATTAACAGTCCAGTGAGTTATCCACAAGACCAAAACACACTGTAAACCGTACTGTTGATTCCGTAAATTCCATACCTTTTTCTCTGTACTCACCATAGGCGTTTCATCGACACTCAAAATGGAATAGGCATCACCAGCCAAATCTGTATAATTCACTCTGAATGGACCTGTCAAAGCTTCGACACCGACACTTGTGACCCTTACTGGTTGAGAGAAGCTAGCGTCAATCGCCGATAATGGATCGTCTGGATCTGAAGCCCACGCCTGTTCTCCCAAGTCAGAGGTGTCCGCATTCTGAACATTTACCAACTGATTGGTGCTTACAATTACCGCTCAGTTGCACTAGGGATCAGCACAGACTTCTGTTACAGAGGAAATATGAAGAAACATCAAAATCAGAACTGACTTTTTATCATTTTTATATAAATAAAGGTAACTACCTTTTTTCTTGATAGTCATTGAGGTTTGGCCACTCTCGAGAGTATATATTAAAAAGTCACTATTTGTGCAAGCTGCCCCAAACAAACAATAACAAATTATTAAACATGTGTGTTGGGGGGGGGGCGTCTACCCTCCAAGCATATGAATGATCACTATTATATGCCACGGTACATACAACTCGTTCTCATTATTCTGAAAAGTAAGATACTAAAACGTTATCCTTTCTTTTTGATGATTGTATTATTGATATGATATGCCTTTGTGAACGTTTAGTTGAATATCTGACTTAAACCCTAAGCCATTAAGGCACTGAGGATTCATTAACTTGGTGTTCCGCATGGGTTCGGAGCGAGGGATTAATGCATCTGGAATGGGCTTGGCATGGCCCCATTCCAGACGCATGCCAGCACCCCAGCTTTAAAAAAAAATTGTTCAGTAAAAAATAGAGCACTGGGATGGTAATGTGTGTAACACCATGATGGCTCACCATCTTCCAGGATGCCCTTCCAGCATAACAATAGCCAATTTTAAGTAGGGTGTGCTGGACCCAGGCAGAACGGGGGATTAAATAACAATAGCCCTTAATTAGGGCATGCTGGACCTATGCCGAACACCAAGTTAATGAATCCTTGGTGCCTATTAATGGGAACTTTCCCCAAATAACCACCTAGTTAGCAAAATATTTGGGGCCCATATGGGCTAGAAGTAGAAGTGGGGCATTTGGGTTATAAATATTGGCACATCTGGGATCCATCTCTATTTTGCACCCTACAAATTGGATGGGCCACATTTGGGCCTAATGTTTAAACAAAAATGAAATACTACAATGTAAAATGCTGACGAACGGCTTACTTTGAGTGTGTGTGTTTCTTCTCTTTAAGTTTTTCTTTTTGGGGGGTGGGGGGTGGGGTTACCTGTTTCCTATGATGTATTTATAGTCCTACTTAACTGCTCGGTGATTGGGTTTTGAATGAAGATTAAATTATTTATGTATGGTTTGACCTTTAATATCACCAGTCCGAAAGACTAACTGGATTTGAAACCACGGTCTGATTTGTGTCATTTTATAACTTGAATATTAATACTCACTTCTTTATAATACAGCTGATGTCAAAATTAGTGTTTGTAAATTTCTGGTAGTGGTTTTCAAAATACCATGTATTTATGAGTTTAAATAATGGCGCATGAAAACAAATAATCAATGTTACAAACAGATTTTATTTTCTATTTCCACATGTTTTTCATGTGTATAATATCACCATTTTTGTCATAAGTAGAATTTTCTGTTATTAAAAAGTACACAATACTCTAAGACTAATACTTTTCTTACAGATGTACATTTCCCATTGGAATATATTGAATTATCATGGCTCAAACGTCATAAATTCGACGAAATGAAGTCTCCATTTACTATTGCCAATTATGATCTTGATTAATAATTTTCTAAAACATATCCAAGTGCAATTTTGCAGACCAAAAAACAAGAGCATAGCACACCTATAAGAATATTAGAGGGTAACATTTGTAATTTGAGAATATAACAGTGTGATTACATCACAAAATAAACCCACATTATAATGTACTGGACTCATAAAATACTCACAAAACCGAGAGGATTGGCATAGAATGGTCGCCTATGATATATCATACAATGTATCTGGGTAATGGCACTAAGAGACGAATATATCACTTTGTATAAAAAAGTAATATAATAAATGCTGCCTAATCAAAATAGAATTATCAAACATTACCTAATGTGGTTGTAGCAGGTAATGTAGTAACAGGTCTAGTTGTTGTTGGAGCTGGTGTCGTAGCTGGCTGAGTGGTTGTAGGAGGCCGGGTGGTTGTAGGTGGTTGGGTGGTTGTAGGAGACCTGGTTGTTGTAGGTAATCGAGTCCTAAGCTCCGTTGTTGTAGGAGGTCTGGTAGTTGTTGTAGGTATTGTTGTTGTAGGAGGCCTGGTTGTTGTTGGAGGTCGAGTGGTTGTAGGAGGTTGGGTGTTGTTGGGCCTGGTAGTTGTGGGAGGTTGGGTGGTTGTTGCAGGCCTTGTGGTGGTAGGAGGCCTGGTTGTTGTTGGAGGTTGCGTGGTTGTTGGGCTGGTAGTTGTGGGAGGTTGGGTGGTTGTTGCAGGCCTTGTGGTGGAGGCGGCCTGGTAGTTTGTGGGAGGTTGTGTGTTGTCGAGGCTTGTAGGAGGCAGTGTAGTTGTTGGAGTCTGGTAGTAGTAGGGGCCTGGTGGTTGTAGGAGTCGGGTTGTTGTAGGAGGTTGGGTTGTTATCGGGGTTTGGGTGGTTGTGGGAGGCCTTCTAGGAGCGGTGTAGTTTTGGAGGTCTTGGTAGTAGTAGGGGGCTGGTGGTTGTAGGAGGTCGGGTTTGTTGTAGGAGGTTGGGTTGTTATCTGGGTTTGGGTGGTTGTGGGAGGCCTCTAGGAGGCGGTGTAGTTGTTGGAGGTCTGGTAGTAGTAGGGGCCTGGTGTGTGTAGGAGGTCGGGTTGTTGTAGGAGGTTGGGTTGTTATCAGGTTGGGGTGTTGTCGGAGGCCTTGTAGGAGGCAGTGTAGTTGTTGGAGGTCTGGTGTAGTAGGGGCCTAGTTGTTGTGGGGAGGTTGGGTGGTTGTAGGAGGTTGGGTGGGTGTCGACGGCCTGGTGGTTGTGGGAGGTTGAGTTGTTGTTGGAGGAGGAGGTGTGGTTTGTAGTTCTGGTAGTTGTAGGAGGCCTAGTAGTTGTTGTAGGGGTCCTTGTAGTTGTCGGGGGCAATGTGGTTGTCGGAGGCCTGGTAGTTGTAGGAGGCCTGGTAGTTGCTCGGAGTGTAGTTGGTGTACGACCAGTTGTTGTTGGAGGCAACGTCGTGGGTGGTCTTGTAGTAGTTACTGTAGTTGTTACAACCTCTCCTGCAACAAAGTATGCGGGAATAAACAAGTTACACAGTATACAAATACATAAATGTATGTTTAATAGTCATTTCAAAAAAAGTTATATTATTATACATGTAGAACTGGAACTAGGGCAGATTTGTATGAGTTTGAAATAATTGAAATGAGGACAAGCGACAATAGGAACCGGCCATGCAGAGGAGCAGCCTACAATAAGGAGTTTTCAAACATATCAACATGATGCCTCTTTGAGGTTGAGGGTTACACAACATAATCTTTTGACAAATAATTATAATATATTTGTGGCTTTTCCACGCTTCTTCCTACTTGCCGAAATTGATTTCTCGGCAGAGACAAATCATTTCAAGAATCCACCATTCTCACCATAATTATTTGCCCAAAGAATCCTATGGATACCTCTCAATCTTGTAGGCGGCACATCAACATGTTCAAACACTGCCTCAATACAAATGAAGGGTTTCTGATGTGTCGGAAAAAGGCAACATACATATTCAATATCCAATGCTCGCTTAAATTGAACGTTCCAAATGACATTGAATAATGATCAGGAAACATCTTATTCTTGTGAATGTAATGAGGACGAAAAAGTATATAAGAACACAAGAAATGAAACATAGGAGATGATAATGGCATGGTAGATTATAATGACACGGTATATGATAAATGGGAAAGATAATGACACTGCAGACGATAATGTAACGAGAGATGATAATGACTCGGTACATGATGATGAAAAGAGATATAATGCACAGGAGATGATGACAAGGGAGATGGTGAAGACACAGGAGATGATAATTACATCGGGAGATAATAATGACACTGGAGATGATTATGACTTTGGAGATAATAATGACACAGAAGATGATGACTTGGGAGATGATTTTGACACGGGAGATAAAAATGACTTGGGAGATGATGACATATAGGAGATAATAATGGCACGGGGGATAATAGTGATATGGGAGATAATAAAGACATAAGAGATAATAATTTCTTGAAACATGATGATGATACAGGAGATAATAATGACACTGGAGATAATAATGACTTGGGAGATGATAATGACACAGGAGATAATAATGACTGGAGATAATGACTTGGCAGATGATAATGAGATGGGAGGTGATAATGACACCGGAGATAATAATGACTGGAGATAATAATGACACAGGAGATGATAATGACACTGGAGATGATAATGACACAAGAGATGATAATGACACTGGAGATGATAATGACACTGGAGATAATAATGACATTGGAGATAATAACGACACTGGAGATGATAATGACACTGGAGATGATAATGACACTGGAGATGATAATGACACTGGAGATGATAATGACACAGGAGATAATAATGACACAGGAGATGATAATGACACTGGAGATAATAATGACACAGGAGATAATAATGACTTGGGAGATGATAATGACACAGGAGATAATAATGACACAGGAGATGATAATGACACTGGAGATGATAATGACACAGGAGATAATAATGGCACTGGAGATGATAATGACACAGGAGATAATAATGACACTGGAGATGATAATGACACTGGAGATGATAATGACACAGGAGATGATAATGACACTGGAGATGATAATGATACTGGAGATAATAATGACACTGGAGATGATAATGACACAGGAGATAATAATGACACAGGAGATGATAATGACACAGGACATGATAATGACACTTAAGATAATAATGACACTGGAGATGATAATGACATAGGAGATGATGACACAGGAGATAATAATGACACAGGAGATGATAATGACTTGGGAGATGATAATGACTTGGGAGATGATAATGACACAGGGGATAAAAATGACACTGGAGATAATAATGACACCGGAGATGATAATGACACAGGAGATGATAATGACACAGGAGATGATAATGACACTGGAGATAATAATGACACAGGAGATGATAATGACACAGGAGATAATAATGACTGGAGATAATGACTTGGCAGATGATAATGAGATGGGAGGTGATAATAACACAGGAGATAATAATGACCCAAGAGATGATAATGATGGGAGATAATAAAAATATATGGGAGATGATTGTGACCAAGGAGATGATAATGATATGGGAGATGACAATGACAACATGGGCAATGATGACAAAGACACTGATGACATTGACCATGATTGCAAATTTATTTTGATTATATGCAATACTGTGATTGAAATCAAAGTCACTTTGAAACAAAAATAATTGCAAAACATGAAGCAAACCGGAAAACATTTATCAAAAAGAATTTCAATACAGTGGATAAAGCCGTGAAATGGTTTAACATGGATGAAAGACAAAGAAATATGTACATACTACATATATTGACCCTTAACTTTACCGGGATGATCATGATATTACATGCATAGTCAATGAGCAGCCCATAGTGATCATTGTGAAACTATGATAGATAACTATGAAAATATACATAACTATGTTAATATTCACAAAACTAAAATAATACTTGATAAAAAACAAAATTAATATCTCAATAACATGATACATTGTCCAGAAGACATATTACATTTTAAGACAGCAAACTATTTCAGATACAGACTACTACATAATATTTATATGTATGTGATAACTACACACAAGGAAAACAGTTAACAATCGTACATTATATCGCTTTAACTTAAAAGCAAAAACATTTCAGAAGTTACGACATACTGGTAATGACTACACAAAT
Source organism: Paracentrotus lividus (assembly GCA_940671915.1). Taxonomy (NCBI): domain Eukaryota; kingdom Metazoa; phylum Echinodermata; class Echinoidea; order Camarodonta; family Echinidae; genus Paracentrotus; species Paracentrotus lividus. Next base: position 28,200,545 of record CALNVZ010000641.1, read on the forward strand.
TCAAGTAATTATCAACTAATTAATAAATCTGAATTAATTAAATTAATAATGCTTACTGTAACAAATATTGTTCCATACTAACACACCATGTACATACCATACGTGCAATGAAGCACAATAGAAAATAAATCATTTCAAGAGATACCCACATGTAGATGTATCAATATTTATTTCTATTCAAGCAATTTCCAATTTCAATGTAATATTTTCAGCATGAAAAAGAGTTTTGAAATATGCTTTCCAGATGATTATTTCATAGATTTAGCTAATGTAGGTCAAAGAGCAATTAACAAAAATATCCTGAAATTTTCCTCCCTATACAAGTCTTTTAAAAAGTATTACATTGAAAAGACAAAATAGAGCCTATTTGATGGGATCCGCCCATTTTGTAATATTAACATCATGGACTTTCATAATGACTTTAGACCTCATCTTTCAAGTGATAAGTGTTTTGGTCATAATTACCTCTCATTCTGTTTTTATATTGCAAGAACTTGGGGGCCTCATGGGAAAAGTATCAAGTATTATTATCATTATGATCATTATTTCAAATCAAAAGTTCAAAAATTATATATATTTCTCAGATCTACAAATAGGGCTTACTATACCCCAGTTCTGTAACTATCTTTGAGATAAAACTTACTAGAAGGAGAAACGCTTGTGGTTGTATCCCAATTGTGCGACATGGTCGTACTGACAGTGCAGTTTGGATTCTCGCTTGGCACACAATCAAAGTAGTATTCTTCGGTTGAGTTATTCTGCCTGCATGTGCACTTCTCACAATTATGCCTGTAGTAGTCGCCAGGCTAAGAAGATACCGGACCACAAAAAGATTCAATATTCCAATTTGACAAGGCACACATTTATTCTATTCTGTACCATTGATATATGTCAAGATATATATCAAAGTTGATACCGAATAATGAATTAAAAGTGAATATTTCATGGAACATAATGATACGTTATAGTAAAAAAAAATCATAATTAATCTGATTAATATAAACACTTCAATAACAAAGCCACTATATACAGCTCTGGAAAACAAATTGTTACACCAATCTCATTTTTTGTGCTGGGACAAGGGTGCCATTTCCAAAGAATGTATAGTAGAGTTAGTATGTTTTCAATGTTTTCTTACCACACAAAGGGGGAAACATACACACTGAAACAATTATGAAAAAGAGCTTGAACTAATAATTTTTTCTGAGCTGTTTAAGCATACTCTAGCTACTGAGATGAAAAAAATATATAACAAAGCTCCAAACAATGATACTGTATAGTTTTCAGCAAACCGATTTCATAATTGATGTAAAAGAAACCCAATATGGATAGAAAATAGTCGCCAAGTGACTCACTTTATATGGAGTGCCATCAAATTTAGTACAGTAAACACAACCTCCCTCTGGAGCCTTCACGCACATTTTTGAATCAAATCTAGTGCCCAAGTGCTCAATTATCTCTCTGAAGTCACCGTCGGATCCCGAGCTGTCCTTAACATATCCCTCTTTACACCCGCAGTGTTCATCGACATCCACATTAAATACATGATGGCAGTTTAACACATCCTGAGGCCAAGGTATTCCAACACCAGCATCCAATTGGTCCTGGCACGTGAAGGTAACGTGACAAATGTCCAGACATTCTATGGCACGACAAAGACAAAGGAACACATTTGTTTTATACCTTTCGGTGACATGTTTTAAATTAACATGGGAAATAAATAAAAGCAAGACTTTTATTCAAAACAATGATACCTGTCAATATGATTAATGTCATGGTTAACAATATGTTTTTCTTTCAGATATTTCTTTTGGTCAATCATTACATGCAAGCAGATGGATTAAGATAACAACATCTACAGTAATGCTTTTTCAATGTTTGTCTTCATTAAAGAATACCTCATTGGTCAGATCCATGGGCAGATCAAGTTCTGGGAAAGTGCGTTATTGAGGATTTAATACAGAGTGTGCTTAGAATTTACTGTTCTAATTCAATTAATACTTAAGTGATGCTTAAAACACCTTGTGAAAAAGGCTCCTTGTCATGTGCCAAGCACGATGGGAATTAGCTGTCCGGACACCTACAGTCAAAACAATGAAGCCTTGTCCTTTTTTTTTGTCACACTATCAAAGCCAAAAACATAAATTGAATAGTGCTAATTATCATCAATATGTGTTCTCTCTAATATTCTTCTTTTTTTTTATATTCTGTGCTAAAAGACTTAGACATTGCTTGTAAGCATTTTCAAGTGGTTGTTTAAAATTGTGCATCCGGATACCCAACCTGTCTGGACACACCACAACAGGGTATACCTAATGCAATACTTTACCTGATGTAACTACTCTTGTTGTAGTTGGAACAATGGTCGTAGGAACATATGGGCGAGTGGTGGTTGGTTTTTTAGTTGTGGTTATATCCACTATGCAGTCCAGATTCTCGCTTGGCACACAATCAAAGTAGTATTCGTTGGTTGAGTTATCCTGTCTGCATGTGCACTTCTCACAATTATGCCTGTAGTAGCTGCCAGGCTGAGGAGATACCAGAACACAAAAATTTTCAATATTCCAGTTTGACAAGGCACACATTTATTCCATTAATAATAATGATAATAATGACCATTACTTATTTAGCGCATATCACAAACATCAGAAAGTCTCTATGCGCTTCAAAATAGGAAAGATGGGAGTATGATAGAATTTACGAAATACCATATTTCCATTGTGTAGTATTCATACATTGCAAGATATTAATTAACTTAGATACCCAATAATGAATAGGTATTATAAGTATCAAATGCAATAATGCAATCAATATCTGAAACATTATAGAGAAAAAGCAAAAGAAAAGTTACGTAAGAACTAGATTGTAAGAGGAAGTCAAATGAATAGTGAAGAATATCAGTAACCATCTTGTGTAATGTAAATGTAGTTTTTTAAAGTAGTATAGAAAATTGTTTTAGTTATAATCTTTAGGATCTAGAAATAAAGTTTTTGTACAAAATGGATTTTTAAATTCATTTCTCACTCTGATTCAAATTGAATATAAAATGTAAGAGACACTTTCAATCCTAAAAATATGTACATGTATGTAACAAAAATTACATTGCATACCTGTACAATAATCCCTGATTACTGTGAATCCCAATATTGGTTCTCTCTCAATTACTCATAATTTTCACTCTTTTTTATTGTAATAATGTAAATTTCCTATGTTTGTGTAAATGTATATTATGTGCCCCAAAAATTGTTTATGTATGTATATGTAATTAGGGCCCTGGTTGAGAACAGTGTGTTTAATCACTGAACAAGCTTCCCTGGGTAAATAAAACAAATAAATACATATATTTAAGAAGAGAGATGTTCCACCAGCATGGCTTTGTTATTTAGTTTTTAAAGCATAATGATGATATTCGGAGACATTCCCACCATTTTATAGGTATTTAAATGGTCAACTGAATGAAAATTACTAAAATAATTGAAATACATGTATGCTTGGTGTTCTAATAATTTTGGCCACCACTGTATATATATATATATATATATATATTT
>CALNVZ010000641.1:28210192-28249446 GCA_940671915.1 Paracentrotus lividus
TTGGATAATTTTTGTTGTCTGGGTATTTGTTCTCTTTAACAGTCCAAATCAGTTGCATTGTTTTATTTTTAAAATGGTTATGAAAAAAGTAGCAAAAAACTGTATAAAGGGACAAAACATGATTTCTTGGGTTAATTTAATGTAGTACAACCAAAACATAAAAAAGTACTGTTTCATTTGTGTTTTATTTAATGTGCAATGTTTATATATTTCAATTGGTGCACAGTGCCCATTTAAAAGAAGCATTCATTAGTAATACTCTCTCAAAAAAAAAAAAAATTAACAAAAATTATCATTGATTTATCTATTCATTTCTAATCTTTGAAAATAAATTTAGGTAGTACAGGTAATTGCACTGATGTCTATGACTTGCATTGTATCTTTGTATCTTTTTTTTTGTCGGATGTCACGATATTTCACATGATTCTCTAATTTTCTATATGACTATAAAAGCATTTGAAATCCTACCTGGTGTTGTAGTTCCAGGAGCTGAAGTTGTGGGCGTAGTAGTCGGTGGTGCTCGAGTCCTTCTAGGCGTTGTTTCTACGTTAACAAAAAGAAATTTTGTGACATAGGTGATGAATATAGGTAATGGGTTTTCTGAATCTAGGTTATAACTTAAAGTGAAGAACAATGTAGTTACACAAGTATAGTACAGATATCATTTCCATGTTCAGCTGATCATAATTAAATACATACACAGAATAATATAGCTTGATATGCCTGTAAACCAGAAGCATTTAAATAAGTAAAATACATAGTAAAAAATGTTTCCTGGACTAATTTCCATTGGTCTTAATTCAGAGATAATATGAAGGGGATTATGTAACAACTAGTTAGTTATGCATTTGGCATATTTTTGATGTTTGGGCATACAGTATTTTGTATGTGTATATTTTTGATTAATCTTGATTCATTTGTAGATGGTCATGATGAAGATTGATTTTAAGATTGGGATAATAAAAAGAGAGAATGAAAAGATACGACTATATGCATGCTCATTCATTTCTCTCTCATATAATTCGTGTCTAAGATAAATTAATTTTACAGTAGTTTTTTTAATGCAAATTCAAGTAAATGAAGAAGTATCAAATGCGCCAGGTTACAGTCCAATCGTTCTTCTCTCTGATGATACCTAAACCTAATACAATTTAAAAGAGTAACGCATTCATGAACAAGAAGTGTTTAAAATTAAATTGCAAAATTGAAATTCCACAGAAAGAGTAAATCTACCTAGCCAAACAAAGGGATGGTTATTATAATTTCTTTTATAGACTCTGTTACGTTTCGTTAATGAAATCTCTAAGTTGTTCACTGCAGGTATCCGGTGCAGATCATATTGCTCTGTTATTTGCAATCTGATATTGTTTAAAAAATTCAAACTCATCTTTCTCATCCATGTGTGACTCTTTTGAATTTTATTACGTGTCAGAATTATTCAAATTAGAAATATGAAATTTCATATGATGCCCTTCCGAAAAAAGATAAAACCTTTGGGTTTCCGCTTTTTTTGGAACACAATGCATACATCATATACAGCCCATCCCTAAAACACATGTTTGAAATGGCTGCTAAATGAAAATTTATGGTTCTTGGGGAAAAGGTTTATATGTATAGAAAGCTAATATCCTCAACTACCACTAAAAACACACGCAAAAAGCATGTTTGAGTGAGCACTGTACACTTTTGTAATGGACTTGAAAATAATGTAGCACATGAATTGATATTCATGTATGGGCGACCTTAAGTTCCGTAGTTAATGGCATCAAAAGGCTAACAAAATAAATAAAATAATTGATTAAAAAAACATAAATAGAATGGAGATAAAAGGTAAACTATTCTTTTAATAATTGATTTTTGTGTGTGTGTGTGTGAAATGCCCAAATCTAACAATTGAAAGTAATTTGCATTTATAAGTACCTGTGTCACCGGGTCCAGACGTTGTTCCTGTGAATGAGAAGGTAAAAAGAGAAAGAGAGGTTAAACGGCTACTTTTAGAATATAATTCAATAACATTTATTTGGAAAAATACATTTTTTAAAGGCTTTAATGTGTGAAAATTACTCTACATGGAATATTGACTTTATCTAAGAAAAAAAAATTAAAAGATGTACTGCCTCGAACAGCAAGTGTAGAACTGCACTAATGTGAAATACCCCACAAGTGTAAAGGCTGCCTAAGGCAGTTTAAAAGATGGGGGTGGGCAAAGCGGTTGTGGAAGAGTCAGAGATGCAAACAAGACAAGAAAAAATGAGGTAGACTCAAGTGCACAACTTGCCTCCTTCTCAAACAGCAGGGGAAGGAAAACATTTGGGCTGCATACATATCCCTTAAAAAATAGAAAATTTGAAAGATAGGTCGCCTTCCATTATTATGCCCCCCCCCCCCCCGCTTCCCAATAATCACTACCCACTTGGATTCAAACTCCTTCCTTGGCATTGATTACCCATGTAAATATAAATACTCTTTAACACTCCATCATCACAAAAACTCAAGGACAAAAATGCAATACTTTAATTAGGTGTTCAGATCAGGTGTAAGGCTTCCATGCAGTTTGGGATATTTAACTTAGATAGGAAACTCTTTCCATTTGTTTTCACAATAATACGCTCTTACAATTTTTTGTTGAATTACTGAAAAATATACTTTCAAAATATTACACAAATCTAATGAAAAATATTTTTCTGTCTTGGGCATCTTATAGTTCACAAACAAGAAATTTGGAAGTCAATCTGATCTGACAGTTGTAAAGGAAAAAAAGTTGCACAAAATAGGCATACACAAAGTACATCCATGGCAGCACACAGATCTGTGGTGCAAGTTGGTTTTATTATCATTATTATTATTATTATTATTATTACTTGATCGTTCGGTAGGGCATATTTTCAAAAGATTCATCACTGACCTGTTAACGCTTGAGAAGGTTTACACACAAGTGCTGTACGTGTGCTTATTGCGTGGTAAACGAGTTACTGCTAAACATGATCGGTTGAGTACAGTTCAATTCTTTATCCTTATCACACCTTTTTTCGTCAGCATGCAATAGTTTTTAATACAATTGAACATTTTTACACATTATCAAACTGACAATATACTCACCCATTGTAGTAGTAGTAGGAGTTGTTGTAGCAATAGTCGTTTCTGTTTATGAAATCGAATAAAGAACTAATTAGCAAATTTTAGCAGTTTGTTTACATGGCCTTTTCTGTTCAGAATTTGTTTTTTTCTGAAATAGGTAATGCACTATATATCATGGACAATCCATGTTCCGTCAGTGAAATGAAAAAGGGTAATCCTGTTCCAAATGACTTGCATTATTGTTTACGTCATATGCGAGAGTTGGTAATTGTGCGACAGCACATTAAACATCCCGTTTTGCCAATGTAAATTTATACGTATCTCTCTCTCTTGGATTATAGTGTTATCACACAATTCAAATTGTTGGGAGGTTCTCAGTACTGTGTGAGAACTATCCCACATTAAATTTTCATTCACATTACAATTTCACAGAAGATGTGGAGGTGTTTTGAAGCAATCACCATTGAGTGGAACGTCTGAGTCAATATGGCGTTATTAAATAAGATATGCTGAGTATAAATGTTGCATAATGAGGTTAATTATCTTGAAACATATATGTAATGGAAGAAGCAATTCACGTATTCATGCTTAGTTTCAAACAGAGAATTATATCACAAATCTTTAGAGATCTTCTCTTTTATTAAGTGTGTGACATTTATTTGTGATACAATAAATCCTTCATTTGAAACTAAGCATGAACAGCATGAATCGCTTCTTCTCATTATTTGTATACTTGAATCTCCCACAAATACAACACTACTCCAATGTATACTGTACATTTGTATACACGCAGCTGATCCTCCGTTATGAAATATACAAAATAGAACAAAAATAGAATACAAAAAGATTGAAGAAGAAAAAATAAATGAAGACTTCAGTATTTCATTATCTGAATACTAATAGTGGAAAACTATATCCCTTTTGTTCAATCTCTTTGTTGTATTTCAAAAAGATATGTGACTCATCATATCAAAATCAGACACAAGTCGCCAGAAGAGAGTCAAAGATTCCAACGAAACAATCCATTTTTAGAGGCTTTCCCCTTGCTTTTTCTACTCTTTTTTTTTTCAGAGCATACAAGAAACATTGAACATTCAGAAAATCAAAAAAATATTTCCCCCTAAATAAGACAACTTTGAGTATTTTGCCAATTTCCTTGACACTGTGCTGAATTTGTTCGGCGACTTGTGTCTGATTTTGATGTGATGCATCACATATATTTATGTATATACTCACGGCATTCGGGACAACATTCACTAGGATAATCAACGCCAGCCTAAAGCGATATTCAAATTCGAAGATAATAAATCATTATTACTATTAAACTGATACACAATTCGAGATAAGTAATAAATGAATTAAGATAATCAGACTTATATATACTTTTTAAAAAATGTGAAGTTACCTGGTTTATTGAATATGCTAGATTTCACACTAAAGGAACTTTACGCTTGTTAATATTTCAATAATAATGTATATTTCTCCCTTTATATTTTTTTGTCGTCCCAGGAGGTTTAGTTCTTTTTGTTTCACTGACACAAAATATCAAGTGAAGAAAAGATTTGTAGAACATCCACTTCAACATGAAGAGCCAGATGGGGTGGGATGAATTGTTACAAAACATATCATCTATCTGCATCTACATCTAAAATCTTTGTAGATAACGATCTACATCTACTCATTTTCATTTGGCTTAAAGGATTAAAAACTATTTCACCATCCCCTTTGGCTCTTTATACTCATTTGTTGGTAAAGTTTTGCTTAAATTCAAGATTGTCTCCCCCTTGAATAGCATAGAAAACTGTTATATTGAACGAGACCATTTCAATCAATTAAAATCAAAATCTTTTATACATGAAACTGGATGAAATATCAAAATTTAAATCAAAACCAATAAAAAAGACAAGGCTACCTCACATCCACCTGAGCAGTCGTACTCCTCATCCACGAAGCCGGGGAAGCCATTATTTTGACATATCAAAAGTTTGCACGGAATTGAAAATTGTGTTTGGATAACAGCACCGATCTGCAAATATGGACAATAACAACAATAATAATAATGTAACCTGTATTGTGCCAAATCCACTTTATAAAGTGCTCAAGGCGCTTGTTCATACTTATGTAAGTACAATTTGAACAGAAACGTTTTTACATGAGTCTTAAATGACTCAGAACTTACAAAATATTGTATGAAAGATTAAAATCTATTTCAGAGTTTCATTTAATGGTTCATTAAATCTGAACGTGTCCTGAAAATAAACTTTCTTGTCTTCCTTGAAGATTTTTCAGATTTGTAGTTTGATGTTCTTACCAACTTCTTATCTTCATGTGAAATTGTGTAACCTGCAAAGAATCACCTACATATCAATATCACTGGTAAGGTCATATAAGTTTCACATACTTTTATTTGGATGTAAAAGGATACAAATCATAAGTCTCTAAATTGAATCAAATTATTACACAAATTAAATTCAAAATTCATTATCAAAAATTATATGATAAATCAATTTCTCTATGCACAAGATACTCGCAATATTCTATAGCACTAGCACCAAACTTTAAGCTAAGTGTAATGTTAATTTATAAAATTGGGATTGACTCCCTCTCCACCTGAGATTCATGAACTTATGATAAGATGGGAAAATAAGAAGTTTCAGGTTTACACATTCGTGGAGCATGCTTTCTTCACATACTGAGAATATTGCCATACGATTGGTCATCATTTTATCACATGATATACTTTAGTTTAGTCCATCGTTTACTAGAGCAGATACCATACAGATATTGTTAACTATACCCAATGGTGGTTGTCCTTTCTATGCGTACACAGCACGTTATACAAATTATTTGGGATACGTGCTAATTTCCAGTTCCTTAGTTATTGTTGCAATTGTATTTGCCAGCTAAATCTCAGTTCTTTTTTTTTTATTAAAGTTAAATAATTGTGGATGTGAAAAATAATCCCCTTTTGGTGTCAGGTGACGAGACGAACTTTCCCTTCCTTGGTGATGTGAATATTACTTCCTCATTTTCACTTCGTAAAGATTGTGCTATCCATATCGTGTTATTTCATAAATTGGCTAATGCATCCACTACCCCCTTCATCCACCCCATACTCTTGTGCACCCTCGGGCGATGGACAAATGTAGCAGACAACGAAAAGGGAAGAGGTATAATACAAAACAAATTTTCACTTACAATGTATTTTCGGCCGCCGTATTCACAAACTGCATTTAGTGATAGAAAGAAAAAATATGAGGATATATAATGTTAAATTAGTTGCATAATAATATCATTCCATCTGCCAATTTGTTGACACTAATCGACATCTTCCATATTCCACCCAGATGAGGAAAAAGGGTACCAGTGTGAAGACATTCCTTGAGTGCTGTGTACGCCTCATCAGTGTTATTGTTAGTCGACAGTAAGATCTTAGAAATGTTGTACTGAGCACTCTTTAAATGCTGTCATCTTTATCACCCTTCTTCTTATCGTTATCATCATATGTAGTCATTTTTTTTTTATTTGTTGTTTTGATTAGTATTAGTATCATTATCACCACTCTTTAGGTAGATCAAAGGATTTCATAACACCAAGTACAAAGCACTGATCCTTAGAGAAACGACTCACCCTCTTCCGAATAGCCCTTTGGAGTAGTGACTGGAACAGAAAGGAGATATAAAATATATTAAAATATATATATACATAAACTGGCCAGCAAAAGAAAGTACCCACTTCTTTCAAAGGCTGCACACAAAAATTCACCCCATAGAAATAAACAATTTTGTACACAGGTATGGTGCAATAATCCATTACTAATCACATACCCAACAGGAAGTGATTATCTTTATTACAAAGAAATAAAATGGCATATACAGCATCTTGGTCACTGAATCAAAAGTCACAAAATGTAACAGAATGAGCCGTCCATGTTTTACACAAAAGTCAATGTCAAAGGATGAAATAAACCAGACACAAACAACAATGTTCAATAATGTGTATGTCCTCCTCGTGCCTGGACACATTCCAGGCATCTCTGACGCATGCTTTGGACAAGTTGTCTGGCGTAGTCCTGGGGAAGTTCTGTCCATTCCTCCTGCAGAGCTTGGATCAATGTTTGCCGATTGGTAGGAGGCTGTTCCCTTGATCTCACCCGTCTGCCAAGTTCATCCCACAGATGCTCAATGGGATTGAGGTCAGGAGAGCATGCACACCATGGGATGACGTCAATGTCCTGCTCCTGAAGGAAGTTGGTGGTGAACCGTGCTGTATGGGGTCTTGCATTGTCCTGTTGAAACAATGTGATGCCAGGATGTGCCTGCAGGAAAGGGAGCAGATGGGGTCTCAATACTTCATCAACATAGCGCTGAGCTGTCAGATTACCTGCCAGGATAACCAGATGAGTCATATGGTTGGCTGATATGCCTGCCCACACCATCACAGAAGGTCTACCCCACCGATCAACTTCACGAATGCAACATTCTGCATATCGCATCTGTGGGATGAACTTGGCAGACGGTTGAGATCAAGGGAACAGCCTCCTACCAATCGGCAAACATTGATCCAAGCTCTGCAGGAGGAATGGACAGAACTTCCCCAGGACTACGCCAGACAACTTGTCCAAAGCATGCGTCAGAGATGCCTGGAATGTGTCCAGGCACGAGGAGGACATACACATTATTGAACATTGTTGTTTGTGTCTGGTTTATTTCATCCTTTGACATTGACTTTTGTGTAAAACATGGACGGCTCATTCTGTTACATTTTGTGACTTTTGATTCAGTGACCAAGATGCTGTATATGCCATTTTATTTCTTTGTAATAAAGATAATCACTTCCTGTTGGGTATGTGATTAGTAATGGATTATTGCACCATACCTGTGTACAAAATTGTTTATTTCTATGGGGTGAATTTTTGTGTGCGGCCTTTGACAGGGGTGGGTACTTTCTTTTGCTGGCCAGTTTATATATATCATGTAGGTCACATGTAGGTTACATGGAAATATTTATTATTTACATTACTTAGGCACTAGATATTGGTGTATTATGATTAGAATCATTTAATCAACAGCTTAATTATATACCTTGTTTATGGCGAGTTACAAGATTATATTTATATACTATTTCCGTCTTTGACATGAATCTGTCATCCAACAAGGTGCAATTTTGCCAAGACAGGTATAGTTTGAGATCCTTTGACTGAAAAGGATCTCTCTATCTGATTGTAGTACAAACCAGACTGCATCAAGAGTATGTAAACTTTCATTAGATATTGACTATCAATTATGGCGTCATCTCTAGTTATGGTTGATGTAAACAGAGAGTAAAATGTGAATGACTACTTACATCCTTCTGTATACGTTGTGTGTATGTCGATTGAAGTCATTCAGAGTTTGAAACAAAACATGAATAAAGAGGTGCAATGAAGATCATGAGGTACATGTACTTCTTAAATTTTCATTTTCAAAGGTTAAATAAACTGAAATAAAACAAATGAAATTAAATATAATTCTAAATTTGAACTTTAAAATAATTTTAATTTAGTTTTATGTCTGGATTTTTTCATTCAAAAGCCTAGATGATTTAACCCTAACTTACCTGGTGGGGGGGGGGGGGCCCCATTAATGGCCACCCGCACATTTCGTGATAAAATCCGCAGTGCAAAATTTTTTGATCACGACCGCCGCTGAATTTTTTACTTTAAAAACCATTTCACGAAATCAGGAGAACCGTTACGATATTCCATGATTTTCGAGAAGTTTTTTAATCAGGCCAAAAATGGCTCAAAAATGTGATTTCATGTACAAAGTCAATACAGAAACGTGTTTTCAGCTAGAATTCATGAATGAGTGATTATTTTTTTTTGACAAGAGTCATAATTGATGCTTTTTATGGCCATAATGTCACAGACAAATTGTGTCGATAATAGATCAATTACAAAATCATTTAAATGAAACAAAAAATAAAAACATAAGAAATTGATTTTGGTACAGAATTCCTTTTTTTACAATTCTAGCATGCTGTAAAGAATATTTTCACCAAAGAATATGGCTTTCTAGGACTTTATTTTGTGGAATTAGCGGCAAAAAGTATTATTTCACAATACAATTAGCATAATGTCATGTCAATATGAAATGAAAATAGATGTTAGTGCAAGATTTCAGTGCCTATCCCATCACCGTGTGTAGATTATCGTGATGCTCGTAGCCTTCATAAATTTTGTGAGCATCGCCGCGAATCCGCGGCCGAGGAATCTTAAGGGGGGCCATAATGGCTCCCCCCCCCTACACGCCCCGTTAAGCCAAAGCCTCCTGAATAACGAGGGAAGAAGGTTAATTCTAACCGCGTTTGATTAACAGTGATTTCCATCATATGTGCTGTTTCATAATTTTGACGTAATTTACATTATGGTGAATGTGTATTCAAGTATTAAGTTAGATAGGTTGTCCTTGGGACATTTTGTTTTGGCGACAAAACAAATTTCTGGTTCAATCCCTAACGCTGAATTAGACAACTAAGTTCATGTCAGGCCTTCGTAGACCTATACTCGCAACCCTAAATCCTTTCATTGAACCTTAATGCACCATTACCCTTACCCTACAGTGTTAGACAAAGAGGTATGAGCGCAATTATGGCTGGAGAAATTCTCTCCCCCAATTAAATAAAGCAAACTTTAATCTAAACAACCAATTATAGAACCGAACAATGTGGATTTGTGACCGCTATCAATAATAGTAGATAAGAAAGTAACTTCTGTAAGTCAAGACGAAAAATATAATACAAAATTTTCAAAGCTAATATTAACATGGGACTCAAGTAACGGCCTTCCAGACTTAACCACAGCCAGTACAAACAGGCCAGGAGGAATAGTTGTTTGTCTAAAGGTGAATACGAGATACATAAGGTGACACGAAATTAATTAATTATTCATATTGAAGGAGTGAACAAAATAGTGGAAATAACAGGAAAACGAGATAAGGTCATATCAAGAGTGAGTCACCACTCAGCGCACCTCCGTCCTCCAGTGCATGGTCACAATGAATGAACAAATTGGAGAACAGAAGGGCGCATATCTTCGCACTTGTAGGTTATGAATGGATCATGGCTACCATATTATGTATAATGTAGGACTGGCATGTGTCATTACAAGTTGGATTTTAAGTTTACAATTGGTCCTGGAAATTAGGATTAAAAACAGTGTGTGAATGACACAACAAATTTTGGACATGGGTTTCTGACCATTATTGTTTCTAATTGGAGTTTTTGCCCTAGTAGATATCCAAAGGTACCATAATGTACATGAATAGTGTACCTGTCTGAAATTTATAGTCCTTATCAATCATTACCTCTCTGTGGAAAATGGTCCACCTCTATGGCCCAAATTCACAAGGGTGGTTTCAAAACCGTGAACTGAAACCATGGATTATGTAAATTTTGTGTAATAATTACACTTAATTTGGAGCGTACGTTAAAAAAAGTCCAATATGAATGGGCAATTTTAAGCAAAAAAAAAAATCTGACAAAAGTGACTAGATATATGAATAAGAGGCATTTAAAACACCATAGTCCCATATGTGCAAATTCCTGTTTGATTAATTATTCAGCGTAAGAAAACTGGATCCCAAAATGTTTGAACTTTAAAGAAGCCTTTGTGTTGATTTCAAGTCCTAATTTTCATTTTCAAAGGCACAGCACCACATTAAATTTTAAGCTCCATGTCCACTTAGATTGAATGTGACCATATGTATTGTCATTGGTTTGTCTGGAATACAATATGGTACTGAGAGGTGATAGTCGTCCTAGAGTTTTAGAACAACCAGGCAACCTCTTTAATTTGTCTATTTTGTTTATATTTTGATCAAAAAATTTGGGACCCATCTTCTAATCTGTGACATGCCCCATTTTCTTACAACATTGTTAAAATCACAAACAACCAAACTCGCAACTTTTATTTGAAGGCCGACAATTGGTTGTTTAAAATCAACATTTTTAAAAGATTTGATGCTATACTTGTAGTCACCCATTTATAGGTGCTTTATATGGAATTATCCTCCCGGGTACCCATTTGCACCTGGGTACCGTACCATGACCTTCAAATTTTATCAGTATGATTTCATTTCTTTGTAAAAGGATAAAGCAATAAGTTACCTCGCATGGCATAACGCAGTCGTAGATCTCTGTTGAGAAACCCTCTCCCAGACAGGTATACTGAGTGCATGGGTCATCCACATCCTGGTATTGCTCTCCAATCTATCAAGATGATAAAGCAAAATATATATAATTTCTCTTCATGATCTTACTCTACAGGATTTTCATTTACAATATGAAGCCAATATTAATAATATGCTGGGCCATTCCTATGGAATAAACTTCCACAAGGCATACGCAATATTTCTTGTCTTTGCACCTTCAAAAATTCACTAAAACATGGTTATTCAAACAATCTAACAAATAAATGCAAATCTTACCCCTCTTTGATATGTTTCTTTTTTATTCCTTTTCTTTTTCTTTACTGCACCCTGAGCATCTGTTCATGATGGATAAACGGCGCATTAAAAATGCTCAAATTATGTATTATTGAAACAAAAAGGTGGCCGGCAATTTTGGAGTAGAACTATTCCTGAATTCATAAAAATTTGTTGGATAGTGTTTATATTGAAGACTAACAGAAGATGAATCAATGACAATCAATGTCTAGTTAACTCATTTCATTCATTTTTCTACATGTTGGATTTTTGTGTCAAGAAGATCGTATCAAAAAATGTGTACATTTTCACAACATATTATTCTGTATAAAAATGTTTCAATGAATAAATAAAAACATGTACCTCGTATGTCTGATTGTTGTATTCACAGAAGCAGTCCTCTTTGAGAACACATTCCGTGTCATTCTGAGATCGCATCACCATACCCTCTTGGCAGAAACAGTCTACGTCACAATCCCCACTGGGTTGAGGTGTCGTCATACACGGCGTTAAAACATCCTCGCAGGTTCGCTGACAATCACAGTTTTCTCGGATAGTCTTAGGAGCCAAGCAAGCTGCAGACATATGCAAATGATGTAATTTGTTAATAATCTGATGATGATAATGGTAATCTAATAATAATCTAATGAATGTAATCCCCATCACGAATTTGGTCATAGATTCTGTTCTGCTGTATAATTATGTTGCAAGATCACTTCTTTATTCAGGAAAAGTAGAATAGAATTTACCATGATACACACAGAGCAAATAATATAGAGGTACAAAACCACAAGTGTACGGTATACAAAGAAATTAGAGTATTTTGCCTATCATTATTTAACATACGTGTCGTTGTTGTTGTTGGTTCTGGAGTGGTCGTTACTTCTCGACATTCACAGCACCCATCAGCAGTGTTTACCAGAGATTCACCCTGAAAAAGGGAAGAAATAAACCAAAATATTGAATGGCCGCAATAATATAAATTTTCATATTGGTACAGACCAATACTTTCCCAAATCAACCTCTGTTAGGTACCTTCCCAAAAGTTAAAGCCGCGGCTCGCTGCGTGAATGCCGCACATCGGGCTTATAGGCAGGATATACCGTTCCCCTAGTATTATTCTTCCATTGACTTTTCATTGACTTTCCATTGACTTTTGGGAAGGTAACTTAAAGGGTGTGATAATAGATAATCACAGTCCTCAGCAGGCAGGACAAATTCTATGACATAACTGTGAAATATATTGATTATGACAATGGTCGTCTTAACAACTTGAAGTTTTGAACAAAAGTGTTTGTTGTGAATGATAATGATACTATACATTATTCTTTAAAACTTTAATATGTTGTTGTTTTCATAAACATGATTGTGATTATTACTGCGAGATATGTTATTTCAAATGTATCTTTAATTTTAAAGAATATCAATCAATCAATTTAATATAATACTTATTTTCTTCAAATGAAATTTACTAGTACCTGTGAGCAGTTGCTTGGCTGGAGATTGCATCCTGAAAATGAACACCTCAATCCAACGTCTTGCATACAAATACAGACTTCACATTCATTAGAAATACGTCCACCCACCTGTGATTCAAACAAGATCAATGGATCAACTCAATTCAACTGGTCTTATATTGCATCATTTTGTTGGCATTGATGTGTAAGACAAGAGATTTTATAGTTACGAACTAACTGGAGAGGACTCAGTGATCGTAATTGGTTTGGGCATGACTCGTCAAACTTGTAATAATATGTCTGCATATATTATCATTATTGTTATCGATGGCATATCAAACCAAATATGATTAGCTCCAAACGAAAAGGTGGCACAATGAAATTTTTAAATATAATTTTTTAAGACCCTAAAATTCAGCCAACAGTGGAATACACTATAATCTGTACAACGCAATACATTCCAAAGCTCCAGAAGAAATATTTACCCAGTAAAGCTTTCAAATAGGTTTACTTTTTATGCAAATTATGTTTACTTAAATATTTAAAAAACTTGGCACAGCTAAACACTAAACAAACGTAAAATACGTACTGGATAGATTGCACCAGTCTCGTCATCAAAACACACATAAGGTGTTGTGGTTCCTGTTAAAAGTAAAAAGAATCGGCATAATTTATATGAAAGTCATTAAAAAAAATATTGATATACAAAATTGGCTCAATATATCAAATCAATTCAATAATACCATTATTATCGTTGTCAATGTCACTATTATTTTTATCATTATTATTACTGTTATTATGTTATAAGTATTATCATTGTTGTTATTATCATCATTTATTGTTGAAGAAAACTTTGGAATTAAACGGTATGGTAACATCCACAATAGGTATGAAACCTTTCTCGGTTCTAAAATCTTGAATACTGCTCAAACAAAACTTCTCTGCAGGAAAGACCCAAGTGTGACTTTCCTCCTAGTCCAGAGAGATTTGGTGGCATTAAGTTGCAAAATACGAGGAAAATAAAAGAATCCTTACTTGGTTGAGTAGTTGGCTCGATTGTTGTGGTTGGAATGGTACCTAGCAAAAAAAAAAAAAAAAAAAGTCAATGACATTTAAATACTGCATTTATGAAAGTCTGGACAAATTTTAAGATTTAGTTTTAACAAATCGTAATACATGGTACAATAAAAAAAAAAAAAAAAAAAAAAAAAAAAAAAAAAAAAACCCTATAAATATTTCTTTAAACCACTATACAACACCTTGACACAAAAATGATTGTTTTTCATATATTTTAAAGTTTATTTGTGGTTACATTTAACATAAGGCTTTTTTTTTCTCTATTTTTTTATTTTTTTATTTCCCGTTTTCAGGGGGAAAATGTGTAAATTTGTATTTACGAAATTGCATGAGACACATCCCTCCCCTTTTCATATTATTACCTTCATTGCATCCATGTACAGTCAAGGATGTGACATCTACCGAATTTGTAAATACTACCCTTACACCTCGGACGAGAGAGATACTTGGACTAAAGATGATTCTGGTTGGCTCATTTGCTATTAAGTTCAGTTCGATACGCGAAATCTATATTTAAAAAGAAAATAAGGAATTGAACACTAGAAAATTGAAAGTTAAAATAATTCAAAACATACTATAATAATTAATATTGATATATTTGACATGATATCGACATGCTTTTTATGAAGAAAAATCTTGTTTTTAAACAAAAGGGTATATGAATGGGAAAAAAATCATTTTCTTTTATTTCGTTCAATGACGATTAAGACTTGGGACTCATTATATTCACTTTGGATTTCAAAAATGAAATGGAGCTTAATCCGCAACACATTCGTTTACAAACGTAATGTGAAAATGTTTAATGTTAGGTACCTGGGTGGGAGTGGTTAAGTCGAGTACTTGTTGAAGTTGACTTGTGGTATCCTCAGTAACATCTTCGTATACTTGACCATCAGATGTTACGAAAACCCTTAGACTTGTTTCAACATCCGTCGCTGAAGTAATCTCAATTCCTGTCAAATCTCGTGTCACCAGCTCCACTGATGTATCAAAAGAACTGACAAGACCAGCGCTAGGGCCATACAAATCTAGCATATCGTAGCACTCTGTAGACAAAAAAAGAGATGTCATAAAGTCACGATTTGATTGGAGGTAGGAAGACTAGAAACAACTTGCTCAATCGTACTAGAAAATCAAGAGCAACATGACCTTGCCTGCATCCGATACAAAGGTATCCTTAACGTATGATGCAGACTGGTGGCAGATGTGTTTACCATGATGATCAACGAAACAGGACAGGTAGTGCCCCTTATTTTATTTTATTTTAACCCTAGCTAGGCCTGGGAGGAGGGGATTGGGAGGTCACCCGTTCGATGTTTTGCGCAATATGTTAGCAACACGATAAGCTCTCTCTGCCATATTTTATGACTTTTTTCCTTTGAGTCTCCCGCAACTTTTAACACCAATTTTGTGATACACAGGAACCCGGATTGTGAGCTATGCATAATTTTTTTACCAGTGCATCAGACCCAAAATTGCTCAAAAACATGATTTCATGTACAAAGTCAATACAAAATAATTTTTCATCTAAAATTCATAAATGAGTGATATTTTTGCTTTTATTGATAATTTATTTAAGGTGTTGAAGCAAAAAGTATGATTTCACATACTATTCATAAATTAACATTATTATTACTAAAACGATTTTCATGAAAAAAATAGCTACACAATTTTGCAGATTAGGTCATGGACAAGGTGTGTTTGCCAATTTTCAGCCGACCGCGCAGTCGATGGTCGAGATCTCAAAGGGGGGCCTATAAGCCCCCCCCCCCCCCTTGCCATATGATCTCCCAAAATACCAGACCTAGCTACAGTTAAAAATTTTATTTGAAAAGAAGATTTTAAAATACCACCAAGCTTTATCTCACCTGGAGTCGTTGTAGTCACGGTGGTAGTCTCTGGAGCTGATGTCGTTGTACGACCACGATCCCTAGGAGTTGTGGTTTCTACGATAATTACGAGGCAGATACAATGTAAATATGAATTGTCTTGTATTATACTACATTTTGTTGTTACAGAATGGATATACAACTAGGCGTTTTGTTTTACAACTAATTTATTTTTTGCTAAATATTCAATAATGTATTATAAATGGTTAATGTTAAGTTTTATTGATGGTGAGCCTCAAGAAGTACAAGAAGGGACACAAGAACTAAAAAAAAACTCAATTACACATCCTTTGAAATTGAAATTAAAAAAGTACTGTGTTGTACACGACTCAGAAGTAACAAAAAAGAACAAAGAGACAACATCAACAAAAATATGGAATAGCCTAGAAAGAGCTCTGTATTTTATAAAAACATAATATGTTAATATTTGTGGTTTGCTCAATACTATGTTTCACTAACTTATGTTAAATATCCGGTGCTGCCAATTGTGTACTTTTAAAATCTTTGTAAGAATACTAGCTTCTGCAGAATAGCACTAGGTCGAAGTATAATAGACATTTTATGTAATAAAACAAACACTTCAGGGAATGAAACATCCCGAACGGCTACTGTCCATGTGTGTTTAACATAAGTAAACTAAGATCATATCATTTTGAAAAGCCTTTATTTTTTTTCATAATTATTGTATTCTATTCTTGATAATTAAAAGACTTGAATGAAGATCATATACATGTAAGTGCGACTTGTATTGTGTACTTATAATCCAGCTTACAAGTAAAAGTTATAAACTGAAACAGATCGGACCCTGGTTTGCAACCCCAATCATGTCTTTTGCATGGTGCCGTTAAAGGTAGGTCCCAGACATAAATAATCATTATTTGATTGGTACAGATCTGTCAAAACTCAACAACCTCCACCCCCCCCCCCATCAAAAAAAAATCATATGCTTGAAACTTTATTTATGTTATTACAAAGAGAGGATGTGGCTGTCTACTTGTTTAAATCATATTTATGTAAACTACCATATACATACGATGATGAGGTTTACGGTTCACCATGTGGTTAGTCCTAAAAAGGACTGTTTGAGAAAGTAGAAGAGGAAATGAAGAGTTACAGAAAGTAGAAAATTGATAGGCGAGATAGAGAGTAGAGAGTAGAATTAGAGGTAATCTTTCGTGATTTAGTCCTGAAAAGGACTGTAAACCAGTTGAGAAGACGAGATGTAGTAGTAGAGAGTGCTCGACGTTTCGGACAGGTTGACTGTCCGTCTTCAGGAGTGAAGAGTGGTAGAAGATGCGCGGGATGTATAGCTAACGGTACACACACAGCTGCAGTTTGAAAAAGGATAAGTCTACCATATACATGTACACATGTACACATATCATTTCTGACAACTTCATTGTGCTGGAATCTTTTGTTTAGTTTGATGTTAACAAATATTTTATAATGGAGAACATGTACGTACCTGTGTCACCAGTTCCTGTTCAACAAAAAAAAAATTAAGAAGATTATTTTATTTAAGTGGATCATAAATTTGTGTTAACTCAGACGTTACATCATAGAGTATAATAATTTAAACAAAATTGTTGTCTTCTATATTCAAGAATGTCTCTGATGTCCATTAAAAAATTTAAGCTACATCTATTATCAATAAGTGTTTGAAAACAAGGCTTAATCTAAACAAATGGATGATGTTAGAGTTAGGGACTCTGTTAGAGTCATTAGAACAAAATGCAGTGATTGGTGTTTTAGAACATAACAATACTTTGCTTTTTCTAGAACAACAATTTATCATCTGAAGATTGATCAAGTGATCTTCTTTTTTAACATACATAGATACAGAGGAAATTATCTCAATGAGCACTGAAGTTAATAATTAAAGAATATTGCACCCTCATTGCAGATGTTAAGCGTTTTAAACAATTACTCATTCCTCTACACTGTCTGAATTTGTATCTTTTAGATTACTCAGTAGAAAAAAAAGAAAAAAAAAAGAACATTTACCTGAAGTTGTGGTAGCTGCACTTGTTGTTCCTGTAGTTGATGGAAATATTAAAAAAAATAGCACAATGAGATTGTCTTTTTTTATATGTGCTTAACAAATTTAATATAATTTTTTTTAAATGTTAAACAAAACATAAATATTCTCAAAGACAGGAAATAATTATTCACTTGTCTCTAACGGTACACACACAGCTGCAGTTTGAAAAAGGATAAGTCTGCAGTGATTATGTTCTTGAATCTTTAAGGTATTAACATGGCAGCAGATCATGCAATTTTAATATAACTTTTTTTTTATATAAGAAAAGAATATTGTAAGTCCATTATTTGACAATTCCTTATTATTACCTTCGTTGCATCCATGCAAACTCAATGATGTGACATCTACCGAATTTGTAAAAACTACCCTTACACCTCGGACGAGAGAGATACTTGGATTAAACAGGATTCTGGTTGGCTCGTTTGCTGTTAAGATCACATTGATTCGCGATATCTAGATTTAAAAAGGAAAAATAATTTGACAATAGAACATTAAAAGTCCAAATTTTTCAAACCATACTTTAATTAAAATGTATGTATTTGACATAATACAAATTTGTTTTTATGAGGAAAAGTTTTGCTTTTATAGACAAAAGAGCAAATTACAGAAGGAAACACCATTTTTTAGTTACGTTGTTTTAGTAACGAAAAACACTTATTATACATGTCGTTACTGACTATGAATTCACAAAACTAAGTTTGATCTGCAAAACAATTGTTTAGCATAGCATAATAGTGACTGTAAAAAGAGAGTGACAATTTTCTATTTCTTTTAGGAATAAGAAGTAGGGGAATTGGCATAAATGCACGTACATAGGCCTACAAAATTATTAGAACTTCCGAAACTACACAAAGTCTATGGGATTTTCAATGCCCTAGTACATTTGCTGAAGTAAGTTTAAGGACAACTTTTTGGTGCCGACAGCTTTCATGACTTTATAGCGCAGAGTCTTATGCATCTTGTGTTACCAAATTTATATAGCTTCGACCATCAGGTAATGTGCAACTTTAAAAATTGTTGCGCTATGCGCTTTCAGTTTCCCCATAGACCTGTATATTAAACATGTAGTATAAATGCAAAAACGTGAAATGCCAATTACATAAGATAGGTCAAAAAGTGTTAAGTCTTATTTATTCTTACATGCCCCAAACACATGCCAAGTTTCAGAAAATCTGGTCTTATGGGGAGGGAGTGAATTGGCCCATCCCCTAGTCGTGAGATAACCAAAATTACCCTGCCAATTTAAGATTAAGATTATTTTTCATGAAAGTGAAGAAATTTACTTATAACAGCATATATTTTAAAGAAAGTTTCATGAGCAATTCAAATATGGTGAAAATTAAGGGTCACTAAAAAGGTGGACTTAAATAGGAGCTCTGATTAAAAAAATTAGGGCCCTTCAAAAATAATTTTAAAATCCCTACATAAGATGTTACTACTTCACCCTGCGTTATTATGAATGCCATTTTTGACATCCTCAGGAAATTTCCTTTCAGAATATACATGTATATACTTTTGTAGGGAGAGGCTTAAAATGATTAACTTTATGATACTTTGATCAAGCAAGGGGCAAGATTTGTAGATTTTTCAGTTGGTGGCGTAACTTTAAAAAAGGGCGACTCGGAGGCGGGTTCCAAACGCATGTCTATGTTATTTAGTTTTTAAAGCATAATGATGACATTCAGAGACCATCTAACCATTTTATAGGTATTTAAATGGTCAGCTGAATGAAAATGACTAAAATCATTTAGATATGCTTGGTGTTCTAATAATTTTGGCCACCACTGTATAATAATATATTAATAAATAAACAATTTGTGCTAATTACTTGGGTGCCAGTGGTCAAGTCTAATACTTGTTGGAGTTGAAGTGTGGTATCCTCAGTAACATCTTCATATACTTGACCATCAATTGTTCTAAACACTCTTAGACTTGTTTCGACATCCGTCGCAGAAATAATCTCAATTCCTGTCAAATCTCGTGTCACTGGCTCGACTGGTGTATCAAAAGAACTGACAGCACCATCGCTAGGGCCATATGAATCTAGCATATCGTAGCACTCTGTGAAAAATGGTAGATATGAAAGGGAAGAAACATTTTTTTTAAAATAGCTTTGCACAATTACACTCTACATAATAACAAACGTCTAATAGTTCCATGTTTAGATTGGGAGGTAGCAAGTCGTTCATTCATACTTGAAAAGAAAAAAAGAAATTGTGCCCCTCCCTGCATCTGACATAAAAGTTTCTTGTATAATTTGACGCAAACTGGTGAGAGAGAGGCTCACCACTATGACCACCGATAAAGGACTTAAAAAATAGGGTTTGAAAAGAGATTGTACAATACCACCAAGCATCATCTTACCAGGAGTTGTTGTTGTCACGGTAGTAGTCTCTGGAGCTGTTGTAGTTGCTGGAGTAGTGGTGGTTACGGTAGTAGTCTGTGGAGCTGATGTAGTTGCCGCAGTAGTGGTTGTACGTACACGATCCCTAGGAGTTGTAGTTTCTAGGATAAAAAGGAGTTAAACATAAACGAATTGACCTATATGAACTGTAATGAATTGTTACAGGATGGTGATACAACTACCAAACCCCGACCCCTAGAATTTACTCAGTAACATATATAAATGAATCTAAATTAAAGTTGTATTGCAAAGAGAGAATGTTGTTAACTTTGTGTATAAATTTCACCTATGTAAAATATAGTATGAACATATCATTTTTGACAAGTTCATTCAAGTTGAACCTTTCATGAATTCAATGTTAACATGAAATTTTATGAAGAGGAACTTGTACATACCTGTGTCACCAGTTCCTGTCAAAATGAAAGAGAAGCACACAGATTACTTTTTTTAAAGAATTTTATAATTTCTCTAAGGCTTTTTTTTTTAGAATACTTTCATAATTAACCTAGAAGCTTGGTTGTGTTCACTATTCTACATTGTATTTCATGTCTATTTGGAAATATAAAAAGGGGTCTTAAAAGTATCTAAATAATAAAAATCAATCTATATTAATAAATAACGTTTAACATGCCTCTGAAAGCTCTACCGAATCATCAGAACAAAAGGCAAGGCGATGGGTGTTGTAAATCACATCAACTTTGCTTTATCTAAACCACTAATTTATGATCACCTGATCTTCTTCATTTATACGATGGAGATTATCTTGATATGCAATAAATTAACCTGTTGTATACTGAGAACTTTTTACAAAGCCGAATGAATTGTGGTTGTCAAGCATGCTTGCAAGAAATTATTTCATTTAAAGGTGAAACAAAGACAGTCTTAAATAGATCAATGTCAGATAATTGAATTATATAAGTCTTTATATGTTTATGCAATCATGAGTAAAATAAACGGTCGACAAGAGGGATGTTCTATAATTTCTTCAGCCCGCATATATGCGGGCTTAGTATAACAAAGGGTTAATAGAGATAGAACATTACAACTCACTATAGTTGTTATTGAACGAAATAATCCCTCAATCTTCTACACTATCTCAAATTGTCCCTCATAGATTAATCAAAAGAAATACTTTAAATGAACAATTCCTGAAGTAGTGGTCGCTGCAGTTGTTCTGTAGTTTTTAGAAAAATTCAAATATAGCACAATAAGATCATCATTTGATGCAATTAAAAAGATACTTCCTAAAATATTCAAAAACATCAAATATAGTGTCGGCATTCAACCAACAATTTAAAAAAAACAAATGAAAAAAATTCATGAAATAAACTATAACATTTAAACCATCACAATTACCTTCATTGCATCCATGCACAGTCAACAGAGGTGACATCTACTGATTTCGTGAATTCTACCCTTACACCTCGGACGAGAGAGATACTTGGACTAAAAATGATCTGGTTGGCTCATTTGCTATTAAGTTCATTCAATACGTGATATCTATATTCAGAAAGAAAAAAAAAGATATCAAAAATAGAAATTTAAAAGTAAAAATATTTTCAAACAATACTTTAATTAGACGTATGATAGGTTTTGTATGAAAAAGTCTCATTCTATGACAGCAAAAAGCTAATTTTAATTTTTCATTTAAATCAAGAATAAATTATCACTCATTATACGTTCACTATGAATTTTCAAAAGCAAACGTAGATTGATCCACATCGCAGATGCTTAGAGGTGTATTTCGTGACATTTAAAAGAAAATAACAGTTTTCTATTTCAAATTAAGAATCAATTTATAAATAGGAAATGGTATACACACATGTAAACAATGTTTTTTGTTCTTTGTAACTTTTAACTTCAACTAGTAATATAAAAGTACATTTTGGGCACCCATTCCATAACATAATTTTCACAGATTTCGCGCAAAGAGCGGCAGGTGCAAATTAAAAACCCGCGAATATATAGGCATGATTTCCTATGCATGTATTGAATTGGTTCAATTGCGAGCTTACGAACATGGAGTGCAAATTTAAGAACACGAGAACATGTTTGAGGCCGCTCAGCACGCAAAAAAAATTGCGCGAAAATAACAGGGATAGAGTAAAGAAATGAACAGTATTATCAGATTTTAATTTAATTTTTAAAGAATTTTAAAGAATTTTTATTATATATATATCAACAAGCAAATAAAGTGACCTATGTCGGATTCATAACCGCACATACTTGAGTTTTTTGTATAGGTAAATTTAATTTCATATTAAAAACAAATAAAATATAATGTTAGTACCTGGATACCAGTGGTTGAGTCTACGTCTTGTTGGAGTGGACGTGTCGACTCCTCAGTAACATCTTCATATACTTGACCGTCAGATGTTCTGAACACTCTTACACTTGTTTGGACATCCGTTGCAGAAGTAATCTCAATTCCTGTCAAATCTCGTGTCACCGGCTCGACTGGTGTATCAAAAGAACTGACAGCGCCATCGCTAGGGCCGTACGAATCAAGCATATCGTAGCAATCTGTGAAAATTGAAACATATGAAAATGATTACACCTCTTTTTAAATAGAACTAGAATATTTAACTTTTAAAAATAGCAAATGTGTCATTAATTCACATTTAAACTGCAGGTACAAAGTCTACAAGCAACTTGCTCATTCGCACTTGAAAATATACAACAACAAAAAAAAAAAAGAAAATATGCTCCTGCATCTGACCAAAAGGTTTTGTGTATAATCTGACACAGACTGGTGGGAGAGATGT
Source organism: Paracentrotus lividus (assembly GCA_940671915.1). Taxonomy (NCBI): domain Eukaryota; kingdom Metazoa; phylum Echinodermata; class Echinoidea; order Camarodonta; family Echinidae; genus Paracentrotus; species Paracentrotus lividus. The sequence goes on from CALNVZ010000641.1 coordinate 28,233,369, forward strand.
TCACCACCATGACCTACGATACAGGACTGATAGTGACCATGGCAATAGTGCTAAAGCCACCCATTTAATTTTTTTATAAAATAAGATTTTTTAATACCATCAAGGGTTAACTTACCCAGAGTCGTGGTGGTCACGGTAGTAGTCTGTGGAGCTGTTGTAGTTGCAGGAGTAGTGGTGGTTACGGTAGTAGTCTCTGGAGCTGATGTAGTTGCTGGAGTAGTGGTTGTACGACCACGATCTCTAGGTGTCGTAGTTTCTATGATGAAAATAATGTGAATAAATATCAATTGCCTTGTATTGAACTGTAATGAACTATTACAAAACATTTATACAACTACAAAAAATCACCACCCCCTCCCCCCTATGATTTAGTTAGTAAGATATTTATTAAATTAATCTTATCGCAAAAACTATGTGTATTAATTTCATATACGTAAAATACCGTAAAATCATGTCATTTTTAGCGTCATTCCTGTTGTCCCGACGTGGTGCATTGGATCCTCATGATTTGTATAAATAGACGTTTTCGATGATTTTTGTCACATAATAAAGAGTTGCAGCGAACTTGTAAGCCTGTGAACATTTTTTTAAGAGTAATCACCATTTACCTAGTAAGCTAGCGAACACTTTTTGCGAGAGTGATCATGAATTTCTTTGTTGACCATAGTAGATTACGAAACAAATGAGTACTATCTAGCAATTATTAACTTCATTCCAAAATAGCATTTTCATGAATTAAATGTAAACATGAAATTTTATGAAGAGGAAATTGCACATACCTGTGTCACCAGTTCCTGTCACAATGAAAGGGAAGCAGACGGTTTTTTATAAAGAATTTGAAGATTTATCTCAGGCATTACATAGAAAAGTAAAACAATTTAATTGTGTCCTCTATTCTACAATGCATGTAATGCCTATTCAAAAAAATTTTGAGATGGCTAATTACCATAGGTGTATTAAAATCTGTCTTAAGAGTATTTCGATGATAAAGATCCATCTAAATCAATAATTAACGAGTAAGGCGTCCATGAAAGCACCACCAAGTCATCACAACAATACAGTAGTGGGTATTGATTCCATACTTTGCTTTGTCTAGAACAACCATTTATGGACACAAAAAAATCAACTGAAAAAAAAAATTCTCCAACATCCATACTATGGGAATTGGCTTTAATTAAAGCACTTCAAATGATCAATTACCTGGAGTTGTGGTTGCCGCAGTTGTTCCTGTAGTTGATAGAAACATTTTTTTTAAATAGCACAATAAGATCCTAATTTACAACTATGGCATGAACAATTTTTAAAACCATTGTAAAACCAATGCAAAATTACATTTCTGTAAAATAAAAATATTTACTTTTCTTCATTAAATATATATCAGTGATTATCATATATTTCTCCTTAGCAAATGATTCATTCATAGTGTAACGTGTGGAAGTGCATCCTTTCAAACTTCCTTACATTCCCTACATTCCTTACAATGCCTTACATTACATTTTATACTCTAATCTAACAGTTTAAATTTCCTGAATTCCCTTTACATTAAAGTAGTTGCAAATAAAAGGAGAATTCTTTTTTTTCTAATTTTAAGAAATTTTAGGCAACTGAAAATACTTTGTAAAACATTAACAGGTTGAAACATGATCGTTTTCATTTCATGGGAAAAGTTTCTTTTGAATAAGTTTTGATATAAATAAATTGTGTGTACATGTTATTTGCCTTAATGAAATGTAAACATTTAACAATAAAATAAGTTTTAATTGAAATCATTTATGAAATAAAAGATTATAAATTACCTTCATTGCATCCATGTACGGTCAAAGATGTGATATCTACCGAATTTGTGAATTCTACCCTTACACCTCGGACGAGAGAGATACTTGGACTAAAAATGATTCTGGTTGGCTCATTTGCTATTAAGTTCAGTTCGATACGTGATATCTATATTCAAAAGAAGAAAAAAATGTTTTAAGGAATGGAAATTTAAAAGTAAAAATACTTCAAACACTACTTGAATTAATATGCAATATTTGTATGAAAAAAGTCTCATCCTATGACAGCAAAAACCTAATTTTTAATTAGGTCATTTAAATCAGGAATAGAATTAATCAATTTCAAAAAGCAAACAGATTGATCCACATCACAGATGCTTAAAGATGTATATTTGTGGCTTTTAAATGAAAATAATAGTATTTCTTTATCAATTAAGAATGACTTTAAAAGTAGAAAAATGGTATACATGCATGCATACAATGCTTTTTTTCCCCTTCTTCATTAAACTTCCACTATTGATATAAAGTACATTTTTGTAGAAAATTGAAGAACGAAATGAACAGTAATATCAGACTCAAAATTGTAATTTTTAAAGAATTTGAAAGATTTTTAATTACTTATATTCAACAAGCATATCAAGTGATCTATGTCCGAATTCATCTGCACATATTGAGGTTTTTTTTCTTAAATAGGTCAATTTAATTTTCATATTAAAAGCAAATAAAATATAATGTTAGTACCTGGATGCCAGTGGTTGAGTCTACGTCTTGTTGGAGTGGACGTGTCGACTCCTCAGTAACATCTTCAAATACTTGACCGTCAGATGTTTCGAACACTCTGACACTTGTTTGGACATCCGTTGCAGAAGTAATCTCAATTCCTGTCAAATCTCGTGTCACCGGCTCGATTGCTGTATCAAAAGAACTGACAGCGCCATCGCTGGGGCCGTACGATTCTAGCGTATCGTAGCAGTCTGTGCAAATTGGAACATATGAAAAGGTTTACACCTCTTTTTTAATAGAACTGGACAATTTAATTTTTTTTTAAAGCAAACGTGTCATGAATTCACGTTTAGATTGCTGGTACTAAGTCTACAAGCAACTTGCTTATTTTGGCGTGAATATTCAAAATTGAATGACATGCACTGTCAAAACAACCAAACAACAACAACAAATTTGCACTTGAAAGTAAAAAAAAAAAAGGAAAGAAAGAAAATGTGCTCCTCCTGCATCTGACAAACACGTAATTATATATAATATAATTATATATAGTCTGACACAGACTTGTGGCAGAGATGTTCACCACCATAGTAGTGGTAGTGATTATGGCAATAGTGCTAAAGCCACTCATTTTATTTATAACAAATTATTATAAAATAACATTTTGTAATACCATCAAGCATTATCTTACCCAGAGTCATGGTAGTTACGGTAGTAGTCTGTGGAGCTGTTGTAGTTGCAGGAGTAGTGGTGGTTACGGTGGTAGTCTCTGGAGCTGATGTAGTTGCCGCAGTAGTGGTTGTACGTACACGATCCCTAGGAGTCGTGGTTTCTATAATAATAAGGAGTTAAATATATGCAAATTGACCTATAAGTACTGTAATGAATTGTTACAGGATGGTGATACAACTACCAAACCTCGACCCCTAGAATTTACTCAGTAACATATATAAATGAATCTAAATTAAAGTTGTATTGCAAAGAGAGAATGTTGTCAACTTTGTGCATAAATTTCACTTATGTAAAATATAGTATGAACATATCATTTTTGACAAGTTCATTCAAGTTGAACCTTTCATGAATTCAATGTTAACATGAAATTTTATGAAGAGGAACTTGTACATACCTGTGTCACCAGTTCCTGTCAAAATGAAAGAGAAGCACATAGGTTATTTTTTTTAAGAATTAAAAAAAATTCTCAGGCATTTCGTTGAATACTTTCATAATAAACCAAGAAGTTTTGCTGTGTTTACTATTGTACATTGTATTTCATGTCTATTTGAAAATATAGAAAGGGGTCTTAAAATAATCTTAACAATAAATATCAATCTACATCAATAAACACCGTTTAACATGCCTGTGATAGCTTTACCGAATCATCAGAACAAAATGCAGCGATGGGTGTTGTAAATCACATCAACTTTGCTTTATCTTAACCACTAACTTATGATCACCTGATCTTCTTCATTTATACAATGGGGATTATCTTGATATGCAATAAAGTTAATAGAGATAAAACATTACAACCTCGCTATAGTTGTTATTAAACGAAATAATCCCTCAATCTTCTACACTATCTCAAATTGACCCTCATAGATTAATCAAAAGAAATACTTTAAATGAACAATTACCTGAAGTAGTGGTCGCTGCAGTTGTTCCTGTAGTTTTTAGAAAAATTCAAATATAGCACAATAAGATCATCATTTGAGGCAATAAATATACTTCGTAAAATATTCAAAAACATCAAACATAGTGTCGGTATTCAACCAACGATTCAAACAAAAAAAAATGAAAAAATTTCATGAAATAAACTATAACATTTAAACCATCACAATTACCTTCATTGCATCCATGCACGGTCAATGAGGTGACATCTACCGAATTCGTGAATTCTACCCTTACACCTCGGACGAGAGAGATACTTGGACTAAAAATGATTCTGGTTGGCTCATTTGCTATTAAGTTCAGTTCGATACGTGATATCTATATTCAAAAAGAAAACAAAAGATATCAAAAATAGAAATTTTAAAGTAAAAATATTTCAAACAATACTTTAATTAAGACGTATGATAGTGTTTTGTATGAAAAAGTCTCATTCTATGACAGCAAAAAGCTAATTTTAATTTTTCATTTAAATCAAGAATAGAATTAATCACTCATGATACGTTCACTATGAATTTCAAAAAGCAAACGTAGATTGATCCACATCGCAGATGCTTAGAGGTGTATTTTCGTGACATTTAAAAGAAAATAACAGTTTTCTATTTCAATTAAGAATCAATTTATAAATAGGGAAATGGTATACACACATGAAAACAATGTTTTTTGTTCTTGTTAACTTTTAACTTCAACTAGTAATATAAAGTACATTTTTGGGCAACCATTCGCAGTATATTAATTTTCACAGATTTCGCGCAAAGAGCGGCAGGTGCGAATTTAAAAACCAGCGAATATATAGGCATGATTTCCTATGCATGTATTGAGTTGGTTCAATTGCGAGCTTACGAACATGCAGTGCAAATTTAAGAACACGAGAACATATTTTGAGGCCGCTCAGCGCGAAAAATAAATTGCGCGAAAATAACAGGGAATAGAGTAAAGAAATGAACAGTAATATCAGATTTTAATTTCAATTTTTAAAGAATTTTAAAGAATTTTTATTATATATATTCAACAAGCATATAAAGAACACAAGAACATGTTTTGAGGCCGCTCAGCCGAAAAATAAATCGCGCGAAAATAACAGCGAATGCAGTAAAGAAATGAACAGTAATATCAGTTCTCTTTGGAACAGTCTTCCTCTTCCTCTCCGCCAAGCTTCATCTGTCACTTCTTTCAAACAACTTCTTAAGACATATCTTTTCAATGCTTAATTTCATACCTCATGTACATTGTAAATCATTATTATAATAAATGAATAATTATGATAGATATGTAACATACGTCAGTTGCATGAGCTATTGTTCCTAAAGATATAACATGTTGTGTAAATTAATTATTATTATTATTTTTATCATCTGATTAAATATTGTTTGGTATCTTTTATTAATGTATATTGTCTTAAAGCATTTAATAATCCATTACAATGTAGTATTATTTGTTGTAATATTTTTCTATAGCGCCATGAGCGTCATGCCTGACGGACTTGTGCGCTCTATAAGAAGCCACCATTATTATTATTATTATTATTTTTATTTTTATTTTTAAAGAATTTTAATTATATATATTCAACAAGCATATAAAGTGACCTATGTCGGATTTCATCTGCACATATTGAGGTTTTTTCTTAAATAGGTAAATTTAACTTCATATTAAAAACAAATAACATATAATGTTAGTACCTGGATGCCAGTGGTTGAGTCTACATCTTGTTGGAGTGGACGTGTCGACTCCTCAGTAGCATCTTCATATACTTGACCGTCAGATGTTCTGAACACTCTTAGACTTGTTTGGACATTCGTTGCAGAAGTAATCTCAATTCCTGTCAAATCTCGTGTCACCGGCTCGACTGCTGTATCAAAAGAACTAACAGCGCCATCGCTGGGGCCGTACGAATCAAGCATATCGTAGCAATCTGTGAAAATTGGAACATATGAAAATGATTACACCTCTTTTTTAATAGAACTAGGAAATTTAACTTTTAAAAATAGCAAAATGTGTCATTAATTCACTTTTAAACTGCAGGTACAAAGTCTGCAAGCAACTTGCTCATTCGCACTTAAACAAAACAAAAGAAAAGGAAGAAAATGTGCTCCTCCCTGCATCTGACCAAAAGTTTTTGTGTATGATCTGACACAGACTACGATACAGGACTGGTAGTGATCATGGCAATAGTGCTAAAGCCACCCATTTAATTTTTTATAAAATAAGATTTTTTAATACTATCAAGGGTTATCTTACCCAGAGTCGTGGTGGTCACGGTAGTAGTCTGTGGAGCTGTTGTAGTTGCAGGAGTAGTGGTGGTTACGGTAGTAGTCTCTGGAGCTGATGTAGTTGCTCGAGTAGTGGTGGTTACGGTAGTAGTCTCTGGAGCTGATGTAGTTGCTGGAGTAGTGGTTGTACGACCACGATCTCTAGGTGTTGTAGTTTCTATGATAAAAAGGATGTGAATAAATATCAATTGCCTTGTATTGAACTGTAATGAACTATTACAAAACATTTATACAACTACAAAAAATCACCACCCCTCCCCCCTACGATTTAGTTAGTTAGTTTTTTATTAAATCAATCTTACTTTATGTTTTCGCAAAGAGGGAAAGTTGCCAACTATGTGTATTAATTTCATATATGTAAAATACCGTAAAATCATATAATTTTTAGCGTCATTCCTGTTGTCCCGACGTGGTGCATTGGATCCTCATGATTTGTATAAATAGACGTTTTCGAAGATTTTTGTCACATGATAAAGAGTTGCAGCGGCACTCGTGAACCTCGTGAACTTGTAAGTCTGTGAACATTTTTTTTTAGTAATCACCAACTACCTAGTAAGCTAACAAACACTTTTTGCGAGAGTGGTCATGAATTTCTTTGTTGACCATAGTAGATTGCGAAACAAATGAGTACTCTACCAATTATTAACTTCATTCAAAAATAGCAATTTCATGAAATAATTAAATGTAAAAATGACATTTTATGAAGAGGAACTTGCACATACCTGTGTCACCAGTCCCTGTCAAAATGAAAGAGAAGCAGACGGTTTTTATTAAGAATTTGAAAATTTATCTCAAGCATTACATAGAAAAGTATAAAAATTTAATTATGTCCTCTATTCTACAATGCATGTAATGCCTATTCAAAATTTTAGAGATGGCTAATTACCATAGGTGTATTAAAATCTGTCTTAAGAGTATTTTGATGATAAAGATCCATCCAAATCAATTATTAACGTGTAAGGCGTCCATGAAAGCACTACCAAGTCATCACAACAAATACAGCAGGGGGTATTGATTCCATACTTTGCTTTGTCTAGAACAACCATTTATGGAAAAAAAATCAACTGAAAAAAAAAAATTCTCCAACATCCATACTATGGGAATTGGCTTTCATTAAAGCACTTCAAATGATCAATTACCTGGAGTTGTGGTTGCTGCAGTTGTTCCTGTAATTAAAAAAAATATTTTTGTTAATAGCACAATAAGATCCTAATTTACAAATATAACATTAACAATTTGTAAAAACATTGTAAAACCAATGTAAATATATATACTTTTCTTCATTTAATATATATTAGCAATTATCATATATTTGAGCCTGGTCAGTTAAGAGTGAGCACTGGGGTGAAAATTTCATATTAAGATTTAGGGGAAGAAAGTATTTTCAGGATTTAGACTAACATCTCAAGTTGTTAAAATATGATTTTCAGAGACATGCAATGATGAGAAGCCCTCGAAATATATTTTTTTCTACGGGGGTGCCTTAAAATAATGTCACGGACGGACATTTTTCAGTCAAAGTAAAATAAGTTCCAGTTTAATATCTACACAACTTTTTATCTTTTCATTACTGATACAGAGAGGTTGGAAGTATTTTTAAACAAAACAAGAAAACAGTAGAAATTATAAACTGGGGAAATAATTCTGTGCGATAAATTTAAACATTTTGACCAAAAAAATGTCCGTCCGTGACAAAAAAAACAGAACAAAAGTATTTTTCCCTATGTTATTGCTTGTTTTAAATTAAAATCATGCAAAGCTATCTCCCCATTATAAGAGCTTTGCTAAGTATGAATTATACTTTTATCAAAAGTGATGCATTTATTTCATATTAATTTGAATTTTTGTCCGTCCGTGACATTTTTTGTCACGGACGGACAAATCAGTACTTAAATGCAATATGCTGCATTGGTTTTGGGTGGAATTATTATTTTCCATTACTCCCGGTAATTATCTTGAATTAAACCCTTAATTTCATTCAAATTAGGTAGCATGAGATCACAATCATGTACATTACCCCCCCCCCCATGCACACCAAAATTCTCTATAATAACACATCAAATACATGTACACGTAATGGCAGCGCGCAAATCCAGAAATTTATTCCGTGATATTCTTTTAAAAGCTTCTTAGATTTGGAACACCCAAAGTTTGCATGAATAACGCCTGCAGATCCAAAAATGTACACTAAAAATTTTCACAATCACGCTCTTGGGGAGGGGTGGGGGTGGCAGATTAAAAAAAAAAAAAAACCCTTTGGCCAGTTCAATATGTCATCCTTATTTAAAAAAAAAAAATATATTGGGTAGGGCTATGCCATTTTTATTTTTTATTTTTTTTTTTTTTTGGGGGGGGGGTGAAACTGGGCCCAACCAGGTACCCTTATCCAGTTTGACCTGCAAACCTTCATTCTGATTATTAATCGAATTGCAATTACAGTGCGTTACAGGAACAAAGCAAAAACGTAAACAATAAAAAGATTTCAGGTTACATCAGTAAAATTTACTCAGGGTGTGGGGGGGGTAAGTCGGTGAAGAAAAAAATTGACCTTCCTCCACCACAAGTGTCATCCTTATTTTATAACAGCATCGTGGTGACGGATGGTTTTTCATTTATCTATTTATTTATTTATTTACGTTGGGGGGTTTTTTTGGTGGGGGGGGGAGTCCGGGGAAGGTGGGAGAACCCCTGGATTGCCGCGTTTGATTTTAAAACCTCATTCTGATTGGCTTGGTTGAATTGTTTGGAATTTTAATATTCCTTTGATGGAAAAGTTTAATTTCTGCAACCATTTTCCCTATGATGTCCGTCCGTGACAATCTAAAGTTCCGTCCGTGACACTGAAAATGTCCGTCCGTGACAAAATGTTTTTAGCCGTAATCAAAAAACTGGAGCTTTTATAAATGATTTTACATGGCAGCCGAAGTAAAATTATTGGCTTATTGTGATGATTTGTTATTTGGTTTTAGATCATTGGATAAATTAATTTTAGTAGAAAATGCCAAATAGTCCATGAGAATCGGGAAACGCCATTTCTATCTCCGTCCGTCCTGACATTGAACATTTTTTAAGGATTCTATTCGTTAGCATGTATCGCATGGCAAACAAAATTTTGCCATTATTTGTGGCACATCCAGTGGTACCCCTTAACTATCAACGACAGAAAATTTCAATATTTCTCATCGATTAACTTTTCACAGGCTGTCAAACTTTGCAAAATTTGCAAAATTCCGTCCGTGACAAACTGACCAGGCCTCAATTTCCTCCTTTAGCAAATGATTTCATTCATAGTGTACATGTGTGGAAGTGCAATCCTTTCAAAAATTCCTTACATTCCTTACATTCCTAAAAGATGCTTAATTTATATTATAACCCTAATCTAACAAGTTCAAATTCCTGGATCCTTTTACATTAAAGTAGTTGAAAAATAAAAGGAGAAATGTTTTTTTTTTCTATTCCAGAACTTTAGCACTGGAAAATACTTTGTAAAACTTAACAGGGTGTGAACTATCGTTTTTTCATTTCATAGGTGAAAGTTTTCTTGATAAGTTTGATATAATAAATTGTGATGTACATGTTATGTTGCGTATAGAAATTAAACATTAAACAATAAAAGTAGTTTATTAAATCATTTTATGAAATAAAAGATTATAAATTCCTGTTCATGTGCATCCTTACAGTTCAACGATTGTGACATTCTACCATGAATTTGTGAATTCTTATAACCCCTAAGCTCGGACGGAGAGATGTATACTTGGACTAAAAATGATTTGTGTTGGCTCAATTGCGTATTAAGTTCAGTTCGTCGTGATATCTTTATATTCTAAAAGAAGAAAAATGATTTTGGAATGGATTTAAAAGTAAAAATTTCAACACTACTTGAATTAATAGCAATATTAGTGTATGAAAAAATCTCATCCTATGACAGCAAAAAACTCAATTTTTTAATTAGGTCATTAAATCAGGAATAGAATTAATCATTCAAAAAGCAAAAAGATTGTCCACATCACAGATGCTCTAAAGATTGTATGATTTGTGGCTTTTAAATGAAAATTAATAAGTAATTGTCTTTCTACGAATGAAATTTATAATTAAGGAAATGGTATACATGCATGCATACGAACTGCTTTTTTTCTCCTTGTTTTATCTTCCACTATTGATATAAAGTTACATTTTGTTTAGAAAATATGAAAGAGAGAAATGAAACAGTAATATCAGACTCAAATATGTGAATTTTTAAGAATTTGAAAGATTTTTATTATTATATTTCAAATAAGCATATCAAGTGGGATTGTTTCGGGATTTCCATTGAACATTTGAGGTTTTTTTCTTAAATAGGTCATTAACTTTTCATATTAAAGCAAAAATATAATGTTAGTACCTGAGCCAGTTGGTTGGTCTATGTCTTGTTGGAGTGGACGTGTCGACTCCTCAGTAAGACATCTTTCAAATACTTGACCGTCAGAGTGTTTCGAACACTCTGACACACTTGTTTGGACATCCGTTGCAGAGTATCTCATCCTGTCAATCTCGTGTCACTGCGATTTGGTGTATCAAAGAACTGACAGCCCATCGCTGGGGTACCGTACGAGTTCGAGCATGTCATCGTCAGCAGTCTGTGACTAAAATGTGGAACTATGAGATCACAGGTTTACACTTTTGTTTAGATAGAAACTTGGACATTTATTTTTTTAAAGAAGCAGAGTGTGTATGATTCACGTTAGATTCTGGTACCCGCAAGTCTACAAGCAAATCTGCTTATTTTGGCGCGTGAATTTCAAAATTGCTGACATGCGCTGTCAAAACAACAAACACAGCTAGTTTGCCCTTAAAGTAGAAAAAAAAAAGAAGAAAGAAATGTCCTCGCATCGTGCATCTGACAGATACACGTATTATATAGTATATATATATTGTAGTTGGACATCAGATTGGTGGCAGAGATGTTCACCACCATAGTAAGTGATTATGGGCAAATAGTGCTATAAGCCATCATTTTATTTATAACAAATTATTATAGAAATAGCAATTTGTGGTAATACCATCAAGCATTATCTTACCCAGTGTCATGTAGTTACGGTAGTAAGTCTGGTGGAGCTGTTGGTAAGTTGCAGGAGTAGTGGTGGTGTACGGTGGTTAGTCCTCTGGAACGCCGATGTAAGTTGCCGGCAGTAGTGGTTTGTTACGTACACGATCCCTATGATCGTGTTTCGAATAATAATAAGGAGTTAAATATATTGCAATTGACCTATAATGTATGTAATGAATTGGTTTACAGGATGGTGAATAGCAACTACCAAATAACTCGACGACCTCTAGAATTTTACTCAGTAACATATATAAAATGTATCTAAATTAAGTGTATTTGCCAAGAGAGAATGTTGGTCAACTTGTGTATAAATCTTCAACCTAATGTAAATATCAGGTATTGAACATATTCATTTTTAGACCAAGTTCATTCAAGTTGAACCTTTCATGAATTCAATGTTAACAATTAAATTTTATGAAGAGGAACTTGTACATACTGTGTCGTCCAGTTCCTGTCAAAATGAAGAGAATCACATAGGTTAGTTTTTTTAAAGAATTAAAAAAAAGTCTCAGGGCATTTCGTTGAATACTTGTCAATAATAAACCAAAGTTTTGCCCTGTGTTTGACTATTTTGTACATTGTATTTCATGGTCATTTGAAAATATAGAAAGGGGTCTTAAAAATAATCTTAAAGCAATAAATATGCAATCTACATCAATAAGACACGTTTAACATGCCTGTGATAGCTCAATGCCGAATCACAGAACAAATGCCAGCGATGGGTGTTGTAAATCACATCAAAACTTTGCTTATCTAAACCACTAATATATGATCAACCTTGATCTTCGTCATTTATACAATGGGGATTATCGTTTGGATATGCATAAGCGTTAGATAGAGATAGATACAGTTACCAACGCGTCGCTATAGGTTGTTATTAAATCGATAATCCCTCAATTTCTACAACTATCTCAAATTGTCCCTCATAGATTAATCAAAAAGAAATACTTTAAATGAACATTACCGTGAAGTAGTGGGTCGCTGCAGTTGTTCTGTAGGTTTAGAAAAATTCAATATATCACAATAAGAGTCGTCCATTTGAGGCAAATAAATATACTTCGTAAAAATACAAAAACATCAAAAACATAGTGTTCGGGTAATGTCAAACCACCGATTCAAAAAAAATAATGAAACAATTTCATGAAATAGAACTATAACATTTAAACCAATCACAATTAACCTTCATTTGCATCCATGCAACCAGGTCCAATGGGTGACATCTACCGAATTCGTGAATTTCTAACCCTTACACCTCGGACGCGAGAGATACTGTGGACTAAATAATGATTCTGGTTGGCTCATTTTGCATTAATTCAGTTCGTACGTGGATATCTATATTCAAAAGAAAACAAAAGATATCAAAAATAGAAATTTTAAAGTAAAAATATTTCAAAACAATACTTTAATTAAGACGTATGATAATGTGTTTTGTATGAAAAATCTCTTCTATGAACAGCAAAGCTAATTTTAAATTTTTCGAATTTAATCAAGAATTATAGATTAATCTCCACTCATATACGTTCACCATATGAATTTCAAAAAGCAAACCTAGATTGGATCCACAATCGAGATTGCTTAGAGTGTATTTTTCGTGTACATTTTAAAAAGAAAATAACAGTTTCTAATTTTCAATTAAGAATCAATTTATAAATAGGGAAAGTGGTATCACCCATGTAAACATGTTTTTTTGTTCTTGTTAACTTTAACTTCACTAGTAATATAAAGTAATTTTTTGGGCAACCAATTCGGGCATAATATTAATTTTCACAGATTTTGCGCAAAGAAAGCGCAGGTGCGATTAAAACCTGTAGCGAATATAAAGCATGAATTTCCTATGCATGTATGTGAATTGGTCAATTTTGCGAGGCTTTTACGAATCAATGCAGTGCAACTTGAAGAACAGCGAGGAAGCATATTTTGAGGCGCCGTCGCGAAAATAAATTGCGGCAAAATACAGAGGAAATAGAGTATATAGAAATGAACAGTAATATCAGATTTTAATTTTAATTTTTTAAAGAATTTTCAAAGAATTTTTATTCTATATATTTCACAAGCATTGGTAAAGAAACGAGTACATGTTTTGGGCCCGATCAGTCGAAAATCAAGATCGCACGAAAATAACAGCGAATGCAGAGAGGAAATGAACAGTAATATCAGTTTCTCTTGGAACAGGTCTTCTCTTGCCCTCCTCCGCCTAGCTTCATCTGTCACATCTTTTCAAACAACTTCTGTAAGAAACATCTTTTAATGCTTATTTCATAACCTCAGTACATTGTAAATCAATTATTATATATAATGAATAATAATGATAGATATTAACAGTACGTCAGTTGCTAATGAGCCTAATTTGTTTCCTAAAGATATAACATGTTTGTGTAAAATTATTATTGTTAGTATAAGTTTTTACTCTGATTAAAGTATGTTTGGTATCTTTTTATTAGATCGTATATTTCTTATAAGCGTTTTTATAATGCCATTACAATGTATACTTATTGTTGTAATATTTTTGTAATAGCGGCCATGGAGCGTATGCCTGACGGACTGTGCGCTCTATATGAGAAGCAATACCATTATTAATTATTATTATTAATCTTTAATTTAATTTTTAAAAGAATCAATTATAGTATATATTCAACAAGCATAGTAAAGTGACCTAGTGTCGGAATTTTTCCTCTGCAACATATTGAGTTTTTTCCTTAATAGGTAATTTAACTTCATATTAAAAACAAATTCTAACTATATGAATGATTATACTGGATCCAGTGTTGAGTGCTACATCTTGTTGGAGTGGGACGTGTCGACTCGCTTCAGTAGCAATCTCATATACTTGTACCTGTCAGATGTTCTGAAACACTCTTAGACTTGTTTTGGACATTCCGTTGCAGAAAGTAATCTCAATCCTGGTCAATCTCGTGTCACCGTGGCTCGACTGGTGTAATCAAGAAAGACTGACAGCGCCAATCGCGTGGGCGTACGATATCAAGCAATCATCGTAGCAATCTTGAAAAATTGAACATATTGAAAATGATACACCTCTTTTTAATAGAACTAGGAAATTTTAAACTTTTAAAAATAGCAAAATGGTGTGCATTAATCAACTTTTAATACTGGCAGGTAACAAAGTCTAACAAGCAAACTTGCTTCATCCAATCTTAAATCAAAACAATAAGAAAAGGAAGAATAATGTGCTCCTCGCCTTGCATCTGACCAAAAGTTTTTTTGTGTATAAATCTTGCTACAGGGACTACGATACAGACTGGTAGTGATCATGGCAATAGTCTAAAAGCCACCCATGTTAATTTTTATAAAAATAAGATTTTTTAAATCTATCCAAGGGGTTACTTACCCAAGTCGTGGGTGGCAAGTAGTAGTCTGTGGAGCTGTTGTAGTTTGCATGGAGTAAGTTGTGGTTACGGTAGTAGTCTCGGAGTGATGTAAGGTGCTCGAGGTAGTGTGGTAACGGTAGTAGTGCTCTGAGCTGATGTATTTTGCTGGAGTAGTGGTTGTAACGACCACGATCTCTAGGTGTTTGTGAGTTTCTATGAAAAAAGGATGATAAATTATCAATGTGCCTTGTATTGAAACTTAAATGAACTATTACAAACATTTAAAAATACAACTACAAAAATTCACCACCCCTCCCCGACCTACGAAATTAGTTAGTTAGTTTGTTTATTAAAGTCAATCTTACTGTTAGTTGTTCGCAAAAGAGGGAAAGTTGCCAACTTATGGTGTATTTAATTTCATAATATTGTAAATATATCCGTAAAAATCATATTGATTTTTAGCGTCATTCCTTTGTCCCGACGTGGTTGCATGGATTCCTCATGATTTGTAAATAGACGTTTTTCCGAAGATTTTGTCACAAAATGATAAGAAGTGCAGCGGACAGCTTCGTGACCTTGAACTTGTAAAGTCTTGTGAACAGTTGTTTTTAGTATCACAAACTACTAGTAAGCTAATCCAACACTTTTGCGAGAGTGGTCATGAATTCTTGTGACCATAAGATTGCGGAACAATAGTCTCTACACATTTAACTTCATTCAAAAATAGCAATTTTCATGAAATAGATTAAATTGTAAAAATGACATTTTATGAAGAGGAACTTGCACATACCTGTGTCAACCAGTCCTGTCAAAATGACGAGAAGCAGACGGTTTTATTAGGAATTTGAAAATTTATCCAAGCAGTACATAGAAAAGTATAACAAATTAATTAATGGTCCTCTTTCTACAATGCATGTAATGCCCTATTCAAAATTGTTAGAGAATGGTAATTACCATTAGGTGTATTAAAATCTGTTCTAAGAGTATTTTGATGTAAGAATCCATCCAAATCAATTATTAGGTTAAGGTCCAGAAACACTACCAAGTCATCACAAACAAATCACAGAGGGGTATTGATTCCATCTTGCTTTGTCAGAAACACATTTATGGAAAAAAATCAACTGAAAAAAAAAAATCTCAAATCATCCAACTATGAATGGCTTTATTAAAAGCACTCAAATGATCCAATTACCTGGAGTTGGGTTGCTGGCAGTGCCGTAAAAAAAAAATTTTTGTTAATTT
>CALNVZ010000641.1:28253947-28326124 GCA_940671915.1 Paracentrotus lividus
TTTTTTGTTCTTGTTAACTTTTAACTTCAACTAGTAATATAAAGTACATTTTTGGGCAACCATTCGCAGTATATTAATTTTCACAGATTTTGCGCAAAGAGCGGCAGGTGCGAATTTAAAAACCAGCGAATATATAGGCATGATTTCCTATGCATGTATTGAATTGGTTCAATTGCGAGCTTACGAACATGCAGTGCAAATTTAAGAACACGAGAACATATTTTGAGGCCGCTCAGCGCGAAAAATAAATTGCGCGAAAATAACAGGGAATAGAGTAAAGAAATGAACAGTAATATCAGATTTTAATTTTAATTTTTAAAGAATTTTAAAGAATTTTTATTATATATATTCAACAAGCATGTAAAGAACACGAGAACATGTTTTGAGGCCGCTCAGCCGAAAAATAAATCGCACGAAAATAACAGCGAATGCAGTAAAGAAATGAACAGTAATATCAGTTCTCTTTGGAACAGTCTTCCTCTTCCTCTCCGCCAAGCTTCATCTGTCACTTCTTTCAAACAACTTCTTAAGACATATCTTTTCAATGCTTAATTTCATACCTCATGTACATTGTAAATCATTATTATAATAAATGAATAATTATGATAGATATGTAACATACGTCAGTTGCATGAGCTATTGTTCCTAAAGATATAACATGTTGTGTAAATTAATTATTGTTATTATAATTTTTATCATCTGATTAAATATTGTTTGGTATCTTTTATTAATGTATATTGTCTTAAAGCGTTTTATAATCCATTACAATGTAGTATTATTTGTTGTAATATTTTTGTATAGCGCCATGAGCGTCATGCCTGACGGACTTGTGCGCTCTATAAGAAGCCACCATTATTATTATTATTATTATTTTAATTTTAATTTTTAAAGAATTTCAATTATATATATATTCAACAAGCATATAAAGTGACCTATGTCGGATTTCCTCTGCACATATTGAGGTTTTTTCTTAAATAGGTAAATTTAACTTCATATTAAAAACAAATCAAATATAATGCTTGTACCTGGATTGCAGTGGTTGAGTTACATTTGTTGGAGTGAGTGTCGATCTCAGGATAGCATCTTCATATACTCTTGACAGTCAGAATGTTCTGAACCTCTTAACTTGTTTGGACAATCCGTTGCAAAGTAATCTAATTCTGCAAATTCTGTGTCACCGGCTCGACTGGTGTATCAAAGAACTGACAGGCCATTCGCTGGGCCTAAGAATTCAAGCATATGTAGCAATCTGTGAAAATTGGAACATATGAAAATGATTAACACCTCATTTTTAATAGAACTAGGAAATTAACTTTTAAAATAGCAAAATGTGTCATAATTCACTTTTAACTGCAGGTACAAAGTTACAGCAACTTGCTCATTCGCCACTTACAAAACAAAGAAAAGAAGAAAATGTGCTCCTCCCTGCATCTGACCAAAGTTTTTGTGATAATCTGACACAGACTACGATACAGGACTGGTAGTGATCATGGCAATAGTGCTAAAGCCACCATTTAATTTTTATAAAATAAGATTTTTTAATACTATCAAGGGTTATCTTACCCAGAGTCGTGGTGGTCACGGTAGTAGTCTGTGGAGCTGTTGTAGTGGCAGAGTAGTTGTGGTTACGGTAGTAGTCTCTGGAGCTGAATGTAGTTGCTCGAGTAGGGTGGTAACGGTAGTAGTCTCTGGAGCTGATGTAGTTGCTGGAGTAGTGGTTGTACGACCACGATCTCTAGGTGTTGTAGTTTCTATGATAAAAGGATGTGGATAAATATCATTGCCTTGTATTGAACTGTATGAACTATTACAAAACATTTATACAACTACAAAAAAATCACCACCCCTCCCCTACGAATTAGTAGTTAGCTTTTTTTATTAAATCAATCTACTTTATGTTTTCGCAGAGGGAAAGTTGCCAACTATGTGTATTAATTTCATATATGTAAAATACCGTAAAATCATATGATTTTTAGCGTCATTCCTGTTGTCCCGAGTGGGCATTGGATCCTCATGATTTGTATAAATAGACGTTTTCGAGATTTTTGTACCATGATAAAGAGTTGCGCGGCACTCGTGAACCTTGTGAACTTGTAGTCTGTGAACATTTTTTTTAAGTAATCCAACTACCTAGTAAGCTAACGAACACTTTTTGCGAGAGTGCATTGAATTTCTTTGTTGACCATAGTAGATTGCGAAACAAATGAGTACTCTACAATTATTAACTTCATTCAAAATAGCAATTTCATGAAATAATTAAATGTAAAAATGACATTTTATGAAGAGGAACTTGCACGATACCTGTGTCACCAGTCCTGTCAAATGAAAGAGAAGCAGACGGTTTTTATAAGAATTTGAAAATTTATCTCAAGATTACATAGAAAGTATACAAATTTAATTATGTCCTCTATTCTACAATGCATGTAATGCCTTATTCAAATTTTAGAGATGGCTAATTACCATATGTATTAAATCTGTCTTAAGAGTATTTTGATGATAAAATCCATCAATCAATTATTACGTGTAAGGCGTCCATGAAAGCACTAACCAAGTATCAAACCAAACACACAGGGGTATTGATTCATGCTTTGCTTTGTTAGAACACCATTTATGAAAAAAAATCACTGAAAAAAAAAAAATCTCCAAATCCATACTATGGGAATTGGCTTTAATTAAAAGCATTCAAATGATCAATTACCTGGAGTTGTGGTTGCTGCAGTTGTTCCTGTAATTAAAAAAAAATATTTTGTTAATGCACAATAAGATCCTAATTTTACAAATATAACATTAACAATTTGTAAAACATTGTAAACCAATGTTAAAAAAATATAACTTTTCTTCATTAAATATATATTAGTAATATCATATATTTCTCCTTAGCAAATGATTCATTCATAGTGTAATGTGGGAAGTGCATCCTTTCAAAATTCCTTACATTCCTTACATTCCTAACAATGCCTTAAATTATATATATAACCTAATCTAACAGTTCAAATTTCCTGAATTCTTTTACAGTTAAAGTAGTTGAAATAAAAGGAGAATTTTTTTTTTCTAATTTCAAGAACTTTTAAGCAACTGAAAATACTTTGTAAAACATAAAACAGGTTGAAACATAATCGTTTCATTTCATGGGAAAGTTTCTTTTGAATAAGTTTTGATATAATAAATTGTGTGTACATGTATTTGCCTTAATGAAATGTAAACATTTAACAATAAAAAGTTTTAATTGAAATCATTTATGAAATAAAAGATTATAAATTACCTTCATTGCATCCATGTACAGTTAACGATGTGACATTACCCGAATTTGTGAATTCTACCCTTACCTCGGTGAGAGAGATACTTGGACTAAAAATGATTCTGGTTGGCTCATTTGCTATTAAGTTAAGTTCGATACGTGGATATCTATATTCAAAAGAAGAAAAAATGATTTTGGGAATGGAAATTAAAAGTAAAATACTTCACACTACTTGAATTAATATGCATATTTAAACGTTTTGTATGAAAAAAGACTCATCTATGACAGCAAAAACTCATTTTTTAATTAGGTCATTTAAATCAGGAATAGATTATCAATTTCAAAAGCAAAAGATTGATCTCACATCACAGATGTTAGATGTAATATTTGTGGCTTTTAAATAAATTATAGTATCTTTTTCAATTACGAATGAATTTATAATTAGGAAATGGTATACATGCATGCATACAACGCTTTTTTTTCCTTGTTTATTATTCTTCCACTATTGATATAAGTACATTTTTGTAGAAATTGAAGAACGAAATGAACAGTATATCAAGACTCAAAATTGTAATTTTTAAAGAATTGAAAGATTTTTAATTACTTATATTCAACAAGCATATCAAGTGATCTATGTCCGAATTCATCTGCACATATTGAGGTTTTTTCTTAATAGGTCAATTTAATTTTCATATTAAAAGCAAATAAATATAATGTTAGTACCTGGATGCCAGTGGTTGAGTCTATGTCTTGTTGGAGTGGACGTGTCGACTCCTCAGTAACATCTTCAAATACTTGACCGTCAGATGTTTCGAACACTCTGACACTTGTTTGGACATCCGTCTGCAGAAGTAATCTCAATTCCTGTCAAATCTCGTGTCACCGGCTCGATTGGTGTATCAAAAGAACTGACAGCGCCATCGCTGGGGCCGTACGATTCCAGCATATCGTAGCAGTCTGTGCAAATTGGAACATATGAAAAGGATTACACCTCTTATTTAATAGAACTGGACAATTTAATTTTTAAAAAAGCAAATGTGTCATGAATTCACGTTTAAATTGCTGGTACCAAGTCTACAAGCAACTCGCTTATTTTGGCGTGAATATTCAAAATTGAATGACATGCGCTGTCAAAACAACCAAACAACAACAACAAATTTGCACTTGAAAGTAAAAAAAAAAGAAAAGAAAGAAAATGTGCTCCTCCTGCATCTGACAAACACGTAATTATATATAATATAATTATATATAGTCTGACACAGACTGGTGGCAGAGATGTTCACCACCATAGTAGTGGTAGTGATTATAGCAATAGTGCTAAAGCCACCCATTTTATTAATAAAAAGGTATTGTAAAGTAAGATTTTCTAATACCATCAAGCATCATCTTACCCAGAGTCGTGGTGGTCACGGTAGTAGTCTGTGGAGCTGTTGTAGTTGCTGGAGTAGTGGTGGTTACGGTAGTAGTATCTGGAGCTGATGTAGTTATATATATATATTAAATAAATGAAAAATAAAATATAATAATCAAATAAAATAAAACAAATAAACCAGTACACAAATAAAAACTTGTTTTAAAAGTACCTTGCAATCTTATAAGATTGTCATTATAAGAGGGTAAGTGCAACGATTAATGTCCTGGCAAAAAGTACAAAGGCATTAGGCCAACACCAAAATATAATGATTGGCATTGTAGAAAATAAAATGGATTTTAAAAAATAGTTTGACTGTGTTGTTTAGAACACAACATTATTTGTGCTCAGAAAATGGGTAAAATGATCCTCCTAATTGGATTCTAATCATCAGGAATTATTCTATATTGTTTTAAATGCAACAATTACTCAATCTTTCACAATTTCTTTGAGATTATTTAATTTAAAAATTCAACGACTATTACCTGAAGTTGTGGTCGCTGCAGTTGTTGTATCTATAATTACTAGAAGTATTTAAAAAATAAAACCAAAATGAGATCAATACCGTGCATATGCTCAATATCTTTAATACTTTTTTTAATGCCACTTAATTAAATGACATTCTATTACAACAAATACATTGCAGTAATTATAATTTATTAATAATGTAATGCACATGTAAAATGTGAATTAATGTTGATGAAAAATTAAAGACAACAATAAATTCTTCAATAGCTCCATGGCTTTTTGAAATATATGACATTAGGTCAAACAAGAACAAAGTTGGACAGCATTATTGTTTTTATTTTCTTGGCAAACTTACTTTAAGTGATTTATAGAATGCACTTTACTTTTCATCAAATAACTATCTAATACAAATTTTGATGTGAATGTTATAGTTGTATGCTGAAAGTTCAATATAAAATTTTGGTTTCTTCATATTGAAAGAAAGCAGCCTTAGTAAACATTGTACGAGTCAAATGCAATGGGATGTATGAATAAATAAACAGCCTCTCTATTTAAATGCAACTTTATTCATAAAATAATTTTTGTGCAAAAAATATTTGATTATTTCTAATTACCTCTGTTACACCCATGTAAACTCAACGATGAATATGTTATGGGAGTTAGGGATTCCACCCTCACACGTCGTACGGACAGTAAAGCTGGATTGAAAATGATTCTTCTTGCAATATTTGCCGTCAGTATCAGATTAATACTCAAAACCTACAAAGAAAACAAAGGTTATTACACATTAGGCGACCTACAAAAAAGGTACATGTAATGCCCACGGTCCCGCTGAGTGCCAACCGCAAAACGGGGATATAAACAGGATTTACTTATCTCCATCTATAAAGTCATTGCAAGGAAAGCAGTCCCTTAGGATATTTCACAGAAGAATCTCATCTTAAATATGCTTCTGTATTTTTCCACTGCATAAAACACCCTAGGATAAAAATAAAACCTTTTATTTTATTTTTCCCTAGAAAAGTTTATAGATAAGGGCGGATTGGCTTTACTTCCAATTTTCAACTCTCACAACAATAAAGATATAAAGTATGCTTCGTTCAACTCTTTCTTTTCTTTTTTTGTGCTTTTGTTTTTGTTTTTAAAAAGATGAACCCCAGATCATGAGTGTAAAAATAATGATTGTACAAAATTAATACAACTATTATTCAAATTATTAACAAAATAATCAATTTTAATTACTTGTTGGCCAGTGATCGGGTCTTCCACTTGTTCAGTTTCCATTGTTGTAAACTGTGTAATATCCATGTAAGTTTCACCATCCACTGATGCAGATACTCTGACATTAGCCACTGCATCACTAGAAGAAGTTAACTCAATTCCTGTCAAATCTCGTGTCTCTAGCTCGTCTGGTGTAGTGAAAGGATTCTCTTCGCCAGGATTATATCTATTCAGTTCATCGTAGCAAGCTGTGTAAATGGGAATTAATATTGCTAATGAAATAATTTTAATCAACGACTTTGCATAACGCATACAACAAATATGTGTGGATAATTGCAAATCTCTTTGGGTACTGAAACAGATAACATAAAGTAAGCACTTATTATACTGCTCTTGGTCAGTGAATGAACAAATAAAGTGTTCTAAAAAAAAAAAGGCTGTTGACATAATCCCACGTAATGCAGTACCTTTTCCCAGTCTTGCTGAACACAAGCAAGAAATACATATTTAGGGTAGCAATTAATGTTTAACCACATTCTAAAACCTTTTCCATTATGATTAAAATATCAAGTTTTTTTATTTTTCCATTCTCATTGTAAATATATTAAGTAATCATTACCAGGTTGCGTTGTTGTCCGAACAGTTGTTGTCGTTTCTAAAAGAAATATCAAAGAACAAAAAACCTCTTAAAACCTCTGTACAATTCAATATATGATGTACCTTGTATTTTGTTCTTACATTCCAAGAAAAAAAAGTTTTACAATTTATTTTGCCACATAGCATCACCTACAAGGATGCTTATTTCTAATTAGCACCTTCCTGTACAAGCTTGCTCAACAACACCTTAGAACCCTTGAGGTGCTGATGGACACCCTTTCATGTATAGAAAGGTGCTTATAGGCACCTTATAAGAGTGCCGCTATTGTGGCAAAATTTAGCACCATTAACTCTACACAAGCTCGGCTTTTTGAGCAATGCTTTAACTGAGGGTGATTCCATCCCCCCCCCCCCTCCCCCGAGATCTTGTCCGTCCACACCAAATATTTGGCACAATATAACCATTAAAATATATGTGCTTTTAACTGTATTGACAGCGAACAATTTTCACATGTTCATAGTATTTGACCTTCATATCGCTCAAATCTTACTCATTTTTTTATTAACAGTAGTGCAATGTACTACTCTACTAAGTACTACTCAGTACACGTGATCTATAAGACTGGAACTTGTCGTATCTCCCTGATGAAGTTTGCGGCTAGTTTACAATCCAACTACTATCAAACAAAAGCAAATCTGAAACATAATTTATCCCCTTTATCCTTTCAATTGAAGTTTAAAGCAAATGATATGGAAAGTAACTATTACATAACTCCCAGTAAATTGACCCATGAAGGAATAGTTCACCACCATGACCACTGACATAGGACAAGAAGTGACTTTGGAAATAGTGCTTAAACAAATCATTTGATTTTAAAAAAGTGGGACTTGAGGATAATGTTTTAAAATACCATCAATCGTTATCTTACCGGGAGTCGTTATGGGTATGGTTGTAGTCTGTGGAGCTGTTGTAGTTACTGGAATAGTGGTAGTACGCCCACGATCCCTAGGAGTAGTTGTTTCTATGATAATATGCAGTTAAATATAAACCAATTGACTTGTATTCAACTGTAATGCATCGTTACAGAATTCTTGTACAGCTATCAAAACATCAACACTCCCTATGATTTAGTCAGTAACATCGTCTGTTGGAAGCCATAAGGGCGTTATTGCATCTTATAGATGTTCCGTTGAGAGCCATAAGGGCACAATTACTGTACAAAGTCAATGGTAATAGCGCCCTTCTGGCTCCAAACGGAACATCCTTGATCTGCAATAGCGCCCTTCTGGCTCCAAGCCGACGACATATCCTAACAATGGATCTTAATTAATTTCATCGCAAACAGGGAATGTTACCTACTATGTGTTTTAATTTTATCAATGTAAAACACTGTATAAACATATAGTTTTGACAATATCATTCAAGTTGAAAGTTTTCATGAATTCAATGTAAACATTTAACTCATAAAAGAGGAGGTTAAACATACCTGTGTCACCAGTCCCTGTCAAAATGAAAGAGAAGCAGAAGGGTTTTTTTTTTCAAGAATTTGAAAATATCTCTCAGGCATTATAATAGCAAAGTAATATGATTTTGTCCTCTATTCTACAATATATTAATGCCTATTCAAAATTTTAAAGACAGCTAATTGCAAGGAGTGTATGAAAAAGTGTCTTAGTTGTATCTTCATTTTACAGATCAATCTTTATCAATAGACATTTAACTTGTTCATGAAAGCTTTACCAGGTCATGAGAACAAAATGCAGCGATTTGTGTTGTAAAACACATCAATACATTATCTAGAACAACAATTTATGTTAAGATAAGAAAATAGATCATAGATCTGATCTTCTTCTTTAACATTCATACAATGGGAATTATCTTGATATGTAATCAAGTTAATGGCAATGAAAACACTACAAATCTCATTATAGCTGTTAAGTGTTTTAAACAAACAATCACTCATTCATCCACCCTGAATTTGTCTCCTGTAGATTATTCAATAGAAATACTTTAAATGAACAATTACCTTGAGTTGTGGTTGCTGCAGTTGTTCCTGTAGTTTAGAGAAACATAAAAAAAATAGCACAATAATGTTATAATTTACCGATATACCGTGAAAAATTTGTAGAACCACTTAAATGTTGCTTAACCACTTGGCTGCGGACCACGTAATATTAGGTGCTTGGCGTTTGTACACTGTGCGTGGACCATGTAATCTTACTTGTTCATGCTATTGTCCGAGCTTTGTCTGTTTTGACACAGCAGCGCCACGCTTGTCATACCTGTACTGTTCAATTAACACCATGCAGCAGTCAAGTGGTTAAGGCGACTTACCAAAAGATAATGTCACGGCCTTTTTCGTGAACGCCACACGACGGTGCACAGTGGGCCAGGCGTTAGTATAAGTGCGCCAAAATAGGATTTGGTGATCAAAACAAAATCGTTTTTTTTTATGTTCTGAGTAAATAAAACAACCTCTTGAACATCTCCATATAATATTTCATCTTGAAAACGTTTTTTAGTTGGTTATTTTTCTTCAAAAGTACCGGTAATTGTCTATTTAGGGAGAAATCTAGTGTAAATGACGTTTTTTAATTTTTTGAGGGTTGTAGCTACAAAAAATGTTCAATCCACTTCAAAATTAATTTTCATGTTTAAAAATACATATTCTAGCTCACCATAAAAGCATGCACATAAAATTTAAAGCAAAATCCTGCTTCCGTTCAGAAAACCGATAAATTATGGCAGAAAATTATATAATTTCTTTCATGTGGAGATAAGTTCATTATTGCCGTCGATTGCCGTGCGGAAAATGCTAGGAATGGCTTTGTTATAGTTTCAGCTTTACAGAGATACCAAATTTGGCTGCCCGTTTTTGCCCGATTTTGAATTAGAACCAATTTTCCGTCCGCCCGTTTGCTAAATTTATTGCCAAAAACTGCCAAGTTAGTGAAAAGCAGCCACGCCGCTGCGCAGTGGGCCACATACAATCAAAACTGCGCCAAAACAGGTATTTGGTTATCAAATCAATTTTAAGTTTTGTAATGTTTCAAGCAAAGATTTCAAACTCTAGATCATGTAGGTGCAATATTTCTTCTTAAAAGAAATTTTTGAGTGGGTCAGTTCGCTTCAAAGGATCCCAATTTTCAATTTAAGGGTATAGTATGTGTAAACTAACAATTTGATAATGTTTTCACTGAACGAATTCTGTGATTTACTTCAAATTGCACTCACCAGTCTCAGAATATTTACTTTAACTAATTGTAGAGTTTAAAGGCAAACCTCATTAAATTCTTAGGTTATTTTTTAAGAAAGGGGGGGGGATAGGGAAAATTACGAATTTTTCTTTCATACGCTCAAATGGTCACTATTGCTGCCTATTGCTGCGCTAAAAAATACACTGAGTTTCTACTTTACAGTGATACCAAATTGGGCTGCCACCTACTGCCACTTTTGAGTTAGAGCCGATTTTTCACCAGTATGTTTGCCTCTTTTATCGCTATCAAAGCGTATTCCTTTCTACTGTTTAACCACTTCTATATGATATTCACCAGGCTACGCTTAATTTTGGAGAATGATATTGCAAATATACCGCTTTAATTACTACTAATTTCCATCATTATCAAGTAGGAAAAAAAAACCTATTGTACTACAATATCTATTTGCTTAGGTATGTGTTAAATAGCCGTACTGGTCCAATAAAATCAATTTTTTCATGACCTCAATGGAATAACGAAACGGTGTAGTTTGGTCCTTATTAACTTATACTGAATTAAAATAACCTATCAAGTATAATGCATCCATGCCTCGTCCAATGAGAAAAAAGGTATTTCAATGGGGTCAAATCATTTAAAAATGCTCCATTATTGTACCCCAGTGGTCTATAGAAGCCCTTTCATGTCTTATTTATACATGTTATAAAAGTTAATCAGGAAAAGAACGTTTTGCGGAGAAATATGCCTTAACCAATCAGAAAACGGGATTTATGACGTCATAGAATTTGAAAATACTCTCATTGTGTTTCTTATGTCTCGAAACCACATATTAGTCACACTCATCAAAGCAAATGAAATTTTCATGCGTTACCATTAATATTTTTCCTTGACCAATCAGAAAACAGTACTTAGATGACGTCACACGAATTTGAAAATGTTCTTATCGAATTCTACGAGTCTGAAAACCCCAGACCGACCCAAAAAATGAATTTATTATGTGGTCTTCAAAGAGAAAATAAGTTTTGGCGCAGTTTGAGTGATTCTGGCCCACTGTGCGGTGCTTTAAACTGGATGTACTAATCCCCTCTAATTAAGTCAATTGAAGAAATATAGGGGAGCGGTATATATATATATATATATAATCGCTGTGCAGCATTCACGCAGGACCTACATGTCTTTCTCTTTTGGTAAGGTGCCTAAATGACATCCCTGTATACTAAAAATAAATATTTTTGTTCACTAAATACATACTAGAAATTATCTACTATTTCTCCTTGGACAAATGACTTTTTCATAATGTAACATTGGAAAGAATATCATTTCAATATTTTTGCCTTAGGTTAAATCTTAAGCCCTTATCTAACAGTTCAAATTTCATGAATTCAAGTACTTTCATATAAATACAAAGGGAATTTTACTAATTTCATGGAATCTGAGGCAATTAAAAATACCTTGTAAAACATTCACAGAGCTGAACATGATCATTTTCATTTTGTAAAAAATATGCTTTTGAGTAACTTTAGCTTTGAATTTGATCTTGAGTAAATCAAACAAAATGTAAGCATTTAACCAAAGATTGGAAAAATAAATGAAAAACTTTTTATGAAATACACTAACATTTGAAATGTCACAATTACCTTCATTGCATCCATGCACAGTCAACGAAGTGATATCTACCGAATTCGTGAATTCTACCCTTACACCTCGGACAAGAGAGATACTTGGACTAAAGATGATTCTGGTTGCCTCGTTTGCTATTAAGCTCAGTTCGATAAGCGATATCTATATTTAAAAAAAAAAAAATAATGATTTTGAGAATAGCAATTTAAAAGTTCAAATTTCTAAGAGGTATTTATATTTGACACAATAATGCTTTGTATGAAAAAAGTCTTATTCTATGACAGCAAAAAGCTCATTTTTAATCAGGTCATTTAAATCAGGAATATAATTAATCACTCATTATATGTTCACTATGAATTTCAAAAAGCAAACGTAGATTGATCCACAACACAGGTGCTTAGAGATTTATTTTCGTGACATTTAAAAGAAAATAACAGTTTTATATTTCAATTAGGAATCAATTTATATAAGGGGAATGGTATATATGAATGCATATACAATGTTTTTTGTTCTTGTTCATTAAGAGCAGAGCAGTGCACCGCGACAGTGATTTGATCGCGCAAGGGCGTACACCTAGCCTTGTTGTTTTCACTGTTGGAAGGTACTAAATGACTTCCATGTGCCCTGAAAAGTTTAAGTAGTCCGTTTTTACACCAGAGCAATAGGATTTTTACATATTTTGTTCCCTCTCGCACTTGTTTTGGGAAGTTACTGAACATCTTTAAATACCTGGATGCCAGTGGTCGAGTCCACTTCTTGTTGGAGTGGAAGTGTCGTAGCTTCAGTAATGTCTTCATATATTTGACCGTCAGATGTTCTGAATACTCTTAGACTTGTTTCAACATCCGTCGCAGAAGTAATCTCAATTCCTGTCAAATCTCGTGTCACTGGCTCGACTGATGTATCAAAAGAACTGACAGGGCCATTGCTAGGGCCGTATGAATCTAGCGTATCGTAGCACTCTATGAAAATTGGAAAAATATGAAAGGATGAAACATATTTTATACAATAGAATTACACAATTATTAGCAAAGTACAAAGCAAAGTCTCTTAAATTCACATTTTAGATTGGTATGTAGCAATTCTAGCTCATTCGTACTTGGAAAAATTAATAATAATATAATCTGACACAAACTGGTAGCAGAGATGTTCACCACCATGATTACCAACTGGTAGTGATTATAGTACTTGTGCTGAAGCCACTCATTTGCACCCGTCTCTGCGGCCCCCCCTGATTTGATTGTAAAAATGTGATTTGAAAATAAGATTTTAAAATCCCACCAAGCGTTATCTTACCTGGAGTCGTTGTCGTCACGGTAGTAGTCTCTGGAGCTGATGTAGTTGCTGGAGTAGTGGTTGTACGTCCACGATCTCTAGGAGTCGTGGTTTCTACGATAATAAGGAGGTAGATAAATACAAATCTACTTGTATTGAACTAAATTTACATAATAGTTACATGATTGATATGCAACTAGGCGCCTTCCTAATGTTCTTATTAGACGCTAGTAAAATAATAGACAGTAGGACCTTTGTAACATTTTGAGGTCAGCTCAATACCAACTTTGAATAGGGTTATAGTTATCTGTTCTGTTAATTGTGTATTTCAAAAATCTTTATATGAAACTTTATCTAAGATTTTGTCCAGTAGAATAATGATAAACAATGTATCTAATGAAAGCACCATTCTGAGTGTTAACCCTCTTAATTCCTTGAGCTGGTTTTCTGCCATCTGACAAAGAGTAAAATATCCCGAAAGGCTATTGTCAATAAGATGCAAGATAAACTGGGCTTAAGCTAAGTCTATCATTTTTGTTAAAGGGAAAGTTCACACTGGATAAAGACTAGTTTTAAACATGCAAAAAAAATTGTAAAAATTTGACCAAAAATAATAAAGTATTATAATACAAACGTATTATTTTGGACAATTTCAATCCAGTTAAAAGTGTTTAGGAATTCAATGTAAAACATGATATTTAAAAAAAAAAAAAAAATTTTACATACCTGTGTCACCGCGTCCTTTTCAATGAAAAAGAAGCAGAATGATTTTATTTATAGCATGGATTTGTCATAGGTATAAAATAACATATAAATAACATAATAATAAGGCTATTTGCGATTTGGTTATATCTTTTTTTCTAGAAGGATGTTGATATCGATTTCAAATTTTAGAGACAGTTTTCAACAATTAAAAAAAATGGTTTTAAAAGTACCTTGGTTATAAGGACAATCTATGGGTATGTGCAAAGATAATGTCTTGGGAAGTTCAACCGAGGCATTACAAACACAATATAACGATGAGATTGAAGAAAATAAAATATTTAAACAAATCAAAAACATACTTTTTAATATTATATTATGTCTAAAACACTATATCATTGGTGATCAGAAAATGGATAAAATGGTCCTCCTACGAATTCTAATCATCTGGAGTTATCTTGGTATAGTTTAAAAGGAAACAATTACTAATTCTTTTACAATTTCTTGTAGATTATTAGATAGGAATATTCAACAACTATTACCTGAAGTTGTGGTCGCTGCAGTTGTTGTTCCTACAGTTGCTAGAAATATTTTTTTAAAGCAAAATAAGATGTTCATTACCAACATATGCTTCACAATCTTTAAGATTTTTTTTCCAATGCCGCTAAATGACATTCAAGTACATCAATTATATTCCAGTAATCATTGTATGGTTCTCTTGGAGCAAATTGATTATTAAAAACGTAACATTTCAAACAATATATTTGTCTGACAAAATAAGCTGTGAAATGTAGACTTGAAGAGATACTCTGAAAGATTCCTGAAACATATCACTCCATAGGTGGTGGGTTAATTATATGTTATTCCAAAATCGAAAAGCTATTTTTTTTACATTCAATTTCATTTTATTAACCTTGATGAACATTAAAAAAACAAAAATTAATTCTTTAATAGCTACGTGGCTTTTTGCAATCAAAGAAATTTCGTCAAACACTGACAAAGTTGGATTACATAACCAATTTCATTTTGTGGGCAAGTTGCTTTAATTGATTTATAGTGCATAATACGCTTTTCATCAAATAACTATCTTATATGAATTTGTTGTGTATATTATTGTATGCTTTAATAAGTCCAAGATAATTTTTTTTTTCATATTGTAAGGAAGAAGCCTTAGTCAACATTGTACAAGTTAAATGCATAGAGATGTATAAATGAATAAACAAACAATTTATAATAACAATTTTATACAAATATTTGATCATTTCCTAATTACCTCTGTTACAGCCATGTAAACTCAAGGATGAATATGTTATTGGAGTTAGGGACTCCACCCTCACACGTCGTACGGACATTATAGCTGGATTGAAAATGATTCTGCTTGCAATGTTTGCCGTCAGTATCAGATTGATACTCAAAACCTACAAGAAAATGAAAGAGTGTCAAACATTAAGGCGACTTTTAATAGTCCAATGCCCGCAGTGTGCGGTGTGTCAACCCATTGCGGAAAATAAAACAGATGTACTAATTGCCATCTATAAAGTCAATGTAAGTAAAGTGGTCTGCTTGCAGCTGACAGCAGCATTACCTTTTACTATCCTCCCTTGGATTATTTCAAAGACCAAAATCTTACTCCCTCAGACGAATCTTATCTTAATTATGCAGCAGTGATTGACTGTCTGATAGAAACTTTTATGCTTCTTTATTCATCCACTGCGTAAAACACCAAGAATATTTCGTCAAACAGAGGGACCTGGATCTGTTATGTCAAGAATAACAATTTTAGCACATTAACTCATGTATTATTCAAATAATTATTAAATTTTAATCAAAATAATTGACATGAATTACTTGTTGGCCAGTGGACGGGTCTTCTACTTGTTCTGTTTCCATTGTTGTAAACTGTGTAATATCCATGTAATTTTCACCATCTACAGTTGCAAATACCCTAACATTGGTCACTGCGTCAGTAGGAGAAGTAAACTCAATTCCTGTCAAATCTCGTGTCTCTAGCTCGTCTGGTGTAGTGAAAGGATTCTCTTCTCCAGGATCATATCTATTCAGCTCATCGTAGCACGCTGTGTAAATGGACATAGATATTGATAATGAAATGGTCATATTCAATGATTCTTTATAGCGCATGCATAATTACTAATCTCTTTGTGCATTAGAAACAAGAATTCAAAATTAGTACTTTTAATGCTGCATTTAGTTAGAAAATATAAGACTTACAATTAGATGAATGTTTACAAATAAGTGTTCGGAAAAAAAAAGGAGGTTTACAAATGTTCACCTCAATGACATACATACTGTTATCCCAGCCAAGCCAGTATTGCTGAATACAAGCAAGACATATCTTTTTAGGCTAGCAGATAATACCCTAATGTTGCACAACGTTCTATTAAATTTTCCATTTCCATTAAAATTTTCCAGTCTTTAAATTTCCATTGATATTGAAAATACAAGCAATTATTACCAGGTAATGTTGTTGTCGCAACAGGTGTTGTTGTTTCTAAATGAATAAAATACAAAACAAAATAACTTAAGATAGGCCTACTGTTATGATGATATAGATGTGCATATTTAAATATATGATTAACTTTGTATTTTGTTCTCACAAAAAATAGCACATGTGGGTGTCCATTATAACCCTTGAGGTAGGCCTACTGTTTAACACTATTTCACGTATAGAAAGGGTGCTGCAATTGTGGCGAAATTGAGCATTCTTAAATGTGCCCATTTGACCTTTTTCCCAATTTTTTTTAGAGTGTAGGTAATGAAAATGATGACAACACATTATATTTTCACTATGAATATACTGTGTGGCATTTACAATGATATCCCTCTATCCAACAATATACATGATAATGAACTCATTTCATGTCACTTGAGGACACTTTTGTTTTCCTTTGTCCCTTTGCTGGGTGCTGACAGTGGCTTCTTTACTTGATAGCTCTGTTAGACATGAAGCACATTATTGGCACCTAACGAGTTTCATACGTTTTTAAACAATCATTCTCACAGCAATGTACCACTTTATCACAGCACCTTCACTATAAGACTTATAAATAAATCTCCCTGATGAGATTTGTGGCCAACTAACATTCCAGGTACTATCAAAAAGCAACGCGGAAGCAATTTCCCCTGAATAATTTCAGTTGAATGTTATAGGAAATAGTTTGACTCGTAACATAAGTCCCGGCGTTTTGAGCTATGAAGGAACCTACTGCTTACAGATTATCAGTAAGTATGAGGACAATCCCAGCAAGGATAAATTATGAGATGGTGATTCCATGCACATACTTTTTTTCAAGCTGAAAATTCAAATCTTACCCAACATTGTTGTAGACGGTGTAGTAGTACGTTGTGTCCGCCTCCTAGGTGTGGTAGTTTCTATGATATTCAGGAGAAGGCAACAATCGATCAATATAAGATTAGAACAATTATGAAATATATATAACAAATTATATAAAGCAAAATTCTTTTTAAACGATTAGGGAAATTTGCCTAGTTAAAGATAGGCTTTTACAAATAAACTTAATCCATCTCCAGGCACAGACTGATACGATGGCGTAGTTCTCATCGCAGCTGAAGTTGTTGCGCTAAAATGACTGTGGAAAGTGGGAAGACAGAGTACACAGAGCTTTATTTTAAGTGCTTTTTTGATTGATGTCCTTGGTGTATCATCTTAAATCTAGCTTGTAAACATGATGGAGTCATGTAAAAGAGTTACAATTTCTTCTCATTTCATTGTGGCTGTTGTTTGCTACACTACACAAATAGTGGTATTGAATTTGACACCAACTAGTGTTTAACACAAGGTTTGGTCATAAAATATATAACTAGGCACTTCTTCTTGTTACTTTGACACTGTATACTGACGTGCTTCTATCTGACACCATGGGTGTTGATTTGATAATGTTAGTGTAAATTTAAGAAGAGAGGCACACTGGCTTTGATTTTCACAATTATTTTGGTAACTTGGTAAACTAGAGCAGTATTAGGTGCTATTCATAATTACCATATATTTAATCAAACTATATCATATAATACATTACTTTGGTCTGCAAATTTGTCATCATTGCCGAGTTTCAATCTTTTACTCGAACTAGTAATGTGACAACGAAATTATCGCAACAAGTTTAATACCAGCTCGGTTTAATAGCAGTGTTTTGCAATGTACAATTATGGTCATTCAGAAGAAAGGAAGATAAAGTCTGAATAGTGGGGGCTACCTCCATTAGCACAGTCTCATTCTAATAGATTTTCATTGTATAGTTTAATTCATAAATATCATTTTATTACAACTGATTTCTGGTTTAAGTTTCAGCTAATGAAGTAGTGAACTTATTGCTATTCAGTCATTATTCCAGTATGATTCATTGCTCCGTCTTAGATTTGAAACTTATTTTTCTAGGTCAATGAAAAAATTCAATTTAGACGCGATCAAAAAAACAGCATTAGATTGGCATATACATACCTGTGTCACCCTTATCTGTGGAATGAAGAACAAGAGGGTGATTACTTTCAAAGAATATATTCAAAATAACACTTGAATAAGAATGTGTCCCACTGGTCTACACGTAAACTTCAGATGAACATATTAAATTGTTCACAAATAGGAGGCTTTGAAATTGGCTCTTGTGGCTATAGATTTAGTCCATAAATGCTGAACCGATTGCCTAATACACTGACATTGCAACCAATGCAATGCCATACGTTTTGAAATATGAAAAAACTTTACTACTCATGCCCAGAAAAAAGGAATACCAGTGTCGCTTAAAGAGGCATAATTACAAAAATTCAATCGTAAATAATTGTATTCATGAATGTATTCTTTTGTAGTTGTGGGGAGGAACAATTAGTATTGTATTTGGTTAACATAAATCTTATGATAGACTGTATGTTTATGAACATATTCTGTGGTAGTAGTAGTGTCATTATTATTTACCTCGGCATTCTGAACAGCATTGTCCCGGTGGCCTCACTTGGTCTTCCTGCAATCCAAACATTGTACTTGATAAGTAAAGGAGAAGGTGCACATTTATACAGGCAAGTTAGGCCTATAAACACAATTTTGTATGTAACAGTTACTAATTTCCTTCAACTTGGGGGAGGGAGTAGCATAGTTAAAATCAGGGTCACCAAAAATCTTATTTGACGGGTTACTGAGTTTGTAAAATCCATAATTAACATAGCTTTGTTCAGTTCCCCCTTTTAACACAAATTTGGATTATAACAGATAAGGTGATTTCATCCTAATGAGTTATTGCATTTTTCTTATATGGATTATATGACTTTTTCTCTGGCAACAATAATTGGTCCACCTTCAATTTCGCATATTAGCAGATTATTAGCTTCAGCCCTAGACTTTAATAAAACTATACCTCACCCTAACCATACCAACCCTAAACCTAACATAAAACCTTATTGCAATCCAATATGAATTATGATTTAATATCAATCATTAACGATAGTTATGATATATTATTACACATATAGGTCTCTTTTTTGATACATTAAATCCATGTATTAATACTATTCCAGATGTTTTGCTTCTCAGCGTTCAATATTGTTAGCATAATGCATGTCCTATGTATTCTACATTACTCATTTCAATGGATAAAAGAGTGCAATATTGTTACAATATTGAACTCCACGATGTCACTATTCAACTCAAATGAGCAACACGGAGCAACAATTTACGTCAAAATAGCTTGAACAATTCACATCATAAGAGCTTATCATTTCACATCAGGCAGATTTGATAATTGGAGTTAACCTCTTTTTTGTTTAAACTGATAGCATTGCTGTTGTCATAGAAAATGGTTTGTATGTATAATAATAATGATATTGGAATTCTTTCGTGCTATATGACACATATTCCATCCATCAGTATGAATGTTGCACTGGAATATATCTCATATCGCACTTGAGTGCATCCAATATTATATAAATAATACATGTATCTGTGAAATCAAAACAAATACCCTCTGTCAAGTATCAAGGAATCGTAAACAGTATAAACAACTGTATAGACAAATTTTACATGTTGTTATCCATGGGCGGAGTCATCTAAGCCAAAATTAGAAGATAACAACAGTATTACATAATAACCATATTTATTTTTGAAAATACTGGATATTGCACTCTTCTTATTTTGTGTCCATCATTAGCACATACATTATATGCCACGTCTTGGCACAATGCAAAGCCCTCTTATTTGTAGCCACCAGGTCATCCTGGTTGCAGTGCTCCCTAAGATTTAGACATTGGAGGAAGTGTACAGTCATGATGATATTGAAGTGAAATTAATAAAGTTGTTTATAATAATGAAGAATGAATACTTACGAGTGCACATGTCAACACTTCACACGTTTCGGTTAAATCATTCATCATGTCTACCTGCCCATCAATGCATATATATACCACGCATGGCTCTTCAGGATTGGTCCATTCTTCCAAGCCCTGATAAGAAATAAAATATTTCTTGTTATTCGGGTCTTTATCCATCATTGGGTATTTAAAACAGAGGTTTCTTTCATTACAATCCACTGTAGCTTGACACAGGATAAAGCAAAATAATGCTGCAAGAACTTGTGATATTAATGACTGAACACATCTGGGATTTTGCTTTGATAACAAAAGACAACTGTTATTGTATCGCTCAACCTTCAGTATAAATCTATATTAACTTAGTTAGATCACATTATTTACCTGTAGTCACATGTAACTTCATAGCATGTACGGCTCGCAAAAGAAATTGTAAAAATCATACTGTGATGTTCATACAAAAATGGTTGAAAAGACTTTCGTTTTTAAACGCCATACGGCCCCATGATTGATGTGTAAAAAGGGGTGTCCTAGTCTTACGCCATACATGTAGAGTGATTTGGGTGTATCACACTAACTTTGGATTATATTGAAATCTTTGCTTTCTGGTAGGCATTTTATTTTTATTTTTATTTTTTCTCCTTCATATTTCTTTGTAAAATCAGGAAAATAACGCAGAGCTTTGATCCAGGGAATTTTACTATCTCATCTGTGTGTGAATGTTTGTGGGTGAGAGGGGTGTCTCGTGTGTGTATTTTTATAAAAAATGTCTATTCTATGACATACGTGATTTATAAGCTCTTTTCCACAAGGTTCTAAAATATACGATAATTTAGAACCCGTTGTCTACTGGAACCCTGGGAAAAAGATAAATCACTATTAAATGGGTTTGAGTGATATTAAAGAGTTACAGATCAATCAAGGAAATTCAAGTTCCATTTATTTGCCTTTCAAGACCAAGGATCTTACCTTGTGGATTTCATTCGTTGTAGGATCTATGCACGGACAGAAACTTTGATAGACGCATTGTGTGCCGTTGAAGAAAAGAGGACTCCTGCACGCACCACAATGTTCAGAGCCAGTTATTGCTGGGTCAATGGTACATTCCTCGCTTAGGATGTACTGGCAGCATTCGGGAGTCCCATGGACATAGGGGTCAACACAGGCTGCACACAAAAAGAACGTGTGATCATTGTTACGGTAATGCTTGTATAAACCTTGAAAACCCTACATACTTGCAAGATTTTTAACCATTATTGGATAAATGGTCCAGCTTCATAAGGCCCCAAAGTAGCACAAAACAGGCAAGAACAAAAAAGAAGCAAAAGCTACACAAAATTTTGGGGTAAGCATT
Source organism: Paracentrotus lividus (assembly GCA_940671915.1). Classification (NCBI taxonomy): domain Eukaryota; kingdom Metazoa; phylum Echinodermata; class Echinoidea; order Camarodonta; family Echinidae; genus Paracentrotus; species Paracentrotus lividus. The sequence continues at coordinate 28,275,380 of CALNVZ010000641.1, forward strand.
CAGCTGTGTATATACAAAACTGTTCACAACATTGAGTATCTGAGCATTTTTTTGCAACGGTAGGCAACTTTGGCAATATTGGGTAACATTGAAAATCTCCCTTCCAGACACTGATAAGTCTGACATAGTTAAGGCAATGGACTATTTCATCCAAAGCTATATACAATCCATTATTATGGCCCGTGCTAAGAATAATAAAGTACGTAAGTATACACTGTATGTTTTATGGTAAAGTGCAATCCAAATTTCTCATCTTCGCCTCCTAACATAAAATCTCTTGGACTATAATACCGAAACAAAACACATTATTCAGGAATGGAAACGTGTTAAAAAATTGGTTGATTTTCTATTCTATTTCTTTAAATGATAGAAAACTATTTTTTTACCTTCTGTGGTCATGACTGGAGAACTCGTTGCTGATATATGGGGAAAAGAAACAACATCACGTTTGATTAGTTAATTACTTTAAAGTTTTATTTAAACTCAGACTATGTCTTGTACTGCTGTTATCAAACAATAATAATTAACACTTATTATTTATAATGTTAAAACAACTTATTGCTGAAGAGTAAAGTATATAAATTATTGTTTAAAAATTAAACTTTAACACTGGCAACAATTCAAGGTTTTAATGTTACATACAAAAAAGACTACCGGTATTCAACTGACACTTCATAACAATTAATGAATATATTCGATAGTCACAGATGAATAGCATAACAGAATTCATGAACCACATGCATTTTTTGTTTTGTCTTTGTTTTGTTTCAAATCACTTTTACCCTTTACTGCTACGAATGTCAGCAGGTCAGGGAGATTTAGAGGACTTAGAACCTCCTTGATATTTCATTTCCTTCTTTCGAGTTGTTAAATTTTTCCAAAAACTTGGGTAAAGATAACTATTACTTACTTGTAGACGCAACACACTGGCAGCAATGATCATCACTGTAGACAAGCACTTCACCCTATATAGTGGATTAAAGAGCAGTTATTTAAAACCATATAGATAAGGAAAGACAAGAAAATATAATGTTGGCAAAGTGCTTGAAGTATTTCTATTCTGAATCTAAAAAACCTACTAAACAATATCAATAAAAATCTTCGCCCTTATCTTTGATGAAATAAAAATCTGTATCAAAATTCGTAGTAGATAAACTTCGCATTTCAGTACCTGTATTGGTATTAACTTTGCAGGGGCTTGAGTTAATATATAAGTTTTTAATATCATAGAGGTTAGGAACATAATAGGTCATGATGGCCAAAGTGCAGCAAATGGGTTTGTATAATTGCAATTTTTAAAGTGCAATATGATAGTATCAGTGAAAGAAATCTTTTGGCTTTAATATGATACCACATACACATATCATTTTAGATGACATCTAAATTATTCCCCCCCCCCTGCTTATACCATTGTTATTGAAAAAAAGCAATAATTGTTTTTCATATATCATGTGATAATCCTTCTCAAGTGCAGTTCAATGCCTGCTTTTAAAACGATAATATTGTTTAAGAATACCATTCCAGAATAAATTTCACAAATTGTTGATAATGTTGTCATTGAAAGCTTTGAGAACGCTGTTAGAACAATTTTTCCATTCATTTTTGCCTACCTCTTGACAGGCCTGTGGGTCTTGGTCACACGTCTTATAGAAAATGTCACCCGAGGGATAACATCTGTCACCACAATCCTCTAAAACTGCGAGCTGGGGTAGCTGTATGCAATGAAATAATGTGCTAATTAATTACATGGGCCTTTTTTATTATTATTAATTTTTGGAGTCTGGTTTATTATTTATATCATCACTGAAGCCTACAAAATTCTTTTCTAGATTACAATGGGGTCTTTCAAAGATTATGCTTATATGTAATTTTGCCTGTTTTCCAGGCATTGGATTTTATTTTTTTTTCTCCATGGAATTGAATTGAAAGTCAGATTGTTTAAATCTCATGGAGATACAATTGCAGTTTTAACAATTAAATATCAAAGGCAACAGGTATACAAATATCCATACCTATAAATCTGTTTAATAATACTAGCTTTTTATGTTGGAATATGAAGATGGGTTATATCTCAAAAGTACATAAAAGCAGCTCTAACGCTATCATAATAAAAATATCCAGATTAACCACACCTGACGCTTAACATGGGATCAGCCCCAACAATCTCTGATTCTTTGCGGAGGGATGAGAAGAGAGGCAGAGGTGGAAAGGAGATAGATTTTTTAAAAAGTGAAGATTCTATAATAGCACGATTGTCCTCAATTTTATTTATCATATCTGCAATCAAGATTTTTAGAAACGTGAAATCTGTTGAAATGTGAGTTAACTTACCGGACATGGTCCTAGTGTTGGCTCAGTCACATCAACTGTAATTGTGAGATAGATAGAAATAGATGAGTCACTCCAATTAACTATTTTAACAGAATTAAAATCACAGTTAAGTACTGATACGGAACTTCAGTAAAAACACCTTTGATGTCATGTCATTCAGCACAAACTTTCCCATTGAATTTGCACAAACTAAACCGAAATCCTAGCTTTTTTGGCATATGATGGTTTATCAAAGCATAATGCAGCTTTTAATTACAAGATTGGTTGAGTGTAGACATGTAATCATACATTTCTTTAGCCCCTCAGTAATGATTTGTCATATTTCCCTAATGATACTTCCCTGTCATCTGTTATGCTATAGTGAATATACCTGGCACAAAATATTGCAAGTATTATTGAGGAAAGAAGCTATTCACCCCAAATGGAGTATCAAGCATTACAAATTTCCCAGTTGGATTTTAACATCATATGATTAAAGTATAAATACGTACATAATTAACTCTATTCGCTTTCGCATACACAACCATAACAATATAGATACATGCACCTGTGTACTAGCAAGACAAATTAATATATAACAAGAACATATTTTGTAGTTAGTGGAACGACTTGCCGTAACAATATTTTTTCGCAGTATCTGGATAAGTGTTATATAAAATTGAACGTATTAAGAGAGTGGTAATTAAAGATGAAATATTCTTACTTGGAACGCAGTCACAACACGATTCTACTATATCATTGTGCAGCAAGAGCATGCCCTGAAAGAAACAGGATGAATTGTGGTTTATGTAAAAAGAACATTAGTTACTCTATGTCTTATTGTCAAATATTCAGCAATAGTAATAGAAATAGAGACCAAACTGACCTAGTGGTGTGGGGGCTATCACAAGCAATGTGTTATAAAATCTAGATTAAAGGGTGTGTTTCAGTAAAATATAGACTATTATTGTAATTACAGTGGGAAACTATAAAATGTTTTGAAAAAAGGTACTTGTTTGCTTCTTTGGTAACATGATTAGTGTGTATGAATGTACTAACTAGCGAATATAAGGGTGTTGCAGGTTTAGTATGAGGTTGAGAATTGAGGTGATTCTGTACAGGGCTGCTAACTCAAATTCATTATGGCTTCAAAAATGGCAAAGTGGAACACTAAATAACACTGACCTCATTCCACATATTCCACATTTTCACAAATTTAATGGTATGAAAGGTGTATGTATTATTATAAAGTTGCCACACTTCACCCGCAATTATGGTGTACAATATAAATGACATTATAAATATGTTGATATACCACATATTAAAAATCTTGAGTCTATATAAAACAACACTGTCTTTAATACTTATCAACTATGTTATGAATAATTAAGTTGTAAATGTCCAGTGTCATTATTATTTTTGTGATTACTGCTTACCTCTGCACATTCAATATTGCATTCCTTCGAACAAGAAACGTCTCCTTTCTCACAATAGCAATGCACACACGGCAAACCACCCGTCCATGTGTCTCCATTCTAAAAACAAACAAATATGGAGACAATCAACCATATATCAAAGAAAGAGGTGAGAGCGCTGTTTACAAGTTCGTAAATAGGGTTTCCAGACTCCTGAACCAATCAATAATTATGCCAATTAAACATATCATGATTACATTATATCAATAAGCATGTCCATGTTCCTATTGTAGACTTGTACATTTATTTTATCTGTAAATGCCAGAATTCAAGTTTACAAAACCATGAATCATTCGCTAAAAACTATCACAACCTATGCACAATCTCTGCTCCTTGAGGAGCATTCCAGCTGGTTGCCTGTTAAGCGCACACATGCTAAAGCGAACCACATAGCATTCACAATCCTACCGGGTACCCATTTTTATAACCTCGTGTGGGGTCAAGCATGTAGATAAAATGACTTGCTCAAGGCACATAACTGCCAGTGACGGGAATCGAACCCGTGTTATTTGAAATGACAGTCAAGTGGTGAGACCACTGGACACTTCTATGTAAAATTGAAATAAGTATAATAGGGTTAGTTATAGGTCAGTATAGCAAATCTGAATATTTTTATTTAATTTCCAGAAAGGCTAGCATAACAAATATCCGTACAAGTTTTTAACTTTGATATAAAAAGAATGGGGGATAAAGTGCATCTGCAACATGATGGGAATTCATTTAAATAGTCTATTACAATCAAAGCATAAGAAAACATTTAAATGAATTACAGGGGAACCTACATATCCCAAACACAATCAATGAGCTTCAACAGGATGCTTTAAGTGGTTCGGGCACAGTATGCCGTATGCCAAAACACTTTTTATCAGTCCAGGCCTAACGAGATGACTTCACAATGAGGAGACCATCAAGACGTCCCATTGTAAATAGAGAGAGCAAGTCAGAGGCTTAAAATCTAGGTCAGGGTGGAATAAGTGGAAAATAGGATTCTCCGTAAGAGAGCGAAGGGACCCACCAATACAAGTCAGTCAAGTCAAATGGTTGTTATTAAACAAAGTACTCACATCATAAGTTGTACCATTATAAGAGCATTGGCAGAACTGTTCATCTGACTGGTCATCACAGTGATAGTTTGTGTCACACCAAAACTGAGCAGGTATACACTTGGAACAGTCATCACATGCAACATGCCCCGAGATACACGTGCAGTCTGCAGTCGGGGGTTCTGGTGCAAATACAAACAGATAATGTTGAAATAAGTCAACTTATCAAAAGATAATGCCTGCGCTCTGCTGCATGCCAACCGCTGTGAGGTATTATATATCAGATATAGGCTTACTTATCCCCCTTTTTTCTGTCAATAGAAGAAAAATAATGGTACATCTGACATATAACTGTGCAGTGTGGTCGAATTTCATGATTTTGGGGCAAAAAAAATTAAGAGCAATCATTTCAGGTGGACCATTTCACTATAAACCGAATATTAGACATTTGTATTCTGTAGGGTGTTGGAATGTTTGAAATAGCATGAAAATAATTTGAAACCTCACAAATTGTTTTGGTTTTTCATACTTTCACACTTCAGTAGATTTCCTGATGCATTTGGAACGCAAACAATATACTTGTTTAAAATCATCCAATTACTACCTACAAGCAGACTGCTATATTCATATATAACATTATGTGCACTTTTTTGCTATAATCCTTACGTTATTTTGATTTTTTTTAAATTTCATTTTCATTTATTTTACAACCTACTTCAAGCCAAAGGCTGCTCTTCTGAAGGTCCATGCAATTTGGTGGACTTATTTTTATCTGCTTCGAGTGGATTTTTTTTTAAAGTCGTATCCACTATCTTATATAGCAGAAAATTAAAAATCAAATTCATGATAATATCAATCTTTGGAAATAAAATTTGCATGAAAGTAGCTGAATATTCAATGATTACCCTGGCTGGTGAGTTCGGAGCACGTCTCGCCTGTACAGGTAAATTGTCCATTGGATAGGCATTGGCTGTGGAAGAAGAATAAGGCATGGAGAACATTATTTAAAAGAATAATATTTAAGCCTTGTTTGTTTAACATTTAAAATAATTGTTCCATGTTCAAATTGATGATCTGTGGCCCATGAGCAGGCAAAAAAAAGTAATTTGGCTGCAAAGAGTACCATGTTTGCTACAACTCGTACCATTTATCGGTAATAAATGAAACTAAGACATCATAAACTATTCAAAAATAAAAACTGATCCTAGTTTTAATAAAATAGTTTAGTAAGTGGGATTGCTAAAATAATTGTATACAACTAAATACAGAAGCATCAACTGTCAAGTAATAGTGGAGGGATCGTCAATAATACACGTAGAACCAACAATGCAGTAAACCATGACAATCTTTGCTGCCTTGCACTATGCAATTATTGGTATAAAAAATTGGTCTTACGGATTGGCCATCGCCTCACCCACAAAGGTATTCTAAAAAGTGATCATACCTGCTGACAGTCCCTCACAAATACACTCCCCTGCCACAATCTTTCATCGAAACACATGGCGGCAAGTAGAACCACACAGGTATCACTTTCTAATCGAGTTATAGTCCTTTGGCAGAAGCATCCTCGATACAGGAGTTTGTGGAATATGCGATGGATCACAGTATTTGCGATCGTTGAGCAATCGACACTTGTCTCCGCACGATGTATAAACCCTTCCACCTTCACATGAAGACTGTGACATGAAGGCAAGTGAAAAATCTTAAATGTGTTCTCAGACAGTATGATTATGTAGAACATTGCCAATCTTAAGAAAAATATGTTGATTTGATGGCTTGTTACATTTTCGTTGTTATGTTATGGAACACAAAATTTAAAAACCTGTTAAATTAAGCTTATATTTTAACATGAAGGAAACTACAAAACTCGGACTTAATACACCTAAAGGAAATAAACTTTTTAATTGAATCTATAATAGTAATATTGTTCATAATAATTAATTTCACAGGTTCACAATATATTTACCTATCCCAATTAGACACCTGTATTCAGAGAAGCAGGTAAACATCCTTTCCACAAGGACATGGTGCCAGCGCTTGGATCAAACTCACAAACCTTTGATCCCAAGTTCAAGTGTTACGACCATAGTAGGATAGTCACCCAACATGACATAGCAAATAAGTTTTGATGATCAAACCCTTACATAATTTCCATGCTACCTTGTAAATTTTTATTCTCTTATTATTGTTAATTAAAAGAAAAAAAAAAATTCTGTTTAGAAACATTTTTCGCAATTTTTTCCAAGGATCCATAAAACATACAATGAGGACTATTCAAACTTCCATAACTCCTAATTTCATAACCAATTTGGATGCAAAACTTTTCCAAATTGCTCTCTTAATTTCAATTTACATAATATAATATTGTAGATTGATGACCCCCATGGTATTAACATATATTTACTCAAACTTCACTATATTTTTTTAATTTTTACTGCCTTTTTAAAAATCAGAATGGTGGATTCTCATCAAGCCATGAGATTTAAGACGTTTTGAGATAAGTTTGCGACACTTCTCCAACATATCAGAGTCTCTCGTTTATATAATGAGCACGAAAAGCTAACATGTTCAATATACTATCCAATTTCTGTGTCTTAGAATTTCTCAATAATACAACCTTATTAAATTCCAGTAACTCCTAAATATCAAACTACCATGTATCCGAAGATCTCACGGGATTGAGATATCGTCATCACTCTTTCGCATTAAGCTGTGATGCGTTTATTTTTTTTTTTTTTTTTTTTTTTTTTTTTTTTTTTTTTTTTTTTTTTTTTTTTTTTTCTTTTTCTTCCCTTTTTTTTTTTTTTTTTTTTTTTTTTTTTTCTACATAAACATTCGCAGTCACCTCCTCGGTCACAAGCACATTTGTCCAATCACACAGTTTCATAGTAGATTTCAGGTCAACCTAATAATGATTAATAATATAAATATGTGTCAATTTATATAGCACTTCATGTCCATCTGATATGACACTCATAGCACTTTACACATTATTTCATACATTAACCAATTATCTCTTTTTTGACCTTTGCTAGGGCCAGTTAAGGCATAGAAACTTAAACAAATTCCCTTCAGTTAAAGTAGATTTTGTCTTTAATAAGAGTAATACATGACATAATCAAGTTCTTTAAATATTATGCACGAGCTGGGTCTCTTAGCTTAATTAAGACATTATGAAATGCAGACAAGATCAAATAAATTGGCTTACAGATTATTGAAATTTACATTCCCCATTAATAATAAGTAATAATTCTAAAATCAACTTAACCTTTCAACAGCATTACACATCAAAACAATTTTGATCGATCAACAATTTAACAGCAGTAAACTCTAGCATCTATCACCCAGTTTGGTGCCATTGGACCATAAGTTGCCAAGTTACGCATCATAAGAGAGTCTTGGAAGTAATCATTTATGGTTTGAAATAAAATGACCTTGCCTTACCATGTTACATCCGATGCCACAATTAACATTGAAAGTCCACCAAGTGCATATATAAACAAGTTTATTGAAAAAGGGAGCAACGATGCAAAGATATTTGTTTTAGACTGCCAGTAACTCTACCATAGACCTCAAATGACCTTTTGACCTCACCATGTGAACATCAGACAGTACCAAATCATTATGGTACCCCTAGTGCATCTATCACTTCAAGTTGATGCCATTGGACCAGGGCAAGTTGCCACGTTATGCCATCATAAGAGAGTCTTTTGCAAGTAAGCTTTAAAATATTTTTTTTTAATAGTCCTGCCCAGGTAAAATTGTGACTTCAAATGGACTTCTGACCTCAACATTGATCTCCAACAACACCGCACCATGATTGGTACTCGTAGGCATCTATCACCTAATTGCTGGTTGACATTGGACCAGCAGGTTGTCAAGTTTTGTGTAATAAGAGTCTTGCAAGTAAAGTGTAACGGTACGGATGCTGGATGGCGGACGCCGACGGACAGATTGCTATTTGGATATGTCTCGCGCTCACCTTCGGTGCGGCGAGACAAAAATTAGTCATAATGAACGTTGGTGGCGCATTTATTATTGAAAGTGAGATTGGGTTGAGTGTCGGGTATGTAGTTTCAGGGTTATGAAAAGACGTAGTACGTATTAAACTCTACCGCTGCATGACAGGGTTCAAAATTATGGCCTGCTTGATGAGAGCACAGGAATACTGAGCCACGTTTTACCCAGGATGGGTTTGTGATTACACGGATCCTGCGCAGAAGCTGTCGCAGACAAGATGCAAAATCTACACAAAAAAAGTATTATTTTGGCTTTAAAAAAAAGGAAAACTCCACACTCACTTTTTAGAAATGGAAATTCAACGGTCTAAGATCTGTTCTGGATATTGCTAAACCTTTACTGCATTTTGTCGGAATGTAAACCCAACAGTAGGATTTATATCAGGTTTACGATTTATAATACATATATTTGTAACTTCTTTTTTAACTGAAATTATACTGCTTTTTTATTGTCTTATTATCCAAATTATTACTATATCTATTTAATGTTTTTATTTTTGTTTATTCTTTGTAATTGCCTTTAATTCACCTGTTTTGAAATTAGAAAATTCAATTAAAACATACAAATTACTTCAAAAGAAAGAGAAGAAATGCAGATACCTTCCAGCTTTCAGCAAATGAAACAACACTTGGTCTCCACCAAGTCCCTCTAGGCATTACCAAAGTCGTTTTCGCTATTACCATCGAAAATCACACACAGCCCCATAATTTGCTTTAAATTCATGGACCAACAGTGACATAAACTTGTTCCTTGTCCCACTGAAGTTCAATATCTGTATTTTAACAACAAGAAAAAATAATATAATTTTTTTCATACTACCCTCTAAATACATATAATATATTTAGCGAGACGATTATTAACTTTAATGAATTAGCAACGTTTGTCCAGAAATTATAAATCTGAGAAAAGATTTAAAGTTCAAAGCTACAACCAACCTGTCCTAGACTCTTTTCTTTTCTCACATAAAATTTTTCATATACATCTATAGGATTATACAAAACCACTTCAGTCGAAATATAAACTTAATACTAGATTTTGAAACGGATTAAAAGAGACTGTAACATACATATAAAGTTACATAAAATTAGATGGCTACAGCATAAACCCTTTACAAAAATTTAGGAATGTGGCTTAAGCCAAAGACTAGTTTGCAAACTTAGTATGCAGTCACGAAATATGATATTATAGAAATCATCAATCAAATTTACAAAAATAGTACCTGCAAGCATGCAGAAAGCACCCTACAAGCTTGCAAGCGATTGCATGCGTTTGTTAAAATACAAAGAGTTAAGACAAAGGATACGCACATAAACATACGTCACAATATTATACCATCATGAAACAACTTTACGCGCCCTAATAAATTACAATGGATCAGACTTCAGAATGCTGGAAATAAAAAAAACATACACAAGAAATACCAGTTTAAATCAAGCAAACTACTGATTGTCTTTAAAATGTGGCTAATTTTAGGTGGAACATTGTATAATAATAATTAATATTGACTGGCTTACCTTTGGAGATCCTCCTATATTTTTCCCTCACCAAAGGGAAAACCCCCCCCATTTATGCCGCCTCGGTTCCTTCGACCCGAGGCATATGAGACTTGTTTGGGAATTATATGCGGTGATCATTTGATGGATATATCATCCCTAAATCTTTCCCTGAACTGCATGCTAATTGCAACCATAAATAACTTTTATTATTTTGTTGTCTTAATTATCCTGGTAGGCCTATAATAATAAATACATTTAAAAAAGGGTTCCCATAAAAACTTCATATATTTTAATTATGCAAATTAGATTATATTGTAGATCATTTTATTACGTTCTTTTAATATAAGAATTTTGAAGATAATTTCTATGTAAATTATTGTCCAACATACATGTTGTTAAGTCTGTACCAGACCCGATTAACAATTATTGCTAATTTTTCTGATACTATTTATCCTTTTGATATTCTTTCACTACCCATGTTCATATGCCTTTTTGTTTATAATGTATTTGGATTATTAATAATCAAAACTCAATCAAACTCAAATGCTAGTCACATGCCTAGATTTCTGTAGGGGAAACATGCCTTGCTTTCTATATAAATATGTAACATAATGCACAAATAATATAAAATACAAGGTGACAAAAAAAAATCTTATTAAAGAGGGGAGAAATGAAAGGATTTTTTGGTTCCATTTTTCAGGTGCGATAGTTCTTATAATACCACCTGTTGTTACTACAAGGTCACAGAGGTAGAATTAGTTACATAAAAAATTTTATACCACGTTATGTAATTTTTTAAGAAATTGCATGAAAAGCCATATTTTCACTTCCTTTTACACATAAATCTTCTTTTGTCCAATTACAGTGGTAATTCATCAAATTTAAAATAAGGAATCCAACCTACTTCTCCAAACGCAAGAGTACATTCCCACGCTGCCCATTGATGAATTTTCCAGCTCTTGTGGGTGGAGTTACAGTGGGTGCTTGGTCCTTTTTACCAAAGTTCATGGTGAACCTCCTTTTACGGTCATTTGATGAGTTTGGTTCAGGTGCAAACCTTCCTCTTCCACATGGCTCATTTCTACTGTTGATTTTGAATGTTTCCTTTTACCTCGACGCAAGAGTCTCCGCGAGGATGTAGGAAACATGCCTGTCAATAGAAAATTTTTGACACAATAGTTTATTATCCACAACACACAAAAACTCAGAGTTTAAAGCAAGAACCGAACTGATACCCACTGTGTGTGGCTCTTATGCATTGTGTGTTAAAAATATACCTTTCGACATGAATATCAAAATTAACAGGGTATATTTTAGTATAAATAAACCTAATTATAATGGAAATTAAATGCGTTTTCAGTGTAAAAAGGACTTGATAGGCTATTTGCGTAAAGTTATTGCATTTATGGATGCACTTGAATAGAGAATGAGTTTTTATCATTTTAAAAACATGCCTTCTATTACAAGAATTTCTACTGTTTCCTGATCCACTTCTGGGATCAAATATTGCTCAAATAATGTAATATTTTCAAAATTAGTAATTTAAGATCAAAATATGTACTCAATTCTTTTCCAGCTAAAAATTAGTCTCAAATTAATTCCTAAAAGACTGGGCTATTTTGACACCTAACAAGAAATGGGGGGGTGGATTCAGCACCCCCCCCCCTTTATATATTATATATAATCAACTTGCTGACCACACCAATCATCAAGAGTCATTTTCTTCAAAAAATCATATCACTAAATAATTCTAAAATTTATGAGTAAAATCAAATATTTACTCTAATTACTCTGACATAAGTTCTTCTCTTCAACTCCTTCCCCAATTACATATGTATGGGGATGTTTCACAGAAGTCTTTCGTAGTTATCAACAAATTTACTCACCATGAACTCGAAATCCTTTCCGTCAAATGATTTGTAGTGAGGATCACCATAGCTCTGCATGTTCTGTTTTTAAAAAAAAAAATCAGAAATATTGAGTAAAAACAATATGCATCAACAGAAAACAAACCACTTTTTTACATTTACTCAACCCATTAATGACCCTTTCTTGCTACAGAAATTTATATCCCTGTCCTATTAATTGATTTTCAACAACATCAGTTTTAATTATTATTGATTACCAAAATTTTTGGTAACTCCTTTATTTTACTGTGTACACTGGCCATAAAAGTGGAGTCAAAATTTCAAACCTTTATCAATCTATCAATCCATGGAACATATTTATTTCATTACTTTGTATAATGTATATTTTTGCTATATAGCTAAAATTGTGTGCTTTTTAAACGCTATTTTATAATCTTCTAGATATTGTCATATTTTATCTATAACAATAATGTCGCCGACAATTTGTGTATATTCTGAATAGGGAAAGCATGTTTTTTTTTATTCCTGAGGGCGGTAGATAACCATACTGGTACTTCCTGAGCAAAAGCGGGAGAGTGAATAGTTGGTAAGTGATTTTGACACTTACATTAAATTTTGGTGTTAATCATGACCTCGATTTGGAGCGCAATCCTGCTAGCAACGGCACAAATAAAATATTTGTGCTCTGATGTTGCGGTTCTTATTGGCCTTGTAATTGGTACTTTATAGCCATGGTTCCACTATTTTTGAGCCAGGCTAGGGAATCCACTTACCAGCATCGGCTTCTAAACCTTGCGAATTATAGAACGTGTGCGATTATTTGTTTCTTAGGTTGTAATTGGAGTGCCTAAAATTGAAGATTCCATCAACACCAATGCGGAGTTACATAGAATCCTTCCAAATGAGTATTGTATGCTGAAGGGGTGCTTAGAGCGAGCCACACCATGCATGAAATATTTATAGCATGGTCGTGTAATGAATTACAAATCTAAAGGCGAGCTCACAAGATGCAACTTTGCTGCGATGCGATTTATACTCTTGTACGCTGGGCCATGAACTCCTTCTGTGCTGAATATTTTCTTTGTGCACCGGCCATAAACAGTTTTGAGCGTGAAATGCCGAAAGTTCGCGGGGCCACCGTGTGCCGCATCGCGTTTGCAAAGTACGCATTGAAAGAGTTAAACAAATGGTTAGTTTTATTATAATGCGACAATTGAAAACATTTCAAAGTTTATCTTATGAGAGGTAAAATTTATAAAAGAACAATGTAATCGAAATTTGATTCAATGCCGAGCCTTTAATAGGAGTGAAGCGTCAAAGTACCTAAAATCGCAAGTCGCTGTGACGTCACTGCGGTATGGAAACAATTTTGAATTTATACAGGAAGGCGGGTGCGCAATCGCCTTTGAAATTCAATTTTGGTATTCATATGAATACCAACAACTTTGCTACACTATGAATGTCCTTGTTTGAAAGTTTTTATCAAATAATATTTAAAGTTTTCCTGAAAAATCGCACCACAGTAAGTCGCATCATGTGAGCCCGCCTTAATGATATTATGTATTCAATCCGATTTGTCTTACCAGGGCACTCTATCTCTGCAACATCTCCATCCATCAGGTTCGCACATGCTGAAAAAACTAAAACGATCAAACATTTTTTTAAAGAGAATCTAGTGTAGTGGGGAAGGATGAACAGATTGCTTTTTTCCATGGTTGCGTGGGAACAAATTTGATTAGTGTTTCAGTCATATAAAATGATAACAATACATGGGATTTCTAATAACGCCATTTTCCATTTAGATAAAATATCACGCGTACATGTATTTATTGAATAAAACAGCTGAGGCCGAAACATTGTTGTGTAGCCCCATACATGATTTCTGTGTTTAGGGTTTGTTGACTTAAGCAGAATTTGGTTTATTTATCTTATTTTTGTGATTACAAAACCTCCAAAAGCCACACAGAATTGCTTCGGTGAATTTTTGTTGACCCTTTCAGACGCTTTTAAGCCATCGTCCTCCAAACTTCAATTTTCATCCACAACAATAACTTCACTTTAAAAGGATTAAGTAGATTAACGGATAAATCTTTCGATAAGTTTTACGAAATTACAAGCTAATTTTACAAATATCACTGGGGGACAGAACGTCATATTGAAACTGTTAGTTTTACTCTCCGGTGAAGCAGTTTTCACCCAAATCTCTCTAAATGAATAGCCTGATAAGAGCTCATCCGTCAACTAGAGCATTCTGATATTTTTTTAACCTCTTTTTAACAGTTTAGAACGAACTTCCATCCACCTGTACTACTGACCAACCAGGACTGACATAACACAAAAAAGTCTTAAAAAAGAACGGCATAAAAAAAATTGACAGAACAGAGCTCTAATACCCAAAACACAATTATGCAAATAGGCTATAATTGAGTAAACTTTTTTTTTTTTCTAATTTTTTCATACTATTAGAAAGGTTTCAATGGTAGATCCAGATGGACATGAAACACTCAAAATAATTTCTGTTGTGTTATTGGTTTTGATCTGACAGAGAAAGTGATAGGAGAAATAGAGTCTACTTTGGAGAAATTCCTATAGATTCCAGCTATTATCAAAATCCCAGTTAACCCGAATAGACTGGGCCAGTTTGCACAATAAAGACTGGGGGGCTCATTCCAAGGCCCCCCCCCTAAGATCTTGGCCGTTGAGCGTGCGATTCGCCGCCAAAAATTTGGCACACGCGTTACCCATGGGCTTACTCTCCAAAACTGATGAGTCATATCTCATAATTTTCATCACTAATTAATTATGCTAATTTATTGCATAAAATCTAAAATTTCTCTAATTAAATTAGAGTTTCTAAAAGTGCTAATTTGTGGTTACAGGCTCTTATAGGGCTTCAGTCGAAATGTGTTTTTTTTTTTTAAATCTGAATTAAAGAGTTTTTTCTTATGTATTCAATTGTTTTTTAAAATTTCTTATGTATTTCTATGGTTTTTCGACTATTTTTTTTTTTTTTCGATGGAAATCATGGTGACACCATTTTGATCATAAACAACCTTAAATTAATTGATTTTGATCAGTTAAAGAGAAAATAATGATACATTTTATGAATCTTTGCTAAACACACAATGCATTGATTTGTACACAAAAAATCACAAGTATTGAGGCAAATTTGGTCTGACGCACGGTTACAAAATGCTACGTTAATTTCGAAACCGCGTACCCGGCCTCTTTAAATTTGGTTTTCAAAAGTGCCGCGAGACTTGAAAGAAAATAGTCATGAAGTTTCAGCAAATTTTTTCCCGCCTTGCGAAGTTATCGCGAAGAATGTCGAGGGGGTGCTGAATGAGCCCCCCCCCCCAGTTCTTTTGGGTTACAATATGCAGGCCCCTGAATGGGCATCAGAAAGATCATATCGGGGTGAATTACGATCAGGGTACACCATCAAAAAATGCCTTCTGTTGCCATAAAAAGAAATATAGGTACTGCTAATCTCAAATCTATGATGGCAAGCTATTGGGCACTGTTAGAGCAACCTACAAAAGAAAAAATGATTATTGAAAACACCTTTACTTCTAAAAAATTGACCATTTCTGCCATTTATGGCAAAGTTATGATCTTCTTTCATTTATTCTAATTTGAGCAAGTGCATTCTCTATTATTAGCTTCTTTTTCCAATCAGAAATTCACTAACTAAGCGATCATTTAGAAACTGGAATCCCAGAAGCTACAGTTATTGATTTTTTTTGTGACTATTAACATTTGAACTGCGCTCATTACTTATTGTGATTGGGTTTTACTCTGCGGTGAGGCGATATGAATTCTCTCTCTCCAATAGTGTTTTACAGCTATAGTTAGACATCTACTTCGTGATGACAATGTAATTTTATGTACTGATAAGAACACTTGTATAATATTTTATATGCAACAACACTTATATGTACTTCACCCACATGCCTCTATTTTTGAGACAGTTCAAGTTACACTGTTGTCAAATCACGTTCCGCAAAAAGCATCTCTCCAAAATTGAAGCAATTGACTTTACTATTAAACACAAATAAGTTTGGGGACCTCATGCTCAAAATTTCAAAGGCAACATCATTTCAATTCTTAGAGCACATACACAAAAATTGAGAAAAAACAAACACAACTTTTTTTTTTTGGTCCAATAAGACAAATGGGGTGTACCCTGATTGCTTAAAACAACCCGTATAGGACTATCCATGATCTGAACCGAATTTATAAGCACTAACTTATTATTTGAGTCAAACTGAACCACATTGTGAAAACAGCCCTAGAAGATCCTTGGACATACTTACCAGGTATTGCAATCACATTTGTGTGTTTAACCATGGGCAAATTCTTCACTTTATTGATAGCAGGGGCACTCGTATGTTGGTAACAGACCCCATGATGATCTGCCTGACTCAGGACACACACAGCCTCCATCGTCAGGTCTCTTGTATTAGGGTTGCGTGACGCGATGTTCACAAGTCCTGTTGCAACACAATCATCGCCACACCTTGTCGCTGGAGCTAGCACAGGAACTGTTTAGAAAATTGTGTGAGATGTATGGTGCTTAGCTTGCAGACACAAACCCATGGTGTTCGTTTAGTAGGGTCTGAAGTTCAAGGTAGATTAACTTCTGTACTGCAGCTTCTCTCAACACTTATTTGACACAGAAAGTGGGTTTGGAGATTAGCCTCCACACTAGATGGAAGTTTGTTGTAATTGTCAAATTGAGTCTGTGTTTGCAGACTAACGTTAGCTCTTGATATGACATTCACATGTTGTCCTTGTTTACCACTCTATGGTTCTGAGGGCGAAACAAGCTGGAAGACTCTTCAAGTATCAATCCACATGGGAGGTGATATAAAAGGGCACATGAATAACTAATCCTAACTGGAAATGGGATACTTACAAAGCTTATGCTCAAATGTTTTTATCCTCTGGCAGATGGATATGACTGGCACACCTCAGGATATGCATATAGGCAAATACGGGACACAAAGTGTAAAGGGGAACCTCATGGAGTACAGTCTTCTTTAAATACTAGCTGTCAGGCCTATATTAGTCCTTCTAAGCTGTCAAACTAAACCCTGAAGTTGTTTGTTTGTTTGTTGTTTATATGTTTTGTTTATTTTTTTTTCAGAAACATCACGGCCATGCAATACATAAAGTGAAAATATATAAGTGTCCGGAAAAACTATTTTTTAACAATTATTATTGGGGATGTTCTATAAGAATTTGTTTCATCAAATAAGGTTTATGTCTTTGATGGAATATACCCCTAGAAATCGTTAATTAATATGCATTGTCTGTAGTTTTATTTCCAGAATGGCAAATAAATAGATCAGAAAGATATTTTAACCCCCATTGGGTAATTCCTACCTGAACAGTCAAGTTTACTTCTATCCCACACACCGCCATTGCACGTACTGCAAAGAAAAAAACAAACAAACAAATATGATAGCTCACAATTTTGAAGCATTACATTATTGCATAATAATTGACGAGATTCCTGAAGAGATATCTAACATGTGTTCTTTGATGGCTTTTTGTACCAAACCCTCCTACATCCTAACCTAATAATTAAATATCTTTGTGTTAAAAAATGAAATATCATAGGTATTTCGAAATGTCAGACAACTTTTGGGGTCCCAAAACAGAAAATATATCTAAACTCATACGAGCTGCCCACCATTCAAATCAAGTACGGTAATACAGTGGGCACAACTGATCGTAAGCTATGGGTCATGCATTCTGTCAACTAATTTATGCAATTTTCTACTGTTCCTACAATTTCGAATATCTGTACAAGCATGGTATTGCACATAAATAAACTATGTTAAGAAAATTGTGTGCTATGTACAATTTTTTTCTACGAAATCCTCAAGGAACGGAGGTGCATGATGAATATGTACGACATATGTGAACACATTAGAACACTAAAACCTTTTACGTGCTGATTATATGTATTTTGAAAATAATGGTAATATTATTACCAACATTTACTATTAAATATAAGTAGAAGTAGTTAAGTATTAGTGTTTTTTATAATAATTAATATTACTATTGTTGTTAATGTTATTTTATTTGCTGCTATAATAATTGAATCATCACACCTCAGGATGATTTTTTGTTTTGAATTATATATTTCAGAACATAACGATACTCACTAATGAGTTTAAAATGTGTACTTACATGATACCACACACTTGTTTGTTTGTCCGTGCCCGAATCGTAATAACGGCCTTTGTCCTGGCATGGACATGATGATGGTTGTATACATGTACTAGATCGTTCGTCAAGTATCTAAAATGAAAAGAAAAATAACATTATTTCATTATTATAATTTATTGATAGCTGGTATGGAAAGGCCTTTATGGTTCACATTTATCACACGTGGTCATCAGTTCGGGTAGAAAAAGGTTGTGCTTTACACTGCGTCCCAGAACAATGTATACCCAACTATTAACTTTGTTATCGTCATATTAAAAGCTATGAAATATAAAGCTCACTTCCCCTTTAATGAGTAAGTCCTATTATGTTCAGTGATACTTAACTGTTACTGTTAACCTGTTGGAGGACAAGCTGATTTGGCTATAACACGCATTTCCCATAGACCTTAGCCCAAATATATTCGGGCTCAGTCCTCAATAGGTTAAGAATAACAGAGCACTAGGGTTACAAAAAAAATGAAATTATGTCAAAATCATCTTGTACGAAAGTTTGGATGAAGCCAACCCAAGGATTCTAAAGGCTCATTCATATAAAATGGTGGATATTTCTTGTAACCTTACAAATTGTTTTGTTTGTTTTTTAGTTTCTTATCTATCATGCAACCGTTTGTACTACTATTTTATTTTTGAACATGTTATGATTTTGGTTGATACCCTTGCCGATTGGGGGAAGTAAAAATCATATGTTACAGTTTGAACTTAATTGTGCACAGTACGCTTTGTAACCTAGTGATATACGGTCATCATGTGACGACAATACACCAGACGGTGGCCTGTACTTAAAAAGAAGAAGCATGTGTGGGCAATTTAAAACACAATTAGCTTCACAAATCTTCATGCGGTTCCTGCTTTTCTACATGCATTGCATGTAAATGAGGGCCCCCCCCCCCAACAAAACAAACAACAAAAAAAAGAAGTAGGAAAACTGTTTCTTCTCACCGTTCCTTCAGGACAAAAGCAACCCGCCACACAGTCGGACTCACAGGTTTCTTCGTATTGGATATCTGTACAGGAAACACGGCACTTGTCGCCGCATTCACTATACGTTTGAGCTGGCAAACTGCAAGACAGAACTGCAAAATAGAAGTAAGTGAATTTGACTTTAAGACAACATTGAGTACTTTTTATGTAACTGCAAATCAAAAGAATCTGGCTGAAATTCATTCTGAGTCGTTTATTGTTTCTTGGATAAATTTACTGTTAAATGACACACACTTCACATTTATACATAGGGCTATGTGTTGATCACTTGAAATTGAACTTCTTTGTCGTTACACCTTTTCTTTCTCTTCTTTTCTCAGTGATTATACATTTCACATCATAATCTGGTGGTACCATGTAGTTCATTATCTCTATTTTTAACAGTGTCCATTTCGTGAGTCAAAAAAAACTTTACACCTAGAAAAATGTCAATAAAACAAAAACCAATATATAAACCCAAATTATTTTTACACATTCTGAAAAGGTAACTCCTCCCGTATCTCTTGGTACCATTTTTGTGTGGTATGTCTTTATGCTTGGATGAACACGACGCATTGTTTGCGAACATGTAAATTTTGAATTGTGCCGAGGGTGGGGATGAAATAGAAACAATAAAAGCTGACAATAAAAGCAACTCCATCATGAATACAATAGCATAACTTATTAACAAAAATGGTTTGAGCCAAATAACTTGGCAAGGGTGTTGGTACAGTTATCGACTAAATTCTATGTAAAAATTAGATTGATTCATCAAGTAATCCATGAATGAGTACACATCAAAAAGTAAACTGTCACTGACAGACCTAAGATATAACACACAATATTGGTACCAAAAGATGCGGGAGGAGTAACTCTTCCAGAATATGTACATGTATAATAATTTGGGGCTTATAAATTGGTTTTCTTTTTATTGACATTTTTTTAGGTGTAAAGTTTTTTCTGACTCACTTGGTATATCATTTATAAAGTCATATACAGAACTCAAAAATATATATCTTAAAAAAAACATTTCATTTGTAATTGTTTATTGAATATTGAAATATCCTTATTAGCCTATTGAATGTGTTATTATTGTTACCACTGTTATTGAATTAGTTGCAACTTCAACAGATGGCACATATATGAGCAAAACTGAAAATACGACTACCAGGAACAGGACTAATACAGCTATGTTTTGTTTTTTTTTATTCCTGATATTTTGTATGTATAAAAACAAACAACCTAGATCCGTACATCGATATCGCTTAATATACCCATTATTTTATGCTGCCAAAAAGTTGAGATAGCTGAAATAAGTTTGGTAATGGCATAATCTCGGAATATTTTCTCACGTTTTCAAAATCTTGAATAGTGGAAAAACAGATAAATAAGGAGTAGCACAAGGGAAATATTAAGAAATAAAAAACTTACCGTCAGTACACATTCCAATATCAAGTCTCCAATTCTCAAGTATGACATCATACTTAGAACACGCCCTGGCATATCTGGAGAAAGTATCACACTCGCACTCTTGGATGGATCCGGATCCCGCTCCCAAACAGGCACACACATCTTCCTTGCATTTCTTAAAGTAAGATTCGTAGGGTACTTCTGAGTGGCAGTCATCAAAGGGGTAATCTTTGAGAAAGTCGCATTTGTCCTCGGCGATGGTTGCGTATGCGCTGTAAGTTGTACAGCTTTCATGTGATATGCTTTTTTCGTCACAAGTTTGCAGTGAGACCAGCCGACCAAACCCTGCTGCAACTGTCTCCGTATTGTTTTCCCAGGTGAAGTCGTCCTTGGTGTTTCCGTTAAAGGTACCACAGAGTCCTTGGGTCTGTTTGGGGTAGATACAGTGTTGCAAAATAAAAGGATAACTTATTTTCAGAACCAAGTCATGGGAAACCCTAGGAAAAGGTCCATAAAATAACAATTAATTCAAGTTCAAGCTTAATCATTCAAATTAAAGCAAATCATCTTCTCATTTTACACAGTATGTATTCCCCCTCCCCAAACACAAAAGGGGTGCAACCAATTTTGGTATAGCTTCTGACTAGAATATCAAAAACTTGTAAGTGTATTTTATCATAAAGAGAAGATGTTCTTCTGTGAACGATACCATATCATTTTCCTGCCATGGATGAATCACCACAATTATTCTTAACCTGTTGGAGATGAGCTGATTTGGCTATAACACGCATTTCCCATAATAGCCCAAATATATTCGTGCTCAGTCCTCAATGGGTTAAAACACTTGGTCAACATCACCTTGTATACCATGTTTGACTGGCAAAAACGAGGAGGATTACATGTAGAATAGGTCATTTTAGTATACAGATTGTTTGACCTTTGCTCCATGGGTTGTTTTACACTGAATTCGGAGAGGACATTTTTTAACAGATTTGGCACCCCATTTTTGGCTAATGGTCACAAAAAATCAAATTAGCTGTAGCTTCTGGGGTTGTCAGTTTTTAAACAATCACATTGCAGTAGTCAATTCTGATTGAAAAAAAAAACAAGCCTCATGATAGCTAATAATAAAGATGTGCAGGCTCAAATTAGAACAAATAAAATGAGATAGTAATTTTTCCCTAAAATGCCAGATATGGTCAATTTTTTAGAAGTAAATGCGTATTTGAATAATTTAATTTTCTCTCATAGGTTATTCTAACAGTGCCCAATAGCTTTGCATCTTGGATTTGAGATTACAGTACCTACATTTCTTTTATGGTGCACAGAAGGCCATTTTTTTTAAACGGTGTACCCTGATCGTAAAACGTTTGTATGTTCCTAAGAATATAATACAAAAGTTTTATATTCTTCATGAAAGAGTCTGGAATTAGAGATTATAGTTTTTTTTTTTTTACGCGATATATAATTAATTGTATTGGCCGACTTGTTTGATTCATTTACGAGACATGAGTTATTAAATTATACATGATTTACCTCAACTTCTAAATGTGATGCAATGAAATATAAACACTAGCTGTCTCTACACTCCACAGTATTTCAAATCCAAAGTCAGTTGAGAAATGGTGAAACATATCTTGAGTTTCCGGACAGACACATGACCACCAGAATATGGTGAGCTAAGAGGGATCCTTTGGTGTGTGATGGTGTTGTCCGCAGTCAACTAGATCATGAAACGGGTATAGATACATGTAGTTTTAGTATATTATTATTTCAAATGTCCAGTCAGACTGGATTTTTAACAAACACCTGTATAGATACAGTTTTCAGTTATTTTTAATATTTCAAATGTCCGCAATCAGACTAGATGTGTAAAAACAGCTTTCAATAATTTACAAAAACAATTGCTCTTAACAATTAGAAGAGTTAATTGCGAAGCAAAATGATTTAACTGTAAACAATTTTTTTTACAGGGGAAAAAAAGATTTCTCCACTCTAGCTAAATACAGCAATTCCTGTGTTATTGTGCTTGTTTTTGTTGATGACTTACAAATATTCACCATCCCCAAATGCTAGAAACGATTGATCCTATAATATTACAAGGCTAGAAAGCAAAATGAATTAGCTAGTATGACATTCAACTATGAGGCTTCTTAGCTTATCTTATGCATAATCACCATCACCCACTGTGCTAAAAAGAACCTTGATTCATTATATCAAAATGAGACACAAGTCACCAAGCAAAGAGTAAAAAAAAGTCAAGGGAATTTGTAAACTAATGAAAAATATCAAATTTTGGGGGAAAATAGTTTTGAAATTCTAGAATTTTAAAATTTCATATGTGCTCTGTAAAAAAAATAATTACTACAGACGATAATGGGAAATTATTTTAAAAATTATATTTGCGGATTTCCTCGACTCTTTGCTAGGCAACTGTATATGATGCATCACAATTGATCTCATACATTTAGAAGGTTTGTTGGCTATGCAAGATAAATTAGTTAGCAAATAATCACCGTTTGATACAAGTGATGGAAAACTATCACTTCCCAGGTTAGCTGGATAGCTATCACTCCGAAGCGAAGCTCAAGAGAGATAGCGTGTTCATCCAGCTTGCTGAGGAAGTGAAGTTTGTCCATCACTTGAATCAAGAGGTGATTATTTGCTCTATATTTTACATCTGAAACACTTTAATAGCTAGGGGAAAAACCAATATTTTGGTTAAAACTGCAAGGTTCCTAGATCCTTAAAAATAGAAATCCCTGAAGTCATTGATGCTGCGCGAGCTGGTAACGTAACTGGTAAACGTGTACAAATAGAGTGTGCACAATTTATCTGGATTTCTTTATTAGCGCGTATGCCAACTCAAATGGCTTAAGTTATTGTGACGTAACATACGATTAACAGAGGAAGTGCTACGTCACAGAAAGAATTGATCTGTCACTGCATGTGATGGAAAAATGTGAGTGGTAATGCACTTTTTCGTGAGTCCTAAAATATTGATAACGTGTTATGGCCATGCATCCCTATGGTGTGGTGATCACAAACCTCAAAAGTACTTTCATTGTGAGTTTATGATGATGAGGAAAACTACAATTCAATCGTTGATTAACTTTGACCAATCCTGTTGAAAGATTCTTAGTATGTGGAATATAATATGACATACAACTAAAAGGCTTATTAGCTATTAACTCTTTGCACGCCACACTAATTTTAAGCATGAAAAGGAAGACTTTTCTCTTTAATTATTAAAATTGTATACAATATTTGCTCAGTTGAACTGCGAGAATTTGCTGGCAGACCCGGTCCTAGCAATATCAGTGATTTTCAGATCTTTTAGCCCAGCCATTACAGAGAAAACAAATTATTACGATTGTATAGTTAATAAGTACAATTGTGACTATAGTCAAACTTGGCAGGCAAAGAGTTAAGGAAGATGACTTACGCATATTCACCCTCATCTCTATACTTATACAAATTGATCCCATACAATTGGAAGGCTTGTTAGCTAAGCAAGATGAAGTATCCAGTATGACATCAAAAGCTGGCATGTTTTCAGTTCCAGGTACTCTCATTAGTGTATACTGGCACTTGGTGTACAGGTTGAACTCTTTCCCATCAAACGTTTTGAAGGCAGAACCACCAAAATACACTACACTGGGCAAGGCATGCTACGGTTTCACATTGCAATGAGCACTCATGCAAGAGCTGAAATGAGAAAACAAAAGTTTCTGCATTAAAGATCTCTTTTGGACCAACAGAATGATGAACTTTTTTCTCTCATCTTCTCTTATTATTTTTTTTTTTATTATTTTTTTTTTTTATGGATTACGAAATAAAATATCAACATTTTGGATATATATCCATAGTAATATAGTTCAAATAATTTCTTGTTATCCACCTTTCCATCACTTTGAAACAGTTTCTCCAAATTTTAATCTTATGACCACGTCAATGATTTAGCTTTAATGCTAAGGGTACTTTACCCTACATACGCAATGTTTACATGTGGTATTACCCAAGAATCATTTGTACCAAGTGTGTACACAAATGATGGAGAAATATAGAAATGAGAGCAAGTCAAACAAAAACTTTAACATTTTTGTAAGTGTAACAGATTGACCTTTGACCCCTAGATGACCTTGACCCATCATTTTATCAATACCTATTTGGAATTACCAAGTATGATTTGTACTAAGTTTGAACACAAATGATGCAGAAATAAAGAAATGAGAGCAAGTTAAACAAAAAACTAACAGGCTAACAGCTAGACCAACAGACTAACAGACCAACAGGAAAAGTGATACTAGGTGTCTGCTGAACTTCTCAGGCAAGACAAAAAATGCACACAATTAGCTTTAAATCAGTTTACCATGTAATTATAACTGTTTCGTGATGGCGGCTGTATGCAACCTGTTTGTGATTCATTTATTGTAAAGTGATCTTCTGAGATTATTCTTGGTCACCTAAATAGAATGCTTTGTGCAATGGGCGTAAAGGATTAGACATTGGCACATTGCCCCCCCCCAACCTTCCTTGATGTTAGGACAGATTTTTAAGGCTCGTCACATCGAGTCCGGTCCTGGTCACGGCACGGGCCCGTTCGGTCAACAATGGGCAAAACGGTCGAATGAATCGGCCGTGTACTATTGCAATGAGACTGGTCACAACAAACGGCTATGCCGTACTAGCCGGAACGGCAACCGGTACGGTTTTTATGGGATCGCTCATGGAGCGATTTGAGACGGTTTGCCGTACCGGTCACCGGACCGGACTCGGTGTGAGAGGCCTTTATTCCGGTTATAAGCTCAGGCTTGCCTGCCCACAATGTATGCTCATTATCAACTCCCTTAATCAAGACATTACTAAGTGTGTTAAAATCAAGATCAACCAAAATGATGTTTACATCCAGCTCATATAATGTAATCTGCCTCCATACAACAAAGAGTGCAATTAAAATGTGTTTTCCTTAGTTGTAATTTATGGATATTTCTTTCCAAGGGACATTTTAACAGGCATTCAGAAATTTGTTATTTGACGAATCTACAATATTTGGAATCCAGTTTGCATACATTAGTTTTTCCTACACGTTCAGTGTATGTCAGACAAGCAACGCGTTTGAACGACTTTAAAGAAAAAGTTGGCTGGTCAAAGGGTGGCTTTAGGGCTGCGTTTCGTAAAAACAATGACATAAAGTGCATAGTATATCTATATATACGGTGTGAAGACAAAATCCATTTGAGCAGCATTTCCATTTGTGGGCCTTGATCCCCTTGACAACCTGATACATGTATATACGTTTACGGTTAGAGTTAGATTATTCGTTTTATACCCTTACATTATAGGAATATGGTTAGTGTACGGGTTAGAGTTGGGGCAAGGGTTAATTTAGGTTTAGGTATGTCTTAAACAAACTATAAGCATTGCCAGTTGGTGTCAAGGGTCACAGGCCCACAATATGGAAACTATTGCTTCAAATGGATTTTGTCTTCACACCATTTCATTGCTTTTATGTTTGGGATTACAGTTGGAATAGGGCAATACATAAGGGTGTCATCATGTCAGGGATGTCAGGGTTGGCGGGAATCAAATGTCTATAATTTCAATCAAAAGTAGATATGAATACATCCAAACAAAGAGACAAAACCGTGTATATATTATCTTACCAAGACTGACAGGTTTTTTCATCACTGGAGCCCACAGCCATCGGAAAGTCTTCTCCATTGGCATGTACATTCAGTTACCAGTACAAACCTTCACCGTCCCAGTAGTCCTGTAAACAAGATATATAAGTTTGTTTAATCAAGAATTTCAGTCAAAATCATGAAAATTGCGATGATGATCTAAATGGCTCTTTTCAAACAAGGCCCGCACGGTTCACTATTTGCACATATTTTTCCAATGCTGATTTTAAAACCATTTTCATCAAGGTTCCAAAAAAGAGTTATGAAAGATGTTAGTATCTTTATTATTAAACATATACAAACCTGGATATTTTATATAAATGCACTCCATTTTGAACCAAACAACAATACAAAACCCCTTTATATCCATATCACACCAAACTAGCACTATCGACATTACCAAACATGATCACTGTGAATGTACGGGCAACATGCTCTGATCTGCTTACGAAAGAATACGAAAGAATACTGCACAAGGGCATTTCATAAGTAGGCTCCTTTGGTGTGACTACAATTAAACAAAACACAACCAGCATTGAAGGATTCAGAGCACATGTCGTGGATGTGTTTATTGCGTATTCTATCCCCACGGCCTATTTGACTCAGGAAATTTTGTTTAATTGTGACCCGATGCCACAATACCACTGTGGGTTCGATCCCGCCGCGTCATACCAAAAGACGTTAAGAAATGGTAGTTGTTGCTTCCTGTTTGGCGTTCAACAGAGGGGGATTGAGCAACGTCCATCTGGCACTGCTCAGCGGCTGCCAAGCCCACGGGAAAAGGGCAAAAAGAATATCCGATTCAGAATTTTTTTTTTTTAATCGCACATAGATAATAATTCCTAGGAGATAACTTACCGACCACCAGAAGTAATGTTAGGTGTAGGGTTAGGGGTATATTTTTGTCCGGGGGTAATTGTCTAGGGGTAGTTGTCCTAGAGCCCACTGAGATATCTCCAGTACTAATGGACTACATGCACTCCATCAGTGCACTGAGAAGGCTTATAATTAACAGTAGTTTAAGATTCATAGTCATGAACTTACTAGTGAAGACATAATTCAGTTATCGCAATGTCGAAATGACATCTAAATTCATACATACCAGTTGGGCAGAAGCATCCTGGTACGCAAAATGGGTCGCAGTTGGAATCAGTTACACCCAAGTTTGAGCACATTTCTGGGCACTGTGATCCACACTCTGTATACTCCATGTTGGATTTGCACGTTACAGCTGCGAAATAGTGATTGAGAAAAAAAGGATGTAGGACACCGAATTTTGGAAATTTTAGCTCTCAACAGGAGGGACACAAGATTTTAAAAATGCACAACCTTGACTATGGACCTTGACCACACCATAAATATTGGACAGCTATAGTCCAAGATTGTCAATTGTTCAGCATGATTATTTAACCTCACAAAAATATTCACTTTTGCAGTAAAAACTTAATTCAGGCAATGTTAGTGAATAGGGCATTTGTCTGCTCGACTGATAAAAATAAAATGAAACACCCCTTCCCCAAAATGGGGGGGGGGGGGGAGCAAGGGATAATATACATAGTTTGTTAGGTCTCGTGTTGCTTTGAAGTAGGTATCACCAGTGTGACTATAGTATTATGATACTAGTCTATACCTTTTGCCTCTCAGAACCGATTTACCTGCAACACACTCATTAACATCATTTTAGATTTTCTCATTCACTTTATTTTAACATTCCTATTGTGTGTCTTCTTGCTTTCTGTATGTTTTAATCCTTGCTGCCATTACTCCTCTGTTATAAAACAGTTTTCCTTTATCCTCTTTTTTAGAAAGGCGAAAGAGAGGGATTTTCTATTGTAGTAATTGAAGTTTGTGTCATCATCACTGAAATTATCAAAGTCTGTCTTATTCTAACAAATTCATCAAATAAAGTTTAATATGAATGACTTACGACAAAATTCCTCAGATCTCCAGTCACTGATGACGATCCCCTCCCGTGCACAGTGGTAAGCGTAGTATTGGAATGCATCGCAGGGCTGGCACTGTCCCAAGTCTCCGTTTTCATTCATACAGGAACACATATCATATCTACACAGATTAATGAACTCCGCAGCGTCCATCAATCCGTGGCACCTAGCAAAAACCGCACTATGCAACTGGATACATGTATCTTGGATAGCAATCACGTACTCTTCGCCCAAGTTACTGCATGGATGTAGAATATCATCGGGTGTTACATCCGGACATGTGGTAATGGTCTCCATATTCTTGGCGAATTCAAGCAAGCTGTCAGAATTCCCGTATTCGTTGTTAGGGTTGCTGTCGTAGTTGCCACACAGACCAGTGGTTGAAGTATCGTTTCCGGCGCTTTCAGGAAGATGTATGGTGACTAAACCATCTTGGTTTAAAGTCAGTCTCATTCCTGTTTGGAGTTAGATTAATAAGAAATGAAACTGAATTTGAATAATCATGTTTAGTTCAGGTAATTTATAATTCAAAGAAAATAAATTAAGCAGAGTATCATAGCAATATACTGCACAAGAATGTACAAAATACATTTCACGTCAACAAATCCAACCTATTAAGATGACATGCTTCGGAGAAAGCTAACTAAAAGATAAAGCCGCGGCCTGTAGCGTGAACGCCACACAGCGGCGCTTTAAACTGAATGTACTAATCCCCTCCTATTAAGTCAATGGAAGAATAATAGGGGAATGGTATATCTGGCATATAATCCCGCTGTGCGGCATTCACACAGGTGGGCACGGCTTTATCTTTTGGTAAGGCGCCAATATAATTTGTTTTTTCCACACAAAAGTATCACCTGTGGATTGGTTTTACATTGAGTACTGCCAGTGTGATATTATTGTCGTTTTAAGAAAAAAATCAAGGTGAATTTTCATATCAGAGTGGTAAATGAAATAAATGAAAATTATCGAAATTGCATAGTCACTATCCTCAGATCACTAGTGTCGCCTATTGTAGCCTAGGCCTGACGTTCACTCTCTTGCCTCATGGATTCTTCTCTTAGAAACAATTTTGGTAGCCACAGGGTTTTGTTTACCATATCTGACCTCTGATGATCTTTGACCTTTATCAAGGTCATCATCGTTTTAAAGCTTGCCTCAGGGGTTATTCCGGCCATGTTTGGTGGCCATACAGCATTACAGACCTTATTTGATCCTTCGCCTTTTTCAATGTCATCATCATCTAAAGCTTGCCCCAGGTGTTCTTGGCTCTACCCAAAAATTACTTGGGTCAAGTTTGATGAAATCGGTGGCATAAACCTTACACCCCTAAATGACCTTGAACCTCAAATCAAATCAAATGTATTGAAACAAAAAATCTGCATCTCAAGTCTCCCTACCCAACATTACTTGAGCTAAGTTTGCAATGAATTTTGCGGGGGAGGGGGGGGGGATGAGGGGGGGGCAATGCGTGTCCCAAAAAACGGTGTGTTGTCAGCCCTCTGGCGTCGTCAACATTTAGGGGTGTTTTCAACTTCCATAGCAATTTTCATGAAAATAGGGGTGTTTTCAGCAAAGAATCATGATGTTTACGTCATTAGGGTATTTTTTTCTCCATTCTGGTGTTGAATAGGGTTGCAAATTTGAGTTTATGCAATATGATGTTTGGGTCCATTTTCAGGGTGTGTGGACGGGGCATGAGTAGCAATTTTGTCTCTAGGTGACTCCTTCCCCCCCCCCCCGAAATCTTGCTGACCCTTGGGCATAGTTTACCTTTACCTTTAATATAACTCGCAAAAATCTACTATGACCTTATTTGGCCCCTAGATGACCTTAAACCTCACATATGTCATAGGACATCTCAAGTCCCACTACCAAATGATTTCTTGCATGGGCCAAGTTTAACAAAAAGTGCATTCAACACATAAGAAATGAGAGCACTTTGAAAAACCTTAACGACACACACAGACACACGCTCACATACACATACACACAGAATATTTGACTGGTATATATAGATGTCTCCCACACATGACCAGACAGAAATTTGATGTAGGCAACAAAACGTCAAGGCCGTATTGTAAACATATATATGTCCATTGGATTGTGCTATCCATTTAAAGCTCAAATTGAGTTGTTGAAACCAAAAGTAAATTGAAAGTAATTGTATATATATGTCCTCATGTTGTTCCATTTACATATAAATATACATATCTTTACCTATTTTTATCTTCCATGCACTATTTGAGGTTAAATTTAGAGTAAACTGTAGTCAGGCCGGTCATAGAGACAGCTAGCTCCTACATGTATCTCGCCAGAACTCACCGCGCACAGATACGGTGCGAACTGTGGGCATATCGCATGCAACTGTTCGATACGATTTGCACGTGCAGGTCGCTGCTAAGCTGTGTAAGGTGGTCACCTTTGCAGTCATTAATATGATTTAACAAAATAAAAGTAAATGCAAAACTATTAAAGATGGGAAGATGAGTACATACCATCACGTTCTTCGATAATAGTCAACATTCCAGACCGCATGACCCTTAGGATGCCGGTTACTGCGTCAAACGGGACCGTCTGATAAAGTTCGTTATGTTTTACATAACCGTCACTCGACAGTTCTAACGTAAAGTCGTCAGCTCTGTTTAGGCAAAGATATTTTAAATATTTCTATTTCTGTTTTCCAATACACGTTCGGCATAAGAGGACAATAAGAAAATAGACATGATTATATTTAAACGATAATATACTATAAAACTACATAATGATTGACAAATTCATTTTAAAACATTTTGAAATAAATAAGAATTATGCTAAGAATGAAGGGGAGAGTGGTAAAAAGCTGGCCGTAGGCCTATAAACTAGCATTCTTAATGTGTTCCTGTAAAAAGGCAACCGACGTTCAAATGTCAGCCATTTAGAACATGACAAATTTGGCCTATTTTTGTGAATTGGGATATAAGAGCAACTTTCTGGCTTTCATTTGACACCATTATGCGTCAACATTGTCACGGGTCACGGAGTTATGGCTCTTCAAAGGAAGAGTAGGCCTAGGCTACAAAACCCACTTTTTTCACTCTCGGAGTTTGTAGGGTATTAATGAAGCAACTCTTTGCAAGTTTTCAATTTCAATTGTTTTTTTAACACCAAGTAATAATAAAACGCTATCTCCTCTCCTCCCCTCTCCTAAACGGGTGATATCACTCGCCAATGCATGAAACGACTAATTACTACTCTTGCGATCTGGAGTCGCGACGTCTCCTGAGTCTCAGAGGATTCGCGGTAAAAATCAAGCAAATATCTTAAAAGAAATTGTAATAATAAGAAGGGTTACAAGTCATGTTGAGAGCACTCCTTCTCGCTTAGGCATATAGGGCAAGTCTACGCTATTTTGCAATGTAACAAACGAGACAAAAATAGGCTTTTTTGATAAATCTTAAATTGAAATCCCAATCCTCAGGTATATTTTTGAAGGTACTAAGAACCTTCAACAAAATCATAAACAATAATTGAAATAACTCAATTCATTTTTAATTTATGACAATTTATTCGTTCGTAACACATGGGACCAGAACAAATGGTGTTTTTAAATTTTGAATTTGTTCACATGATACTAGGAATTTAAAAAGCAGATAAAAACTTGTATAGTCACATCCTCTTCATCCATGTAATGAACATCGTAAATACATATTTTAATGTCAATATAGCCTCAAGTTTTCTAGCAAGGTCATGTTTTATAAAATATGACATGTAACACATGGGACAGTAACACATGGGACGATTATTCCATGAAATATTTTCCATTAAATATTTGGTGTAGCCAAGGCGTAGCAACATGTTTTGTAAAAAAAAATCCCACTGATAAAACAAAAGAAACATAATACAACACATTACTGTAAAAAAGTAAATATGTTGTTTCATTACTTGAGGTGGGAGGGCGAGTAACAAAACTTCATTATTTTACATCAGCTCAGTATCTTTTGTGAGACTACTTCTGAGACATGAATACTTTAAGGATAAAAATGTGGAAAGTTATGTGCTAGGTTTGTGATATTTTCACCAGAGGAAATCAAGATGATATTGAAACAGAAAATAGGTACTTTTTTGTTGTATTCCCATAACAAATATTGAGAAATATTGGTTAAGAATAGCATTTTTAATGCATTTTATAATTTTTTTTAATGAATATTCATGAGCCTTGTGACGTCATATGACCTTGAAATGACTTTTTGACCTCATTTGCATTAAGTTTATTTCATACACTTTGTGGTGATATATGATACATTATATGTACCTTTAAAACCTCACTGACACACTTGACACAAAAATGGGTGAAAAGTTAAAAAATCGCCACCTCAGGAACAAATAGCTTGGACTTGCCCTGTAGTAAACTTATTACCGGCTTATAGCTAGGCTACCAAGAAAGGTGCTCACAGCATTCAAGGAATTTCTTCCTACCGGTACCCATTCACCTCATCGGGGATGAATTTAATGCCGAAGGTTAACTCTGGATGTGGGATTCCAACCTGCGACCCTCTGACTGAAAGGCGAGAGTCAGAACCCCTACACCACGACGATTCCATCTTCGACTTCTGAAGAAAAAAAAATCCAAATCGCGGCGACGTTTCCGAGGTGTCACGGCTTTGGTCTCTTGCCAATATAGAACAATATAGAACATGATTCTAGAATCAGAATTACAAGATTACAAGATTATAATGGTGAACATTTCGGCAAGGGATATCCCTATTTTCATGACTAATACGACCATAGCCATTCATTCAAACTATCCACGAGAAACGTTTTATACAATTAAAATAATGCTGTAAATGCCTGGGAATCGAACCAGTTTTGGATAAGGGAGAAAGATATATTATGACCCTGTCACATATGGCCGGATGGTCTGACGGACAAGAAAACAATGATTTATTGTTTATCCGTTATGCGGTTCTCAAACGTTGCATGCTGATTTTGAACATCATATAATGGATAAACAATATACAATTTGATACTGCGTGGTGACATCAGCATGACTTAAAATGTCCTTTCCCATCCTGGAATCTTGACTTTGGCATGCGTTCGCAGAACAGAGGATGTTAGATTGCACTCACATGTATTTCACTGAAACTTCATGATTTCTGGTATCGAGTTCGACTGTGTAGCTGCCTGTCTCGTGGAGGATGTAGACGCATTCACTGGGATAGTTGTAGATGTGATTATCAAACGTAGTCACATGACCACCGCAGCAGTATTTACATGTGCCAAAGGACTCCTGTGACGTGTCCTCTGCTGTGGCTGTAGAACCATCTGGGTCTGTGGATCCGGGGGGATGTGTATCTATGGTCTCTGTTGGTCACGTGATATAGAATAGATACAAGAAGAAGGTATTTGATAAATTTCACAAATAGAATGAGATAAGATTTCGTAAGGACGAACACCGTATAGCTCAAAGTTGGGTTTACTTATTTCCGGGTATACTCGGGTATTTGGAAGAATATTGAGGTAAAACAAGACTTACCATCGACCACGTCACAGTTCTCCCCGGAATAGCCCTCGCAGCATGTAGTTGTGCTCGGTTGTGCGACTAACACCAGTCTAGAGGATAAAACAAATGATAATATTACTTTTCAATATATCCATAATAAAAAATGTGAACATTAATTGGTCTAAACCCCTTCACGTGACAAAAGATGATCATTCCAACTAACAAGCCACAAGGCGTGAATAGTACCAAAAAATCACTGTAACCTAGAGTTTGTTTGTTTTCTACAGTGTTCCGGTATTTTTCAAAAGTGTTTCGTACTTTAAAAGGTCTTCCCATTGCATTTAATACTGTTGACGAATATAAACCAAATATATACAAGGCCTTCATAATGTTACGGTATGCGATCATGCATGGGCGATGTTCTTAGGATCTTATTGATGGTATCTCACTTGCCATCAGACGGATTTGAGACTTATTGAGACTTATTGAGATGTTTTTAAACTAGTCGCAGTGACGTCTCTTGAGTTTTTGCGACGTTTCATGAATATGGGCCTATAGTGTTGTTTTTTTAGTTATCGGAGACATCTCCTAGTTTCTGATTCGCAGAGTGAGACCTTAACGGCCCACTTTCGACATCTTAATTCAAATCGTGCTGTGGACGTGTTACGGTACAGTGGATGACAGACTGGATAGTCTTTTATAGTGTTCGGATCCGTGTCTACCCTTGTCCGCACCACGAGTCATGGTACAACCATTGTCTTGTTTTTCAATAATAATATAGGTTTTCCGGTCAAGTTTAAACTCTCTCCGATCATTTTGACATTTCTTACAAGCGCTTTCGTTCGAAATGTGATCGCGATTAAAAATCTAAACGTTATTTCAATTAACTGATAGCTCCGCTCCATGAGGTATCGTTGATATTAAATGAACGTAAACGATTCGATTGCAAAGAGTTTAAAATTGATCGAGAAAACCTATGTATTTGATTTGTAACGCGCCAAATCCACTTTGTGGTGTGCTCGAGGTGCGACGAATGAATAGAGCGTGAGAAAAGGAAATAGAGAAATTCAATAAGAAATACATATAATACACATGCATTCAGTTTTTTCACTGATTTGTTTTCGCTTAAGATTATTCTCATATTTCAC
The DNA here is from genome assembly GCA_940671915.1 of Paracentrotus lividus. NCBI lineage: Eukaryota > Metazoa > Echinodermata > Echinoidea > Camarodonta > Echinidae > Paracentrotus > Paracentrotus lividus. The sequence continues at coordinate 28,310,458 of CALNVZ010000641.1, forward strand.
CCATTTACACGATTGAAATAACAACACTAGAAACAATACTATTAATGGGTGAAATGAGGTTATGCTTGCATATAATAGACTAATGAAGTATGATGATACAATATCGATAACAATTAGTCATGATAATTACTTAAAGTTTCTCTTTAATGTAAAAATAAAAATGTATCATTATATTTACAAATTAAAATGTATTGAAAAGAGAACTTCAGAATACGCTATCGTTGGTATCGTTTCTACTCTCCTTTAATTCTCCAACGTAATATTATATTATAGCCTATAGCCTATTTTCTTCTCAAAAAGTTTTTTCACTTATTAATTTATTATGCTGTTACGAAATGTTTATGAACAGAACAAACAATTCATTTATTGTGGTAGTCTTCAAACTTTGTTTTTCATCACCACACATAGAAAAAATCAAACTCTCATTGTTATACTTTGAAAACGTCAGCAACGTTGGAAATAAGTGTTATTTTATTTTACACTTGGGCACTTCGCATAGATAGCACGGATAGAGTGCATATTCTATTATTGTACACAAGGACACGTGAACAGATGGTATGGTAGCATATCCAGAGTTTTGTTATGAGATCTATTTCGTTGTACGATGGGAAGTACGAGTGTCAAAATTGTGTTTAATCTATAATTACTAAATTGTTTATTGTCCATAAACAACCGCACGAACAACTATCATTTATTTCCCCTTTTTTGTATGTATTGTAAATTTCATTGTAAATACTATATTATATTTTATGGCCGTCTGATCTTTTAAGTGATCCTTTATTTAATTTACACTTTCAACGTTGAAAATAGGTCATACCTAAAGAGTCGGGGATTTTTTTTACAAACCGTGAAATTAAAAGATATATTTCAGCTATTATCTTTTTTTTTTTTTGTTTTTTTTTTACATAATTTAGGTTTTTTAGGTCATCTACGTTTACAACAAAATGACACAATGTCAAAAAGAATATAGTTTAGTTCATACTTATAAATTAAGAGTGGTTTGATATTTTGTTGCATGTATTTTTATATTAATTATATTTTTGTTATTATTTTGATTATTTATCATATGATGAGTTTTGCATCATAGCTTAAATACGTACATTATTTGAAAGCCTTTTTATATGTTTCGTTTTAAATGGAAGACTTTTCCTTTTTCATTTCTAAGAGAACTAGATGACTTGAACCGTCACTTTGAAATACAAACGAAGGAGAGGTCAATGGAACAAAAGCCCATAAAAAGATGAAAATTGAGAGTTGGGGATTGATTAAGTTACATCATGAAACATAATCTATATGCATCGTATCTCTCTAAAAAACTGTTTCGTTTATCCCTTTTGCAAGTGAAAATGACCAAGGTCCCAATACAACGCAAATTAAAAAATGACAACAACACTAGAAAATAAAGGATAACGAAGATCCACACCAATCAAAAGTAGTGATCTCTCAGTAAAATATAATAAAAAGTTTGAAAGTTATAATGCTGCTGTAATTGAATTCTTCTATAAATGTATCTGTTCTATATGAATTAGCTAAGGATAATATGCATTAAACGTCTTTACCACACTAGACAAATTTTCCTTGGCATCGCAGAAAGAATTAAGGTTTTCTTGGTGTTTCTTTTTCCCGTGCTATGTATTAGGCCTATGGCCACTTTTATTTGACAGACTATAAAGGACTTTTTTTTTTTTTTTCTTTCTTTTCTTTTCTTTTTCTTCTCGGGAGGCCTTTTTCTTTGTCTTTTCCCATAGTTTCGGAACGAGAGCGTCTGATCGACAACAAAATGACTCTAGTTATAAATGAATATAAGAAACTAAAAAAACAAGACACACAACACAACAACAACAAAACAAGGTACATCTATACTCTGTGTCAAATTAATGGTACAAGTGGAAGCACATTTTTTTTTTTTAGTATGAAGATTAATCACAACCTGGTATTGTTTGTATTCTAAGCAAGAAAATCAGACTTTCTTCTGCAATTTTTCATCACATTAGGTGCTTAATTTTTGAGACATGACTAGTTTTCTACATCAAGAAAATCCATTTTTACGCACGCCCGTACCATGCCTTTGTGATGTTTCGAATAATGTCCATGAATTCAGCGCTCCAGAACAATAGAGTGCGTAATTTCGATTTGTTTCTCGTCGCACAAATTTGCATAACTTTTGTTTTACGAAAGCAAATTATAAGAACAAAGCGTATCAGCAAATAATCTGTTGGCTTTAATTTGATACGATCACACATCATTTGAAAAGATTTCACACCAAATCATTTTCCCCCGACTGTACCTTTTTTTTAATTACAGACTGATTATATTTAAAAGATCGTAATGTTTATATTATTCTATTCATCCATTCATATCCCTGACTACCTGTAAGCATGATAAATTTGGGTTTCATTGAAATCATTTTATTTTACGTGTAATAAAAGCTGTGTCATAGTATCACTTTTGATACACTTTGAATATACTACATGATAAAACACAAATTACTTGAAAAATGATCTCTACATAATTATATCATTATAGGTGTGCTTAATATTACTGCAAAATGATGTATCGAAAGTCGGGTCCCAGTAATTTTTTATTCCTAAAAACGCCCCTATTTTGATAGTTTTGTTGTTTCCTAATATTTTGACATGCAAGAGTTCTCCCATAAATGCTCTACAAAGAAGTAAATAGGGAGACTGCTATTGAAATGTATGGTCTGCCACTGTTAACTGGGGGCTGCCATTTCAACTTGTTAGTGGGAAGCGTTTGTGTAAAGCAAGAAAGAAATTTGTAATTAAAATAACGTCTTAAAATGAAAAGATATACGTCAACGAACATTTCTCAATGATCTATTTTATAATAGGCCTACCATTAACTTCAGCAGACATAAATATTTCTAACCCTGCCTGACATAGTATTAAAAAGTGTATGCAAACTGCATTTTGACCATTGAAATGCAATGTCTACAGGTGCATGCACAGCTCACTGCTATTGACTCAAGATGAAATACCCATGATTTCGATTACATTTTCAATTGTTAATCACCCGCCAACCGTCACAATTCCGTTGTTTGTAAATAGTAATTGCAGTATGTCACCAATAAAAGAAAAAAGCAGCCTCCCGGCTTTCGTAGGTAATCGTTAACTTTGACAAGATTTTCTGGTTTACTTAATTAGGTCTAGCAGCACAAAGTGTTAGAAACAATGTAATTATACGATGAGAAAACTTTCCCTTTTAACGGTAAAAAATATATACGTATATATGTATATATTTACCTCCTCACTATGCATATTCCTGTTGATGTACTTTGATCTGAAATTATTAGATCAGTCTCTAGCATGCTGTCACATCGGACGGTTATCATTTTGTACTCTTCAACCGGGGCCTGAGTTACAGTTTGTGTACACGGTGTCGTTTCAGGTGGAATGTAGAGGCTAGCCCTTTGATAAAACAAATTGAGTGATATAAGTATTTAAATCTTTTTCATAAATTGTCACACAAATCACATCTTTTAGAGCCAAAGAGCCTAATAAGGTCAGTCACATTTATGCAATATCAGGACAACACACACACAGAAAATCGGGCCAGTGTGCTTAGACTGCATGCATCAACAGTCGTTACTGGTGCGTCCAGCGAACTCAGTGTTGCCAGGTCCAAGAAGTCAGATTATCGTATCAAAGCCTCAAAATTATCGTTTTTTGGCAAAATTATCGTACATGCAAGATTCCATAGCAATTTGCAGAAAATCCACCCCTATTTTGGGGATGAGATTGACCTTCACGTGTTCGGGGCATTGCCAGAAGACCCCCATGCAGACCTTGAATCGAATATCAAGTTTTAACATTTGCGGATCACGAATGGACTCTTCCATTTTTTATGGGCAGGGGTTTCCGGGGTGGAGCCCCAGAACCAAAAAGGAATTTGTGGTTTATAGGCCAGTTTTACAGATTTTTGCCTGTAGATTAATGGTATCTGGTGAATATATATTGTAAAATTATCGTACATTTTGCCCCTTTTTTCAATTATTGAATCGTAACATCGTACAGAGGGTCAATTATCGTAAAAATACGGATAATTATCGTACGGCTGGCAAGCTGAGCGAACTGGACCTCCCGCTACAGCGCACGTCACGGGGCTCCCCCCCACACAAGGTTTGCAAGCAAAGAAGAAGAAGAAAAAACAAGGGAAAAAAAAAGAGACAAGAAATAAAGATAACAAAAGGATTTTTTTTTTTTTTTTAATGAAAGAAAAGAGCAGAAAAGAAAATATTAACAAAAAGAACAAGGGAGAAAGGAAAAAGCAGTGGCAAAAATAGTCGTATCCGACTGGCTTGCCATAATATTAACGCAAGAAGAAGAAAAAGATCGCAAACTGGCAATGTCCATCGAAATCGTTGTTGCATAACACCTTTTTGTTTAAAAGACTGACCAGCTAACCAACTAGAAGTGTTCTTTCATTTTTTGAAATTGACAGCAAACGTTTGTGTTACGGGGCCTAGGTCTTATTGTCATTTGTATTAGTTTATGTTGACTGCGCGCTGGTCAAACGTTATGTCAATGTGAACTGGTTCCATCAGAGATTTATGCTCCTGTAATTGCATTGGTTTTGAGTCCCAAAAGAGTTTTCAAAAAAGGATAAATATCAATATTTTTAATAACATCATTCCAATCCGTTGTCGGAAGTAATTGGAAGAGTGTAAAGACTTACCTTTTCCCAAAATGGAACCGTTATAAAGAATCAGTCAAGAAAAAAAGTTTTTTATTTCTTTAAAGTATGAACATTTAATCATGGGTTTCATTATATATCTTTGTAGACTATCCTTCCTGGACTTTATGGTACATTTTCGTATAGATCTTTACTGCAGACAATGATCAGAAGACTGCAAAAATCAAACTTGCACCAGGTGGCTGGGTGGTAGAATGAAACTTTTTTTTTTTTTACTATTATCTGAAGAGTTTTGCTCGCAGGACTAATTTGCTCGCAGGAAAAGACACACGTACACACAAACCGATCTTACCACAACACACACACACACACACACACATACACACACCTACTTATAATGTAATTTATCGATGGTCGAGGTAAAAATTAAATGCTTACTTTATTAAAGTTGATATGTCAAAACTGGATTATGAATATGTGTTTGTGTTGGTGTATGGGTGGATGTTTTTATGTGTGAGAAAGAGAAAGGGAGGGGAGGAGGAAGAAATAGAAAGAGTGAGACATAGACAGAGAGAGGATGTGTGGATAGGAGAGAGGAAGTGCGTTTGCGTGACGGTGTGGGTGTGTGTTTCTGAGTGCACACGATTCTGTTTTATTCGTCACCCAGCCACTTGGCGCAAGTGAGATTTTGCAGTAGAAGAAGATTGTCTGCCATTTAGTCATGTATGCAAGGATCCATGTGAAAATCGTACTGAAAACCTGAGGACGGATAACTCAATCGAGATACATGTACATCATGAAACCCATGATTAAAACAAGGCAACTTCAAGATGATTGGGCATTTTGTTCTGACTCACTCTGTAGTCCAATATAGCAACAACAAAAAAACATCTCCATACTCAATAGTTCAGTGGTGTTTTTAATCGCTTTCATATTTTATTATGTGCTTCACTGAAATGAAAGTGAAATATATTTATCATATTCTATGTTAACCAAAATTAATATCACTACTCGGTTTTTTCCTAAAAGTGGTGGTAGATTGATCTTTAAAAAGTGCCACAAACAATTCGACTTGAACTTATATGAATTCCAGTGTTTGTAAATTCTTACTTCTGCATACTACTTTTCACCTCGATACCATTATACACTCTAAAAACTGAAGTGCTCGTGTAGTGACTGCACTTGAAGTGCTATATCAGCACCTGAAGTGTTATTTTAGCACTTGCCCAAGTGTTAATTTATCAACTAAAAAAATTTCAATGTCGGTATGGGATTCGAACCGGGTTCTACCTAGACATGGAAGAGTACTGCTGACGTTAGCAATAGACCAACGGAGATCTCGCTAACCGGCTTTAATTATGACAGCATAGTAGATGATTATGGCAAATTTGAAGAAGGTTCGTCATGCAACAATATGATCTGCTATCAATCGTGAGATGTGAATTGGTCTAATGTGCTCGTCAGCGCTTCTCATGCGGGGGACCCAGGTTCGAATCCCAACGAAATCACGCCGTTTTTACCCATTTTCGCTGAAAGTTCAGCTCACGTGAAAGTGCACTTTGAGTGTAGTTAAACAGCACTTTGAGTGCAGTCACTATGCAAGCTCTTAAAAAGTGCTGATTTCAGCCTTTGAAGAGCTAAAAACAGCACTTCTCAGTTTTTAGAGTGTAACATGATGCACCCCTAAGTGCATCATCTTGTTTTATTCAATCTTTGTTTTGTTCTAACACTGTTTAGAGAGTCTGTACAAATGATAATGAATAATAAGTCGTCTTTTTAATTTCATATACGTTACAGAATCACATATCACGATTGGTAAAGATCCTATTACTTGCTACATGATGAATTTGCTCTATGCAAATTTGCCAAGCGCATTTTCTACACTGTCACATTTAAGCAAAAGTAGGGAGATCTCCACTGGCCTATCGGTAACTTCAGCGATATTCTTCAGTGTCTAGCGAATAGGACCCCGGTTCGAATCCCACCGATATTGCAACATTTTTTGGTGATAATACAAGTGCTGAAATAGAACTTCAAGTACATTCACTATACGAACACGGCTAGATAAGCACTTCAGTTTTTTAGAGGGTATATGTTTTTATTTCTTCCTTGCATTTATTTACGTCTTTTGATGTTGTGAGAACTGTTGATTTAGATTACTTTTCACGTTTGATTGTATTTATTTTAAGATTGAATTTTCGGTTCCTCTCAAATCAAATTCTTTGAATATATGGCAAAATGGAAACAGTTTCAAACTTATTCAAATCTGAAAACATTTTGATTAAATAATGATTTCTAGACAGATGAGTACACTTCTAGATAATTCAGAAAACAATTGATCAAGAAGTCGATGGATTATGACCACCCCACCCTCCCAATAATTATAAGAAATGACGACTTGTGCTGATGAATCTGAAATGGGGGATAAGTATGATGTTTGCATGTTATATAAGTATTATTCCACTCGTGTTTTTATAATCGTATAACATTTAGCAGTTGGAGACGAAAGTATACATCCTTTTAGAAATCTGTTAATCCGTCAAGCTTTCGGACATTAATAATGTGAAAATTGTTACCAAATAAACAGTGTAATTACCTTCCAACTCCAACGGATGAGAGAAAGAAAAGCATCCCCAGAAGGAAAAGCGGCGTAGGCGTACTGCGCCATGTTCGCCTTAATCAGCTAACGTCCTCGAGAAGATGAAGAAAGTCGTTCTCGGTTCAAGATTTTTTCAGTTTCCTCTTCGTAAGTAAAGAGTTATCATTTCGCGTTTCTACCAAAGGGTATCGCATAAGGATAGTGAAACGCTTGCATGCAGCTATTGTCGCTTGCTTCGCATAAACTGGGCGTGCTTGGGAAATAAGGAAGTTAGCGCAAACGTTATTTATATATTACGTCGTCGATGCAGCTGTAATCGATTGGTTTGTTTCATATTGGTTTTTTCTTTGAAGAAAAGTTGTGGCCAATCAGAGGTAGATGTGAGAGGTCTTGCAACTCAACCGTGGAAACGGACCGGATGGGAAGAGAGTAACAAGCGAGGAGAAGGGTTCATTTAGTTTTAGATTTATTTTCCAGTCGTTTATTCATAAACCCTATATAAAAATCTAAAATTCTGTTTGGGGCAGTGAGTTTGTGCAAATAAGTTGAAAAAGAGAGTGGAAAACGAACTGAGGAAGACTACTTATATCACGCATTTGGTGGATGTCATCTGAAGGGAGTATGGATGTCTGTTTTTCTCAATACAGCTTCCATAACAGAAAGTTGATTAACTTCATACATAATCAACAACTTTGACTTTGAATAGAAAAGGTTATTTTTGAACGCTATGCCTATTTCATCCCTTCTTAGTAAACATAATTCGCTGGTTACTTTATTGGCACTGCGATTTATGCGGTTAATATTTCGTGTATAACCTAGTTTTACTAGTAACTTTCATCAGTTCTACGTGTTTATTTAAATATTTAAATCTGTTCAATACTTAAGAAGTTTTGACACAATTATGGATAAGCGCTATGCAAATGTTAATTGTTATCACTGGTATTATGTGCTGTATATATGGGTTATTTTTTCTTCGTGATCACTGTGGAATACATACATGTATATTCCAAGGGACCTATGTCATTTTGCAAGGATGTTTGTAGTATTCATTTTTTTGCCTTTGATAAATCAATTTGGCTACACTGTTAGAACTGTGTTTAATAATTTCGCTGTTTAAAACAATTTTGGTTTAAAAGTTATACATTCTTGTTTAACACTTAAACATTGTTGTTTAAGACCGGAAAAGTGAGGTTTTATAACCTTAAACAAGACCTGTTTACAGATTTATTAAACAGGTTTTGTTTAAAAAGGCCGAGGCAAATGTCACGTGATAGTCATGAGCTAATGTCATCATTCGTTACATGCAAAGTAAATCGGCGCAACATTTCAATTATGGCTGAGGACTTTAATATGTCTCCCACATAATCGAAAGGTCTTGGGTTCGATACCCGGCCGTGTCATACCAAAATAAAATTTGGAGCGCTTTTATTTTTGGAGCGGATCATTAAACAATACTGTTGATATTTTAAACAGCTTTCTTTAAACAATTATGTTGTTTAATAATACCATTAAACAACAAGTTGTTTAAACTTTTAAACAGCAAGAGTGTTAAAGTTTTAAACAACTACAGGTTTAAATTTTTTAACAATGCTGTGCGATTCACCGGTTAACACGCAGTTATTCAATAAATGGTATTACAAAACACGACCATCTTGTCACGGATTGTCTTATATAACTGTTTTGGCATGTTTATTGTTCAGAATAATTATGTCAAAGGTCCTTTTAAGTTCAGTCAAAGGGTCATTTTATATTCTTTCTTGTCATTTACAATATTTTGACAAAATTTGCTTGGACAAAGCGTCTGATTGCAAAATGAAATGTGAAGGAGTTCTGTTTATAGGCTCTATAGTGGGATACATACATGATGAATATCGTTTAAATAATTGTGCAATATAAGGACGGGATTTTAATCGACTTTATTTTAACCCTAGAATAAGAAAGAGAGAGAGAGTATAAAAGAATGAGAAGTCTAGAGTGCGGGATAAGGTTTAACTCGAGTTTGTCCTAGCCGTACTTAACAACAACAATATTTGAAATAAAGGAAATGATTTTATCCAAAATGTCGTTTTCGACTAAACTCATATTATGAGTATCATTTAGTTTATTGACGATAGTACTAATGTCCGACCTATCTTCAATAATAGTTGTTTTGCAATCCCAGAATAAATCTAAAACTTGTCAAAAGATGGCCACACCTGTTTGGTTGTCATGGGAATGAAATCGATCCTTCCTACGTCAGACAAAATGGTCTAATTCTAGTGTTGAAGGTGTTAGTGGGATGAGGCACCCACCCCCCCCCCCTACTTCCACGGTAGAAACAAATAGGAGACGCAAGAAAATATGTGTATAAGAAAACCTCTATTCGAAATAATTATGTCACTCGGTTCAAATTATTATTATTATTTTTTTTTAACTTTTGGGTCCTAGTGTTACTCGTAATGCAGAAGAATCTCATTTGTATTTTCTTTATGGAGGGTTCAATTATTAAACTATTGTTTTTGGTTATTATAATAATGCAGGACGGTTATTATGTCTTATTCCATTATTGCTCTTTTTAATAATGATTCGTAATCATGATTAACATTACCTAAATATCAAGAATCAATCAAATTCTATAGTTGAAATTGCAGACCACGTAATAAATCATGATTGTTATCTCAAACAATTAACGATGCAAATATATTTATAATAAATAAAAAGTTTTAAACGGAGTTAGTATGTGGAGACATGATTTAATTGTTGGTTTGTCATGTGTATGTGGTATAGTTATGTTCAGAAAGATGAATTAACAGTCAATTTTTGAAGGTTTTCCAAAATATGATGATGTTATCATGAAGATGTTTATGACTGACTATCACCATTTACAAGACCGTACCTGGAGTACACTTTAGTTAACACTGCGGTCTTTGGAAGGAAAGCAATCTGGTATTTCGGTGCATGATGCTTACGAAATTATTTTGTCAGGGTTTCATCTTAAAACATTATTACATGTACTGAGAGCAGGTAGGGTACAACAGCTCAAATTTTTGCGAGAGTCTATAAATTCTTCTTTCGTCCATTGGTTGTTAAAATGTTGTGTTTAATTGAATAAGATAAACTTAAACTTGAACTTAAACTCCAAAAGTTACAAATTCCCTTTAAGAACGCGATGAAACAGAATAAAGAGAAATACTTAATAGATTATATAACTGAATAGCTACATCAAAGACAAATTCACATGAGACAAAGTTTCGAGTTGTATAAATATCCCCATTTCCTCCATTACAATAAACATCGTGTTTCTTTGACATAATTCATACACTGGCAAACATGTATGGATATAACACACAGCAGCCTTTGATTCTAGAAGTTTTCGAGCTGCTACAAAAAGTTTTCACACCACATCCATTTTGCTTTCCGTACCATCTGGCGTAGGATTATCGATTTGTTCAGTACATAACCGTGATTTCAGCATATTTTGACAGACTGTATAATCATGTAGGTTCATATTAAAATCGTTCTGATTTAGATCATTTTAAGCACTGTGTATACTTACATGTCAATATGATCATCAATATAGACAGCTTAAGCACGCATTTCATATTTGTATAATGATTTTCATTTTTATACAGCTGTACGGTCCTCATTCGAAAGGGATGATCAAGTTTATTCACATTTCTTTATTTCCTGTTTTATTGCTCAATTTCTATTATTTATCTTAATTGAAATTGCTCTTAGATTATATAATACTGGGTGTATCGACAAAAAGGAAACCCGAAAGGTATAGAAAGTGCAACACAATACTAATGAAACCTCTCTCAGCTCACCAATGTCACGCATCACTGAACCCTATTGTTCTGAAAATGTCTCGCAAAATTGTGAGTGGTTCACTTTCATCTTCCTTGTAATGGGCTGTTTGAATGTGCCTAAAAAGAGATCCAAGTTTGATCACCAATAATTTCAAAATATTACTGTGGTGATTAAGAAATTTATATCACTGGAATGTTATGATACTTCTCTGAGCTCACCAATGAACCCTAGTGTTCTAAAAATGTCTCGCAAAGTTGTGATTCGTTCACTCTTATGCTCCTTGAGATGGATTGTTTGAATGTGCCTAAACATGATTAGCAATTCTAAGTAAAGCATTCCAGGGATTTAAAAAAAATGGCTTTGATAAATGGGTTGTAAAAGGACTTCTTATATAGTATATCTAGCTTATTATCCGGGTAATTTCATCATGTGACAGCTCATGACAGCCCAGAGAACCTTCGGTTCACTGTGGATAATGTAAGAAGTATGAAAGTGCACCAATCGCAATTTTCAGAACAATGGGGTTCAGTGATGCATTGCATTGGTAAGCTGAGTGAAGTATCATTGAAATGGTAATAAAGTTGCATTTTTCAAGTTATAAACTTCATAATCACCACCGTAGTATTTTTGAAATTATTGATAATCAAACTTGGGCTTCCTTTTTATACACCCTGTATACTTATTTTTTTAGTTCTATTATCTATGAACTTGCCAATATACCGAGAGAGTAAAATAAAACTAAACACCTAGAAAATTGCCATTAAAAATAAAATTATTCTATGAAACAAAACTATTATATATACATATTTTGAAAGAGTAACTTCTCCCACATCTTTAGTACCATTTTTGTGCGGTACGTGTTTAGGCTTGGATGAACATGGGACATTGTTTGCGAACATGTACAATTGCACTTGTGCTAGAGTTGGGGTGAAATCAAAACAACAAAAAAGGAAATCCATCCTGATCAAAGTGAAATAACCTTTTAACCAAAAGTTTTTGAGCAAAATTACTCAGTATCAATCCAAGCTATGGACTTACTGGCAGTTTCTTCATTTCATCTGATGCATTGCAGTCTAAAACAAACTGATCCGTCGGGGCCAAGCGGATTTAGTTATGACTGAAACAGATTTTACATTATTTCATTTTGACATATGGTTTTATTCTGTGTAGGCATATTTTGACATTTCTCATTATCTTTTTTGTTTTATATATAATATATATATATATATATTATATATATATATATAATTATAATATATATATATATATATATATATATTTATATAACTAGATATTATATATATATGTATTAAAGATTATACAACTAAATTCGTGAATCCATTGGTTAAAAAAAAGTCCATAGTTTCCTTGATCTTATCTTAACTTTCATATCCATGTCTGTCTTGTATTTATTTTGTTTCTTTCTTAGTTTGTGTGTGTGTTCGATCCCCTATATAGGATACGAAAAACATAATTTTTGAGGATTTCATTTTACAGATTCATGTTCCCACAACCTCTTCCATCATGTCCATGTCTTGAGTGGATCAAGTATCATCCAGATTAAGAAGTCTGCTCGATTGTCTGAGCCGGACGCGTTTTTTTTTTTTTTTTTTTTTTATGCGGCACAGATTGGAGCTTCTTTTTTTTTTTAAACACAACCCAACCTTACTTTTTCTTCTTTTTCTTTCCCATAGGCTCTATCTGTGCCGCAAATATATATATATATATATATATATATATATTGCGATCCGGACTGGCAAAAAATAAACAAAATTGAAAGCGCCGTGAACGGTACCAGGCCTAAAGACCGCACTCCACATTTTTTTTTTTTTTTTTGAAGGAAAGGGGGTATTGGGTTTTGGCAGGCGTGCATCAGTCAATTATGACCATTTATGTCTGGGACCGAACTTTAACATCACCATCCGCGAGAGGTGACTGAGTTTCGAACCTGGGTTCGCTCCATGTCTGTAGGCTGATGCACAAAGTTGACACTAAGGCGTTACCGCTCGATCAACTCCTGACCCAAAGATTCAAGATTCTGCACGTAGGTGGCGTGTCTTCGATCGGAATCGAACCCCAAAAATTATAACTTCTACTGGCTACATAATGCAGGACCAGTCATTCCCCATAAGGTCTTCGGTCGATTCGTCGCAGCTGTTTTGCTCAAATATAGATCTGATCGACTCAACTACAAAGAATCAACAGTTAGACTGCAGACTATTTAAACAGAATAAATAAAAACAGTTTGCACATCTAATTGCATCTAATTACTTAGTCTGTTAATTTCAAACATCATGTCAAACGTGTATTTGCATTGTATAATGTCAGGGTATTGACAACTCTTGCGTAAATCATATCCCTAAGAGAGTATTTGTCTTGGACCGATTGTGCTGGAGAATAATATGACATATGCTCTTGCATGGGATAAACAAGTGTGAAGGCGACGTGTTAATCACTATTTCAGTGACGTGTGCTTTATTGTCCCCAATTTGGAACCTGAAATACATTTGGTTAGATATATGGGAGAAAGAAATTGCGCAATATGAGAGCAATTCCTTTGGCTACCAACTGTGAGCAGCTGACGAATGAGCTTCCCCTCCCCCAATTTGAAGGAGTTTTTATTATCTTTTTGTATTAAATTGTTCATGAAAATGTAATTTTCTCTAGGCATTTCCTTTAAGTGTTCATCCACGGCATAGCAACATTTACTCTGGCGAGTGCGACAATTAATCTGAACTTATTTCATCTAATGCGTGGTCACAACTACTGATCTTGTGACGTAGCTGGCGTTGCATTGACGTTGTACGTAGTCGTTCTGAAGATATCGCAGGGATTCCTACGCTTCTGTGGGAAAGGTATTGAAAAACACTCCTGCGTGTCGTTATATATATATGTAACTTACATGTCTGAAAAAGTACGTTGCAACTTCATCCTGATTAAAATAGCATAACTTTTTAACGAAAATGTCTTCCGGTTAATAATTTGGCAGGGGTGTTGTTACACATATTGACTACATTTTGTATGACAATTAGATAGATCTGTAGAGTCAGGCACAAGTGAGCACACGTCAAAGACAAAATAATTACTTTTCAAATGTATTAGGATCCCTTTTTAGGTCTGTCTGTGGCAATTTACTCTTTAATATGTACTCATTCGTGCATTACTTGATGAGTTAAGTTTTTCTTTTTATTGACATTTTTCTAGGTATTAAGTTTTTTTTTTTTTTTTTTTTTTGTGTGACTTACTCGGTATAAAGACTACATGTTCTGTTCTTGTGATTCGTTTACTAAATTTCATTGAAATATAATTCTCAACTATAATTTGTCAACTTGTTAATTGTAAACTTTTACTGTTCAATGTATAATTTAATTAATTTATGTTTTATGTTGTGATATAAATATTAAAAACACCTGGAAAATAGTAAATAGCGCCATCAACAAAAATACTAAATCACGCAAGATAGAAAAAATTAAAACTCAAAATAACACAGTCGTATAAAGATCCCGTATCGATGGCCGAAACTTTTAACACATACTTTGCCAAAATAGGACAAAATCTTGCAGACAAAATTCCACCCACAAACACAAATTTTCGTACCTTTCTTACTAACCGTCTTTATATCTTCAGTTAATGAATTCCAGTATTTCGGTCCGAAAAAACGATAGTTTTAGAGGCAAAAGAGTGCGAGTCCGCGGGATATGAATAAGAATTAGCCTGTCTTGTAGGGTAATTGTGTATTTGGCTGTTTTTCGCAAACATACTTGTAAAGACGTGGGGAAGTTCTTGTTTTTTTTAGTTTATACATGAATTGCCCTGTTTGGAAATAAAATAGGTCTGAAAACTTGAGAATTTTTGACTAAGGAATAATGGGTCAGTGTGCGCTCGTATATGTGTTGTTATGCATAATTCTTAAAGCCCTTTTTTGTAGCGTGGTTATTTTATCAATATGAAATTGACTTGAATTACCCCATGCCATAATGCAATAGTTAAGATAGGGTAAACTAGGGAGAAGTATAAGGTACAAAGTGTGGAACTCTGGGAAAGAAGTATTTTAACTTGTTCATTATACCGATATTGCGGGAGATTGTTTTGCAAATGTTTAAAGTATGTGATTTCCAATTTAATTTGTCATCGAAAGTTAAACCGAGAAATCGGGAAGATGAAACTTTGGTGAGGGGTGTTCCATCAATAAGAATATCGCCTGGTAAGTCTCGCAGTGTATTGCTAAATAACATATAATTTGTTTTCAAGATATTTAAGAAAGTTTGTTTGCGTTAACCCATTCTAAGACATTTCGAAGTTCTAAGTTTATTGTTGATAGAAGATGATTTGGGTTGGAATGTGAATAAAATAAATTTGAATCATCTGCAAATAAGATATAAGACAATGTTTTTGAGGATTTTGTAAAGTCATTGATGTAGATGATAAACAGCAGAGGTCCAAGGAGACTACCCTGAGGTACGCCACAATAACTGGACGGGACGATGAAAATTTGTTATCTAATTCAACAAATTGTTTTCTATTTGATAAATAACTCCTGAACCACTCCAAGGCCTTCCCACGCAAACCATAGTGCTCAAGTTTATGTAAAAGAATGTCGTGGTTAATAGTGTCGAAGGGCGCTTC